>JAOXJK010000012.1:33559569-33598343 GCA_025774025.1 Xenus cinereus
GGCCTTGAACACCTCCAGGGATGGGGCAGCCACAATTTCTCTGGGCAACCTGTTCCAGTGTCTCACCACCCTCACAGGAAAGAATTTCTTCCTGATATCTAATCTAAATCTACCCTCTTTCAGTTCAGGTTGCAATCACCTCCATGGCACTTTGCTCTCAAGGTGTTTAGCACTACTGAGCCTTTGGAAGCTGCCAAATACCTCTAAAGGCCTAAGTATCCTCATTACCCAGGAAAAGGCTGTTACCCATGTAAAAGGCATGCCTGGATCCTCACTGCAATACTGCAGGTAGAGAGAAGGAAAGGTTTTGTGGGACCTGAGGGCTGTGCCAACACAAGTTGAGCCCATGGAAGGATGAGGATAGTTTCCCTGTTTATCGCCATCCTAGATGAGTGTGGGGGGTTTTTTACCTGACATCTGCTGAACGTGGGAATCTCTATTCCATCAGCTCCATGCTCACAGGTTGGTGGCTTAAAATGGTTCCCCACGCAGGGCTGTTTCTCCTCAGCATGCATGCCTGGAAATAAAAAAGCAGCCATATACCAATTTTATTTTATACTTCTATGCATTTTAATGACATGATTTTGTGGACACTCTCCAGGGCTAAATTTTCAAGCTAAATCCAGCCAGTGTGAGGGACCAGGGAATGCGTGGGCAGGACTAAGAACAGGTTCAGAAGGCAAGGCTTCCTTCTCAGGTCTGGGAAGGTGGGAGAAGAGCCATCTAACAGGTGTAATGATGGTGGAATGGTTCCCACGATGTGGGCAGCCATGGAGGGAAGAGGAGAGCCTGCTGGGTTTTTAGCATCTATTTTGGGAACTGGCTGTAATTTTAACTGTCTTCAGCACAGCTCAGGCTCCTGTCTTGAATGATCTGTTCCTTCACAACAGGAGGAAGGGATTGCTCTGCCTGCTATATTTTATCTAGTGCAAAATTTTTTGGAGCTAGTATTTTGATTAGAGACAATCACAATGGATGAATTGGCTAAAAAACAAAAGCGACGGATGTAGGTGTAATTATTTCTCCCTTTTCTTTGATGTGAAAATATTTAAGTATACATGTCATCCAACTAGAACTGACCTGGGGTCATTCAGATGGGGGTTACTAATGTAGTGCTCTCTCTTTTAAGTCTAGCAATACTTGTAGTGACACAGCCGTGGCTCAACATCAGCATTCCCTCTCTAAACACGCCTGTTTTCAGGTATTTATGTAACCGTTGCTGGAATTTCCTCCTGACTGGTTGACACTTGTCATTATTGAAACCATTTCAGTAAATCAGGGGAAAAAATATTTTCTGTTGTCTAGAATGGAAAAGTCTTTTCTTAAGTCTGTTTTGCTTTTTTTTTAAAAGAGGAAAAGCAAAAACAGTTAGAGGTGAAGAGATTGCCCAGAGAAGCTGTGAATCCAACTGGGCAAAGCCATAAGAAACCTCAGGTCTCTCGGTGCCTCCCAAGGTCCCTTCCAGCCTCAGTGGTTCTGTGATTATACAAACCCTGAGCTTTGGCAATGCAATGGCTATGTGCTCTCAAAAAATTGTCTCAGAAATACTTCATTGGGTATAACGATGCCTGTTCAAGATTGACAGTATGTCAAATGCTTGAAGTGAGACGAGATATTTATTTGTAACCTCCACACCGTGTTGGAAGGAGCTGGTTTTGATGGCAATGCTGTATGTCTGTCAAACAAATCCCATCATGCTGCTTACTGTGAGAATGTAGTGCACGCGTACACTGCAGCACACCTCTACCATACATATTGATAAAGTATGCTCTTAACAGAGTAATGCTCCTTTAGGCATTTTCTGAATTCATATTGATGTGACAAGCTGCTCTATGGTGCTGTGGATCTCCCGCTCCTCATCCCTTCACAGAGCCTGTAGGGTAGCACAGACATGGCCAGGAAATTTTCTCGGTGGGAAAAGTTCTACTTTTTCAGAAAAACTGTGCTCAAGCTTGCCAGGATTCAGCTTGTCAAAAGCTGTAGTAAACACTAAATGTTATGGTGGCTGTTTACTAGGTAGTATGCAGAGGAAAACAGTAAAAGCCACGCACACAAAGTGAGAAGGCTGTTGTGCAAGCCAGTACACAGCAGCATACGTAACGAGTGCTGATGCTAGGTTAGTGGTTTGGCTCAGCTGGACCTTCAGATTTGAGCTACTACCTCATCTCCCTCTCAAACAGCTTCCTCACAGAATGATGTTAGACTGTCCACTAGGAATGAGTTGGGTGGAGGAAAAACCTGAGTTTCTCTATGCCCCTGTTCCCATTGCAAGGTATCCTACTGGCTTCTTGGCTCCAGCTTCTTTGGAAAGGCATCATCTTTCTAGTGGTGGCTGCCACTACGCTAGTGGCTTCCAGCTGCTGGAACAGTTGCTCTCCAAGCACCTCTGCAATCAAGATTTCACTTTCATGCATGTTACTGCCATGTCTGCCTATAATTAAAGCTAAGCAGCCAGTTAGAGCATCAGCAAAAGTCTGTGAATGCCAATGCTGCAATATTCAGTTGCCTGCACAAAATGAAACGATAATTTTGAACACGTGAACCTTCTCCCATGGTTTACCTGACACAGCATCAGAATTGGCTCAGTTCTGCTGTTGTCGCCTCCTAACATGATTCCATGCCATGTGAAATTACGCAGTCAGGTCTGCAGAGTACAGCCTCAGCTGCAGATATCTGCCAGACCAGGTCCAAACTAAACCATAAAAATTCTCTTCCATTTCTGCGCTTCCTCTTTCACGTGCCTTTCCCACCACAAAATCTTCTCATGTGTACCTTCACAAAGAGAGGCAATCTACTCTCCCATATTGTGCTGTTCTAGTATTTCTTTATTCTATTCTGGTTCTTATGCCGCCCACATTGGTATGGTGTCTAACGACCACATACAGATTCGAGGGGAAAAGACTGAAAAAAAAAAAAAAGAGAAAAACAGCCCTGCTAATTAACACTCCTCTGGTGATGGAAGGGAGAGAAGGAAGAGAAATTGTTCTGTTAGCATTTAATTTTTGAAAAGCACTTAGTGTGAAGGTTTTGGGAGGAACTTTCTAAATACTTTGCTTAATAAAGTGGCAATTATGTGAAAATGAGAATAGGCGATGATTGCAGAGACAATGGAATGTGATTTCTGGGGGGAAAAAAAAAACCCACTGTGCAAACTCAAGTCTTCTAACATCAAAGAGGGAATGGCATTTATGCAGCATTGATAAACTACACTCAAGGAAAATAAAATGCTAGGTAACGGCCATCTGCCAGTCACTGTAGATTAAAAGATACCTTTTTGTTGTCTTTTGAAGTTGCAACAGAAAGAAAATGTTTTACTGAAGAAGATTATAAGAAAGGACATTCCAGATAATGAGCCCTTAATCTAGTAGATACGGAAATCAAAAGATATATGGGGGGATACCTATCTATCTGCCTACATGTATGGTAGTCATTACTCAGCTGTGCAGTTAGAGTTTGGGGTAAATTAGCAGAAGATGAGAATGGAAGATGACTGCAGGAAGCGGCTATGGCATATAGCTTCCCAAAATTATGTAGCAGTTCTTTGTTGTTAGTTTTCAGAAAAGGAAATGAGATTTCAGTGATTGGGCAGTAGCTAGTAATTGTGTAGACAAGATTAAAACAAATTGTAATTCAAGGTCTTCAGTGCAATTTCTCATGGCTTTTCTTTTGTCTTATTGTAAGATTCCAAATAAACATAGACGGAGAGAGAAAACATCTTTTCTCTCATTACTAACTTCTCCTACAATTACAAGTAGCAAAACAAATACTTCATTTCAGTAGCACCTAGGAAGCATGAATGAACTTTGATCTTAGCTCTGTACTTCAGTACAAGCCTTCACAAGAACATCCAGTGCCGATACACTTTATCATTTGCTTCTGAACACAGAGAAAGGGATGAAATAAAATAGGATACAGAATGTACAAAGACAGCGCAGGCAGAAACATAGCATACTGCAACATGATGTTAAAAATATTCTTATCATAGCTGTACATCTAGTTCTCAAAAAAACCCCAAACCTCTAGTGCATTTTTTCCTTAAATTTCTATTTTAAAACTTATTACATTCAATGACTCCTGCTTCAGACAAAAAGAAACTGGAAGAGAAAAACTAACATACATAAAAGAATATGGGGTATTACCTTTTCAGTTTTAATAAACTCACTGGCAGCTGCAAGAAGCAGTGATGAAAAATTATTCTAAGCGCAATTTATACCTCATATCTGATGCCAGGTAAAAACAAAGCAACAACTGAGACACTAAAATATGCTAGGTTAAAGTATAAGGAAATGAGGGCTTTTCCCTGCTCTGCCCATAAGTCAATAATTAGAGCTTGTACCTAAATACTACAATGAAGAGTGCATTAGAGGTAGCATGGGTATTTATCAAACTCAAAAACATGCAGGGGAGGATTCCACACTGGAAGTGTATAGTAAAGCAAGATCTGACTGAACAGAGCCAGGCTTGCCTGCACACAGATAAAAACAAATATTTGGACGATGGCGCTGCAGCTTTTGTATTATTAAACATACCTACCATTTAGGGAAAAAAAAAAAAATATCTCTTCCATGTTGGAGGAGTCTGCTCTTCCTAGGGAATCCAGCAGAGCACACTTCAATGTCTTCCTTGAATCTTGTTAAGGCAGATTTTTCTGCTACCATTGTCTGCAGCGAGCACGGGACGTTATGTTGCGGAGGGGTAGACGTATCCTTTGAAGCCTCCCTTTTTGTTGTTTTTGGGCTTGAGGGGGTTTCTTTGAAGGCTGGTGCTAATACGTCTGTGAGCACGCACCCTTGTGAGCAGCATTGATCTGAGTTAGTCTTGCCTGGGCTATATGAATGTCAACAACTTAAGACAAGAATGGAGCGATTCTTTTAGCCCTCAGATATCTGCACAAGGGTGAGGAACTGCAGAGATGCCCCCTATGGTAGAGAGGATATTGAGCAAGAGGGAGGATTTGGGGGAAACAAGGTAGTACTGGTATATCCTCTGCCTCCTGGTTAGTGGAGGGGAATTGTGCATGCAATAAAGTGGCTGGAGAGAAGCAAGGGAGCTGAGTAAGAAAGGAGCATGCCTGACATCAGAGAATCCACTTTTCTGTGGCGGGGCAAATTGGTGCATGTCCGTGAACTACCTCATGTCAAAATCCCCGTGTGTCCTCAAGCCTTGAGATGAGTACGCTGGAGGGCTGAGGAAATGCCAGGAGGCGTTCATCTGAGGAAGGCAGTCATACCTGCCCAGGGACGCTCCCACGTGCTTCCTGTGGGAGAGGGCTGGCATGCAGCTGGGTCCTTGGGCAAACTAGCGATGTTGACCTTGGCCACCCTTACTGGCTTACTTCCCACCTTGGCTTGAGATTTGGATTGCTTAACTATCCCCATGCTACCACACGCCTGCTGCAGGATGGGTGATGTTGCAGGTCAGGCCACGTGGCGTGGGCACAAGAACCCTGCAGGAACTACACATAGGGGCCTTATGGATCTTAAGAGCTACGTTTTCTATCCTTACAGGACCGTAAGGACTTGTTGTCCATGAGGAACAAGCATAAAGGCGCTAACACTGATTCTCTTTCCCTTCCATAGTTCACCCCCCCCATATCCAGCCCAAATACCAGGTGCAGCAGGGAACACTCTGCCCTAACTGCAGAATTATTTCCTTCTGCCATTAAAAGAAATTTTAATGCACAGCAAGCTCCATTGAAGTGCAAGTGAAGGGCCCATTTCATAAAAGATTTAGGCACTGTCTCGGTGCATACTTTTGATTCGTACAGCAGGGAGCTTGCACTTGGGAAAGAAAAGGATTGGGGGGAGGACTTTGCTTTAAATGACAGCTTTTTTCCTCATTCATTTTGCATTCAAAAGCCCAAATATATTTTCTCTCTCTCTAGCCTTGATTTATGACCTTATAAAAATGAGATAGAATCAGCCCAGAAAGAAACAAAGGTTAGGTCTTCCCAGAGCCTGAAGCCTTTGTGTGAGTCCCCGAAGAACAGCTGTGCAAATTACATTTGCTGCTATCAGATAAAGTGGAGACCGAGAGCAGTTTTTCTAGCAAGGTCTGGACAAGATTCCATTTTATTTTGTCATTTTGAATGCAGGTTTGATTTTGTTTGCTGGTAATCACCGCCTTTAATGTTACCATGCTAAAAATGGCTACTGCAGGAGAACTCGCATCAATATGATATCAGTACAGGCAGAAAGAGAAACATCCTGTTTATGTGAATGTCCCTAACAAAGGAGTCAAGATCTAAACAGATAGAAGAGAATGCCAGTAACCACGAAACAAACTACATGCCAGATGTGAGTCATATTGCTTAGAGCACTACTAGAAGTTGATCAGATATTATGTTGATGAGTGCAGCTTATGAACCTGTAGATAAGGAAAGCAATAGTTGTCATTTGCATGATTAAAGACTCATGTAGTGCTTCTACATTAAATCATAAATAATTCCATTTTACCTGATTGTATGAATTAAAAGAGGATGCATTTTAAGGCATTCACTTTCCATTCTCTTAAAATTCATACAAAGCATTTTAAAGTAGAAATTAGTTCCATTTTATAGCTGAAGAGAGTCACAGAATCATTAAAAAAATGTAGGTTGAAAGGGGCTTCTGGAGGTCATCTGGTCCTAGCCCCTGCTTAGAGCAGGGCCAGGTTCAAAGTTATATCAGGTTGCTCAGAGCCTTGCCTAGTTAATTTTGGCTATCTCTATGGAGACCCCACATTATTTCTGGACCTCTCCCATTGCTTAACCACCTTCAAAGTGAAATTGTTCTCCTTCCATCCAGTCAGAATTTCCCTTGATGAAACTTGTGTCTGGTGCCTCTTGTCCTTTCACTGTGCACGTCTGAAAACCAACTGGCCCCATCTTCTCTGTAATTCCCCAAAGGCCCTGGCAGGCTGCTGTAAGGTACCCCTGAAGCTGGGGTACCTTTTCTGGGCTTGTTGTGGTTTAACCCCAGCTGGCAGATAGGATCATGCAGCCAGCTGGCTCATTCTCCCCCAGCTGGAATTGGGGAGAGAATCAGAAAAGTAAAAGTGAGAAAACTCACAGGTCAAGTTTAACAGGTAAAGCAAAAGCTGCACATGGAAGCAAAGCAAAAACATGGAATTCGTTCACTGCTTCCCACCAGCAGGCAGGTGTTCAGCCATCCCCAGGAAAGCAGAGCTCCAGCACGCGTAACAGTTACTTGGGAAGATAAACTCCAAACGTGTCCCTTTTCCACCTTCTCCCCCCAGCTTTGTATACTGATCACAACATCATATGGTATGGAATATCCCCTCGGTGAGTTGGGGTAAACTGTCCTGGCTGTGTCCTCTCCCAGCCTACTCACTGGCAGGGCAACACGAGCAGCAGACGTGGCCTTGACTGTTTAGCAACAACTAAAACCACCAACGTGCTATCAACGCTATTCTCATCCCAAATCCAAAACACCACCATCCATAGCGCTACACCAGCTGCTAGCAAAAAAAACCATTAAGTCCATCCCAGCTGAAACCATGACAGGGCTGAACAAGCCCAGCTCCCTCAGCCTTGCCTCACTGGGCAAGTGCTCCAGCCTCAACCCTCTGGGTGACCATTCACTGACACCTACGTCCCTTTGATACCTGCATGTCAACGAAAGTCACTGTCATCTGCCTGCATTTAACCCACTGGGTTCATTTTAAAGCACTCTCTGAATTAACATGACACAGTCGCAAATGCAAAACCTTAAGCTTCTCTGCTGAGGCTTTAAAGAGGGAAAACACAGCATAAAAACAATGGGAGTGAAAATTTCTAGCAGAAAGGACTTTTTAAAACCCCAGGTAGGGGTACTTTTTGTAACAAGTTTTTTTAAAAGCACACAAGGAACAAAGATCAAGCTGGCATCACATGCGATCACTAAAACTGGCCCAAAACCACAACAAACAAGGCAGAGGAATACAAAGCTATCCCTCGGCATGTCTGTTCTACCTTCTCAAGCCAGAGGAGTCGTCCCTGCCTCCACCACCTCCCTCCCCCCAGGTCTGGAGCAGCTCCGGTCACAGCCTTGAGTGGAAGTGGTGGACACTTTCCTTTGCCCCTTCCCCTCCACCATTTACTGCCTGCTGTGTTTCATGGTCCTGCATTTGGGCTGACGCCTGTAGACCCATCAGATTTAGCCCCAATGCCTCAGAAAGGCCAGGCTGCCATGTTGTGTCATGCCTGCAGGCCCTGGGCCAGGGAGGATTAGCAGGGGGGAAAGAGAAGATTTCCCAGAGGAAAGCCCCTACAAACAACCTTTTTGGGAAGGAAGCCAGGCTCAGATTTACATCTGTGGTCCTAAATTGAGACTAAAGGGAAACTCCAAGTGCTGTAAGAGCAACATTGCTACGTGGCAGGGTGGTTAAATCACCTCCATGGTGATACCCTCCATAGCTCTCAGCCCACTGCCGAGGGGCTTTGGTTCTCCTGTCTCCTTCTGCTGGTCTGTCTCTTAGATGAGACCAGTCCTGTAAGTGTTAGGGCACCATGTCCCCACCAGGGAACTCTCTCATTCCCGTACACTGATGCTGAAAGGCCCATCCATCCCACCCACTCCAGGAGTGGGGTGCTTCCCATCATGGTCTGCACCAGATCTCACCCCCTTCTGGATGGTTCAGCTGTCCACAGGATAAACCATGCCTAGTTTAGCTGGACGACAAGATTTCAGCACAAAAAGCACAATCCTTTTATAACTGAGCTGATTGATTTGTACTTGTCAACATGCAAATGCTTCCGAATAGCTAAACAGGTCCTCCTCAACGCCGCGCGTGGCAAAGGACTTAACTGCTTGAAAGCTTGTCTTGCCCCCCCCCCCAGCTGAACTCTGGATATTGCCTACTATTAGAAAAATGGCTTTTTCTACAGCTCTGGACCATATAGGCTGTGTTAGTATGATTACTGGGATAAAGGATTTTCAGCCATCTGCGGAGCCCTCAGCACCCGTTCCCTGCCTCTCCCCTGCCCCAGCTCCACCACCGCTGGCTGCCCCAGGGAGAGGAGGGATTTTGGTACCCAGCCTCCAAGCTGGGAGCAGGGTGAGCTGGCTACACCACCGATTATTGATGGGCCAAGCTTCTCAGGAAGCTGAGAAACCTCCTGCCTCTGCATATGAGACGAGGCTGACACCAAAGGAGGCTAAACAATTTGGCCTTGTTTGCCAAGATGCCATTGCTCTGTCACTCCACTAACTAGTGCCACTATTCCTGAATTTTAGACTAACCACAAAAATCTGAGTTTCTGCAAAGCCTCTTTTCTTGTACTGCAATAAACAGTGTCACCAGCACACCTTGAAATCTCCTGGAAATGTAAGTTTCTGGCAAGGAGAAAAATCAAGACTTGAAGATTTTATCGCTGTTTTTATAAAATTCTAGATTGCTATAGTTCTCAGGTGAAGAACATGCCAGTTTTCACAGGCAAATCAGGCTGAACACAGTCCAGTGAGCATTAAAAGGAAAAAAGGCTAATGACATGTAACAGAAGTACGTCAGCCTGGCAATACAGAGCCACAATTAATGAAGCGCCAACGCTGCATCTCGGGTGAGCAATCTCGGTAACATCCCAAACTCTTTGTTCTACATTTAAATATTTTAATATTAATTTATTCTAATGTCATCTCAAATGAATAATGAATGATATCAGAATGGTGGTTTTAAAAAAAAAAAAACCAAAACAAACTCCAACTACAAAAAAATACCCTGCTCTTATAGATCAGCCTGCCCTGGTTATTAAAACACAGAACAACAGTTTTAAGCAGAAACCTCTGTATAATGACCTCCCCAAAGGCTATTCAGCCAGTTACAAGAATTCTGTGTTTACCTTGAAAGCAGTCATTAGTATAGGCTAATAATATCTAAAAACATCCCTAAAAACCTGTGATTATGTGCTAAATAACTTCTAGAATGAATTCAGCAGGAAATGCTGTAATAAGTAGCAATGAACATACAGGCAAAATGCACCAAAAGTACAGACATGGTAAGATATGCCTGAAAGTCCCTGCATCATTTTTTTCCTCACTGCAGTGATTATTCTTCCTGCCCCTCCAAAATGGCATAATGAATGTTTCTCAGGGTTTCTACATAAGTCACTCCCAAAGAAAAAAAAAAACAAAACAACTAAACCCAACAAATCCTGAACTGCTATTTTGCATTTTCTGAGGCAGTGTCAGCCAGTTCTTATGTTTGACCTCCAAATGGTGTTTCCACTTTAATTAGTTATCAAAGCATACGGAAAATTCTTCCCCCTCCCCCCCAGCCTCTCAGACACCTTTACACCTGTAAAAAAACAATACCAGATTAAAGTGATTTCCCCCTCTGCATAAGAGAAACCATTTTAGAGAGGTGGAAGAAGTGCAAGGAGGTGAGATACTGTCTTTAGGAGTAAAAAGAGATGTTCAGAGAATGGAAAATCAGTTTGAATTTGGTTGTCCTGGCAGGTATCAAGCTCCATGGGCTGGCTCCTCATGCGAGAAGTCAGAGAACTTGCACTTGTTTCCTTACTTGCCAGTTCAGTGCATAAAATCCCTGTGAATATTTTTTTTAATTATTATTATCATTTACGAGTTCCCATCATCCTGGCATCAGTCCTGTAGCCAGGCTGTTGTCACTGAGTCTACCGATCTCATCCACGAATCTGTGACAGCTCATTCCAATGAGCATTGTGTTTGGTAGAAAGGAACCAACGTGGTCCAGGAAAGGATCTTCATTTAAGAACTGCTGCCTCACTAAGGAAAGAGTTGTTTCTGCTTTTCCCTCCACTGTGACTGTGGTGGAAGACTGGACACGGTCCTTCTATAGCATCCTTCATGCATGACTACAGTGTTAAACAGATCACACATTTTGGATGAGGCCATGGGAACTGCGGGATCGCCTCGTGGCTAGTGCTGCCGACTGTAACCTAAGACTGTCAGGTTTCGACACTGCAACTGCTTGGTTTCTTTAAAAACAAAGTAATAAAAGACAGGTTTCAAATAAGAGTCATTCAGCCAAAGCATCATCAATGCATGACTGTTCTGAAAGGTAAGGAGAGATAATCAAGGAAACTGAACCAAGAGACAAAGGGCTGCAGTCTGGTGCTCTCTTCCTGGATGCAACTGGAGCAGCAACACCCCTAAGAAATCAGTATTCAGTCGTGCAACCAGAACTACCCACCACAACAGAATATCATAAATATCCAATGCATAGATGTCTGGGGCCTTACTACTGCAACTCTGCTTCTGCAAGGATCAAAGCACTCTGAAATGGATCAAATGAAAAATTAATAACCATTGCCTATACCCCACCAGCATGAAATTGCTCATTTAATTCTAATCAAAGTTAAGTCTCGGTTTTCCAAGACCAGACTTTTTATAAACTTTACTGCAAAACGCAGATGTTCTAAAGATGTTTTTCCAATGCTATTTACAGTTTGGCTTTCATGACATCCCCAAAGAGTTTGTTCTCTTCACTGCTTGCCTCACACAGGTGAATTACACAGCACTAGCAATCTGCAGGATGCACAACCGTAAACACAGCAGTCAGTAATGCAATAGCTGCTGAGCAACTCGACCTAGCAGTATCTACATCTTAAGACTCAAAGCATAGTATGTCAGCAGAAGCTATAGGAGATCATATGCGAGACTAGAGAGCAAGACAGTGACTTATAGTTTAGACATGGATTCCATTTGCAAATCACATTATTTTTCATCTCTTCAGACACAATCTTTCCCCTTCCTTTATGTTCACTCCCTCTGTAGAGGCAGAGCTAACAAGGTTCATTCACAGCTTGACCCTTTTCACCTCCTGGGCACTTCCCTAAGGTCCCTGGCTTTAGCACGCTCTACCACCAGCCAAACAAGGCTAGATGCAACTCTCTAGAACCTGTCAAAGAAACATCAAAACTCAGCCAGAAAAAAAATCAAACAAGCCATGAAACAGAAGGTTATTCCAGAGGAATTCTCTTTGGGGGTGCATAGATTATCTTAATAGCTTTGTTGGCTTAAACACAGTTCACGGAGTTTGGCTGTTCTGAGTTCTGCCTCCCCAGAGGAAGCCCAGAGGGACCTTGTTCTCATATTTTCCTTGCATTTTTTAGTTTGATCCAGGGACAGATGCATCTAACTGATAGGACATACTAGGTTCACAAAGCTAGCAGAGTTTAAGTTTTCTGAACATGGTCCTTGGAGTTTTTGTCCTGGGAACATGGCAACTTCCTATTGTATCACAGTGACCATCAGTAAGAAAGCTGACCTAAATCTTAATCTACTCTTAACATTGTTATCATCTCAACATCAGAATGAGTTCTAGCGCTAATCACACATCCTTGGAGATTCTGACCTTTAAGAATTAAATTATTTGAAAGAACATCAAAAACAAGGAGAAAACAGAAATATCTGACTTCCCAGTTGAAACAATCTCCAAGTAATTTATTGGGTGGGGGCATCTCAAAATTATGCAAGAAAAGACTTTTTAAAATGGAATACTTTCCTGAAATAGCCCAATATATAACCTTAAGAACATTTTCAGTAAGCAAATTACGTCAATGACAAACACTGGGTGTGAACATGCCAGCAGGACCTCACCCCTACCATGAAGAACCGAAGCAGTGTTTCTGAGAGCTTTTCTGCAACCTTCCACCTGCATTTTCTCCAGAAATTGGAGGGCCCAGCAGGGAACTGCAGGTGGGAAACTGCAGGCTGGGAGCAGAGAACTCAGGACAACAACAACGGTGATGTTTTAATGATTTGGCCAACGCTGCTGAAAACAAGAACTGCCCGTATTTGTTTGTATTCCACTGAAGGCACACAGTACATTATGTGGCACATTAGACTTAAAAGCTCCCAGCGTACGCAATGAATTATGCAGCAGTGTTTATTGAACAATTTTACTAATAAGCCATCTTAGATTTAAATAATAATAATTTTGCATGGAAGGCATACAGTAAAAACGATTTATGCATTCTAAGCGCCTGGAGCAAAGTCTACCTTCCTTAGCGTGAGGTTTGCGGGGAGCCGACAGCTGCGGGTTTACCGGCTGTACAGGAGAATGGGGACAGAGGAACAACACGGCTCTGGTCCCTCTCCTCCTTCAGCCATCCTAGAGCCAGCCTTGTGGTGGGAGCTCAGGACTGTAAATATGACAAGCATGAGGCTTTAGAGTAATTCGTGGCCTTCGCTGGCAGCTGCAGATCATTCTTTTATGTACATCGAGTGCCGAGCGTAGCCAGAGATAAACAGCAGCTGATGAAAAGCAAGCGAGAACCACAAGATGATGAAGTGACAATATGTTGATTTTGGGACTTTGGTCCCATTACATGGGGGTCACACGAACGTTCTGAGAAGCCCATCAGGAAGGAAAATCAGAATTTTGCAGTGTTGCCCCATGTGCTTTAGGGTCTTAATGACTTACGTGTTAGTATAATGTGTAACATTATAATTTGCTGCAATTATATAATTGCAGCAATATTAAAAAATATTATAATGCATCAAATCGGTAACATAATGTGCATAATTATGATCTGCTATATAATACATGAACTGATTTGTATAGTATGTAACATTACATTAAAATATTACATTCTGGCCTTTCGCATGCTCCAGTTGCAAATTGCCAGTTAAAGCATTCCCTTAAATCCCAATCCACAGCTCATTTCTGTTTACCGGTCTAACCTTAATTTTTCTTTTTTCCCCTATCTTCATCACATAGTTTCTGCCTAATCTGGCTTGTGTTCCATCACAACATTTTTGCCTTGACACCTGTGGTATTCAAATATGGTCCTGGTAGATTATAAACCATTTCAAATAACGCAGGATTGTTAACAAGCAGAATCACAAAACTACATAAAAATGAAGCTTCTCCAACGCTTAGGGTCTGGCTTTGTCTTTTCTGCTAAATAGAAACTCATAATCTCTTGGAACTATTAGTGGAGCGTAGAAACATCTTTTAGTTTGAGTAATATACTGTAAATTAGCATATCTACAAACTGATTGTTGAGCATATCTGGAACCAATGGATCAGCTACAGTCTGTAACAGTCACCTTATAGCTCTATTAGTCATGATAACGATGGAGCCTTGCCCTGGATCACCCAAGGATCTGCAGTCTCCTTTCCAGCTTTGCTGTCTGCTCCACACGCTCCTACCTAACCTCCCAGAGGTAACAATCACTTCTTTTTTTTTATATATACATTAATTTAGCAATAACATCTAATCATTGGGTAGTTGTTTTGTACTCTGCCGATTTAAATTCAAACACACCATCTATATTACTGTGACCTACGGACTGTGCTTCAGTTTTAGCTAACTTTAAAAATAGCACCATTTTGTGTTTCCCCTAATGTTGGCATAGAATTATCTATGTAAATACAGGAGCAAATCCCAGAGCTAGCCAGAAATTTTGTTAAAACTATTCTCATGGATAGCTGAAAGGTTTTAACTTTTTACTAGAAATTTCTACTATCTGCTTTTTTCCCCTCAGAAAAAAATAATCAGGCAACATTCCTAAGCACAATTTTAAAAACATAGTTTTTTAATAAAAATGATTAAAAAACCCACAGATTTTTGACTACAGGAAATGAGAAATTGGGATTTCCTGCAATACCAGGTTGGATTGGCAGCTTGGGTGGCTGAATCTCCCCTCTGAATTAGAAGCTGCCACCAGACGAAACTCGTCACCAAGCATTGCCTACACAGGACTCCCGCGGTGCCTAAACCAAACAACCAGACAGGGCTGATGCCATCCAGCCACAAAAAGAACAAGCCAGATGCATTTCCAATAGCATCTTCAATGTTTCTGAAGTTTTCCATTTTAATTTTAGCAAAGGAGTAGTGTTTTATATAGAATTTTTTAATACTCTACTACATGAATGTCTTTTCTTTCCCCCTCACGAGCTCCAGCAATTTCCCCTGGCTGAAGGTAAAGCAGGGAGCTCAGCACCTCAGAGTGCTCAGCAGAATAAAGCACCAACTCTGATCATAAATAATTCAGTATTTGACCAAAGGGCATAGCTGAAAAGACTGTAACTTTGAACTTATCTCTGCTTAATTTAATTTGCACTCAATGCCTTTCTATTGCTCTCTGTTAATACAGCCTACTTGGCATTTTTGTCAAGTAAGTCTTCCTCAGTTTTTTCCCCTCCTCCATCACTTACATCTCATTCATTGGAAGAGAAACGGACAAAATAAATGGTTTTTGAATTCAGCCAGAAGATTTCTGTCCCGGCCCGATTTCAGGACTGCTATTCCATTTGTTAGTGTAACGTTTTATAAATTTTGGCATAGATTTTGTGGCCAACTCATGTCTTTCACGGGAAAGATTTCCAAAGCCCGCTTGTGTTTCAGCATGGGACCGGAGAGCTGCCTTGCTCGCCGTTCTCTCCGGGAAGCTGTGCTCACGCCGTACTAATTACCTTGGATAACCTGCTCTGATGAGACAGGCCATTCTGGTTTCTGACCTTAAATACTTTATGGAGGCCAAATTATTATACACCACTGAACAGTCATCCTGTGGCAAACCAAACCCTGAGGATATGTTGGGCTGAGTAACTCAATTCAACAGATACTCGAGAAAATTTTGGTCATTGTGGGCTGGTGTTTTAAACAGTGATTACTACTTAAATGATACTGTTTAAAGTATTATCTATAACTATTTAATATTTAGATTGCTATCTCCTTACCGTAACCTCACCATCTGCTTTCTTGAAACCTAAATATTTATTATCCTTGTTTACCTCTAGCAATAGGTGGCGCGCGCTCTGGTTTTAATTAAACTGAACTTCACCTTTCTCTTTGAATCCCTCCGGCTGCAGAAGAAATGAAGCACCAGCTGACGGGGCGTTAGTGACTCTGGGAGGCTGGGGAGGCTCCCACGGTGCGTTTTCCCACGGGGAGCGGGGCGGGGAGGCTGCGGGGAGCGCAGTGCGGGCGGCTGGCTCCATCTAGCGCCCGCTCCTCCCCGGCTTCAGCCAGGGAAAAAGCCTGGAGCTCCAGGTCTGGTGGGGGCTGGAAAGCAGCTGCCAGGGAGAGCCGATGCCGACAGTGAGTGGGAACGCATCAGCCATCTGCTGGGGGGCTGACGGATGGATCCTCTTACCCGGGTGGCCGGGGTTAAAAGAGAGCCTGTGGCCCCGTGAGGAGCGGGGCTGGAAGGGGCCTGGCAGAAGGCATGGGAAGGAGGCAACGCAAAACCTGCTCTCCTCTGCCTCCCTAAAGACTCCTTACAGACTACCGTTTTGGGGAAACTCTGCAGTTCAGCTTTGGGAATTTTTTTTTCCTGCCATAATTACATGCAGCTATATTTTTAGCCCCTCCATTAAGTACATATTAGGTCTCTAAATCCCCCAAGAGCGCCTTTTTTTTTTTTAAACAGAAGGTTTTTTTCACCCTTTATTTTTCTTTAATTAGCTGTTATATAAACTGGGCTAACACCAATTCACCACACGCAAACCAAAATATCCTTCTGACATTACTTCTGTGAAAGTAGCGCTGTTTTGTCCTTATTCCCAGTTGCTTTATCATCTATCACCTCTACTCAAATTTGGCCTGATACAACTTTTTAGTATTCCCAGCTCTACCCAACTGACACCTGAGACATAGCCCAGGAAACCCTGGCAAGATCATTGCATGGACGTGAGAGTCACTGGTGGGCTCTGTGCCCATAAGCTGGTATAAAGCACATTTGGTGAAATCAGACATTTCCCCAATCCCTTCCTCCAAACGCAGAGAGCACACCATGTGCTGCTGTCATTCCCATACCTTGAAAAGGTTTGTGTTTTCTGTAACCAGTATTTTTCTCTGATGTCAAAATACATTTTGTTGAAAAGATGCAGAAGTATACATATTGCTGTACAATATGGGTTTTTTTCCTCCCAAAACAAAGACGGGACAGGCTCAGCATGTTCAGAACTGAGGGGGTCTCCATTGCAACAGCAGGTGGGCCAGAAATCAATGTCACCTCACATCTTTCTACTGGTTAAGGCTCCTCCCATAAAGGTTCATATAAAATCCTGAGTATGGGTTGGGATTTGTACAAAGCTACCAAGGATCAGCAAACCAGCTGCTCCACCAGGTAGCAGAATTTACCAAGCTTTCCACAAAGCTGTCGTTAACACTACACTGCTGCAGTCCACAGACACGGCCAGCAAAGAGCCAGCAGCTGCTGCTGTGTCACCCAAGGGTGAGCTCTACCAGGCAGCAGGTCCATACCTGGGAGAAGAGGGTTTGAAGCCCTTGCTCCACAGCGAGCACTGTACAACCCCAGCAGGGACTTGGCACGTGGAGGAGCCGCTGTGGAGCTGCATCCCAGCTGGCCACCACCTTCTGCATGCAGAGCCATGCAATCCTGCTCAAGCTCCTGCCACCCTCCGCTGTCCTGCGGAGAGCTATCCCAACCCACATCAGCACAAGAGGAACTGGCACTATGGTGTGCAGTTATTTAGGTTTGTGCTAGAGGATGAGTGGACTGAAATTGCTGCAAACCTACAATATTCCCTGCATATAAAAACATACGTTACAGCTCTGCCTGCAGAGCAGAAGAGAAAACATTAGGCAAGAGGCTCATTTTAACCGTAGGATTCGCACTGAAAGTATGCACTGTGATCTTGCATTCATATTCCCGTCCACCACAAGTTCCTTTACCACCTCACAGTATTTTTTAACATAAAATGATGTCTCAAACATTCCAGTTTCTACTCAGCAAGGGACATTTACTTTATAGGAAAGTCTGGAAACAAATTTGGCTTGCACTGAAATGACTCAAAATCTCCCAGTTAACCTCAATGAGAGTTGAGGAGAACTCTGAACTAAGTAAAGCTCATTCTGATACGCAGGAACCAAACATGGGAGAAGGGGACTATGGAAGAGTCAGACAGCTCCTGGCTGAGCTCAAATGCAAGAGGAAAGCATGCAGAACATAGAGATAGGCTAACGAGGGGGAATACAGAAACTTTGCTTTAATTTGCAGCAGTGATGCTACAAAGGCCAAGACTCAGTTAGGCTGGAACATGCAGGGGGCACATAAGTCAGCAAGAAGGACTTCTATAAAGAAAAAGGAAATCTAAGGAAGACACAGTGCTGCTGTGTAGTGGGGTAGGGAACCTAGTGACAGAAGACAGAGTAGGCTGAAGTACCCAATGCTTTTCTTTCTGGCCTTAGGTTTCAACAGTAAGGTCTGCCGCCCTGTCTCCCATTTCCCTGATCCTACTAGCCTAGTCTGTAGGAGGACGTCAGGAAGCAGCAAGGGAAAGGCTGCTCCAGCAGGGAAGGTGACCAAGGGTAAGGACAGCACAGATAGGGATCTTACCACTGAGGTATGGTCTCCCACAGCTCCTGAACAAGAGCAGTGACAGCAACAGGTCCCACCAACCATCCAGTGATCATCAGGCAAAGGCAAGGTAACAATTTAGATCCAAGGTCAACCCTGGAAATCCAAATAATAACTCATGACCACTAGAAACAGGCTCTACAGCTACAACATAGCTCAGGAAGGAATTCATGGCCTGGGCCTGAGCTTAAGAGAGCTCCTGGCCCCACAGTGGGTGGGTGGAGGTCCCAGGTGAGGGTGGTCAAAGCAATTACAGCCTATTAGTGCACTCAAGGTCCCAGTAGAGTGAAGAGAGTTTACAGCTGAGGAAGATTTGGTTAAGGAGTATTGGAGCCAATTGGGTAGATCCAAGTCCACAGGACCAGAAAGGATGCACTTGAAAGTCCTGAGGCAGTTATTGTGCCACCCCTCTCTATCATCTTTGAAACGTCATTGTGATTGAGGCAGATGTCTGATGTTTAGAGGAAACACATCACATAGAATCATTTAGGTTGGCAAAGACCTTTAAGATTATCGAGTCCAACTGTTACAGCTATCTTCAAGAAGGACAACCCAGGGAAATTCAGGCCAATGAGCTTTGTCTCAGATCTGGGAATGTTATAGAGCAATTCCTCCTGGAAATAATTTTCAGCCACATGAAGATCATGAAGATTATTGGGAGCAATCAGCATCGATTTTTCAAAGGCAAATGATCGCTGACCAACCTGACCCCACTTTCATGAGATGTCTGGTTCTAGGGATAAGGGAAGGGCAAGATCCCAATCTCTGGGTCTCAAGAACATTTTCAAGGCACAGTGTTTCCTTTGCACAATATAAATGTTTTGAAAGATTTCACCTACTTTGTCTAGGCTAGCTTCCATAGACCATCCCAGCCAATTTTACTAGCTATACACTCATAGACTGGATTAGATGAGGCATCCTGGTCCTGAAGCATGGTTGTTTCTGTGTTTCCCCTTGAGGGTCTTGTGAGGTTTTATTTCTTGTTTAAGATAGTAAATGACTTCTGCCAGTTTTCTTTTTACTGCCTTAATCTGAGCAGCAGAGCAGAGAGAGAGGAGTTGTTGGCTCGGGCCAGGAGGAAGGCATGTGGGAAGCATCAGTGCTGAGTCCTTGGGTTTCGCACAGTGTGTGTGGCATCTGGATGGTCGTCTTTCAATCCAATGCAGCTAAGCCCAAGGAAAGCACAGTCTCTCTTTCAATTAAATGTATGAATCTACCTTAAATATTTTGTGTCCTGGTTTCAGCTGGGGTAGGAATAATTTTTTTCCTAGTAGTTGCTGTGTTCCGGATTTAGTATGAGAATAATGTTGATAACACATATGGCTTTAGTTGTTGCTGAGTGATGTTTACATTAGTCAAGGACCTCTCCAACTTCCCACAGGAGCTGAGAAGGAGCACAGACAGGACAAGCTGGCCAAAGGAATATTCCATACCATAGACGTCACGCTCAGTATATAAATGGGGGTTGGCTCGGGGGCAGGAATCCACGATTGCTGCTCAGGGTGAGCTGGGCAACCATCCATTGGGTAGTGGGCAACTTCTGTTGTATCACTTTATTTTGTATATTCTTTTACCATTGTTATTGTTATTTTACTTTTCTGTTACTGTTCTATTAAACTGTCTTCATCTCAACCCATAAGGCTTTTCCCACCTCCTTTTCTCCCTCTTCTCCCTACCTTACTGGAGAGAGCAAGTGAGCAGCTTCGTGGTCCTAGTTGCTGGCTGAGGTTAAACCATGACATTTTGTCACCTGAAGACAATAGGTTGTTACAGGGGTGCAGTTCAGTGGGAATATCTTTGGAGTAATGGAGGGGATAGTTCCTTTGGGGTCCACTGGTGAGTAAAGGAGTCGCTCATGGGAATGAACCCAGCTGGGACTCCCCCCCAGTGCAGAATTCCTCTGTTGTGCACAGCTTTGTGCTACGTCCTAATGCTTTTCCCAGGTCTATTTCTAAATTTCACCAATGCGCCCCAGACCCGTAACAGACGAAGGTCCACAGTACATTAAATCAGTTAACTTGTTCTACTCGTGTCAGTTTAGATCCACAGCAGACTTGCAGCAGCTTTAGTAGAGCCACTTGTTAAAAGAGGAGGCAAGAAGTGGCTTTATGAAGTGCATATCTGGGCATTGAAACTGGATGGCCTCATTGCTAAAGGAATGGCATCCTCCTTCAATAAGTAAAACACAGTAAGTTATGTTAATGGTTAAGTGCACTGAGAAAAAACAAGTAATGTCTAGACACTATTTTTCTTGCTCATACACTAACGTTTCTCAACTCCTTACATGTGGTGAAATATTTTCCTTCACAAGCCACAATGCTTTTCAAAATGTAGAGTAGAGTTTCTTATGTAATGGCTTCGATGTCCCCTAAACCAGAGAAAACACATGTACCTCTGCGTAACACTTCTTTTACATTCAGGGGATATTTTTTTTTTACATTCAGCTCATAAACGTGAAAGGCAAAATATACCAAGGTGGCAAGTGATTTAAAAAACAAAAGGGGGACATTACAATGGATTGAAAATAAAGTCATACTTAGTTTTGTAAATGAGGAACTTATCAAAGAAAATTGTTTCCTGCACATAGTACTTTGCAGAACAAAAATAATCAGGCTATATCTAAAATTGAGCACGTGCATGTCATTTCCTGCAAAGCTCAAACATGACTCAAGTGAGGCTCAGTGCTATGACTGAACATTTCATTCCTAGACAGACTCTTGTGCGTACTCATGTGAGCAGTTTTAGCATCAAAATGTTCTTCTTCACAAAGTCAGAGGCCTTAGATCCTTCTGAGAACTACGCATGTCCTTAACGTTATGGGACCACGGCAAAGGGGCACTCCCTTTGATTTCTGCTGTGATCTGGGGACAAGGTGCTGTGCTGGCACCAGCTCCAACAAAAACTGGAGGTCTCTGTAGCCTGATTGAATCTGGCCAGATACCACTACTCCTGGGGACATCTGCTAACCAGGAAGGGTTGATGTGCTGCATGGTCCATCTGTGCCCCTCATCAAGGCAACAACAAGCCTTACATGCAGGCCTTTCTCTTGCCACTGTCTGGAGATATCAGCTGCTTCAACTCCATGAATGTTTAAAAGTAGTATGGCTAAAAGAGGGTTTTTTTAATGAGTCGTGGAAAAAATGAAGTTGTGATGATGGAAGTGCCATTGGAGTCATACTTGTTGCACTGTATTGTTCCTTCATCTACAACTGTATGCAAATCCTTTAGTGGGTTTTACTCAGATCTGATGTAAGCTGTTGTTGTTCTCTGATGTTTAGGGAAATCCCCCAATTAAAATTATTCCAGTACCAATTTCATAATTCCATGAAAAGTTTCATTAAAAGGCCATTCATGTCACTCCCTGAAATCATCCTTGCAATTGCAGGATGTGCGGTTACAGTAGGAAGGGGAAATTATTTGTTAAAATACATATTTTATATATATATAAATTATTATAACACATAATTTATGATAATATAATAATATAAAATATATTGTTAAGTTATATGCTTTGTATACAAAATACACGAAAATTCACATTTTAGTGTGTGTATATATATGTATATAGTAGTATATATTTGAATATACTATGGCTCATAACTGCCCCCTCAAAGCCACAGACCTTTTTTTTTTTGGCTAACTTGTGGTTTTAATTCACTATTGCTTTCTTGAAGTAGTTGCAGAATCCATTACCACATAACTTGCTTTCATTTTCTTATATGAGCATGTTTTTCCTTGCCCCAAGTGAAACAGGATATCCATCTTTCAGAATTTCTGTCCTACCTTTTGCAATACCACTCATTTGTATGTGGTAAGAGCCCAAGCATTAGCAAATTACATTGTGGTTAAAGGTTTGCAGCTTTTCTATCGCAATAGGATAAAGCTTTTGTTAAGCTACAAGATTGACCAACGTGGGACACTTCCTACTTCCCCTTGCTTTGATGTCATATGTTTAAGAGAAGAACAGCAGAAATAATAACTGTACTTTGCTGTTTATTTTTCTCATTTTGTCATGACACTGACTTTTAACAAGAGCAGATTTAAAGAGCAGATAAACCAGCTGGAGATGCCCTTTCAAATCCCGTGCCATTAGCCACATTATCCCACTGTCATTCATGCAAAAGTATGGGATCTGCCTTCACTTTTTTAAAGAAAATGCTAACAGTTAAATGTCCGTGCTGCATTGTCATTGGTAACAAAAGCTAGCTAAAAATCATGAAGAGAGCTTGAAAAATAAACTGATTTTGCTAAGGAGAATTATCAATTATATGTAACATACTATGACAAAAAGGGTATGCAGGTTAATGTCTTAATAATTTGTTCTTCAAAATTTTAGTTTCATTTTGGAAGGAAAGGAGTCACTGAAGTAGAATTTTAGGTTCTGTTTGCTGTAGGAAAATCCACAATGATGAGAAGGTAACCAAGGAACAAAAGACCGACGCCAACTGAAAGCTGAGCAACTATGACTTTTTTAGCTTGATTGTTTCTCCTTATACAATTTTCAATTTACCAACTTTTCAGCTTCACTAGCTAGTTAATATTTGGGCTCAAAGAAGAGCAGAAAGATCTTGGCCAATGAATCAGCATATCTGTCCCTTCAGCATGAGACCATGCAAAGCCTGGTCTGAGAGACATCCAAGAGGTCCTCCACCAAATGGGGAAAACCGTGGCCAACGTGCTCCACAGACTTAAGGTAAGAAATGAGAATAAGGAGGATGTAACTGAACAGAAATATCATGTTTTCCATATTCATTAAAAAGGACATGGAAACCAAAATCACAGCTTTCTTTTTTTTTTTAAGGCACTTTAAGAAAGTGTCTTTTTTTTAAAAAAAAAAGGCTCCAGCTATTTTTAAGGCACTTTTCTTTATTTGTAAAAGGACTTTGATTCTTCAAGTGAAATTACATGCCTATGTGCCCTTTAAAAGTATTTTGTAGAGATGCTATAAAGGTTCATCCACTTCAAGTCCATGGCTACTCTCCATGATGAACGTCACATAGCACTTAAAGATAAGTGGGTTACAGGCAGATTGCTAACTCAGAAGCACATTAGCAGGCATGGATCATGCAGGCTCCTCCTGGGTTTATACATCGTGAAAATGTCTTTAGTCCCAGGAAGATGAGCTATTTTCTCCAGGGGATTCTCACCTCATGCGGGGTGCAGGATGAGTGCTGCCCAGGGGAGGGGACAGCTGCTCAGCACTTTCACTCTTTGTTCAACAGATGACCCCTCTTCTCACCTATTGCTGTTTGTGTCTTCCCTGAAGTTTTCTACCCCAGGAATGGCAGAGAGGCGCTACCTCAACCAGATTTATCTGAGGGAAAAGATGTCATTAATATTATACCCATGGGAAACCGAAGACAAAGAGCTTTTCCTGAGGCTATCCATAGACTGGACCAAAAAATAGCAACATTTTTCTTAAAATGTTTCATTCGCAAAAGTTGCTTCATTTGTGAAATTAAATGATTTCAAAGCAGCTGCAGCTACACAGATGGCAGAGACGGCAGGTCTTCCTCCCTTCTGATATTGTCTCCATTCCTTCAGATATCACAGTTTCTTTGCTAAGATGCTGAACACTGCAATGACTTTGGCTTTAGGATCTCGAAAATGGGGAGGTATCTGGAAAATGGGCCCTTTTAAGAATTAATGTCTCTCTACAAATTCTTCAAACTAAGGTCTTTTGTTTGTTTTTCATTTTGAATTGACTCTCTCAACACTAACTAACATTTTGAACTAACTCTCTCAATACTAGGTTTAGGGTTTGATTGAGAGTGGGTCATTGAACACCTTCATTTTATGTCCTAAACCTTGGGGGGCAGCTGCTATATCCTTAATATGCAGTGTAAAATTAGTACCTAAATTATTATAAAATATTTCAGGGAAGGCGGCATTTTAAAATGCTCTGAGGACTAACGGAAAACAAGAAGATAAAAAAAAAAAAAAGAAAGAGGTTTTCAATGTTATTTAATTGTTTTTGAAAGGGTTGAGACCATTCTGCAGAAACAAATCAACCCTTGGGGACCTCTCTTCCAGTGAGAGTGTTTTCAGTATGAGCAGACTTTCAAACAGACTTTCAGACAATGTCACTCCTCAGACCTCATTCCTAATCCGCTTCTTCCGTCTTACATATAATTTCCAGCAATGAATAAAGCCCTGAGGAGAAATTAACCTAATTATTTGTACATGGCCCCCCACGGTCTCCTACTTGATTCTGTCAAGCGAGAGTCATTCGGCTGACGCACCACCCGCCAGCCGGCTGTACAGTAGAGCGGTGGCTCTCCTTCCCTCATTTTGCTTTCCTTCTCCACTTGGCAGAGCTACGCATGTGGGATTTCACAGGGTCGTCTGCCAACTTTGAAATGAGAGATGTGTCCAACTACTATTGGTCGCTCTCGATTTGCAAGGGCTAAAACAACATAATTTGAAGCTTCAAACAAATACCAGGAAGGAAAAAAAATCTCTGCTGTCGATTTACTGGAACACACTATCATTGAGACTTGAAGGGAGGGAATTTAAAAGGAACGAATTGCATGGGTTGCGCAAGCTGTTAATTTTACAATTTGATGAACAAGCCAAATAACGCATGCCCTAATGTGAGAACGTAGGTAGCAAACACCACAATTCACAGCCGTCATGTCTATCTTAGACCGATCTCTGCATAACTTCCCAGACTAACCAGCTACTACACTTTCTCAAATAACAGCTGAATTTGCCCATTCTCCTCTTTGTTGCTTCCAAAATCATTTCCTTAATACAGCCGGAGACAGCTAGGAAGACATTTAGGGATTAAACTCAAGATCATTACAATATACCTAAACTGGCTATTAAGAGACTATTAGAAAACCCTAACAAGTACAAAAAAAGTCTTTTTCGAAACACGAACTGGAGGCTGCATTTCCTATATGCAGTATCTCCTGGTGCATCAGCCAGCTCAACTTATTCAAGAGTCATCATGGGATCTTTGTGGGTGTTGAAGCAGAAGGAAGAACAAGAGGTTCTATTAAACACTGAACCTAACGCTGGGCTATAAAGCAGGACTTTGCACAACGACTGAGTGCCAGACGTATGCATCTTGCTCATCAAAATTAGCAGCCAGAGAATTCACAAAATGTTGAAAGCACATTTATAGAACGAAGATTCTTTCTAAAAAGTTTCTAGGCAGGTTTTGTAGCAAGGTAAAGGGGTAAAAATAACTTATTCTAAGATAAGAAAAATGTTTCCACCATTTTGGCCAATGAGTTCTGCTATTTAAATAAGACTCTGGAAATTTTCTTTATTCTTAGAAGTTCCTAGGCAGTTATCACTGAGCAGCCAGAGAGGACCTCAGATAAGTTAGATAAAAAGAATTCATCCTGACATATGACTACTGATTAGCTGTAAGAAAGGTAGTAGGAGTCCATGTCGCTATTTTTAAAATCCTAGTCTGTTGATCCAAAAAACCCACGCCATTTCTAAGAAATGCAAAATATTCTGAAAGACTGATAAATGTGGGTTTTTTTAAAAAAAGATTTCCTCCAAGCAGTTGTCCACTGCCAAAAAATAAGTAATTTTTCAAACCAAGTAACTCATTTGGGGATAGTTGTTTTCGCATTATATCAGAGAACATATTACGTTCCTCGTACTCCAGACGGTTCTAAAAAGCTAAGAAACTCCTTGTTTCTCAGCAGGTGCTTCACCATTTCCCCAAACTGGGGCTGTAATCCCATGCCCTTTGCCTATTATTGCCTTCTTCAGCCTTCCTCCTCATCCCAGCCCCATTGCCACCACCTCCTCCAGCTCCACGTGCCCTTCTCTTGGGGCAGAAGCATTGCAGAGCCCACAGAGCTGGGTGCGAGAGGAGTTCAGTGTACTGTGTCTGTCTCCCAGACCTCCCCTGATGTAGGATGATGTAGGATGAGCTATACATTCTGGAGAAAATACGCACATCTGGCGGGGGTCATTTGCTTGCGAGGACAGTTTGTCCAGCTCTGTAACAGAGGTATAAATTAAAACTGCAAAAGGTATATGCAAAGATGGCTACTGGTCTTGGTAGTCTTTCTGTATGGCAGTCTTCTAAGGCAGCTTAGTCTTCACTGCATTTCACATCCCTTTATTTTGTCCATGAATGTCAATAGAAAATACCGTTAGGACCAAAGATCAATCTTAAATTCCCACAAAGGGGATGTTGTCCATTCCCCTTCCAATGGAAACACTACATACAGGATTGCCATTCTGTTCCAGCAGCTTCTTTCTTAATGTAAGATACGGGTCAAGAGTCAGACCTTAAATCTCAACAAGATAAGGTTGATATTTTAGATAGCTATATCCTGCTATACCTAAGCTTTTAAACTAGACATGGCAATGATGAATTTAGGATCAGTATTCCATTAAATCCCTAGCTTTCTAGAGAAATTTTGCACTTTCTACTGAACCTCATGCCACCATGAATTTAGAATTATAGAATCACAGAACGGTTTGTGTTGGAAGGAACCTTAAAGATCGTCTAGTTCCAACCCCCTGCCATGGGCAGGGACATCTCCCACCAGACCAGGTTGCTCAAAGCCCCATCCAGCCTGGCCTTGAACCCCTCCAGAGATGGGGCACCCACAGCTTCTCTGGGCAACCTGTTCCAGTGTCTCACCACCCTCACAGTAAAGAATTTCTTTCTAGTATCTAAGTCTAAATCTCCCCTCTTTCAATTTAAAACCATTAGCCCATATCTTATCACTACATTCCCTCCCCATCTCTCCTGTATCCCCCTTTAGGTACTGGAAGGCTGCTATAGGGTCTCCCTGGAGCCTTCTCTTCTCCAGGCTGAACAACCCCAACTCTCTCAGCCTGGATTCCCCTCAGCAGGGACTAGGAGACTAGAATAAGTATCGCTTGCCTGTGTGGAGGCTGCAGCATTGTACTGCATCTTCCAAGGCCTCTCACCTCCTGTGCTCACTGTCCACTTTCTTCCTCTCTCCAAATGCTGCTGGTGCCTTTTAACTTCCATACTTTGCTGTGTTTTCAGGCCCCCTGTCCGCTTCTCTTCCTACCCGTTTTTGTTTTTTTTTCCTTTCCTTGTTTGTAGCCTGTCTCCCCCTCATCATGAAGCCCTGGCATGGTCTCTAGTGTGCCAGGGCTGGCACTAATAGTGGAAGTGGCCTGGTCAGCTGCCAGTATGGATGAGATATCTCAAGAGTTAGTGAAACCAGGACAAGTGTGTCTTGAGTTTTTCAGTGAGCCAGCTGGAATAGCAGAGCTGCCTGTTCCTTCAACAGTGTAAACAGAACACCCAACATGTACCTACTTCTGTTGAATAAAGAAGGGTGGTTCTGTAGACATACTGTCCAGGTTGGACTAGCTGTCCTGTCACCTAGATGATCTTTTGGGGAAATGACAGCTTCTTCACTTGAACTCTTTTCCTGAACTACATTAGGGAAATAGATTTCTCAAAAGCTGGGCCTGCAGTTCTGGGGCATTAGTTGAGAAGCTGCTAGAAGTGACAGTGTTAAGCCTAGAGACATTCTGTAGCAACTTAATGTAAGCCTTACTCCTTCCATGCCCCTTAGCAAAGGAAACGTCCAGTGAACATGGTGGGTTCCTGCAGAATGAATGATGTGAAGGTTCAGTGCTGGTGGGTGGTGGGGTTGAGCATTACCTGGCCCTTTTGCACTGTACTATGGCCCAGTTTGGTGCTCATGAAGGAGAGAACACCTGCTGGTGCCTTTTGGTGCTCTGAGGGGACACTCTCCTTGGCTGTGTTGGGTTGTAATGTGTAGCACTGCTGTCTTTTGAGCTAGCTCTGCTCTCTCAGAGCTTCTGAGCCTTGTGACCTCTTGTGGGGTGACAGGATCGTGTGACATCGCTCTGGGAGCTTGAGTCCTCCCCAGAGGGGGAGCTGAGCAAATACCTTAAGGATCTTTTCCCTGTTCCCATCCAGTACATCCATCATCGGCTGATCCATCTCACTCCAGCTGACTACGATGACTTTGTGAATGCCATCCGCAGCGCCAGAAGCGCCTTCTGCCTGACTCCCATGGGCATGATGCAGTTTAACGATATTCTCCAGAACCTAAAGCGCAGCAAGCAGACAAAGGAGCTGTGGCAAAGGGTCTCTCTGGAAATGACCACCTTCTCGCCGTGACAGCAGGCGGAGCTCCACGGACACATAACCCTTTGCCCCGCATAGTTGTAGTTCCATTTACACCATCCTTCCTTCTGGTGTCTTTTTTTATTTTAGTTTTAACTTGTTGGAAACCACTGATCTGATGTATTTATAACATGACATTCCTCTCCAGCACTGTTGCGTGTTGGCGCTCTGCTTTGCTCGCTCTTCCTCCTCCTTCCCAGTGGGCTGCAGGCTTCAGAAGCATCAGGAAACGAGAAGGAAGTTGAGCTGGCTGCCCTGTGGTGTAGTCACCGCTTTTTTCCCTGAGCCCCTGGAGGCTGTCCTGCGAGCAATTTGCAGTGTAATTACGCACGTGTTAGAGGGGTGGGGGATTCTGTCTTAAATATTTATTTTGGCATTTATAAATATGTAAACTTTTTTTTTTTTTTTTTTTTTTTGTATGGGCTTCTCTTACTCCACGCACCGTCTCCTGTCGGGAGAGGCTGGGACTGCTGTGCACAGCCAGTGCTCCTTCCATGCCTTTCGGCACCTCCTGCTGAGAGGAGCAGAGACTGGAGTAGCTGGGCCAGGGCCACCTCTGCAGCTTTTCCTGCAGCTGAGGACAGAGGCTGGAGCCTGGGCAGTCGGAGGCCAGGACTGTGCTGGGCTGCCTGGAGACTGCCAGGAGTGCTCGGGCTCTTTCTCAGGAGCATCCCTCACCGGGCACTGCTGGCTCGTAGGATGTTTTGATCCTGGTTGTTCCCAAGTTGTACAATCGTGTTTCTTTTGGCTGGGTTATTACTCTCCTGTAATCAGTTTCTTATCCCTTGTCTCTTCTCGTTTCCTGATTAAACACTCGTTTTCTTAGACTGACTCTCTCTTCTCTCTGCTCTGATGTTGACAGTCCAATGGAGCTGGGCAGCCCTGGTAGATGGCTGTCCTGCCTAGGGGACAGCGGTCCAGCACAAGGCAGGCGGCCAGAGCTTTCACCCAAGCTGTGAGCCAAAGGTTTCCTCCCTGGTGCTTGCCCTGAGAATGCTGTGTACGTGCAGACTGTGCCGTTGGTGGGTGTCAGGGGAGCTGGTGGTAAGCCTGGGGTGTTCTGCTGACACCTCTGCCAGCCACCAGGTTCCTTTTCTGGTCTTGACATAAGTGATATTGTGTGGCAATGTAGGGCTTTGTATTTCCACGGTATCGTGCAAAACAGTCGCTGCTCACCCTTGGTGTAATTGTTAAAGGCAGCCTGCGGTCTGCTCCTGTGCGTTTAGGGAGATGTTTGGTGGACTGTGCAAGATATTCAACAGGGACAGCATTGCAGAAAGTTAGAAAGCTTTTAATTTTTTGCCAAGGAAATGTAAAAGGCTGTTGCCACCTGTAAGTGAACGAGCACATAAATTTCAGTGGTTTTAAAACTAAGTCAGATGATTGATGGATGTTAAGAATTCAGTTTCTCAGTAGTGTGTTTTGCTTCTTATTTGGGTTTAGGCAATGCCAATGGGGAGCTGTTAGTTTCTGCAAGCTAGAAATGTATGCCTGGTTGTATCTGTTACTTTCAATGATACTCTCTAAAAATAAACAAACTCACAGGCACAGGGCAAACCAGATGAAGAGGCTCCTTTGGTTGGACCTGTGTAATGCACAGGTCAGAGTGTGACTGAGGTTCCTCTGCTCCCAACTGTGCAACTGGAACTATTTAAAGATCTCCTTACAGGCCCTTATTCCTCCATAAGGTGTGTAGTTACATATTAATTATAAATGCTGATGTTTGTAAGAACTTGTTAAGTTTTCTGGATTTTAAACTAAATTTCTTCTTGATTATGAGCTGCCTGTTACTGGGCAAAACTCCAGGATTTGACTGGAGAGTGCAGCCTGGTCTCTGGAAGTTTGGGATTCGGTTTGTTGCATGTTCAGAGCTGGGAAAGGAGTTTGGAGAAAATGAGAACTTTGTAATAACATCTAATCTTTTCCTTTCTACTGCTTATAGGGGCAAATTAGGGGAAGAGAAGGGAGCGTCTTTCAGAAGGAAAGAAGCAGAAAGGAAATGGACAAAAGAGCTGAATGTGTTAAATATCAGGAGCAGAAGTGACTGTTACTGCACTGGGGCTTTGGACTGAACAGGGAAATGAAACGTCGGAGCCTTATCTGTGGTATCTATTAGAAGACTACACTTAGACCCCGAGCAGGCAAGTTTTCAGACTATTGTAATTAAAAAACAGAGGAGCGCGAGAGCACGGTCACCTGTATCTTTGGTTTGAGGCGATGCAGTGGAGCTGCTTCCCGTGGGGTTAGAAGGGACTCCATGGGGAAGTGTACTTGCTTTCATTCTGGGTGGTGCCCATAAAGACCGTAAAAGAAAACTCACAATGCCCGTTATCTTTCACTGTGCTCAAAAAGTTCTCTCTTTGGTTATTTTACCCAATCTAGTCCTCAGATTGTACTGCTCCCAAAGGGCAGGCCCTGTCAGAGTTGTCTTCCAGCAGCTCCCTGGTATGAGGCGCTGACCAGTAGTTTCAGAAGTTTCCAGTCTTTTTTCCGAAAGAAATTCCTCAGAGTGAGCAGAGCGAGGTGGGAGCTGTGGGGAGGTGCTGCGTAGTCATTTGTTCAGGTCTGCCAGAACACGCCTTCAGTCCTAGATCTCCACATCTGCTCCTGAGCCGTATCCCGTGGGAACGTATCTAAGTAAGGACAGGAAGGCTTAGTGAGAAAGGAGATGATGTTTTTCCTTGCCATGCGGCCGGGAGGTTCTTGAGGGATTGTTGGAACTTTTGTTAAGAGATGAGATGAGCCTTAAGCTACTATTAAAGCAGACAAGAAGCATTAAGCTACTATTAAAGCAGACAAAAATATTACCCAGGGCAGGCTTCTCAGTTTGGTCACTGTTCCAGGAGTGGGGAAAATCCTTAGGCTTAGAAATTCTGAAAAGACATTTCAGCAGAAGGCCTGTAAAAGAACAGAGATCACAGCCACCTCGAATTTCCTTTGGCTTTCAGTTAACCCATGTGTTTTTTCACTTAAAGTAAATATTCTTTAGACCAGCAACACATGAGGTGGCTGCAGTGAAGGCCAAGCTGCCACAGCAGCTGGATGCGTTAGAGCTTTTCCAGTGTAGACTGGTTTTACGTGGCTGAGGAGCTGCTTTCTGTGTTGGCTGCCACCTCTTCCCAGGCTGGGGGCAACAAATGCTGAATTTAGTCACCACTAATAGCTGCAGATTTGTGCCTGGATAGGGTCTGGCTCTGACTTGTATGAAGACAGATGAAATTCTGTGATGCGAGACCTTGCAGTGGGTGACGTCTAACTCACTGTCCGTTTCTTAAAGGTAAGAGGAATGAGGTCTTCAGACTGAACTTCTTCCCGTGTCCTCTGTTCACATTGACTTGCTTCCACTTGCCAGATTTATTTCCCCTTATGCCCATAGGAAATAAATATACTTTCCATTTCAGCCAGCAGTGTCTCTGGAAATAACAGCTCACTTCATCAGGGAGTTGGAGAACTCAAATTTGTACAAGTGGAGATGGAACCAACTGAGAAGCAGCTGATGCCTTTGCTGCAAGATACCTGTAGGCCAGTTTTCACTGTCCTGCTGCTGCTGAAGATTGAGATGCTTAAAAGTCCTAATGAGGGCAGTGTCTAAGGGCAGCCTTGCGCTAATTAGCCTGCTTTGAAGTGTCCTGGGTGCTTCAGCTGAACAATCTGGCGTGGCAGATGTGCATTTTGATGCTCTGTCCAAGGACCGGTACATGCAGGTAAGAGCAGATGGTGCTCCTGGGTTGGGATACTCAAAGGTATCATCTTAAAGATGGATGTTCCCTCTGTGGGGGCCATACATCCAAAAAGGGAAGGGAGATGATGAAGTCCTGGAATACTGTGGAATTGGGGGTTAGCTGCTTCCCTGCGGACATTAGTGGGTGGCCATGTGGTGTCTTTACCCTTTGTGTGGGCTCGTACCCTGCATCTGGGGCAGCAGCAATTCTGGAACTTGACCTGTTGATCCCGGCAGAGCCCTGAGCCTGGAGGGGTAAAAACCACATTCCTTGCAACGGATACGGCTGGAGTTAGCTGGAAAGTGTGGTTCTGTCTAGTTTTGTTTGCTGTCATTAGTATTTGTTTGGGATAGGTATTTTTTCCTTCTCTGAGAACCCATTCAGGAATATCCTCTTGGGGAGCTGTTGAACCTAAATTGTTTTTTACTCCTTTGTGTGGCCCTGTTGTACTTTGGCACAGAACACAGGCTGCTACTTTCCCAGCATTTTTAGAGCCAGCTTGGCCACTGCCACACCGTGCCAGAGGGCACTGCGCAGCCTCGCAAAACCCAGTCAAGGGACATGGAACAAGCAAAGGCTGTGGCCATGAAGATCCTCACCACCTCCTGGTGTTTGTCAGCTGTAAGATGACATAAATTTGAGTTTGGTTTCTATAGGAGTTGGGAAAGCTGTGTTTTTCTTACCTGGACATTCAGAGAAAGGTAGGGTGTGCAAGGGAATTACTCAGGCTGTACCTGGGGAGAGAGAGTGCCCAGAGACACCGGCTCTCTCTGCTGCTGATGGCTTTTTTTAAAAATCTCAACTGAAAAAGTGAAAGGGCAGGTTGGGCCATGAGGCCACCTCAGCATTTGTCGATGAGCATGAGTCTTGTACACCTTTGCTTTTAAGCCCTACTGATAGGGTGGCTGGCTCTCAACTATAGTTTATTTAGAATATTTTAGTTTTCTGTGCCTGAATTTAACTGCCAGATGACATGATTAGGGTAAAGAGGGTCTTTCTTAAATAGTGTCCTTTTTTTTTTTTCAACTACCTGCCCTCTCACCAAAACCAGCTCGCACAGCGTTTCTCAGAGATGAGTGTTGGTTCCCAAGCTTAACAATGCTCAGTGTCTTTTTAGTATTTTTTTTTTTTTTTTTACCCCCACAAGCCTTTAAGAAAAAAGGGGAAGCAACAAACTGTAGGTAAATCCCTGGTAACTGGAGAGGAGGTACCAGCACTCACCCCGTGTCCTGCTGCGTGATGGGAGCTGTTATTCCTGGAGTGAGGCAGGCTGCTACAAACACCTGGGGGTGGGAGATGCCACCACTGCCCTGGCGTCTGGCTCAGCCCGGGGGGGGGGAGAAACAGATTTTGATTCATTTGGCACATTCAGTCCAGTTTGTCATTGCTTTCCGTGCAATATGCGCCTTTGCAGCTGGCAGTTTTCAGTGATCAGATTTTTTTAGAATTGATACGTGCTGCCACCTACAGAGGAATTCTCCCAGTTCCACTGAAAGGTCTTTACCCCGTAGCTGGGACTGGTACCAGTATTTCCTGTACCCGAGAGAGGTAGCAGCTTTTCAGTATCTTCCCCATTGAACTCCAGGGGTTGTGTGGGAGTAGAAGATTCAGCTTCATATGCTGAGCTTTCTATTCTGAAGTTGGGGGGTGTGTGTGTGTATATATATATATATAAATATACATGTTCTGGTGTCTTTCTGGAAAAAAAAAAGGGTTCTTTCCTATTGTTTGTTTTGTCAATTCTCACCCTTCCAGTTCCAAAGAGTGACATGACCTGGCTCCTGTTTTTCTTACAATCATGTGCCTTTCTGATACCTGGGTCAAATTACTCCTTTTGAAATGGGCTGGTTTCCTGTGCATCAGACCAAAAAAAATATTCATAATGTATTAAAAAAAAAAATTACTGTTTTATACTTACCTTTTCCCTTGTCTTAGATGTGAACCACTTGCCATGAAGTTCTGTTACTAAACAGTGAGGTAGGAGGATGGGGTTTATTTCCACTATTAAAATGACGTGTGGGGTTCTGCCTAATGGGTCAGTTTGGAGTAACCAGTGCATCTCACTGGAAAAGATGGGTTTGTTGGGTTTTTGGTATCGCGGAGCTTCTGATACCGTGAGAGCGTCTGCAGCGACATGCTGCCAGAGGGAGAAACCAGATCTGAAAATGACTCTTCATCAGCTGGATCAGGTAAGGACAGGCCATGGCTGGATCTGACCACAGCAGGCGATTGGTTTGCTCTTACCATAAGCCGTAAGAATTAGCGTAGCACAGAAATGAAGCTTTTGAGGGGAGGGAAAGAATAAATAATGAGGACACACCACTGCCCTTTGAGTGAAGGACTACTGCCAGTAAACTAACCCTGACGTTCAGTGAGCCCCTCCCAACATTTACTCCTGGTACCTTCATTATTTTTTAATGTTTAAATCCATCTCCTCAAAGATGTGCTGAGGTAAAGCATCAAGTAATTGTGTAAGTGACAACTTGTAAAGGCTTAAACACAGGAATGTGTGGTGTCTAATGGACCATCAGCAGCCTCAGCCCTGGGATCCTCCTGTGGCAGCTCAGTTTGTGAGATGCTTGGCAGAGTGAGGGTTTTAAAGCTGTTTTATAATGCTGCCATAACTGTGACTTTTTAAACAATATTTTGCTTCCCGTTCAAGGTGAGGTTGCGTGTTCCCGTTGGTCTGCGCGTGTGCTGCTGGCCCAGGCACTAGGGACACTGCTCCTGTGTTGTTACAAAGAAAACTTACGTGCCTTTGTTGCCCTCCCAAATATCAGCTCTAAGGCCCAGAGTAGGTTTTTCAGTTTTTCTTACGCTTCAACCAGCTTCAGGTCCACGACATCACTCCAAATCATGACAAAGAAGAAAAATAAGTAGTACATTTATTGAATCCACTTACTACTACTTCTAGCTTTTATTCAGACACTTGTGCTCAGCTTCGAGAGCCAAGAATTTATCATTCAATGTGAATGATGCTGTACACGAATCCAGTGCAGGAAGTCGGGCTCTTCTCTCTAACAGGAGTGAGAGAGGGGTTTCTAGTCCTTCTGTCCTTTTTTTGGCTGCACAAAATAACCCTTTCCAAGGGCACATGAAATAAAATACTATATTGCATACTATATACATTTACATACAACGGTAAATGCACCATTCATTCAGAAATACACAATACCTAAGGCTCAATGGAAAAGCTTGGTTGAAGCAACTTCTCTCCGGGTAGGAGAAAAGGAGCTCGTGACAGTTGTGGAAGTTTCCATACTCCAATCATATGGATCCTGCCCCGCTGTTCTCAGGAGCTACAGCACCCTCCAGGGACCATCTGTGCCCAGGAGGGAGGGACGATGGCCCACACAACTCCAGAAGCCCACGGCTCAGTGACAGAAAATATGTAAAACCACGACGGGGGATTTCTTCCAAGAACAATTATCCAGCAACCGCAGGAGGAGGCAAAGCACCTTGGTGTACTCCCTGCCTGTGCGCACAAGTTGTAAACTGAACCACCCCCCTTGGACACGGGACCCCACTTCTAACTCCAAACCTTCCCTTTGTATCTGAATGGTACTTACTTTTAACTGATTTTTTTTTTTGCTTTTCTCCTTGGATTGTTGGACTGGAGGGGATTAAAACAGGTGCTAGCTCTCAGCACAGGTGGGAGGGGCCCTAGAGCTGTTGGAAGGAGAAATATGTTGTGGTTTCTTCTATTTTAACTGATGAGAGATGGGGAAGGGACTTGGCTGCTTTCACCTGTCCCAGCCTTACATTCCAATACCTGAGCTTTGCCTCCCCCCGCTGCCATGCTGCACTAACACACACCTCAAAGTGCTCTAAGGGGACCTGCTGCTCCTTGGTCATCTTTTGAGATGGCTACAGGCCCTGCACAGAAGTAACGTGCTGCGTTGCCACATACGGCAACCTTTTCCCTAAGATAACTAATCAGTTCTGTGTGTCAGTAGCTGCAGCTTTGCCTTTATCTCCGCCGACCAAAGTCAGTGGACGCTGTATCAATCACACCAACTACGCTGCAGATAAGGAGACACAATCTCACGTCTGTTACACCTGTCCCCACGAAGGTGCAGTCCCCAAGAGCCACACACAGTGGCACTGTACATAATGACTGTGGCCACCATAGGCTGCCTGGGGAGGAACAAGGTGCTCTTGTACCTTGCTGTTGCCAAATAAATAGATTCCTGGATAAAAGCTGGGGTTCACTGGACTAGATTCCCCTTCAATTAAGCTGCTGCTCTTTCCTTGAGGGCCTCAATACTCACTGCTTGTCTTTCCTTCTGGATGCAGAGGAGGAACACACTAACCCTCCAGAGCCAGGGCCTGTGTCAAACACTGAGAAGAGTAATTTAAACATAAAGTGTTAACCGTGCTCTCTCCCCTGCTCAGAGCAGGGCAGGAATTCCAAATCCTTCCTGTATGGAAAAGTCAAAGTGTAACACACCATCAATACTCCCGGTAGTGTCGGAGGCAGCAGCCCTTCCTGACGGTGGGGAAAAGCTCCATGTGCACTTTCTCTGCTCCTGTTTGTTTGTCCGGCTGTTTTGGCTCGACAAGAGAGGGCATCACGGCGCGTGTTGGAGCACCGCGCATCCCGATGGCACTGGGGGCACCGGAGTCCCTCTCAGCTCCAGCTGGAGTTCTGCAGTTCCTCACGGAGCCAGGTTGGAAGGGGCTGCCCGAGTCTGTTCATCAGCTTGGATAATTCAATGTTGTGCTCCCGGTAGAAGTCTCGTAGGAACAGCCGTGACTGCGTGGAAAAATACAGACCACATGAGCAGGAAAGAAAACATTACCCTCAACACTAGGACACAGGTGGCAGGAAAATTCAGGTTGGTTTCCTGGGATGTTTCTACAGCTCCTGCTGCCAACAGAGTTGAGAGGGTTACTCACCGAGGAATCCATATCAGGGTATTTTCTTCCTTTACTCTTTCCCAGGCATTTAGTCTTTCCTCCATCTAGCAGCTGGCACCAAAATCCTTTTGCTTCATCAAATCTGAAAAGGACACTTGTCTTTAAAAGATATGGCCACGTGCCCAATTAGTAGCAGCAGAAATTAAATAACTCCTTTGGTATTTCCCATTTCAGTGCTTTACAAATGGGTTTGGGTTTTATTTATTTATTTGTGGTATCAGTACCATTTTTTTTGAGCACTTGACTACTTTGACCAGAAATCCATTACCATCATGCCTGCTTCAGCTTTAGGCAAATTTCAGAGGTAACACGGCGTTACAATATTTGTCTGTTAAGCTTGGGGGAGGGGGAATAATCATGTTTTAGCGCATGTAAATTCTTTTAAATCTCCTCATTACATTTGAGATGTATTGGAGAACCCACTGACCGTTTAAAGAGTCAAGTGTTTCACTTCATGCTAGAACACCGGTAGAAGGCAAAGCTGGGAACCCTGTCTGGGCCAAGCCTGGCCTGTCCCCTCAATTGGCCAAGCGTGAGCGTGAGGTTTGAGCAAATACCTCTTCCACACTGAGGCCACCTGACCAATGCCACGGCTTTTCTGACCCTTTCTCCTGGTTCTCCTCTCTTTGCTGTTCAAGGAAAGGGCAATGGCCATACGCCTACACACGCACCACTCGCTGCCCTCAGCCAGCACCGGGTGGGATGGCAGAAGAGGAATGAAACCACAGGTTCCAGCTGCAAAGAACAACATTTGAGATCTCCAGGGGACTTGCAGAGCTCCCACTGAAGACTGATGCGGTCCCGGTTCATCTTCAGCTGGCACTTAATGGTACTCAGATTAATTGCACTTGCACTGTGGGCAAGATCACAGCAATGGCCGAGTAACGTCCTTCAACTTGGTATCAGTGAGGTAGTGCCTCAGCCAACACCTCAGGCAGCTCCGGGCGCCTGGCAAGTCCACGTTTTCTATAATAAAAGGCTCTTTATCTCAAAACCGTGTGACGTGTCCCTAATTCTCCATTTAGCTGGAGATACGAGCAACCTGTTTTATCATACCATTTTTTATCATACCTCCTCTACTTTCTGTCAGATACAGGTATAACACAAAGCATAAAAAGCGGTAATAATTCCAGCGCCTTTTCTGAAACCACAAAGACCAAATGGAAAACATGGTAATTACTGCTGGGAGGAACTTCATGCTCCTCCATGACAGTGCCAAAAATGGTGCCAGTGTCCTCCCCCATAAGATTTCCCTACCTGAGGGCCTGGGTGTAGTTGAAGAGTGGCGTGACTCCCAAGAACTTCTGGATGTTGTCCATTACGGAGGCAGGGTTGTGTCTCAGCTCCTGGCCGTCCACGATGAGGAGCTGAAAAGAGAGCAGGGACCTCAGCCTCTGACAGCTTGTTCTCAGTGACACCCCCCTGCTTCCCGGCTCCCAAAACGCCCCGGCCTTTGTGTGTGTGAGCAAGGGCTGCCAAAGCCCTTTTATTCCAGAACAGCACAGGGGGGGATGTGGCCCATTTGTCACCAGAGACAGAGAACAGAATCAATAGAATTGTCTGGGTTGGAAGGGACCTTCAAGACCATCTAGTCCAACCATCAACCTAACTGATAAAAACCCTCACTAAACCATGTCACTAAGCGCTATGTCAACCCGTCTTTTAAATACCTCCAGGGATGGTGCCTCAGCCACTTCCCTGGGCAGCCCATTCCAAGGCTTA
>JAOXJK010000012.1:33603296-33615213 GCA_025774025.1 Xenus cinereus
GGTGCTGGGAGATATGGTTTAGTGATGGTGTTGCTTTTTGTCAGAATTAGGTTGACGGTTGGACAAGATGATCTTTAGGGTCCCTTCCAACCTAGAAGATTCTGTGAAAAAGGAAGCTGGAGAGGACCCTGCACAATCCTGGAAAGCTCTGAACAATGGCTCTTGCCCTCGCTCTGGGAGAAGTCACCACTGTTTCCTCCTTCAGTTTCCCTTTAGCAGGCTTGCTGTTACCCTGACTAGCCACGGCTCTCAAGAGGCACTGAACACCTTTGGGTCAGTTACTCAGTGAGTCGTCTTCAGCCGGTGAAAAATCAGGTTATAAAACTTACGAAATTGGGAAGGGTGATAAAGGCCAACATTCCCTTTTTCCTCTTCACTGGTTCCCTGGAAATGCAGTAAATACCTCCAGCGTTTCAGCCAGCTGCAAGGCTTTTGGCTTCTTTGTTCTGTTCTCAGCAGATATATCTGGTTTCTGGTCGAGAGAATGGCCCTTCACCTTCCCCTTTTTCCTCCAAAATGAAAGAAAACACGGACATCTGCAAAGTAATGAGAACGAAACCACTTCATTCACTTTCAGGGAGACTGAGTGAGGTTTCCTGAAACATTACAGGCTGTGAAAGCAGCAGAGCTGAGCCCCAGGAGCCTCCACCACGGCACCGCATCGTGCTGCATCTCCAGGCTGCCCGGGGAACTTCTGCTCATTCGACACACCTCTCCCACTGACATCTCGCACTAGCCCACTGCTTTGAAGTTATTGCCTCTGACGTCCAACGCTTGGCAAGGGCAGTCTGATCTGGGAAAAAAAAAACCAACCCACCCGCTTCAAAAAAAATCAAATCTGTTTCTTCTTCTGTCCGCGCTTAGGATATTTGGAAATTTCACAATTGCCAAATTTCATCCACATTCTCCCCCCACCTTCGTGACCCGCTAACTTTACTCCAGACCCCAGCTACAGGAGATTGCTCTCACGTACCGACATCCGTTCGTCCTACCGTTCCCCTGGCGGCACTGTTGTGACAGCTGCTCCTGCTGTCGGGACCGGCCCGCCGGGGAGAGCAGGGGGATGAGGTAAATATGACAAAAGGCTGTTGTGACACCAGCTTTGTACAAAGGAAATCAGGGATTGCGACGTCTCTCCAACGTGCATATGGACGCCTATTTTTAAATAACTGTGATTTTCTACTTTTACTGCTCTGAGGGTTTTTTTAACTTTTAATCAAGCCCTGGCCGCAAGTCTCTAACTGAAAGTAACTTTGCCTTCCCCCTCCGGTGTCAGAAGTGGTAACACCTTCCACAAGCCTGTGGACAGCAAGGTTTGGCCAAGCTGCAGCGCCTCTGGGTGCCCGACGCAGGCTGATGTCCGGCGACGTTAGCCATGTTAGCTCATTATGGGTGAGCTCACAGACTTCACAGCGTAGGCTTTCCGCAGAATCTTAGCCAAAAAAACCAAAAAACCCAACGCTTTTCTCCCTGAAACACGGGATAAATAGAAAAAATAAATCACGGCCCCACGTTGGCGCCTGATATATTAAGAGCAGGATTTGAGCCTCATGGTTTGCTCTTGAACCCAACCTGCTCCGGCACGTAGTGTTTGCTGTTGGTGAAAATAAGTGCCTCCAGCTCCGTGCCTCCGGAGGTCGGTGCGCTCATCTCGCTCTGCAGATGAAGCGAGGTCATCCCGGAGATGTTAGGAGTCGAGTCCAAAGTGTTTCATAACGCTCCAGTGAGAAAATGCGGCTCGGGACCCGGATTCCTGTCCCGGCGTGGTCGGGGCTGGGCTGCAGGCTCTGGAAAGCTTTCCCGCTGATGTCAAGAGAGATTTAACATGTCATGGTGTGGGGAAACTGGCTGTGCAAGCTGTTGCAACATACAGTACGAGCAGCAGAGGCAGCAGGAGTACTACTATAGGCACTTTGCTACCGCAGCAGTTCACGCCAAAGAAAATCCCCATAAAAGGCACTTACAAGCGTCCCCTGGCAGAGGATGGTTAGTAAGATGGATAGACAGTGAGTGGGATAACCGGAGGTTCCTTATGGCAGCCGTGGAGGTTCCCATACCCCAGAGATAAGGCTGGGTGTGAGCAGGAGGCAGAAAAAAAGGGGAGGTGATAGAAACCAGAGGAGAATCCATGTTTTTCCATGAGCCAGGTGCTTCCCCCAGGGCAGGAGAGAGCAGAAAACAGCAGCAGGTCTGGGTCTGGGTCAAAGAAGGGATTAATCACAAGGGGAAAATGCCTTGTAATACTGTGACTCAGCAGAAAACGTTACTTGCTTGGAAGCAGCTGGAGGACACGGCCAGGACGCAGCAATGAGTCAGGGAAACATGGGATTTGGGCTGCTGCTTTCACCCTTCCCTCCAGCCTTCACCCGATAACCTGAGCACCTGGGAATAAGGCAATCGCTTACAAAGTGATACCTCCTGTTGCCTTGTGTAGCCGGTATGGATTTAAACTGCACAGCACAAACAGAAGTACAGATGTCTTTTTTTCCCCTCTTTGTGAAGTGATTTTTGGCATTGATCCCTCTCTGGCAGCTCCTGTGGTGTGGTCCTAGCAAAACAGGTTGGTGAACCACAGCTGAGCCCTGCAGCACGTCCAGTAGTCTAAATTTATAGTAACGCACACCTGGATCACCAGCTTTCCCACAGGAAGAGAAATGCGAGGAAGAAAACCTCTTCTCACCACAGCCCTATAATCCATGCTGGTTTTAGGGGAATACCCCTCAAAAAAGAAGATATACCTTCTAATAGATCGTGCGTTAGCTTATCTGAGAACCACCACAAGGGCACTGGAGCAATGATGTGTGTTTCCGAGATGGTCACCTAACTTGACCTTTCATCTCATGGATTCAAAAGAAGATAGGAACAAGTCTCATCCTCAAGCAACTGAAAGGGTAGGATGCAATCCAGCTGCCCTCTCCTGTCTGATTTACTTAGGTGGTGCTGCAGAGCACTGAATGGTGTCTAAGTACCCGAGTACTAACTCAGAGCATCAGTTAAAGGAGTTTTTCAGACTTTTAAGCTGTCCTGCTCACCTTCTAGGAAATGTTATTTTTCCCTAAACCCTTCAGATGGACCTACATAGTGTTTTTCTTTTCTCCGTTTGATGTTACACTTCAGTCTGGAGACCCCAGCCAGAAGTAAATCTCATGGTCTCATGGCAGTGGGTAACTGACAGGGAAGGTGACTTTGCCCCCTAGACTTTATAACTCAAGATACAGACAAGTAGGCAAATAGGAAAGGGAAACTAAGTAAAATAAATAGCCTAAATAAAACCTAAATAAAATTAAATAACAGACAAGGGAAAGGTGATACGTGGTGACAGGGAAGGCGGGTGTGATTACATGACCCAGTAACTACAGAGACCTGGTAATTGCAAGATGTTTCTGGATCATTTGTGTGGCAGATGGCACGAAAAGGCAGGATTTGGTGAGGGCAAAATGATGCTTTCATGAATCTGAAATACTGCAATATGCAAAACTGTGAGGTTTTTTATTTACTGGATAGATTCATGGATTTACTACAAGTCCATGAAACTCAAGCTGGGATCTGCAACGTTATTTTCATCAGTCATGGTGAACAGTCACTCTTTCCTTGTTGTTGTTCCTCTCTTTCAAGCCTCATTGCTCAGCACTCTGACATCTTCTGAAAAATTAAAATGAGCAATGCTGGTGGTTTTCTTTCCCTAAATTTCTGCTGACAAACCCTGGCGACGTGTTAGAGTACAATGTTGGTGTTGGGCCACTGCCAGAGCATGAGCCAAGAAACTGGTTCATGATGCAGGAAGCGCATCAGTCCTTGCAGCTGAAATTACTGGAGTGAGTTAAATTCAACTTTGCAATCACTGGGCATGGCTGCGCACTCGCAGATGTAGCGAGGTCAGGCTCCTGGCTCAGGCTCTGGTTTCTGCCGTGCCTGAGCAGCACAGTTTCAAACCCAGGATGCCAGAGGTCATTCAGGGATCACCATGACTTCACTGGTGTCTCTCCTGGGGACAGCTGTGCAGGCGAGCTCAAAGCTACCCGTATCTTCTCCTCTTAGGATTCCTCTCTGAAAAGCAGCCCTCACTTCAGCATTAACTAAAACAGAGACTACAGCTTATCTCATCTGTGCCAGAACAAAAAGACAGCAATAATCCCTCCAGTCCCACAATGCTTATTCCCATCCATGTTCTTCTTCTTTCCCCTCTCTTTTGCCCCCTCTCCATCAGCAGCACAGGCATGAACCAGATCTGGAAACTGTTTCAGCCGAAATCCGTATCTCACCATGTGTTTCTTTCCGTTGGGGGTTTGCTGGTAGATTGAATGCACATCAAGATTCAGTCTAAGAAAAAACTTAAAAGACTATTTATCAGCCTAGTGACGCACTTGCATCGCCATTCCTTTGCTTTGGTCCAAAGGTACCACACTCCTCCCCAAAACCTCAAAACAAACGGCAAGAAAATACTAAGGAGGCATAAAAAAACCCCAAACCCTGAACACCTTGACTTTCGTTTGCTAGATAGTTTGAAATCCACATCCTTGTGTAGTTCTCCTCTGTCACCCAAAGCCGGTGCATGTAGTATATCACCACGGGCTCACTGATGTGACCATTCATAAACTCTGGAAAACATGCCAGGCTGGAAGACAAGACTGACAAACCATCTCAGAGGCTGCTGGGCTGCAACAGAGTGACAAGGAGCTGGAGCTGAAGTTATACCAGATGTCCCAAGCAGCTCTAGTCTTTTATTTCACAATTCGATGTGAGGTTCAATCCTTCGAGGTCTTTCCAATGCATGGTGGCAGTGCCTGCAGAATGAGTTTGTGGTCCAGTGAGGGAAGGACACAGGCAGAAGGGCACAACAGCAAAGCAGCAAGCCATAATGCTTAGATGTAAAAACAACAAACTGTGATGAGTTTAGGCTCCCGGTCAGCTCGTAGTCTCCTCCTGAGGGCAGATCTCCCACACTCTTGGGCAAGTCTCTCATCTCATCTGAGAGGTTTATGAGGTTGCATCAAGGAGAGTGCCCTAAGGAAACCAGGGCTCTTACCACCAGGACCACCACATCAGCCTGGGCAGCAGCCCAGAGAAGAGCACAGGAAGCACCCTGGCTTCAGAAAGTCCATCAAGATCACTTGTAATATCCATGGGAGATGGCCCCATCACTGTTATTTATGCTTCTGAAAAATCTCTCTCTACTTGTTTAATAATTCCCAAAACAACTAGTAACATTACTGAATGGAGAATTCCAGACTCCCTCACACCACACAAGACTGAATGCAGCCAAGAAGCTGGATTATACTTTCCTTGAGGAATTTTCAGTTCTTGAAAGTTGCATAGCTTTTATTAATCCTTACCATGTATTGGTACCATGCATGGCAGAAAGAGAAAAGATATATTTGATATTTCATGAAGCCAAACCCAGCTATACTAAACTGATGCCAGCAAAGATGTTCCCTTGGTCGAAGGGCGGTCTGAAGTCCTTATGTTTGCTTGACAGGGTGTTTAACTTTGTTGTGCCAGTAATGTTACCTGCATATTTTATATTGACATAAAATAGCAAATAAATCTGCCTTGTCTTTTTCTCCTTATGCAGTTTATCTTCAGGGAGAATGACTACAAGCATGCTGAGGGCAAGCATTTCTTTACAGCCTCACTCACTTTAGAGCCTTGTAAGCTCCCAGTACTATTTATTAAGAATTTCAGTACAGTTGGTACCATTATTAGAGCCATAATAGTCTCAGAGCCCTTAAGGCGGACTGGACTTTCAAGAATAGTGATGATAATAATAATAATAATCATAGTAATAAAAGCAATTGTCAAGCCTTGTGTTTAGAATCATAGAATCGTTCAAGCTGGAAAAGACCCCTGGGATCATCGAGTCCAACCATCAACCCTACTCTACAAAGTTCTCTCCTACACCATATCCCCCAACACCACATCTAAACAACTCTTAAACACATTCAGGGATGGGGACCTAACCACCTCCCTGGGCAGCCTATTCCAGTGTCTGACCATTCTTTCTGTGAAGAATTGTTTCCTAATGTCTAGTCTAAACCTACCCTGTTGCAGCTTGAAGCCATTCCCTCTTGTTCTTGTTGTATTGATAGGTAAGAGCTTGAAAAACAGCAAAACATGCCCCAGAGGCTCAAACCTAGTAAAGCAAATGTAGGAAGAAACAAATATTTATTATATATTTAGCCTTTTGCTCTCTGGAATGCTTGTTTAATGTTCAATGCATGGTGTGTGAGAGTGGCAATGCTGCTGCTGTATCTTCCTGATGGGATTCATACTGTGAAACCACCTGCCGTACAGAACAGACGTGGATAAATGGGATTAGCTGATTGAGCTCCCCTTTTTAAGATGCTGGGAAATAGAGTAGAAAGGCAGTGAGTTTGTCTGAGGAAACTTGAGCAGAGAGGGGAGAAAAGAGGTGAGGATCCTCTCGCTCTTCCCACCTCCAGGCAGAATCCGGGCTGACGCAGCAGCCGGCACCTCCACTGCCATTTCGTCCCGAGGGATGGGGAGGGTGGTTTTCTTTCCACTTTTGAGCAGCAGTAAAGAGAGCATTTCCTTAGCTGACTTGCACTGCGCCTCCTGTACGCTATTTGCAGCGTTGAGTCCAAAGGAGAAGGCAGTGAAAATGCCTGTCAAGGTAAGGCCTGTTCAATGCAGGGCGTGAAGCAGGTCTTTTCTACTGAGCGAGAGGTGGGGGGACAGGTTTTAGCAACACTAAGCAAGTCCGGGGAATAGTTCTTGTAAACTTGCCTGAAATGATAGTGAAAATGGAAGAAAAATAAGAGTTTTAAAATGGGAAAACCTTAGTTTCTTCACTTGCCAAGTTCTCCTTTTCTAAAACTACGAAAGCCAAAATGAGAAGAGGGTTTGATTGAGTTCTTTGGAGGAGTTTTTTCCCTTTTTTCCCCACATTTAAAGTCTGCATTAACTTATATTTCTAGATGAAGTGGAAAGAATAATAAGTAAGACTTGTTCTCACACATGTAAAATTCAAGTGAGTTTGTTTCGGTTTTTTGCTTTTCTAGGACCGGGGCCTGGAAATTGTGTTTTCTTTTCTCAGAAGACTTAGAAGAAAGCAATTCACATTCCAAAAGCAGTTACCAGTTACAGTTTATCCTGTTTGTTTTTCAAAAGAATATGAAAAATAGTTTTTTAAATGGCAGAAAAAATTTACCAGCACTAACCATTTAATTACCAGACCAGAGCCATAGTCTAGTAACACTACTGTGAAGTCTGTAAATAGGACAACATGAAAAATTAAGTATTAGGTGGCTTGTTTAGCTTACAGCTGTTTTGTGTTCTTATCAAGCAGTATTCTATGTCAAAGAATGACACTTTTAATTTCCTTTGCTGATTGCTCTGTTTAGATCACTTTGACGCAGACTATTGCTTTTACAAGAACACAGACCAGCTGGAGGGCAAACCTCTCTCCTAATAATTTTTCTTTTTTTTTTTTTTTCCTGTTGTTCCTTCACTGTGTGTAGCGGAGGTGCAAAGTGAAGTTGTATAACTTGGGTTTATAATAGCTGTTTTGATATTTTTAGGCATTCAGGTGTAGTTTGGTCCATAAATTACAGGGTTGTAAGTTTAGCTTAGTCTGGAGAGAAATGATTTCATGAGGTAATTAAAGAAACGGTGACTGGACTAAGCAGGACCAAGAAAACATTTAAAGCAGGGATTCAATTTCAATGGATCTTATGAATACATTTTAATTTCTGTGTGCATTTAATTGTTGTCTTGAATAGAGGCTAAATGAAGTACAAGCTTCCCCGACCTTGAGCCTATGGAGTCTGTGCTTACTGGAGCCTACGCATACGTACAACCCAGGTAACTGCTCTGAAGCGACTGGTGCTTCTGTTATACCGCCTGTCAGCCAGAAATCAGCGCAGCAAAATCTGACCCAGAAGCTGAAACACCCATTGAAATTTCCACTCCTGGCAGCGCCCCCTTGACTGGCCCCCTTTTACGAGGGGATTTTGGCAAAGACCTTGTTCACTATGTGCCATCTCAGACCCGTCTCTCCTAAAAAGATCCTGTGCAGCCAGGTGCTCTCAAGGTTTCAAGCCACACACTGTCCCCTACCTTCTTATGCAGGGAGACTGTCCTGCCTCTGATACCACCAACGTGCCGGAGAGCTGGTCAAGGGAGAAGAAAAGGACTGGCCTACTATGGACCGACAGTGTTTCTCCAACAGTGTTAATGAAGACTTTGACTTCTCCAACGCAAACACGGGATGACACAATGGAGGATGCATCTGGTGATGTGACCAGGTCTCTGCTGGGTCACAAGAGAAGGGCAGATCCCAGCGCCGGGTTGCAAACGTTGGCTGTGCCTTCCAGTGGTGTGCCTGCGCTATGGGTCCTTGCTACACTTCAGCCGCTGTGAAATGCCACAGCTGTATTTGGCATACATGGTCAGAAAAACATAGAAAGGCTGTGGCAGTGCATGGCAAAGGTGGTAAATACAGGTCTGGGTGAGGGTGATTACAAGGTAGGAGCCAAACAAGTCAGGTTATCACTCAATGCAGAAGACTGATGCAATAACTTCGTGCCCAGGCTTTCCTATTTCTTAGTTTGGCCAGGATTTGTTTGCTCTAATTTATGTGCCAGGAACTTTTCCAAACTTCTAATGCTACAAATTTTCTAGTGAATTAAGTGTGACTAAAGCCATTCTTAGACACTGAAGCCCATCATCTCACCTTCCAAAACAGGATGGTTGCTCATCAACGGCCAGGAGTGGTCGTTGATTAGTCCTAACCCCCAAACCATGCCCAGAAACTGTTTTGGAGGGTGACGTTTGCCTTACCCTGAAGTGAGGCCAGCTATATTTTGATGACTGAATAACATAAAGGCCTGAGTCTCCTTGCCCAGGGAGATTCTGACAGCCTCTGGCACCTTCACGAGTAGAGACACAGCCTTCCATTGTTTCATTTCATTCATTCTTCTCCTTCCCTCCACATCCACACCACCCACATTAGTAGGCAACTAGATTCAGACAACTTAAGGTTTCTCAGCATATCTACCCTTAGGGAATTACTTTACACCTAAGCCCTTCCCAATGGAATTTCTAAACATACATGTTTAAATCCTGCCCTCGCTGTCAAAACCATTAGGTTCAGATGCACTCAGATTATCCATCTACATGAGTTGCCTCGAGCTTGGCTGTTTCCTGAAGCTGTTTCAGAGCTTAGCAATACTAAATTCTGATCCCACACATTTGCACCATCTCTTGGGCAATCTTTTATTTCGCTGTTTCTTTTGAGGTGCAACTGGGCAACATAAAAAAAAAATAAAATTATAGCTACCAGGTCCTTTTAATCTATGGCCTATTATAGAATCACAGAATTCCCTAGGTTGGAAGGGACCTTTCAGACCATCTAGTCCAATTGTCAACCTAGCACTGACAAAAACCATCACTATATTGTATCAGCCTAGAGTAGCTGTTGAAGCTCTCTGCAAGTACATCTAGAAATTAGTTAGTTTCCTGGGGAAAATAAGGCTGCATGTACCAGCCCCACTGCGATGTTCTTTCCAAAATACTTGCTTGTAGACAGCACCATCCTGAACATCGGGCAAATCTCTCTCTCTCGGCCTCTCCCAACAACGAATGCATGTCAGGAACATGACTGCAGTCTGTAGTAATTATCTCTGTTTGTTACATGTGTCTGAGGTCCCTGCAATCAGTCTACCATGTAGCCCATATCAGTCAGCCAATAGCTGACTGTTCATACAGTGCTTGGACAAAACCTCCTCATCCCTGTGGGCTCACTTCCAACCTGATCCCCAGGCACCTCCTCCCATTTTCTGCCTCAACACACACCGAGTTCATACCAAACACCTTCCTCTCTTTTCCTTTCCATAGAAGACTGTGCACCAGCCGTGATCCTTACCTCCTGAGGTGGCACTGGTCTTTGCAAGGCAGCGGTAGTCAGTCCCAGTACTGGATTCAAGCCCCTGCAGAGGAGTCCTTGGCATCCTGAAGCTAGTACAGTTTTCCTTTCACTGGTTTTTGGATGTGCTGCAGCAGCACTGTCTTTAAGATATATTGCATCCTCTGCTAAGACAGACAAGCCACAGCCAGAGGGTGAGGGGGTGGAGAAGGACAGCCAGTCCACCTGGGAAAGGTGGATCAAATATGGGAAGGTCTTTGGGATCCAAAGCAGGAGATAGACAGATGCAGAGACCACACTGCAGGAGATCCAGAGACCCCTGGTGACTGAGTGCTTCTAAAGCTGAAAGGAGCTAACGAAGGGGTAGTAGCAAGGACGTATTCCAGAGGTCATCCTCAAAGACCGGAGGGTTCAGAAGAGGATGCAAAGCAAATTTTTAGCCACTCAGAATATCAGTCCCACTAACTCTAACTGCGGTGATAAAGACAACATGTCCTGACAGGAAATGTGTGCAACGTAAAGAGATTATCAGAGGTGAACATCTGCAGCTGATTGAGGTTATTGCTTATAAGAGAGCTACTCTCTGTTGACCACGGTGGAAAGAGGAAAGACATGTGCGAGAGAAGTGGAAGAAAGCATTTGAGAATTCCTCGTCTGTACAAGCACAGAAACATTTTGGTTTTCACTTGGCCCCCTCTGCAGCATCCAACTGCCAAGCCAGCATACTTCTCTATTGCTGTGTCCTCGGGTGTCAGGCAGTCCAACCGAAAGTGCCTAATGCCTTCCCCGGAATGACGTGTCTTCCTTTCAGTGTGTGCGTAACTGCCCTGGGTCTTTAAGCCACTGGAGAGATGCCAGCCCACGTGCTGCTGTCTGTCTCTGGGCGATGAACACAGGGCATTTCCAAACCATTCAAAGAACTTTTTTTTTTTTCCCCGGAGAGGTTTTTGTTTCAGTGCTCAGACCTGTGTCCTTGCCACCTCAGCAGGCAGCCCTTCTGTCCATGGGCACACACACACATTGTGCACGCAGAGCTCACAGCTGCCCTCCGCCTCGCAGGTATACAGAGGCCAAGACTTGCAGCTTTTTAGGGTGCATCCCATCCGCCATACCAGGAGAATTGCGTCATGACTCAGTGAAGGTTTGTACTTGTATTTCGGATACATAGCCTAGGGCAAGCTGAGCCTTAGGCACTGGAAATCACACAACTCATTGTGTACCTCTTTAGCATCAGAAACAACAGTTGTAGCTCAATCTACAGAATACCAAAAGAATACGAAATTTTTCTTTACAAACAAAGGCAGTGAATAAGATATCCTTTTACATGAAAATATCTTTTAAATAACACAGTTTTTCCTTGTATGTTTGTTTTTTTGCCTGCTACTTCAATGTAAAAAAATACAGTTTTAAAAAATATGTTTTCCTGGGCATTCAATTACAGTATTTCTATTGAGCTCAGTAAAGTATCGGCCTCGTCCTTGCACATGTGTTTCTGTGTTAATAGTAGGTCTACTGGACTAAGAGCCAAATTGCCTGCATTTATTTCAGTGGAACAACATTGGCAGAAAACTGAGTTACAAACAAGAAAGGGCCAGGAAGATCTTCAGAGGGCTGGAGCACCTCTCCTATGAGGACAGGCTGAGAGAGTTGGGATAGTTCAGCCTGGAGAAGAGAAAGCTCCAGGGAGACTTTAGAGCAGCTTTCCGGTATCTGAAGGGGGCCTAGAAGAAGGCTGAAGAGGGACCTTTTACAAAGGCATATAGTGATATGACATGGGGTAATGGCTTCAACCTGGAAGAGGGGAGATTTAGATTAGATATCAGGAAGAAATTTTTCACTATGAGGGTGGTGATTCACTGGAACAGGTTGCCCAGAGAAGCTGTGGATGCCCCATGCCTCAAGGCCAGGTTGGATGGGGCTTTGAGCAACCTGGTCTGGTGGAAGGTGTCCCTGCCCAGGGCAGGGGGGTTGGAACTCGATGATCTTTAAGGTCCCTTCCAATCTAAACCGTATTATGATTCTATGATCTTTCCT
>JAOXJK010000012.1:33622115-33633159 GCA_025774025.1 Xenus cinereus
GCAGGGGGTTGGTGTGACCCAAGGGCAGGACCCGGCACTTGGCCTTGTTGAACCTCATCCCGTTGGCCTCAGCCCATGAATCCAGCCTGTCCAGATCCCTCTGCAAAGCCTTTCTACCCTCCAGCAGATCAACACTCTGACCTAACTTGGTGTCATCTGCAAACATAGGATAGTGTAACTGACAAAATCATGCTCCTTTTCTGCATCAGGAAGAGGACAGCTACCTTGTCCCTGAGGACAACGTTCAAGATGATGGGAGCTGGGGTTCAGAAAGTCCGTCACTGTGGCTTCCTAATTATCTGCTTTGCGGCAGTGCTGGGTGCCGACAAGGCCCTGCAGCATTACGCTGCCAGGCCCCGATGCCAGCAGTCCCTGGCCCTGGGGCATTTTCGTTTGGTGTGTAACATCATCCTCATCATCCTCGCAGCATTGCTACCCACCTCCAGAGCAAGGGACATCATAAGCCGATCAGTCTTGAACCAACAACATACAATCAGTTACATGTCACCTAATATACATTAAGTTTCTAAATAGCCACCTCTTTAAGTGTGCCCAGTTTTGGCACAGAAAAATACCCAACATTCTAGACTCTTGTTTCTAATTCACTTTCAAGACAAGAAAGCTGAGCAGCTATCACAGCTGTCCTGCAATTTAGACACACCAAGATCTCGATTTTTTTACAGTATTCCCAGCTAAAAAGGAATATTTTCTCTATCATGTAAATAACTTCTGATTTACTAAAACCCTTCCAGATTACTGAAGGGAAGAAAATGAGGGTGATGCAAAACTGTCACTGATTTTTCTTTTGCAAGGCTGCAGAGTTGCCTTGGCTTGCGGTAGTGTAACTTAAGGATGCTTTTCATGTGACCTTTTTCTTCCTGATAAACTCTTGCTTGAGAGTGGCAAGTTAGAAGTGCTAAAGCAAGAAGCAAAAGAGAAAAATAAAATAGGAAAGAGCAGAAGTAGAATAGTTACTTGCAGAACCTGCTCCAAAGGATTTTGCCAGTGCTTTACCAGGAAGAAAAAATAAAATTCTCTGATGCTAACCAAGGAAATGGCATCTCATGGGTTTTTCAGCCCAGCTGAAGATTAGTGCTACCTGAAACTGTCTATACTTTATATAGTGTGATGCTGTATTAACACTGAAAGGGAGCCTACTACTTGTGCACAAAGGAACATTCTAGACAAAAGCTGATTTGAGGGAAAAGATATTTGGGGAACGAGAAGGTAAGTGCAGGGGGAGGTTTCTGAGGATGCAAAAAGTATACATATAAGTAGGGAATTAATAGCAAACTTCAGGAGTATCAAGAGACGTTGCACTGTGGGATTACAGATTCCTACAGATGGCAGGAGGAGCTATTCAGGAAAAGGCCCTTATTAAACCAATTAAAAGTGTTTCAACATACTTTTTTTTAAATTAAAAAAACAATAATCTATTTCAAAATCTTTGAAAAAAGCTATCACTTCTGGCAAGCGGCCAAAGGAAAATAATTTCAAAACAAAAAGCTTGTCACTCCAGAACACCTGGGACTGCATTTTGGAATTATGAAATGCCATGGTCCCATCGTGTTCGTTGTGACATTTAATCATTACACTCTTCGTGTTACTCCAGGCTATGTCAAGATTAGCAGTGCTTCAGGGGCTAACTCAAAGGAAGAGGTGGCAGAACAGGCAGAGTGACTTTGTACCCTGGCAAAGAAGCGTCCTGCGTCAATGGCAAGCAAAGGATTTCTAGCAGATGTCATCTGATGTTTGGGACCAGTAGTTCCTCCTTTTCTGATATGATCTGACTTGTTTTCTTCCTTGTGGTATCTCACAAATATTAGATCTATTTCTTACTGTGCCAGCCTTTGTTCTGATGGCACTACTTTTAGAAAAGTTTTCTCAAAAGTTTAACGAGAAGGAGCTGAGGCTCAGAAGAGTGAACAAATGGTACAGAGAGTAGGAGGGATGGTAGAAACCATTTCCCACTTTTTATCCATTTGTCTGTCTTTCCTTTTACATATAAGACAGTGCCAGGTTCACAATGAATAGAAGTGTTGCCATTGAGTTCACCCTCTTACAGTAATTTTACCATACCACTGAGGAAGTTTTAAAACAGCTTTCCCTCTGCGTGACACCGATCTTTCCCTTTTGAGAAGCATTGCCCTTGTGACCGGTTCTCTGAAACAATACACAAAAATTTGCTCATTATTAACACAATAAGTAAGCCATGAAACATGAAACAAAAAGTAATGGAATTCTAGAAATGTTAAAGGAGCCTCCTACGCATTTTTTTATCATCATCACAAGCCAGAAAATGTCAGCTTTGTTTTGCTGACTGTTTGCAGGAGCCTCATTCTGCAGAGGCTCTCAGCAGACCCAAGAGCACTGGGAGCTCTGTCTAGACCATCTGTCCACACATCAACGCTGCTTTCAAAACCTCTGCTTTTCAGAGGTTAGGAGCTCATGAAATTTGCAATCTAAAGGGTCTTGCAAACCCATCATGTTGCTTAGAAGGAAAAATTGCCAGCTGGGGACTTACCTATTCAGATGGCAAAGCATGCCCCGACAGTGGTCTGTGGCTGCAAAACTCTTCAGCTTGGCTCTCTTCGCTCTTTCATCAGGCAAGAGGAGTCCTGTCAACATCAGTGGAGTTACAATGGCATAAAACACGTGTAATGGCTTTCCATGGGCAAAAGGGAGTAAGGCTGCCCAGAAAGACCATTCAGGGAATAGCAAATATGTCCAAAACATAACCTGGAACTGAAAGTAGGGGGAGAGACAAAAGTCCTCATGAATTCAAGTTTAATTTAGCTACTAGCTTTGTCTGTTAAAAAGCAATGAACATGTCAATGTCTTAAACTTTTTTTTTAATCTGGTTTCAAGAGCATGTGCTGCTTTGGAGATGTGAGAGGTGACTGTTATTGTGAGATGAGGTAAAACATTTGTCATGTTCAATGCAAAGCCCACAGAGCCACAGTGATTTTTATTATTTGTTACTGATACAGTCCTAGGAGCCGCATTGCAACTGGCTCCATCATACTGACACAAGCGTCCGGGCAGACACACACTGACTCAGACCACAGAACAGATCCCAATGAAAACTTTTTTTTTGTATTAAATTCCTTTCGTGGCTTAGTTTTCAACTAGATCCTCTCCCCGGTCTGACACAGCTGTTCAAACACCAGTGCTGACACACATGGGAGGTGGTGAAAAAGTGACTCGTGGCAGGAGTCAGACTACAGACTGGCAGTGACATTCTTTTTGGTAGCATCTTTCCCACATGGATGTCAGCTCGTAACAGTTGTGGAACCACATTCCAAATGTCAGGCAGAAAGCAACAGATTTCACTGAATACACATGCGGCACCTGGGCTAAAGGGGAGACACAGCACATAACCAATAACTGCACAGCAGTATCAAGGAATGTCTTCTATACAACTTTTTAAAAGTCCTTTTTAAAAAAAAATAGTAGAAAATAAATTGTTGAAAATAGCAGTTTTGCAAAATGTATAAAATATGCAACTTCACGCCAAAAATTTTGCACAGACTATTACAAACACGTAATGAAAATATTGTGAAAGATAAAAATTTAATATATCCTTTCTTAAAAGTGCCTGTAATTCCGACCAAAGCCTTTGCTTTCTGTTCACATTTGCCAATGCTTACTGTACTCACAGGGAATAAAGAGAATACACTTCACTGCATTCACACAGACATGTTTTGGAAGTCTAAGCACTTCAGCCCGACAAGTCCAGACAAGCAGTATCAGGAAAAAGTAGACCATAGAAATCCCAAGATTTGAGTATTGTTTCATAAAAAACAATGTAGAAGATAAAAGTAAAAGCAGCAGGGAGTGACGCTTGATGCCTCAGAGCTAAAGTGCCAAAGGAGATACCCGAAGTCTTCCCTCTCCACACCAGAGTTGCCGTTGTCGCACGTAGCTTCGGCTGTAGGGAAGAGCTGGGGGTTTTTCAGATCCGAGCGGTTCAACCAGACTGCTTCCGTTTTTTCACTTTTAACTTTTGGTTTCGCATGTATTTTTAACATTCAGCGGGGGAAACGGAGCACATTCTGCGTTTGGGACGAGCGATACCAGGGGACTTTACAGCGAGCAGTGCCTGACTGGGGCAGGCAGAGCCGTGGTGTTCCCCGGCCAGGCATGGGCAGGTCCCCCGCCGAGGAAGAGAGAAGGAAGAGCCACTTTGTTGCATGAGCAACTCTTGCATCAACCTGTAAAAAACTCCAGGGAGAGGAGATTTTTTCCCCCCTCGGAAAGCATGCGTCTCTCCCAGGCAACCAGGACCCATTGCTGGGGAGGATGCGACACCCAACCCTCCTGGGTTTCACCACAGACACCAGCTCTTCTTCCCAAAAGGCAGCCCACGGAGGAAGCGAGGCCCTCACCCCTGCCCGGGCTTACCCAACAGCTCTGAGGTCAGAGCCCTCCGTGGGAATCACTTTCTATTTCTGCCCAAGGGCCAAATTTCTTGTACTATGCATTTGAGCAAACTTCACCTGGAATCCAGGCCAGCGCACCAAGATGGCAGGCGGACTCCTGACTTTCTCTTTCTGACAAGAAATGGTTCACTTTAAGAGGAGGGACTGGAAAACATCTTGGCCAATATTATTCTTAGGAGTTGGGGGACTTTCCTGTAAAGTAGCAAATCTGGGTTCATAATCCTTTTAGATAGGGAAGGGATATGATTCAACATCTCCCACATCCTGGTTGAGCAATCTAAACAAAAAGCACCAGACCATCTAACTGGCCATCTGAAGGAAAAATCTAGTTGGATCTAGACCACTTGAATCCTCTGGTGATGGGACCAAAGTCCTTATAGTCAAACTATAAGGGATACTTTTGCTTCAGTAACAGCAATGTGGGAAGAGTGAAGACTACAGACCCAGCACAACCTATTAATCCTATTACAGTGTGCTGGCATGTAATTAGAAAGGCCTCCCGCTGTAGTAAGTAAGTTCCCTTTCACAAATTCTCTTTAGAACAATAAAGGAATTTGCTAGAACTCACCCAGAGGGGAAGAAAGAGACCAAAAAAAATAAACCCCAAAGTGTGAGGCACTTTCTGAGTAGTGATATTCAGGTTTCTCAACAAGATTGTAAGGTCAAATGTTGTGACCAAAGTGGCAGACTCCACAGCAGCTCCACCATGTCACTACAGGATCCTCGAGCTAGAAAACCTTCATGAAACTCCACAACAGCTATTGCAGGCGTAGAGTGCAGTTTGGTTTTCTAGTTACCCATCTCCTAAGAAAAATTTCCAACACATACAAACTGCTAATGAAATGTTATCTCCTGAAAGGAACGTGCTGAAGCCTTGCATCTGATTCTGGTGATGGAGTTACAGCACTTTTATCGGTGGCCTGTTAAGCAGTACTACCACATTACAGCATATGTAAAAGATAGATAGCCCTCCAGCTGGACAGTCTACATGTCTCATTATACTCAGATGGGATACAGATTACATCTACCTGCATTCAGCTGTGTTTCCCTATTCTAAGCTCTGATGCAGAAATAAAGCTCCCTGAAGCATGAGAAGTAGTATCTCTTGCATCATTTTGCATACAGTGGCAAAAATAACCGCTGATACCACCCAACTTCTGTTCTCAGTACAGAAAGAAACCACTACTATCCAGGAAAAAGTACAAAAAATATAATTTAAGTGACTTGGGCTATGCCTGGATAATTTACAACATCACCTGAAAAAGCAGAAAGAGGATGCACAGCTAAATGTCAAACTGGGCGAGACAATAGTCTGATGAAGAGACAACGGGCACCCCAAAATTAGGCATAATGAGGGTAAACACCTTTTGATCTACAGATGCCTCATTGAGCAACACGTCAAAGTTTTATGTAAGAATGAAATAGATCCTATGGTTACTGAACTGAACCGGACTTGGTATGCATTCACGAGTGTCATTACTTTATGGATAAACATTAACACTCCCCTTCGGTTTCCTTTGGCATTGAGCAAGCTTCTCAGAGGGAGAACTTGCTGTTTAAATGCTTTGTAAAACACAATCTACATCTAATGCACTATGTTAAAAATAGCAAACAATAAAGATAACAAATACTTGTACCACTCAGTACCTCCCACACACTCACACTCCTCACTGTGTTCTCTTTTCACCTTCGTCATCGTTCCCAGTGACTGAAAAACCTCCCTTTCCTCCTTTGTCATAGAATTTCTTCGAATTTTCATCTGTCATGCTTTGAAGAGAGCTCAAAGGGAAATAAGAAGTTCCTTAAACAGAAGCGGAATTGACAGTCAATTTATTTTTAAAAGAGGACAGATATTTTCCATAGAAACACAATAGTAATGAAATGGGATGCTTGTCAAAACAGTGCGTGGCCATAGCGGGCAAGGATCACAACCAAGCCAGGTAACAGGCAGCGTGCAGGAATCGTGCTTGTGAAAGACAAAAGGCCACCAATTCTCTGCTCTGGTGCCTCCTGCAGCCCTGTGAGGAGGCATCACCCACCGCACCAGGCACCACTGCGCCGTGATGGAGGCGAAGCGAGAGCCACCTTCCTCCCATGAGAAAAGTTTGTGGAAGCGCTTCCCGATGCTGTTTAGCAGCACAGTCACAGCAGCAAAGTGCTCCAAGTGCACACCTAGGTCCACTGGCGAGTGTTACAATATTCCCTTTCCCGAGTTAAAACGCCTGCAATCATTTTGATTTGAAGATGTGTCTATTTAAAATGACCTGTGGCATTTGGATACTCCCCAAGACCAGTTATCTCCAGGACCTCTTTCACCCAGGACTGCACACCTGCCAGCCTGGAAGCTGACTAGAGAAGGCATGATTTATCGTCTCGAGATTAAGAAGATAAAGCTGAATATCAGGACATCGTTTAAAGCTAACTAAGAATTTTTCCTCTAAACCTCCGATTTAGCTTAAGGCATGGAAATTTATGGTGTTTGCATGTAATATACTCAAGCAAATAATTTAAGTCTATTACTACACATCCCAGTCTTGTTTAAAAATTATGCAAGTCTGCCTTTAGGGAAGAAAAATGAGCAATCCACAAGAGCTTTTCACCCAAAAATCCCCAAACAACTCTGCAGTTCCCTGGCAAACAACCAAGAAAGAACCAAAGAACTTGCAGAAGCAAAGGGCCGTTAGTCAAGCGCTCCAGCGCTCTGCTGGGACGCGCAGCTTCTCAAAGCAATGTTTGCTCATGAGAAACACTAACAGAGGATATTATTGACCTGTTCAACCTGTTCACTTCAAACACAGCACAGGGCAGCTTGGTTTGACACTGACACATTCAGGCTCTCAGCAGAGCCCGTGGCGACCGTTTACTTGAAAATGCACGGGCGAAAAAAAAGTTGCAGTTTTTGAAGCTTGGGATATTTGTCGGAGACTGCTGAAGATGATACTACTAATGCTTTGTACCATGAAAACTCCAGAAAATGTAGAGGAGAAGCACATAAACATTTACAGACCCTGTAATGCCAGTGCATGCTCAACATCAAGATCCTTAAAATAAATGAGCTCCAGAATGGGTGAAGTGTTCACATCTTGAGGGACTACAAAGAACTCATCTCCACTTCTTACAAGATCCGTAGGACCTCAAGATCCCTCATTTCAAACTTTGAGATATTCAACCAAAAATATGTGAGGGGAACCTGGACATCAGCTTTCCACACGGCTCAAGACATCCGAAAGTTATTTGTTTAGTCACTGTCGCGATCCCACTTGAATGGTCCTACTGACAATTGGTATTTTCTTCCACACACAAACTAAAACTTTTACAGAGGAGCACCAAAATTTTAGTTATATTCCTTCTCTTATTACCAACAGTACAATCTGAAGTCATATTCTCCAAACATTAGTGGTTTGTATTACTACTGTAGAATAGTGGAGGTTATTAGAAAGCAAAATCAGCCAAACCAAACACACAAATAAATCAGTGGAACATACTGCAGCCCTAGTAATTCTCTTACTTCATTAAAAGACCTTGTTTTTCCATCTAGGAATGTAGTAATTTAGTTGACTCGGCATTCAGCAAGCAGGGTCTCCTGCTGCTGCCAGTAGCACTGGGTTTTACCTCTACCCATGGTGGGGCTCCTTGCAGACATGTGCCTGGTGACTGACAGAAGAGGGGTGACAAGCTTTGACCACGACAGCTCTGCGGTCTGTTGAATTCTTCAGCGACGGTAGCATTTCCATGCTGGTGTCACTCACCTCTCCTGAGAACAGCCTCCTGTCTGCAGATCTCCCAGGTTATCAGGGAAAAAAAAGTGGCACGGGATTGCTCCCAGGCAGAGCAATTCCAGAAGAACCAGAACCTGTTCTGGGATGGGTCTGTGAGTTGCTGATCCTAGAAAACAGTTTGACACATGAGATGATCCTGGATTGGCTCCCTGGCTATAAACTCACTCTCGACTGTAACCGGGAGTAATTTCCACGTGTGGACAGTCTGATAGGAGAGGTTTTTTTACAATATTCAGAATCGGTCTCTCCGCTCCCACAGAAAAGTACAATAGTAACGCTCATTGCTCAGCCAGAAGAAAAAGTCAGATAAACACCCAGAACTTCTGAAATCCCACCCAAGGAAAGTTTTGTATGTCAGGATGCAGCCACCTGGCTTATAGCATAAAAGACAAGAAAAAAAAAGAACCCGTACAGTGAAATGAAAAACAATAGCAATAAAATGATACAAGGGGAATCTGCAGTATTACAAAGATGCTATGCCGGCAAGAAATTCCTCTGTATCTAGAAATTATACCTTAGAGTCTCAGTAATACTATTTAGACATTTTAAAGTACCAACAGGCAAATCTCCTGATCTGTAGCTAACTCACAAGCAACTGCAGCTTGGTCAGAGCTTACTAGATTTTGAACAATGTGGCTACTGATGAATCAGTGTAACTCAGTGCAGTACAGTGCAGATTAATTAACTCCCTTTAAGCCTTCCCCAAACTTTAACCATAGATAGATCAGCGCAAAGTATTTCTTTTATGCGCAGTACCCATTACAAAAGTGGTTTTCCACACAAAGCTGTCCAGAGTGATAGCAGAAGCATTTTAATGCTATTGTGTAAATTTGAGTTCCTCCTTCCCTTGAATGCTACGCTTTGTCCTAGATTATCAAACTGAGTTTCCAAGGCATTAATGAGCAACTTCCTCTGGGGCATGCAAGTGTACATTGTACTTCTGAAAAGTCACACAATCACATAAAAGAGTTAAAAAAAACCCCAAAATGCAAAAGGAGACAATAGTAACTGAAGGCTCAGGGACTTTTAGATGAGGAACAACAGTTGAAATTTGTTTTCATTTCACTCCAATGATGTAACTACACACATCACCAAGACTGATCCCTGTATAACAGTGATCAGCACAAAAAGGTTCTCCGGACATTGCTAAGGAACAGACATTTTCATGACACAAGAAGGAAAGGACAACTGATAAAATAAGGTTACAAAATTAAAAATCGCAGAACTACAAACAAGGCTAACTTACAGAATCGCTGCTGAAAAGACATTATTAAGGAACTCTAGTCTTCTACCAAGCTTTGGCAATTTTAGGAACAGTCAGGATTTTCACTTGGGTGAGGAAAAGTTTGGCTGTCTGCAGTGAACAGCCCATGAGCCGCCTGGCAGCGGAAGGAAATCCCTCTCCGAGACGTGTACGTCCACGTGCTACCAAGAGCTCCCGTCCCTGCTGTATCTGCCCCCGATGAGTATCAGAAGGCAAATACCAGCAGAGCTCATCTGGGCTGGCCGTTTTAATCTGTTGGCACCTTGCAACAGGATCCCTTAATTTGATACTAGTCAAACATACTGTTACTGCTATGCTTTATCCTTACGCCTAACGCCACAGACCTGGTCAGGGAGAACTCACGTTACAGAAGATTATTGCTAGGGCTCCCCTCTGCTACGCTCAGGGAACGGGGCAGAGACCGATTGCTGCTGTTGAGATTCGCTCTCTCACACTTGTGTTTCAGCGCTAATATCTCTCCACTGGGCAAAATTACCGCAGCTGCCTTTCCGCTACTGGCAGAAATGGACATCGAAGATAAAACCAGTAGGACCCTGCTTCTTTCCTGAGGCTCTCTATTCAGGCTGTTCTTAGAAAACGAATTAGCAGTATCTAGGGTTTTTTAAAAGGGACAGTCCAAACGATGACACCCAAGTTCAGTCTCTATCTCTCTGAACTCTCTTATGCTCTGTGTTCTTGTTCTCCCCACTCTGTGCCCTCAGGGGCAGAATCAAGTCTTTCTCTGCTCTTACCTGAGAAAACAGCATCAATTTAATTTAAAATAAAAAGTCTTTTTGACCGAAATCGGTTCAAGACACTCCAGAAGTTCAATGTCAGCATACCTTGCAGTTTGACTCAGTCCGTGCTCTTCATGCTCGAGCCAAACGGGCACACTTGCCCCGGGTGAAGAGTCCCTGTGTGAAAGGTGAAAATTCCCCCCTCCGCTTCCCAGGTAGGCAGAAGGAGATAAGGCATCAGATAACGGGGAATTGCGTGGCATTTCCTGCAGCCGCTCTCCCGCTGGAGCTGTAGGGGCTGCCTTCAGCCCGTTCCCCGGGCATTTAAAGGGTAGGAACGCGGTGGGTTTCACCCTAACTCATACGGAGCTCACAGGGAGAGAGGCAACTCGGGGCTTGTACACACGCAGCGCCTAAACGCAGTGCCCATTTAGTTTCATGTATATAAATAACTGAAATAGATAAAATATGGAGATACATACGCATAATTCAAAAATTATAAAACGTTAAAGCACGTGAAAATATTAAGATGCGTGAAAATATTTAAATACGTGAAAATATATAAAATATATAAAGTACGTATATACAGAGGCATGCACGTACGTGTGATTTCCCAGACTTTCCGTGTGGCTGGAGCTGGCCAGGCTCCGAGGCTGCCGGCAGCGGCTCCAGCCCCGGTCCCGGGGGGCCAGGTGCGCGATCGGCGGCGGGGGAAGGGGGGCGACCGGAGGGGGCCGGTGTTGCCCCCGCCCTCGAGGAGTTACGGTGCAGAAGGATGACTTCATGCTACCGGCGGGGGGGGGGGGGGGGGGGGGGGGGGGG
>JAOXJK010000012.1:33637253-33650200 GCA_025774025.1 Xenus cinereus
AGAAAAATTTTGGTATAACTTATGCATTTAAAATATTTGTGATGGTATTTATGTCTTATTTATATTTTTATAACAAATAAAAGCCGATTTTAAAGAAAACACCTGTATAACCTGTTTGAATTTTAAATAAGGAATTCTATCCAACTTTTAATACCCGCAATTATCAAAATAACCACTTTCAAGATCTTAAACTTTATCTGTATAATTAGGTCAGTTATCAACGTAGCACAGATGTACACACATACGGACAGGTTGATCAACATATCGTTCTTAAAATGCGATATAAAGGAACCAGACGCGCTGCACATGGCACTTCAGGACAAACACAATAAAGCATCGTTGCCCTTGAGAAACAAATGAACGAGTCCCCTACATTTAATAAACAACACTCCATAAAATGTAATTGTTTTTAAGCAGACGCTTACAAGTCAAGCAACCTCTTTTAAGCACGTAAAATGGTAAGACACTAAATTAACAGGTTTCACGTGAATACTGCCGTCTATTAGACTTACTGCTATCATCCAAGGGAATTTTCCAAGTTTGATTAAACATCTCTCCCCACCTTTCCCCAAGAAGCAGGAAAAAAAAGAATAAAATCTTAGATTCTTTCCTTAGGTGATATACATCAACCTAGTGCTGCTGAGACCTCAATGACTCCTGATGATCTAATGTATACCTTTTGTAATTAGCATGGACAGGCCACACAACGTGAATGAGAATTTTTGAATATAGAGAAAAAAACCCCCCACATCCTCAGCCTGAGTACCAAAGTGCTGAAACATTCCTTAACTGTAGCATCTGCTTCACTGTGGTTGTGCAGGTACCTCCTGTACCCAAACTCGAGGAATTCACAGCGCACACAAAGGATGGAAGCGGCCAGAGCCCCTTGAGCTTTGTCCCTACAAATGGTGGAACATTAATTGCCCTCTCTTTCCCACAGCGCAGCGGTGCAGATGGGGAGATGAAAGGCACGCCATGGAATGTGGATAAGGATGTCACTAAATTCTCCTCTTCCTGAGCCATCTGATGGTCCACACACGCATTCCACTGCCGGGGATGCCAAAACAGTGACCAGTTCACCCAGAGCCCACACCTCAGAGGCTCAAAAGAAACCAAACCACGGCTTTGCCCAATATGGTAAACCCCACATCTCCGGTTGTGCAACATCTCAAGAAGGAAGGAGGAGACCTCAAAGTAGTCACTTTGAAGATGTCTGTGGCAAACGTGTTTTTCTTGCAACACAGAAGAACCTGCTTTATCTGTCCTGGCACGTGCTCTAGGAGACAGGGGAAAGCCTGGTTTGGCTTTTTCACAGCTTACCTTCACAGAGACTTTCTTAGTGACCGTTAAATTAGAGACCATTCTGGCCCTTATTATGTCCATAAGAGCTATGAGACCCAAATGTCGATCATAAAATCACAGAATTGTCCAGGTTGGAAGGGACCTTTCAGACCAACTAGCCCAACCGTCAACCTAACACTGACAAAACCATCACTAAACCACGTCACTAAGCACTATGTCTATCCATTTTTCAAATACCTCCAGGAATGGTGCCTCCACCACTTCTGTGAGCTGCCTGTTCCGATTCTTAATAACCCTTTCAGTGTAAAAATTTTTCCTAATAACCGATCTAAACCTCCCCAGCGCAACTCAATGCCATTTTCTCTTGTCCTGTCGCCTGTTACTTGGGAGATGAGACTCCCCCACCTCACTACAACCTCCTTTCAAGTAGTTGTAGAGACCGAGAAGGTCTCCCCTCAGCCTCCTTTTCTCCAGGATGAACAACCCCAGTTCCCTCAGCCGCTCCTCATAAGACTCCAGACCCCTCACCAGCTTTGCTGCCCGTGGATCCCACACAAACTTTTTAAGGACTTTATTATGACTATGTGAGAACAGAGTAGAGGGGAAAAAATGAAAGAACGGAAGATCGACCAAAAAGAAAGGCATCTCCTGGCCTCACCCCTCCCAGTAGTGGGTGGTTGCCTGAGATCACCATCAGTCTCTATGTACACTGCAGCTAAACAAACTCACACTGTTTCCTCCTTGAATTCCAGGAGGCATCTAAGATACAGGGTACTGAAATCTCACACAATTAATAGACAAGTTTCCACACTTCCCACCGGGACCCTTCAGCCGGTGGCCACCCCAGGTTGTCCACCATTCGAGTAAAGATGTAACTACTACTACATTTTAGGCTGCAGAAGATGAGCAAAGATCACGGCTTGCTGGGTAGGAAGGTCAACTTCCAAGTCCCTCCTGGGGGGACAGGTATCACTGAAGATGTCGCTGAGCTGCCACCACTTTACCTGTGGCTCCTCCACAGCCACCTGCAGTTCCCACAGTGCCACAGCACAGCTTGCTGCCCTGCTGGCCATCGTCTTGCTGTCACTGTGCCAACCTCAGGGACTGTCCCCAGGATAAGCACCACATGCTGAAACGTACGTACACTCATTGGTGCTTCTGGCACATGAAGCCTTGTGGTGGGGAATTCACGGGGAAGTCAGAGGAGAACTAAACACCATTGAAAGGCCCCATGACATGCTCAATCTAAACAACTTACCGTCCTTTTTCCAGTTTGCTGCGTAAGGAAGTATTTTACAGCGATCAATAAACACACACAGACATTTATTTTAGTTGGCAGACCAGCACAAACACATAAAAAAAACCCCAGAACGACAGTAAAATTAAGCACTTCTAACTCTTATAAATCAATCCTCAAAAATAACTGTGCTACTTTTAGGAACAATGAAATACCTCAACACTTCTACTGAAGAGAGCTCCTCCTGACTGACAGCTAACTCACAGAGCAAGGCAAAAAAAAAAAACCCAAAACCAACAAGATTTGCTAATAATTGCCTATAAAAACTAGGAAACTACCCAGCAAAGAAGCCTTTTGGCTGCTGCTGTAGAGGACCAGCCTCCCCTGGCAGATGCCGGCTTGCCCTTCCCTGTATTCCCATCGCCTCCCTACTCGTTAACCTCACACAGAGATTTCGGAATGCTCAAAGGATTACTAACTCACTTGATCCCTGAATTTGCTTTCTCATGGCAGGAAGAGGGTGAAGCTATGTTAAAAAGCACACGCACACTCTACAGTATGCAAGAAAAAGCCCACAGTATTAAGATACAGTGTTAAATATAAGAAACAAAATATTCCTCTGTGGTGTGGACATCGCACTAAAACGCTAGACAAGAGAAAAAAAAATTTAAAAGACAGAATGCAATCTAATACTAATCTGTAATGTAAAATTACTTAATTTTTTTGGCAATGACAGTCTCTGAAGTATAATTTTTCTATTTTTCAATGCTATTTTTCATTAGATGGGTAAGAAACATTAAAACAAAAAAAAAAAGGAAAACATTTCAGCCTGATGCACTTCCCAGGTTGCAGTGCCGTCCCCTGACAAGTAACCTATGTAAACACTAAATTTTGGTGGAAAGAACAACAGCTACATGAAATGGGCTTCACAGGTTTTATTAACAGCTGATGACAAGTGAGGTTAGCAAGACGGAGCCGATCCTACAAGAGTTGGAAGATTTCTGGACCACTTTTCAGCAGCAATGAGCCATTAGGTTGGCTTAGCTCGATGGGAAACTTCCCCCTAAGTTCGCCACTGTTACGTATGACTAATAATCTTTTCTGTGTTCAATTTAAAAGACGAAACGGTGGAAAGGTAAGTATACAATAGTATATGTCGGTCAGATCCTAATGGTCAAGAAGTGCTGCCAAATATATTCATATTACTACAAACCTTGTGATATTGGGGGGAAGCTTTCTGTAAACCCTTGCTTCTTGAGCAGAATGATTAGGTAACAATTTCTGATCTCTCTCCGTGAATTTCTTTCTTACGCTTGATAAAAGGAAAACCAAAACCTACTCCCTCATCTCCCAGAAAATGCAATCTCTGCAGGCTCCAACACTGAAATATCATTTCCTCCCTGAACTCTTAACAAAATCAACTAATACCTGTAATCTAAACTTATCTAGCCAAATCTCAGTACGCTTTTAAGACTGACTTTGGTGGTCATCAGAAAACACACTTCAGAAATTTTGCAATCTGAATTTCAATTGAGTGACCAGAATCTAAGAAGATTGAATCTTTCATGAGAAAACCTATTTTTAAAGAAATTAAACATTACTCTTCAGATTCAGAAAACTGAGATTGGACCTGCCTTGCCATACTTATTTCTACCAGACAGTGCTTACCTAACACAGCATTCTCAAGATTTTATTCTGTTTCAACTGCACCAAGGGCAAAATTCTGACTGGTTTCAGTAACAGCAAATGTATTTATGATTAGTTGTTTCTTTATCCCATATTAATACAGTTGTATATTCTGTGCCATACAAATAGGGACAATACGATGTATAAGCAAATTCTATTAACAATTTTATTACCTGAGAGAATCACATAGAGCTGTTAGACACACAAAAGTAAAATCACCGAGGGAAAGCTCAAAGTCCCCCAAAAGACAAAATTCAGCTACTACACTGTCACTCCTGCACAGCAATAGTCTTTGTCTCCTTTTCCACTTCCCCGTGAGAATCAGGAAGACCCCAAAAAACAGAATTGGAACATAACTGGAAATCCAGGCTTATCTTGCTTCCCAGGCTAATAACTGCTCCTTGCTTTGCAGTTGCTCGAACTTCTTATTTTTGATAGGAACTTGGAAAATATGTCTTAATCAGAAAAAATAATCAGAGAGCAAATATCCTTTTCCACTTAGCAGATAAGCATCCCCTCTGTCTTACCCATCCCCTAATCCCAAATTAACATAAGCATAACCAAGAAACAATGCATGTGGCCCACAAGCTTAACCAAGAAACAGCTATTGCATTGCACACCATCATGGAAAACTATTTAGAAATTGCAATTAAGTAGTCACTTGTAAAAATTAAATTAGTCATATGACATTTCACCAGGATGTGGTCTCTGCTCCTGCGGTGAAAACAGATGTAATGAGCTTTTATTTCCAAATATATCATCTGTATCATCATAGCTTAAATTCCAAGTCTATAATGAAATATTTCCAAAAATATCCAGGGTATATAGTTTGTCTTCGCATTTTTTCCTGATAAAACCCAATGCATTAGATTCCTGTCTCACTTACAACACAATGCAATAAAAACACATCTTATGAAGCACTTTGTCATCCATTTTGGAAGACGGCTGTATAAAGAGGTGAAGGAGGGGTTTTATACATTGCCTACACAGGGGTCTGCTGTGACAAAATTATCAACATTGCTTTGATCTGCAGAGTTTAAATGTTTGAAAGCCGTAGAAATAAGTCAGTGTGAGTTTTGATGATGAATTAATTTAAGAAAAAAGCATGTACCCTCCATTTTATAGCTGTGATGACACAGTACAGCGACTTTACACCAGCCATACCTACAACAGGAATTTGTAGCAGAATTACATACTTGTTGCAAATTTCCTATCAGCTTCATTTTTACCTCACAACTGGCCAGGCTTTGAGTTTTTGGAACAAACAAATAGGTTCTTTTGTAGATTAATTTATTAAGAACAAACTTATACTGAAAGCCAGGTATCTTTTTTTTTTCCTCCCTTGTTTAGGGATTACACTAAACGGACCAGTTTTTCCCACCTTGCTACCAGGAGATTCTCCATCTATGCACCAAGACCAAGAAAACCACCAAACTCAAAAGACTCCCTCAGCATCACGCACCAAGCACCACAAGGCTCGGTGGCTCCTTCTCTGACGTGCATGCCTTTTTCTCACTACTTACTTCATTTTCACCTCTAAAAACCTTGTCCCTTTTTCCAACTCCTTCTTCTGACCAACCTCCTTGTCTTTATTGCCTTTTCAGGACCCTAACTTTCTCTCTCCCCATCCCCCTTTGCACTGTTTGCTGGCTGCACCCAGCTCCTCAGAGCAGGGTTTGCAGGAGAAGCTTTGCTAAAGGGGCTGTCACTAATGCCTGCTGAAGAGTTACTGCCCACCACGATTACCCAGTGGTACCAGGTCGCAACTGATGTTCTGACTCCAGCTCAATACAATTATGGGAGAGGCAGTTTTAAGAAAAGATAGAAGCAACAGAAAATATAGAAACTGTTCCTGAATGGTAAAACCACCAGCAGCTGTTGTTGTCAGTGTGCCAGTGAACCAGATATTAAGAAGACAGGATACCATATTGCTCCTTGCCCATCATAACTTCCTGACACTTTGCTAATATTTCACACAGTCTGGCTGGAGGACAAACAGCCCATTTTTTCAGTCATGGGTTAAGGACAATCCCTTGTTCACAGACAGCCTCCTTGGAAACCAAGCAAAAGCCACTGCTGCCATTGTCACTCTTGCAGGAGATGGCCAAGAGGCAGAGCAGCACCTTCTGGAAAGGAGAAACATTTCTTCCTGATGTGAAAGGACCATGGGTACGGGACTACAGGTCACCTGAGATGGAAAATGGGGCATTCTTCTTGCATTAAAATCCTCAAGATGCCTTCATTTCTGGCAAGCAACATAATGAGCACAGCAGCTTCTGATCTTCCGAAGACTGGTCCAGACGGAAACATTCTCCTTGGCCCCTTGTGCAATCGTTTGTCACCAGGTATAACAGGTTCCAGGGACAGCCTCCCACCTGGGGTACTTCCCTGCCACTAAGGCAACCACAGGCACATTCCACTTCCACTTTGTGGCACAAGACACACAGCCAAACAGCTGCTATCTCCAGGTAAAATGAGATGAAGATACCTCAAAGTTAATAGAATCTTCACAGCATGCAGGAAAGCATCAACAATTTTTATTTCGCACATCTCAGACTGTAGCCTTGAGCTCAGTTGTGGAAAACACAGCTCGATTTTCAGTAAACTACACTCATCGACTTTATTCCAACAGTAGGAATTCATATGTAGTCCCGCAGGACTTCATCACAAACCCCACTACAGGAAAGAATCCATACTTGGCTCCAGAAGCCACTGATTCACTTGACAGAGATCAATATGGTCAAGCAGGGGAGCTCATGATTGTTCTTTTTTTAAGTGTCTTCCATCCGACAGTAAAGTAAAACTGTCTCAGGTTTTACCAGGAGAAAGATGGACAAGCAAAAATTAGACATTAAAACACTTGGAACAAGTAACACCTGATGTCAAGCCCACAGCCCACAGCCTCAATCAACATGAGAGTCCCTCCACTTTACTCCAGAGAACTGCCCTCTTCTCCCTACCACAAAAAACCAAAAAACAAACAAAAAAAAATCCCAAAACAACAACAACAAAAAAGTAGCATACTTGTTGAAGTTACTTTAGGGAATGAAGGTTCTTCATAGGGTTGTTTAACTTTTAACAGAATACTGATCTGCTCTTATAAGCATATCTGAATTTTGTGAAAATGACAGTAACTGCAAAGTAATTTCAAGACACAATTATCAAAACTATCAAGATTAATGCTTATTCTGGTTTTCAGCGAAAAGAAGTGTTTATTCAAGGAGTTTCACTCACTGTTTAGTTACAGAGAGAGGGCTATCCTGAATGAAACACTGTCTGGTTATACAAATGAAAAGTGTCATACTACATATTGGCATTCAACTTCGCTTGACTTGAATGCGCTACGAAAGCCACCTTTTCCTCAGTGTGAAACCCCAAAGAGTCTATGCTAATAACTCCCTGAACTATACTTGATTTGTTTTAAAGAGAACAAGAATTTCACTTAGTTCCACAACAGCAGTGAATCACCGGAAATCTACTATCCAATGTGCTTTAAGTGAAATTTTAAAAGTAAGAATTGCATAAGCAATATTTATCCAATGATTTCAAGTCTTCAAGAAAAAAACTGAACTACAAAAAATTTTAAGGGAAATTTTCAGGATGCTGAGCTCACAGAATCTGGCCTGTGCTTGATACATCTAGTCTTATGTAAAACTTTTAACGAAAGAGACAAGAACACTTCCCTATTTCTCTATCTCTTGCCAAATACTATCATTCATGGAAAGCAGCCAGAGCAACCATGTGGCGGTTAAGACCCACAAACCACATCCCGAAGCATCTGACACAAAATAGAGCACATGAAATATACTTTAGCAGGTGTTTAGGTCCATCCACCCACTGCTGCATTGTATATCCTCGTGAAATGCAAAATCTGATTTTGAGAAATCCGAGTTACTTTACACTGAATACTGTATCTCTTAGTATTGAATATCTCGGGTTATTACACTAGTTTCAACAGAAAAAGTGTTCCTGATCATGATTAAAGTCACTATCAAGTACCAACTGGTTATTTCACTACTATTTTAATTAGAATCAGCCAAGAAAAAGGATTAGAATTTGAACTCCTTTTGTAATTTAAGACTCCTTTCAGAATTTGAGACATACGAGCAGTTACATTAATCTCAAGTTACCATTAGCAAAAAGGCACTAGAAAAGCTGCACCAGCAACAGGATACAAGGCCACAAGTGTTCTGCCTTCAGTCCTTGCTCTGTTCCCCTGTCAGTGGTCTACTATCTTTAGCTATTCCACTATTCCATGCCATTTGATTTAATTACCACAATTAATGGGATTTTAAGGAACATACCGGTTTGCATTAGCTCTCATCAATGTTTCACACTTTTTTTTTTCCTTCCCAATTCTTGTCTTTCAATTTATTTTTTTTCCTTTTGGTTCATCTCCTTTTCAATCACGCCTGACTTTAAACACAGTAACATTTTACCACGAATTTACATACCAGATGAGAAACCAAGGAATCTCTTTTGTTGCAATGATAATTTGGACCCAATAAACTTTTTTTTTTTTTAAATGGCAGCATAGATAGAAACCAGTCTGTGTAGTTCTAGAAGGGAGAGAGTAATTTATCCAATGCAGCTTCTATTTAACAGAAACCAAGCAGTTGCCATTTCAGTGTTAAAAGGGAGAAAACCAACTGGAAGTCACACCAACAAGATTCCAAAAAGCAAGACTTTGGAGTAAAAATATTTCATGTACTTGTTTTCTTCTTTCAGTTGTACATTAGTAACTTCCTCTTACAGGAAGAGCACTACATACCCATACACACACACAGAGCACTTTTGCCATGTCCTCCCATCCCATCCCAAATTACGGAAAATGTACATAGTGTTTAAAGGTAAATTTGGCAGAAAAATATACTTTTTACTACCTATGCTACGAAAAAACATATACATCTCTCAATCCTTAACGCATCCAGAGATGAACAAACCGAAGAGGAAGGCAAAAACCAAACAGGACAGAATAGTGACCAGATGGAGAAGCTTACCAACATTCGGGCAAGAAATCTTTGGATAGAAATTGAAGTATTTCAAACATTAGCTCAGTTTTCTGATTACTGTGAAGATAAAGAGGAATCTTTACCCAAAAGACCATCATTACAGGGATAAATATGGGGGTTGAATGTCACCATATTTTGGAAAAAAACAAAAGCTCGAAACCACACAATGGGTTATCCTTTCTGTAATAAAGAAAACACCACATTATACTTATGCAAAGACTTAAAAACAATGCATATCCATTCAAATTGTATTTATTTAATTACACTGTAATGCAAATAAGTTAGGTCCATATAAACTCCATTTTGTTGTATGTACAACCTATGCCATTAGCAAGCTGATTGTGCCAGCTGGTGTAAGTGTCCGCCTCATCCTCTGGAATGTACGTATCTTCAGACACTTTCTCTGTCCATCGGCTGGTTCTACAACAGCACCGCCACATCTTTCATCCCCAAAGTAGACTGAAAGGGACAGGGCAGGGAGGGGAGGGGGGCGGAGAAGGGAGAGGAAACGAAAGTCAGATTTACAGCATGTTTTTGTTTTTAAATGGATATTTGTAAAACAGAAGTCTGGAGGAACAGGCCTGTAAATGTACAGAATAGTAGCCGCCACAATACTGAAATAATGCCACCTTTTAAAATAAAATTTAAGCCTACAGAGCACAAAAACACATTCAGAAAAATAAGCATCTGTAAGCTTCGAGGTAGACCAAACACATGCTTCTGGTATCTACGTACATACACTCTGGTATGAAATACATTTTTTATGCTGTGCAGAGACACACTCAATGCACCAGGAAAAGAGTCTCAAACTGCTAGTGAAGCTAAACATAGAAACACTGTCAGCAAACAACTCCAGCACGTTGGCTTTGAGGACAACAAAAGATTTTACTGAAATTCTAACATGATCTTGACACCTTTCCCCCCACACTCCATATTTTCTACTGTTAAAATATGGCTCCCTTGAATCGTTGAATCCTAAAAGCAGGATTTCTATACATTGTAACTATGTGAAGCTAGAAGAGTTAATATAAGACTTTGCAAACAATACAGTCTATCAATTATTTGTCTTAGGAATACCTGGTTCTGCACAGTAACAAAAGTTAATTAAAAAAAATAAGTCACACTTTCTTAAAAATTCAAATTTAATTAGTTTGACCCATGGAAGCCCTCCAATAAAACTCAAATACCACAAGAATTCAAGTATTACAAATGCCATGACATTGCAGCACTAATAATCAGTCCTACAAGAAAGAGACAACATGAGCAAATGCACTTTGCTTCATGACAGTGGCTAATATTGAAGGATACAGCCCTTTACTTCATGCAGTGTTACTACCATATTTGCAAAGGCAGAAGAATGGGTTTTGTTATAATTTCATGCTAGAAAGCTGAGAAGTTATTCCTCAGTGCAGAATCTTGCATACGCTAGCCCTACAATAGATCAGAAGGGCAGCTTCCACTCAAAAGGTACAGGAAGTCCCATCTATTAAAAGCCATGCAAGATTCAGAGAAAGGCCCTCCCAAGAACTTGCATTTTGCTGTCATTTCCTTTGTATTTCTAAAGAAATAAGAACCACAACCAACTATGCTTTCACCCCTAACAATTAAAACCAATGGATGAAAGCAACCTTCACAAGTATTGCTGTCCAGACAAACACCCAAAATGGTAACTATCTGTATTGGGTTAGTACATACATTTGGAACCGATACATACCTCCAGATAGTTGGCTCAGGCATCCCAGGATCTGCACCTCTCTTAAAACCTGAAGGGAAACATACATATTTTTACATATATATGTATGGTATGTATGTGCAGATTCCTATGTAGTTAAATCACTATCAAATTATTACAGCACCTTAAATTGCAACATAACAGAAAACCTACCGAGCAGAGAACTGTGATTCGTGAAGTTGTGTACTAACCTGAATAAAAACTAACCGTTCTTATCAGGGTTAGAAAACAGACAAAATAAATACAGCTGCATGAAGTTTTTTGGTTTGAATTTTTTGTTTGTTTTTAAATTCTTACCTTCATCTTTATCTGACTTAAAATTCAGGGACAACTAGCTGTGTGAAATGGAGGAAGTTATCTACCCCAGAGATCAAAACATACATACCTATACACGCACAAGCACGCAATTTTAAAAGCTGTTCAGAAAGCAACCTAGCAGGGTGGTACCAACAGTGACACATAACTGGTGTAAGTGAGCACCTCGAGTCCTAACAGGAAGTGTTCTGCAATGACATCTTACGCAGAACTTCAAAGTAATATTTCAGTAACAGTTCACTCAACTTAGGATAACAGAATTCTAATGTTAAATCATCCTAAAATCTTCTATTTTTACTGGCACTTTTTGAAAAGCTACCTAGTACTAAAACTTGCAAAGAAACAAGATGTTTATCAATCTACTAACACTCAAAAAATTAAAAGAAAGTTATTTGTGAAGAGTTCATCCCCAGCTAATGACTCAAATACCAATTCACTAAAGCAAATGTATGCTAGAGAAGCAATTGAAGCTTCAGTGTATGAAATATCTTTGCCTGCTGGACTGTAAATTAAAAGTCTTGAAGCAGAATCATGCAAGTCATGCACTGGTCAACACACTCTCTCCCACACTTGCTATCTACAAATGGATGTTATATGGAAAATCGTATTATTTCCCTCATTTACAGAAAATACATAATGTCATCTTGCCTGAAACACAGGCCATGAAGGTTAATGGAAAAACCTCCATTATCTTCAAAGAGCTAACCCAGTGCCCATGAAGTTAACCTTGTGTGTGATTTGAGACTATTAAACATCCTGACCCACTTTCTTTGGTTGCCATACTGTCCAGCAAAATTGCTTTAAAATTCATGAAGTTGTATCAGAAGTCGCAGTCTGTGTGTATGAATGTTTCTGGCTTTTTCCACCCCCTAGTACTTTTAAATTAGCATGCCAGGTTTAACAAAACTGTCCTCATCTGATTTCCCTACTTAAAACAGAGGGAGCCACTTCAAAGCAAGTTTAAAAAATACAACCAAAAAACCTGACCAATGACCTATAATTGCACATTCACATACCAGGCTCCCTCCTACATCCCCCGTGCACCCCATCCTGACCTAGAAAGCTGTTCAGAGAAAGTTTCCTCATCTGTGTTTAGTTTAGTTATTTCATGTCTATTTCATATACACAGGTGTCAATACAAAAATTTACCTTGGAGCAGTGACACCAAGGACTGTGTAGCCTCTTGCCTTTCCACTGCATCGCACCTTCCCTTCGCGGATTCAAACGTAATCCCAACACAAAAGAGGGTCTTCCAATTCTACAGACTTTGAGTGCATGCCATCTCCAAACTCCAAATGCCTATGGCAAGCAAAGGTGGGACCTGCACATCCCCCTCTCACCTGTTTGCACTTAATGTCCTTTCATTACAGCAGACAAATTTATAAGAAGGCAATGTAGATGTGGAACAGCACACTTATTTTCTGAAGACATGAAGTTAAACTACTACAACTTAGTTTCTCACTGCTACATAACAGAAATATACTAGGCACCCTGATATTTGTGAAACTGTAAACACAGTAAGATGGCTTTATATGACTTGAAGTAACTTATTTAATTTCCCCTAGTATCCCTCAGAACAAAGAACATAGAATCACAGAATCACAGAATCATTTAGGTTGGAAGAGACCCTTGGGATCATCGAGTCCAACCATCTACCCTACTC
>JAOXJK010000012.1:33660588-33678288 GCA_025774025.1 Xenus cinereus
AGAGATGAGTTAATTGTGTGTGGGAATTGTGATGGAAAGTTTTCTCTAAAATAAACGCAGTAATAAAAGTTGTTCTTCCTTTCGAATTTTAAGGGGAAGGACTGCTTCTACTGACGGAGAACTAGACTAGACTGATACTGGTCTCTTTTAGGACATTAGTACTTGATTACTACATAGCACTATATATTAGAATTGTTAATTGTATCACAGCAAAATGATTTTTTGTAGTTTTTCTATTAAATATCTTTAAAACCATGTGCAGAATGTTACTTCCTATGTTGTATATTAGTTCCAGCAACTGAAAAGAATGATACGCTGGTGGGCTTTTGAAAACCTGAAGAGCAAAAACCTGCCAGGGAACCTAAGTGGGACTTTAAAAAAAAATTTAAAAATTATTTAACTACTATTAAAAAATTTAAAAATAAATGCTGACTAAAGGTCACAATTAATAAATTATATCAGCCTCTATTAATTTAGTTCCTTCACTTCATTACAGAAAGACACTATTGATCCAAAATTTATTAGCAGTGTTTCATTAAGCCAGTGGAGGGCAGACTTGAATTGGAAACTATTTTTGCTACTTCAGTTACTTGAACTTAAAATACCAGATAGTCCCTGGAGCTCAAAGCTGATGACAATCTCATCAGTTCTCTACTATTCTAATTACACTTGTGCTGAATAAAAGCTTCTTTACAATTGCTGTTTGACAAAATGAGTGTTTTGCTATGTCACAGTAAGAATAGCGAATGTTTAAATAAAGATGCTAATATGAAAGCAGATAAGTCAGGGTATTAGTAGCTGTGTGTTACTCACAGGGGAAAATCCACACTGCTTAGTAACTAACCATGTATATCTTAAAATGGTTTTTGAAAGCTGGTGAGTATCATCATCCTCCTTTTACAGTTGATGAAGCTGAGCAATAGAGTGGTAGCCTTGCAAGTTACCCATCTAGGTGACCTACAGAAGCAAGAACAAAATCCAGATTTCTGAGATCTGGTGCAGTGCCCAAGCGTATCTTTTGCACAAATAACCTATGTCATGTCTAACTCTTGCAACCTATGGAAAGGATTGCTGGCAGCCCAAATTGCTGAGGAGCTTACACTGAGGAAATAGGCAGGTAACCTGACAGGCAGGTTGTAGCTCTTGAGAAAAATATTCTCCTCAAGAAGAAGGATGGTGATCAGGTGGCTAAAGATCTGTTTTAAGAATAGTATTTTATTACTGAAACAAGTACTCTGCATTTTTATGTATATTTGTCATTCCTTAAGTTAGGTTGTACTCTTCCCAAGGAATGAAGAGCCTTTCTATGTAGACCTTTAAAGCTGTTCCAATCTCAGTACTCAGAATGTACTGTTAAAAAGTCAATTTGCATACAGGTGAATGATTAAGATGCTAATAGACTGTTTCTCCCTCCCCATCATCTTTAATTAAGGGGATTTAGAATTGTGAGTCCTACAGTAGGTTTCCCGTTAACTCGCCAAGCCCACCCTATTTACCTCTGATCAGTAACATATGTGGGCTTAGTGTTGACTATCTATTCCATTTTCTTTGTATGCTTAGGAGGTCATTAGCCATTGTAACAGCTTTTTAAATTACAAAAATACGCTGATTTTTTTTTAATCTATAAGCCTTGGTGTAAACCGTTCTTTCTGTTTCTAGAGAAGACTGGAGGCATGCTGTCACAAAGCCTGCCATTTCTAAGACCTGTATAAGATCCACCACAGAACATTTGGTGCTGCATATTGAAGACTCCATTTGTAGAACAAACAAGCACATTGCACAATGCATTTTTTCCTTTTTTTCTTACTGCTAATTTGCAGTGGACATTTGTTGATAGTGGGAATTAGTCATCGGTTTGTATGACTCCAGTGAAAAGAAGATTATAAATTAGAATGTGGATGAGTGGGCACTTACAGTTTGGACTCACATACTGAATAACCTGTTACTGTGTCATTAATTTCTGGTGTATTTCCAGACAAATCATGCTAAAATAGGAGTCAGAAATATCTGGCAGTGGTTTAAAGTAAATTAAAACAATGTGGGAATTATTCCAAAACTTATTACTGTAAATTCAAGCAATGAATTTCAGGTTAACCTCCGAAGAAGTAAGTCCAGGGACATAGATGTGCTGGGAAGGTTTTCAGACAACCTTTACATTAGCCTGTTACTGCCTTTAAACTATATTTGAGATTTTCTAAGTACTGTGTAAAGGTTTGTAAGTATAGATTACAAGAGTCCACTTTGAATTCCTTTAAGACTCTTGATTATTTCTCCTTGTACTTGACAATTTTACACCTCATAGAGTTGACATCTCCAGAACACTTTCTATAAGAGGCCTGAAAATGCAATTGTCTCAAAAGGGAAAAGATTTTTTTTTTATCTTCTGCAGAAGGTAAGCTCTCCTCTTCTCAAAATAACCACTAATTGAAGTCATTTATTTACAGACTAATTTTATAGTAAACCACTGTATCCCTTAGCTCAAAAAGCAGCAAGAAAGATAACGATTCAATTAACTAAAACTGCTGCTTTGTGAATTGTGGTTCCCAGTGTCAAACTTCTTTAATTCATTCCCAGTTGTACATTGCTACCTACAAGTTAAACAAAAAATATTTCATACTCCCAGCGAAAATGCTATGATTTTGGGAAGGATACATATAATATACCATATTTTGAGTCTAAAATTAAACCTTATTTTCAATGGAGCAATTTTTCAGATTTTTTTAGATTTGCTGTATTTCAGAGTGAGGGGGCTTTAGCTCTCTCATTTAATGCCCTCTCTCAGTCTCTTGCAACACTGCTAACACATTCTTCATTCTTAGTGCAGAAGTACAATATACTGGAAGAGCCAGCACGTTCTCCAGCAAGAGAGCAAAGTGTGGGTTCATGGGAAGGACAACATCCATCTGCCCCCCCCAGATAAATCTAAGCCCATATTCCCATCTTATAGGTGGCTTCCCGTACCTGTTGCTCTGTGGTAAGAAAGAAGACTTTCCATGATAAAATTCTCTTTATATTAAAGTCACAGATAAATCCACTCGACGCTCTTGAAGTTTTTTTGACAGATAACTTTTAAGCTGTAAACATAAAAATCATGTATAAATAGAAAAAGTGTTGATAAAGCAATCATGTAAAATAAGGTGTATATGAAAATTAATGTTAAAAATGTCCTGAATATGGGGAAAATGAGAGAGAAGTTCTACCGTAGCAGTTATATCTGTTCAATACATGGAGCCAAAGGAGAATTTTACCTTGTTATTGCTACTTGTATAGCAAGTAGCTGTACATATATCTCTTTCAGTTAAAACCATTAACCATTTTAAAGGGGAAATAAGCTTGAGCTTTTGGGAGCATGGCAAGTTTTTCCTGCTGTAAGCTTCACAGGTTTACAGCTCTACCTCCACAATGATCTTTTCTTACACTAAAGGTGTATATTCTCTTTTGCTTGTACCCTTTTTCCCTTTTATTTGTAATATATATGTGAAATGTTAAAAAAAATAATAATTATTTAAGAGCAGTTAAGATATTACTACCTCGGAAGCATGTTAATGTTATGTGCAGTTGTGTTTGTTCTGCTGAGCAGGCCCAACTCAAGTACAGAGGGAGTTCCAGATGATGCACAGGAACTGACTTAGAGCAGCAGCTGTTGCTCTGGGCAGATTGACCAAAGGCCTCTTGCTGTATTTCTTTACATGGAAACAAACGGCTAGATATATACTGTCTGAATAAAGAACATGACATCGTTGTGTGCCTGTGACAAAAAAATAAAATAGTATTTTATTGGCAACGTATACTTAGTTTCGGATTTTAAAAAAGAAAGAAATTTGAATATGCCATATATAAAGCTTGTATTTGGTCAAAATCAATTACTCTGCTAATGGTTTTTCAGAGATGGGAGTTTTAAGGACACTGAAAAGATAATTCTACATCAATGAAAATTAAAGCCTGCTGCTGTCAAGTTGCCAGGACCCTTAACTATGGGCTGAAGTGTCCTTCTCCCTTGAAGTAAATTAAGCATGTTTATACTTACTGTTCCAAGTAGCAGAAGAACACCAAGGATTGCTTCCATGTTTAGAATTTTGTGGAGTCTACTACCTGGGAGCAGACTCCGCTCAAATTGTCTGAAACTACTAATCGCTAATCTCGTTCTTGACATACCTCAGCCCCCAACAGTCTGCTGCAACTTCTGTTACACCTTCTGGGAACCCGTGTATAGCAATTTCTTTTTCTCCCCAGTTGGCTCCGAGCCAGAAATACATCCATTTGCACAAATGCTTCTTAACCTTGTGCACACGGCAGTGTTCTTTTCATTTGCTTTTCTTTCTGCTTCTCAGGTTGTTGTATGTTTTTATAATAAATTTAGTATTTGTTTTCTGTATAATAAACCAGTGGTTACGATGCATTTTCTACACTACTGTTGCTTTAATTTTAAATGCACTCAGTAAAATGATTTCTCCATGGTCATCTTACGGGCATCTTACTGGAACACAAGAGTTACAGGAGTCCTAAACATTAACACATTTAATCAGATTTCTTGTAAGGTCGTATTCTTCCTACTCAATAGGGCATAAGGCCTGGTTTATAGAGGGAGGGCTTCAGCATTTGCAGAGGAGCCAGCACTTTTAAAGGCTGAAAAAACATTAAGGCACAAACATTTCTCACCAGCCACCTGGCGAGTTGCAGTGGCCCTGCCATCAAGAAACTGGTTGATGCCTCACAGAGAAGGTTGTGTGTTTCCTGCGGGAATGATACTGGTGTCCAAACCAGATTGTCTTAAGGTAATTCTGAAAAACCTGCAGCTCACGCACATGTAGTATGTACATATAGTACATACTATATTATAAATATGTGTCTATAGTATAGACACGTGCATGCATTTTATGCATATAAATGTACATATACAGTACAGAACTGTAGGTTTATCAGAATTAATTTAAAATGAGCCAGCTTGGATATCAATACTAACACCATTACTGAGTATATATGTTTATACATATGTGTATATATATGTATGTACACATATGGCAAACCTAGGCTACAGCTTGGAAATAATGTTTCAGCTACCTAGAACCACACATGCAAATCATAGAATCAAAATTAGGAACATTTTAACTGGAGTGATTAGGTTGATACATAGGAATTCTGTAGCAGAGGCAGGAACAGGTAGTCCTCCTGAATTTTCTGATTCCAGTTGCCACAACAAATTTTTAAAAAAAAAAAAGTTTTTCATGCAATTACCTTACAGTTGTGGTGAATGCTATCCCAGAGTCCAGCCCAAACTTTGAAAAAGCCAAAAAGTGTGTGGTGACAAAAATAGTCCGGGACTCTATGATTGGTCAAGAACAAGGATTCTGCATTAAGATTGTTCATAGGACAGCGTGTGGCATCTCTCACTACATTCTTCTGTGAGATGTTAACCACATTGAACTTCCATTTTTAATTAGATCTCAACGTTAGAAAAAAATGCAAAGTCTAGCTTGTGCCAAATTTGATTTAACTCCAACTTGGATAAATCCAGCCTTAGAGCTTCCAGTCCTCTGGGGTGTGCACATACTCGTCCCAAGAAGACATCACTCTGCATTAGAACCCGAGGAGTAAACTGTTAGATCAGTGAAGTTTTGCCCTCTTTAAGGTGTCGCATCACGCATTTGCAATTTTTTTCTCCTCTTCAGGCAGCTGGAGTATCCAGGCTGTCCTGCTTGACTGCGGCTGCCTCTCAAGTCACTGACACGGGAAGCACCTTAGTCCCGGTGTCACTAATGAATCCAGTTACAGAATGAAGGAAAAGGATACTGAGAGAATGGATTTTAAGATTCTACCGCCAAGTAATAGTGAGCAGCTAAAACAGGGATAGAAGCCAGGAGTGTGCAGGCTACTACTGGTCAGTTTTCAGCCGATCACCGTCGGTTTTTAGTAATTAGGCACAACAGACTAATTAGTGACTTGACTGTGCTGTCCTGCGTTTCAGAGTGTCTAACGCTGGCAGGTGGTGGCACGCTCTAACGCTGGCTGCTGAAGGCAGGCTCGCCCCTCTCAGCTGCGTACCCAGCACCGACGAGGCCTAGCAAACCTCAGCTTCAGGATTTAAGGTAAAGCCGGGATTTAGCCTCCTGTCAGCGATAACATGTAACTTTCATTGCTGGGCACAAGCAGTGAGATATTAAACCGTGAATGGTAGCTTTTCTTCCACTAACGGTAAATTTAGAGCAGTAACTTCACGACACCAGTGGGAGCGGTGCATTCAAATCCTCCAGCACACGTTACGGCAAATGCACGCTATCAGTTCTCCATTTACTATTTTGCTGGGCATAACTTCGTTATTTTTCAAGCTGTTTAGGTTGGCCACCTCAGTGTTTTAATTATTTCACATGTACTTCAGCATTTTAATAAGCCTGTGCTTCAGCAGATTAAGGGGCATGGAGCCCTCCTCCCCCAGCCCTGATTTTAGAGCTTGCTTTCACTTGGTATGATACCTTAACATTTACAAACTTCATTTACATTTCAACAGAGCATTCATGTGCACGCTGTCAAAGAGCGTGTGTGGCATTAAATGATATATTTCAGAGAGATTATAATTGCTAATATAATGGGATCAGGAATATCTACAGCAGCTGTAGAGATTTGTAACAGAAAAATGAAGGCTGGTATGAAGTATGAGTGGAAATGCGTGCAAGCACCAGCAGCAACGGCAGAACAGAGGGTTAAAAGAATGGACTGGTTTGTTAACACAGAAAACCATTCCCAGCAGAAAAATTAAGGAATTGCTCTGTTTATGTCAAGGCCAAAGACCTGTACTTTGAGACCAGCCACAACGCAGCCAACCTGTCAGCGAAAGACCCAGCATCCTGGGGTCCGTCCAGGAGGACCGTAACGAGACTGCAGCATCAGATGCGCCAAGTAAAATGTCTTAAATCCAGAGCAATCTCAAAATTGCCTTCTCTGGAGTGCCTCTCTATTTACAGAGCTCAAGAGCAGAATTTCGCTATTTGTCCTCTTAACAATTAATGTTAGAAGGCTTGCAAAGCTTCTGCCTTGGTATATACTTGGCACATAGTTTATCTCACGCCAAAAGATGAGCTCTGGGAAGGAGGAAAGTCTGGTTTGCTAAGAACCTCTGCCAGGCCATAAACAGGGTAGGTGACCTGCAGGACACTCTCAGTCGTCTGGCTACCCAGAGTTGTTAGGGGTGGGAGATGACCTGACTACAAGTGACCATAAGAGGTCCAGACCAGGCTGTGGTGACTACAAAAGCTGCTCCACCTGTGGTACTCAGGACCTCCTATGCTGTGTCTGATCCCTCACAGCTGACCACAACAACTTTTGATTTGCCTGGCAAGACAGGTCATAGCAGTCCAGCACGAAGAACAATCCGCTTTCTAGATCATCTCCAAGAGTGATCTAGACATCAGACATTACTGAGTTACAGAGCCCCAAAATTACACTGTTTAATTAAGCTGTGAAAGCAGCAAAGCGCCAGATGCTGGCAGTAATTGAGCCACACCACATGCGCTCGGTCTCAGTGCAAGCCTGCAGCATCCCTGGTGGGCAGCAAGGTGATAACCAGGAGCTGGAAGGGGGAGATGCATGAGTCACTGCCAAAACGTAAAGGAGCTCTCATCCAGCTGTGCAACGCCTCTGTTTTGAAGCCATCACCAAAATGTTCGCGTTAGAAAATAAACAAGTTCATTGGACAAACCCTATCACCATCCTGAAAAGGCCCATGAACCCGCCTACGCTAAAGTGCAAAGACACCAGCACAGGCATCGCTTGCGGATGAAGCGCAAACTTTCAGACCAAGAATATGAGGCACGTGCTTAGGAAAAGGTTTGGAGTGTTACTCTAGCTACGGAGGAAAGGGGTGTACCTGCTGATAGGTACATGTTAAATATGGGTTTGGTTAACTAATTGCAGGAGATAAATCTGAGGGAAACTAATTGAAAGGTGGGCACCTCTAACAATTGTCTTGTGAAGTTTATGTGAAACAGCAATCAGCAGCAATACAAAAAAAGCTCTTGGGCAGATCTTTGACCATGAGGGCCAGAATTCAGCTACGTACTGAATGTCTTTGGGAGCTGGCAAGATTGGCCAAGAGACGGAAAAGGACATTATTTCCTTTTATATATTTTATATAGAACACACAGAGGGATAATGGAAAAGACACATATTAGCGTTTCTGACTTTTTCCTTGTAAAAATCCCATTTTCGAACAAAGCATTTCAAAATGCTGGCGTCTCTGTGTAAGAGAAGTTCATGGTCCCACCCAGCCCTGTACAGATGGTGGGTGTTCCTCAAATTGCGAGGTCGTGATTAGCTCTGGCAAGTGAAATACGAAATATCAGAAAAACACAGCACTGCTTACCAGCAACACCCTTTTTCCTGGCCAGGCCAGTGAGAAGAAACTGCAATTATGGAATCAGTGTCTCGACATTGTAACTATGAAATACCTTTAATTAGTGGGATCGGTTCCCTTCTTCCAGAGCCAGGTTTGCACTACAGTCAGAAACCGGTTTGTTCTCACTCACCTGAGGGCAACTGAGTTTCTGTTAAGACAGAAGGCAAGCAAAAAGTTTGATAAACACTGCTACAAGACTGTGTTACCTGAAAGCAGGCAGTCCATCACGAGACAAGAAGAAATAAATTCCTTTTACCTCAAGCCATAACACTGTGACATCAGGGTAGGCTCTCGGTGGCGTTAGTGCCGTCGTGTCTTGCTTTTGCTTTTAACCTCTTCACCCGGGATATTCCATTTCCCTCCTTCACAGGAACCAGAAACAGCAGTTGTTCCTTACGCGGGACTCCTTATTTCTTTGTTCTCTGTCAGTGCAATTTCCAAGTCAGTCTACAAACAACTAGATGGAGGCAGCCACCACTAACCTAAGAGCAGCTTCAGGAAGAGGTGATGCCCCTGTAATCCTGGGAAAGAGTCATACGTTGCAAAATACCATCTGAAAAAAAGGGAAAAGGCGTAATGGTATTTTTGTTTCCGCCTGACAAAGCAGACCCATACCATAACTACACAACCGCAGGAAGTGGGATGTATGAGCACTTACATTTTCAGCTCAAATACCAACATTTCTGGGCACGCTGCCCTGAACAGTCTGCTGTTTGAGTAGATACCAGCTCTTTGATAGATTTCTGTACTTTCAGAAATAAAAATGCCTCTCAGAAATGACATTCATATTGGCCTTTTGGAGCAGAGAGCACCAGAGCAACAACCATTGGGCCCCTGCTTTTCTGCTCGTGGCTTCCAATGAGGGGCAAGGGGAGGGGGAGCAACCCAAGGCCAAGAGCAGCCAAATTAGAGAGGGCCCTTATACCATAGAGGATGCACATGACTGATACACCTGGTACACAGTCACCATGTGACTGAGAGTTCCAGAGATGCTGCAAAAACCAGACCCACAGCACCAAAAACATAGGACCAAGCAGAGCAAGCCACTGCAGAAAGCTCAGAGCTCGCATGTTGAAAGCTCTGGTTCCACAAGGAATTCCAGTGCTGGCCTGAAAAAAACAAATTTGAAAGCCATTGACTTTCAAATAACAATCTGCATGGAAGAGGTGATTATTTATGAAACTGCATACCCAAAGAAGGAAAGGTAAGGTAAGTGCAATAAAAACACAATCTAAGACAAAGGTAAGGTCTTCAGTGAGATTCTGATTTATTGAAACGAGATTAATTCTGTCCTTTTGGAGCAAATCTTTCTGGCTGCAGCTGTCATGAGGAGAATGTGGCATCAAGGGCTCTGGTCTAAATGGGCAAAGCATTAGTTATCCTTTAATTTTCTGTCTGTGCTTACACTGAGTCCTCGGTGCAGACATTTAGATGGGCACCTGGCTCCCTGTTTGCCAGACACAGGCGGATAAACGGATGTGTAAGTGGTGTGTTTGCTCCTCTAGTTGAAGGGAGCTGGATGCTTTCTCACCTTCAACCAACCAAATACTGTAAAGACTCGACTCCCCTTTTCAACAAAAACCAGTTATTATTTGGTTAATAGGGAATGAAAATGATTAAACACACTGACTACCATATGCACAGTCTAATAAACTGGCCTAATAACAGCTTTCCTGGCACCACAGAACGTCGTATTTTTGCATGATGTCCAATATTAAGCGATCTGAAGCAGGACATAAGACATGATTGATCTGTGTTGGAAAGCGCCTCCCTTTCACAATTAGCCTGGCTGGCTTCGTTAAGCCTACTTCTCCACCCCACTGTATTGCCCTTCATGCCAAATACGTACTGTTACGGTCTGGTTTATCCTCACAGATGAAAAGTGCTTACGTGAGGAGACCTTAGAGGAATGTCTGCCAGTATATTCTAGCATATATTCCTTATTGTCTTTTTAAAATATTCCAGTAACTATGCCATTATCTCCAGTTCCCAGCAGCTGCAGCCCCAGGCTCTATTGCACCAAACAACTGGCCTCTTGGGTTTAAGGCTTTGTCTTCTTCCCCACACTCATTTGTGGTATCTGCACCTACACAGACCGGTCCTCTGGCCTGAAAATTCATCAGGAGGGTTGAGGTAGAGGAACAATTTCTATGGCACGCTCATATGAAAACCACGTTTACTTTCTAAGCAATATTTTAAATCAGGCACCATTAAATAGAAAACAAACATTTGAGCAAAGCAGCCCTTTAGACAACTCCGCTTTTTTTTTTTTAGTAGGCAACCAAAGCTGCCATAGATTAAAAGTAGCCAGTTTGTAGATAACTTGGAGATGACACTAAATCAGTTTGGGACAGCTCTGCTTGGTTTCAAGAAGCCTGCAGAAAAATTGCACTTGGCAACAGCTCTTTTCTCTGTAATTCTGCACCTGCTCCTAGGGGATATTTCTGCTACTTCATCTATTTCTTTTATATTTAAGTATATTTACAGTGAATAGCAATAGTGAAAAAACATTTCACATATTAATACAACACACTAAACGTATGTTAGATTCCAGTAGGATATTTGGCATAATTTTAATTCCTGCATTTTGAATGAAGATGGGTTTTATGCGATGCTGAAACCCAGTCAGACCTCTGTGAGGCCTTTAGCGCAGGGGTATAACCGCTTTCAGCTCCACCCGTGCGGTGATCAATAACGTGACACGTTACTGTTGTGCCAGCGCAAGTGACATATGGCCATGTAGCTGCACATTATAATTAACCGCTGATTTACGGCGGAAAGAGGATAGAGTGTTACATTCAATTAACTCGCCCTCCTTTCAGCTGACAGGCAGCTGAGTGCTGAACACTTAATATTCTTTTTTGCAAATTTCCTTCTCCACAAGCATTCTAATTGCTGTAATTAGCACAGATCAACTATGACAGCAAAACTATCATTTCATCTATACAATGCAGTAGCTCATAAAAAGTTAGGATTTATCAGTTTTATTAAGTAGCTAACCCATCATTTCTCTGTTGTCATACATTCTCCTATAGCTCCATGTAGCATTTTTCAGATAATTCGGTCACCTTCTATATAACTCAACAGAAAAAGAAAATTTCCCCAAGAAATATGAATTGGGATGAGTTCAGCTGATGACAGTCGCACACACCCCTATGAAGAGGTGGAGCGATATGTGAGAAGTGACACGAGTGCTCCATGTTTGCAGTTGAATAAGCACCTGTATTTTCTGTCATGCTGTTTCTTTTCCTACAAACTATATATTAGTCTTTTTGGAAAAAAGCTGTCTGAACACCCTGAACCTCATTTTTTGGCTTTTTTTTTTTTTTTCTCTGTTTTCCATATGACAGCCTGCTGTCGTAGGTGCTCAGTGTTTTATTTGACTTGACGTTTTGATTTGCCTGTCAGAATATTGTGGAGGTTAGAAGAGGCGACTGGCGAGGCGTGGGGAGTTCATGCAAGCTAATAACTTACCCACTGAGGGGATGTCGAGAGATTCGAGCATCTTCCTTATGACTGCTGGAAGGACCCACAGAGTGACTTCAGGCCTGTAGCCCTGCCGTGCTTCACGTCATCTGTCCAGGTAACGAAGGGTGCAAAGAAAATGTTTAATTTCCATAGAGCAGAGCACAACAAACCGCAGGGAGGCTTCTATTACCTTTGCTTGAAGCCTCGAGGAAAGCAATCTGCTGTGCTAACTAACAGCTCAGAGGAGGTCAGCGGGTGACCCTGTGAGTCACTGGAGTGTTCTTGGCACATGGAGCCTGCTCTATCCAGACCACGTACCGTGGGGTGTAAATGAACCCGTGGGGTTACCCTGGTGCCCGCAGTGGGAATGAGAAACAGCTCAGGCTGTGCTCTACCCGGGGTGCCAGACCTTGGCTGTCAGTTCAGAGAAGCAGTTGTGACACTGACTGTAGGAACGTAACCCCACCATCCCTTCTGCCGTAGCCTTTGGATGAGCGTTGCTGTGTCCTTGTACTGACTGGCCATGGGGTGGCAATGTCAACCTTGAAAACATTTACTTACAGTTGCTGTCTCAGCCCCGTTCCTGCTCCTCCCACTTTGTGCTTTTTCCCTGGTTCTCTTTTTATAGTTAAGGAATCTGTACATGTATTTCATTCTCGGTTTTGTCTTCTGGTAACTCAGTCCATCACAAAGACTTTCTACTGATTCCACTAGACCATACGCTTCCTTCTGCTTTGTTTCTCCATCACACCAGACTTGCCATTTCCATGTACCTTGTGAACTCCCGGCTCCTCGTTATCCTCTTTGGTTGATATCTACAAACCTTGATATGTCCAGCTTCAAACTCTCCATCCTTATTGATGCCTCCTTCACACCTTGTAAGGTCAGATCTGACCAAAGGCTGTAGCCTTTGCACTGTCTCTTCCATAAACTCCCTCACTTATCCAGCTGATGGCTAATACATTCACCAAGTCCTCTCAATTCCACTCTCTCCTCAGCAAGGGGCACCTCGATAGCCAGCCTAGTTGCCACCTCCTTTAAGAAAGCAAAAAAATCCTTCACACCCACTCATCATCCCTCCTCCTTTCCTTTAACCCTCTGCCAGAAACAGTCCAGAAGTTCCTGACATTTTGGCTTCAGCTACCAGTCTAGCGTTTCTTGACACCAAAGCATGACAAGAAAATCCTCAAAGCTTAAACCTACATAGCAGAGGGCGGCCACCGGTACTGCCCACAGACGCTCTGCTAGTCCCACCTGAGGTTGTTTCAGCATTAATTTCCTGTGTTTGTTCCTGTGGTAGCACCAGTGCTCGGGTTCCTCTCCAAGGAGACAGAGGCACAAGCGTCAGACGGAGGGAAGGGGCAGAACACCATGGCACAAACCCTGCCTGACGGGCAGACGCTTGCCCTCCCAGTCAGGTGGGAGCCGTGGGAGAAGAGGTTTCCTCCAAAGCTCTCCCCACTCCAGTAAGCTCTCGGCTTTATGCCTCTTTCATTTTGTGTGGCTTCTTCATTCATTCAAAGCTGCCCACAGAGGCGGGCAGAGAGGAAGCGTGTGAGACATTTTGAACTGCTTGTAAAGCTTCTGGTTTAGCCTCCCATTCACCTCTTTTTCCCACAGCTCAGTACAAAGTGCACTTTATGCGACGTGTTCCTCCTTTCAAGCATGAAACAAAACTATCCCTCAGTACTCGTGCTGTACAGTGCCTGCTCTTATTAGAGTAGGAAGGAATAATTACAGGGATTCTGAACGTGGTACTGAATGTCAAGGCGTATTAAAGCTCTTCAATATTTCAAGGTTGAATAAAGATTCTTCCGAGGCACTGCTTTTCTGCCTGAAATTAAATTATGGCATCGAATACCCTATAAGTGGATCTACATGTAACTAATTTTGTTGGCGTACTTAAGAAGTTACTCATCTCACCATTACGGAATGCGTCAAAACTCTTTGTGCTCACAAGGATCAAAGAGTTTTTTTTATCCAACGCTGCTCCTAAGGCACAAACCCGCTGCCCTTCATCGGGAATGGAGCACACGTATCCTGCTGCAGCATGTCTCTATGTCCTGCAGTATCACACGTGCCAGGCTTCACGAAAAAGATGGATCATCCAGTGTGGGATCCTGGAGAAATCCATTGCTCAGTAATTTCTTCTTCAAGTTACTTGTCTGTAAGCACCTTTTATTTTGGGTAATGATGTCAAAGCAGCGAACTAATCCATTTAGAAACTGGATCACAGTGTTTCAGGAAGACTTGAACACCTGAAACACATTCAGGTTCGTGCTAGATTCGAGGGCAATGCTTTTGTAGTGCAGCTTCCTACGCTGGTAGCAGGAAAAAAATAAGTTCTCATGGCTAACCAAAGAAGCTTAAAGTTATGAATTTGATGGAGTATGCGAGGCAGTCGAGAAGCTACTTTCCAGGCTGGAATGTAAAGAACCAAGCCTCAGATCTGTCAGAGGATTCAGCTAGAGCTGAACAAGTGTCATTCAGCTGTAAGGAAGCCTTAACAGCCTGGCTCCTCTTTTACCTTTAAATTCAAAAGCTGCTAAAGCTTTTAAGTGGGATCATGAAGCAAGAATGGCAGAAACAGGATTGCTATAGAGAGATTTGTGCTCCAGTTCTTTCTGTCTTCCCTGCTTTAGACGTTTATAAATGCAACTACTTTATGATTACTCAAATAATCTGAGCAGATGCACGTTGAATCTTAACTCCCAGCACCTGGCCACGTGATTTCAAGCTGATCTTTACATCCTGGCCAGCAGAACTCCTAAACCAGATCTATTCTGCCCAGACGTCTGCCTGCCTGTAAGGCCTTTAGTAAAAATAGGGCAGCTGCTGACATTTGGAGCTCTGCTGGGGTGACTGATGCTACCCTAAAGCTTATTTTGGCTGTTATTTGGGAGGCGTGTGGATCAGTAAGAAGCAGTAATAAGGCAGGAACGCTCAGCTGCTTGTTCAGGATGAGGAGGAAGCGAGAGGAGAGATGGGATGAACGCTTTCGGGGTGTCAGAGAGGATCTCCCTCCCCATCTCAGGACATGCCGAATCAGTTTGACAGAGCCCGTATCCTTCTCCAGTCAATACAGGGAGAGCTGAAATCAGTAGCTTTGCTAAATAGCAGTTGGATTGGTTTTCTTCAATGGCTGAAATTAGGAATATAAAACCCAATGAATTAACAAGTAAACAACCTTCTGGAGAGTATCAGTGCTGTTACCTTGCAAAAGTCTCTCCATTTTGTGATTTATTGTAACAGATTTCTCCAACACCAACATTTTAGGGACAAGACAGTCTGCTGAAAGCTGACATTCGGTACGACAGGCCTTGCGCTTGATTCCAAAATGTTATTGTGTATAAAATTATCCCAATTTAATGATTCAATCCAAATTATTACCAAAGTCTGAACTGCAGGTTATTAATGATAATGAAACCACAATGCATTTTAACAACAAAAAAATCAAAAGAAAAAATATGAATACTGTGATTTTTTTTTAAAAAGCATATTTAATGAATAAGTGCAAGATCCTGTACCGATTATCATATTAATTTACTCTTGGCAGATAATACCACCAGGAAAATACAAATGGCAGTACAGCTTTTTAGTGCCTAACTGCATTTATTTTAGGTGGTGTCGTAGGTCATTGACATCAACTCTGGGACAAGTCTCTGCCAGCTCTAATAGGCCCCCCAACACTTCTACAACCACCATATCTCGACTAGCTGAAGAGGAAACCATATATGTGTGTGTGAATGTATATACACACATATATGTATGTTTTTATATGTATGTTTTAAATGGGTCACTGTTCTGTTCCTACTTTGATAGGACTCATATGATATTCAGGTTTCCTGCATGAACACGTATCTGTTCTGAGGAAGCACCAAATGTTTGCTCATTATTTTGGTTCACTATTTGTATTGCAGAAACTTCAGAAAATCCCACCCACACCAAGGATTTCTTGCGCCCGTACCTGACACCCCTTCCTGTGCTTTGGTCTGTGTTGTGGAGGTGAAAGCTGGTATTTCTTCTCACCTTTTCAGAAAACTACCCTCTCACCCCAGAAAAAAAACCACTATCACAGACCCAGAAACTCACCACCGCTCTCCCAACCCACAGCTGCCAGCGTTAGTCAGCACCGACGACGAGAACAACAACCAGGTACCTTGTCAGAAGTACAGTGTGACTCAGACCGACTTCCACAAGTCTTTCTGCACCATTAAATTTCAGTATTGTCCCAGTGTATTTAAAGTAACAGATGATTAAACACAACCTCATTTTAAGAATCAAGTTAACGAAGCGAGCACCGTGCAATGTAAAGGCTTGTTTCACAAAGGTTTCTGGAGTCACAGTGACATTTCCCCCACTATTCTGAATTAGCAGATATATTTACTACCCTGCCTGGCAGCTGTGGGCTGGGAGAAAAGCCTCACACTGAAGTCACCTTTAATACAGAGCTAGATTAATGTGAAAACATGAAAAATAATTATTACAAGCTCAACGCAGGCAACTAGCTGTAAAGTCTGTAGAGACAAATGTCATTTCTGTAACTGCTTATAATTCCTTTTATTTCCTTCGTCGTCCCTCTCAGTGTGACTTGTCCAGCTGGCTCTCAGGTACCCTCATCCTCCACAAAGAGCTGGATTTTGGGGAACCGTTACTTTCTTTAGTGCTCCCAAACACATTTTGGGAAAAGAGAAAGTATTCAAACTCACATTTTCTTTCACTAATCAATAACAATTCCTACATGAAACCATGTAAGAGCCCATTCAAAACATTGCCTTCCACCCACTGTAACTGAAATAACAGCAAGTCTAATTTGTACCTTTCAGAAAAGAAAATTGTGGGCTTGTTCAAGTGAAATAGTAGGAATCTGAGATTTCCTTTTTCACCCATTCGTATGAAGGGAAATTGAGCTTTGTCCATTCAAAAAAACATCTTTAAGATTGACATTTCAGCTTTAAAACAAAAAAAAAAAAAGGAAAAAAAAAACACAATGCAGAGTGTTCCCAAAATATAAGGTCTTCCACTGCTGCCAACTACTACAGCTCTTCCATTCATCCAGGTTTCTCTGCCTCAGAGACTGCATTTGTAAGGGAAAGAAACCTTGAACAAAAGCAGGATCACAGCCCTGGCCATACAGAACAGAACTTGTCACTCAGGGAAAATGCTCAGTAGAAGCCCTTGGGACACCATCCAAGGGAGGCCTAGGAGAACTGGTTGATGTTCAAGAACCATCCCCTCCAGACTCAAGAACGGTCCATCCCAACACACAGGAACTCAAGCAGAGGCAGCAGGAGGCCTGAGGCACAAACTCAGAGCTCTTGACTAAACTTAGAGATGAAAAGGAAGCACATGAGAGGTGGAAGAAAGAACAGGGCAACCAGGATTATAGAGGCACTATCCAAGCATGCACAGAGGGAATTTGGAAAGCCAAAGACCAAGTGAAGTGGAATCAGGAAAGGGTGGTGAAGGGCAACAAGAAAAGCTTTAGCAGACGTGTCAGCAGCAGCAGGAAGACTAGAGAGAAAGAGGCCACCACAGATGAGTGCAGCAGAGGACCTAGTGACAGGGAACAGGAAAAAGTCTGAGATACTCACTGATGCCTTTGCTTCTCTTCATTACTGGCAAGAGCAGCCCTCAGGAATCCCAGGCCTCTGAGCACAGAACGTTGCCTCAATTTCCAGGCTCCAAGGGCTCTGACCAGCGGCACAAAGCCCAGCTGGAGACCTGGCCGTACTGGTGTACACCAGGGGTCAATACCTGGGCCAGGACAGTTGAACGTATTCATTAACAAAGATGGGTGATGGGACAGAGCTCACCCTCAGCACATTTGCAGGTATCACAAC
>JAOXJK010000012.1:33738251-33760556 GCA_025774025.1 Xenus cinereus
GCCCCGCCGGCCCCTCTGCTCGCCCGGTGCCGGGCGTCGGGAAGCGGTGGTCGCCGCCCGGCAGCTGGCGGGCGTGGCGCGTGTCCCGGCGGGGGTGGCGGGCCCGCCGGTGAGGGAGCATGGCCGCCCCCGGGTCGGAGAAGAGCAGCAAGAAGAAGACGGAGAAGAAGCTGGCCGCCCGCGAGGAGGCGAAGCTGCTGGCGAGCTTCATGGGGGTGATGAACACCATGCGCAAGCAGGTACGGCCCGCGTCCGCTGCCCCGGCCTGCGGTGGGGCAGAGGCTCAGCCGGGGCTGGTGGCCCGGTTGCTCCGGTTGGAGCGTTGGCGGGGCCCTTTGCCAACGGAGACTCCGCGGGAGCAAAAAGATGGGGACGGGGATGGGGCGGTTTAACCGGGAGCTCTTCTCCCGAGGAACGGCCCGTCCGCCCCCGTGAGCGGCATCCCTCCCCACGGTGGTGCCGCAGCGGGGGGGTGGCTGCAGCCGTGGTTTGGTTCCACCGGTCACGTTTCTTGTGCTTCCTACCCAGTGCCTCTGGCCGTCTCATGAAGAAGCCAGTGGTGCTACAGGGCGCTGGCGGCCTCATCTTCGCAAATTTGGACCTCTGGGGCTGATCAGCTTCCTAGATCAATAGTCTAATGGTTATTAAAGACGACACTTCTGTTTAGCATAACCGGAATTATAATCATACGAGTATATTTCAGCTCAGCTGTGCAAACTGAAAGAAATGCTGATCAAACTGCTGGTACAAGAGCAGAAAAATAATCCGTGCAACTCCTTGCATATGAAGGAACCTTTCTCTTCGGAGGAGGAGCTGGCTTGATTGTGGTGCTGTGGTTCATTTGAGAACAGTGATGTGGAGCCAGAGTTAAAGCCGCCTCTGAAGCCAGCTGGTCAGGAACACCTGGGGGCTTCGTACTTGGCACTGTCGTGTGTTTTATTTTCTAGGGTTCGGCTGCTTGTCTCCCGGCGTTAGTCTTGCCAAAGGCTGGGTCCAGCTTTTAATGCTGGGTTTATTGCCGATCTGGATCCTGGCTTCACAGGTGATATCAGAGCGTTGATTCTGCTTTTCTCCAGCACTTCAGCCCTGTTCCTCTCTCACTAATATACGGTCAGGTTGCCTGCATCAACCATTTCATGCAGCTGAGCTCCTGGCTATGAAAAACCGAATTGGTTTCAATGACTTCGGGTAGTGGCAATGAGACTTTAAAGCCTATGATGTGCTTTTTCGATGTAGGGTTTGTTTCTGTTCTGCTTGGCTGAACGCATTCCAAGGTGTAGCTGAGTTCATCGCTGTTTAGCTCATACCCCTGTCACGGTTGACAAGAGGATGCCAGATGCTGGCATCTGTTTGTAAGTAGGTAGAGGAAATATCGCCCTCCCTTGGGTGTCTGTGCAGCCCCTAGCACAGGGAAATCGCAGTGCTTTGCCGTGTCATTGCTCCAGAATGTGGCACCACGTTGTTGTTCTGCGTTAGAACCTCATCTTTCAGTAGAGTGGAGTGCCAGCTCTCACCTAGTGACGAGTTACCCTGAACAGGGAGGGAGAGGACCAGGATTAAGAGCTGTGAAATCTGTTTGTGCTTCCGATTCAAATGTCAAAATCTGTTATGCCCAGAGAGGTACAGCTCTGAATTTTGCTGCTATCAGAGTTTCCTGGAAATTTCTGACCGCTTCTAATCTGGGTGGCTTCGCTTATCCCACCCAGTGCTTGGCTGCTGCAGAAATTCTTGCATAGCTTATAACACTTATGCTTCTTTTAGGAGTTGTTTGTAAGAGGAGGTTAAGTATTACTGGGAGGGTGCAGGAGGAGGTGTGATTATATAGGATAAAATTAGGAAGTCTGGAGGAGCGAGAGGAAAATGTACTGGTTCAGCTGATTAGTTGTGCTCGTTTAAGAAGATTTATAGGCAGCTCTTTCTTCTTGTGTTTTGCTAAGCCAGGAACTATGCTGTGGTTATAAAACCTAAATATAACGCGAGTTAAAATTTTCCTGTGATGGAAATAGCCACATGCATGTGGAGCAGTAGCTATTTATCTGCATGAGTTTAATGCTGTAGGAAAATGGGTCGATTGGCAAGTACAGCTAATTTTAAAGAGGCTGCTTTTTGTGTGAACTGGGATGTAAAGGCAGCCTCCATGAGTGTGGGAGCTTAGAGTAAGGACTGTGGGCATACCTGCACTTGGCACTGGTAAAATGTTGGGGACAAGTATGTTTAGTGCATGGAGGCCTCCTTGCTCCTCTCCAACATGAGACGGCCCGCGTCGCTGTGAGTCGTACAGGGCTATTTGATAGGACATGTGTATAAATCCTTTGTTGCAACTTTGCCGCTCGCTGAGTGGAGATCAGCCCAAGAGTGAAGTAATTGAGAACGAAGCTGGGACAGCATTGCGAGGTGTTGCTGAACCTGTTATTTGGAAGATGAAGCGCCCTGATGCAAGCTCATGCTTGGGTGTGTCTCTTGGTTGGTGCAACACCAGTCATCTCTTGCCTCATTGAGGCGACTCAGAGACACCAATGGGTCCTTTTGGAAAGAAGCATGGAAATCCTCAGAAGAACGTTAGTTGAAGTGGAACAGTCACACCCAGAAACATCCCAGGGAAAGAAATTTAAATGATGGTCTGTTTTGGTTGACAGATATTCCTTCCTGCGCCCAGAGAGGCCTTAAAGTATCTGGGGTGCTTCAAATGCTGAGCTAAGGCACTAAATGTATCTTAGAAATCCACCGTGGAGTTCAAGTGACAGTTGCAAGTCTCAGCAAAGCTTGGCCACAGGATTTTATGGTATCTTGTACTGCTAGTTTCTGATGCTTGTTTTGAACCAGATGTGCTAGGAATTTCAGCTTTAAAAGATTTCCTCTGAAACTTGTATTGAAAGTTCTCTTATTTTGTTGTTTCAATCCTAAATGGTTTAAAGTTACAGATACATAAGGCAAGCTGTATGTCAACGCCCATCTAACTTCTAATTAAAACCTTTTTTAAAAAAAATGAGTTATTTTGTCCAACACATGCTTCTGAGTGTCTTTTCCTTCAAGAATCTAAGCTACAGATTTATTTGAAGGGGCTGGGTATATGGACTATCATCCTTGTTAGGTGTGCCCTAGATGATAATGTGGAAAACATTCTCACGCTGTTCTAAGGAAGTGTAGATTTCCCACAGTAGAAATGCTCTTTTCTGGGGTTAGTATTGGGGTGGGTGTAGGTAGGTATTTCTATTATTAAGGTAATAGCCAAAAATAAATTCCTGTTTTTAGGAAGCAGTGCTGCTCAGTTTCTCTTTCTTAATAAAGAGGATGTTATAATTAGCTGTAGTATGGAGAACATTTATTTCGGTCAGTATGTTCTTAGAAAAGATGCTATTTGAGAATCTATTCAGATTTTGTGTTTTTACCCCAATCCTTTACTCTCCTCTCATGTCTCCTGACTTTTTTCAGTATTGTCACTTTCCTTTCTCCTTCCAGTGCATGACAGTTCACATGTAGGGGAGAAACTAACTGCTTACATACAAATATAAGCAGTTAGAGCAACAATTTGTTTGCTTAGTTGTAAGCAAACAAATAAGAAATAATTTATTTTTTTTATGTCTGGAAATTACTTAGTTGGTCATCAGATGTAATCAGTGAAACCTTTCCATAAAAGTGGCATTTTTGGGATACGTTTTCTTAAAAACGTTCCATTGAATGCCTTGAACTTGTTCGTCGCTTTCACTCCGGTTGGGCAATATGATGGCCATCTTCAGATATGAGGTTCCTATGAGTGTTTTTGAAAGTGAGCAGCTGAGTGGAAAAGAGAGCCACTGATGGATGAACAGGGTGTAATGTAAGTGCAGCCTCTGCTAGATGCTGCAGAGCCTACGTTATTGGAGGCTGATGTAAATGCCACAGGAAAAACTTTAATCGGAGTTTGCATGTTATTTGTGACCAACCTTAAGGTGCAAGTTCATGGGTAAACTGAGCTTTGCTAGTTCTCTAGGTTACTGAACTTAACTTTGACTTCCAGAAAATCTTTTTATTGCATAATACTCCTGAGTTATGTGGAATAAGAAAAGCAATGAAGTTCCATAAGCTGTTTTTAAAGATATATTGTTGAAAAATTTTTGAAAATATTGATCTTTGTGGTTTTCTGTTTGTCTGTTTTTTCTCTGATTTAGAAAACACTATGTGATGTGATTCTTATGGTTCAAGAAAGAAAGATCCCAGCTCACCGTGTTGTGCTTGCTTCAGCCAGTCACTTTTTTAACTTGATGTTTACTAGTAAGTCTCTTCAAAATTGATTGATTATAAGCTTTTGTGATGACATCCTGTTAGACTTGTGGCTGACAAGCTGTTTATTTTATGAAAGTGATTAATTTCAGGGATAAGTATGTGAAGATTTCCTCATTTTGTGTCCTCCTTACATTCACTTCCTTATGTTCATCTTCCCCTCGTTTTCCCTTTAGCTCTCTTTTCATCAAGTGTTACTTCATATTTAAGCTTTCTTATTAATTGGGGCCCATACACTGTATTAGAGTTGGTCTCCCTCTCTTAACCTGACAATTGGGAGTTCTTACTCTAATGACAGAATTGGCTGCGTTGCTTCCACCATTAGGCACTTATAAAACAGGCTTTTGGAAGTGTAAGTACTCTTGCATTTATGCTATCTTTGCAGATTCAGTTATGTAGTATCTATCTCACTTTTGTGTGCCTTGCCCATGAATTGTGAAATTACTGTGCTATGAAACACACGTTAAAGTTGAGTAGAAGTAAAATAACGGTGACTTCCAATGGTCAGTTTGTAGCCGTCCGTGGGCAACCTTACAGCGCTGTGTCGGGACGTGGGGAGCTCGGAGCTGTCTCTATTGTTATGGGTTTGAATGTGGAGATAGCTTCTGACAGTGCAGCCTGTGCTGCCTGGTTTTGGTAATGCTGGCTTGGCAGTCTGCGCTGCAGCCAACAGCATCTGTGACCTTTTCTATTTAATGCAGTTTATCATAAGGTACGTAATACAAGCACGCACACACACCAGTTACCTTGTTTGTCCCGCTGCCTCCTTTCTTTCCTGACTCGCATTAGTAATCCTGGGAAAACAGCAATCAACTGTGTGTGGTTTTTAGCAGGTTCCCCATTTTGTGTAATCACTTTATTTTCTCCTGTTTGCAAAACGTACAATAACTAGAGTGGCTTATTGATGTAGTTTGTCTCTTAATCTATTTGCAGCAAATATGCTTGAATCAAAGTCCTTTGAAGTGGAGCTAAAAGATGCAGAACCTGACATTATTGAACAGCTCGTGGAGTTTGCTTATACTGCAAGGTAGTTTTGTTATTTAAAGCTGACGCTTTTTCTAGGAAGTCTGCCAATTGTAAATGACAAAACATTAAAATAATGCTTTTATGATTCATCAGTTTTGTTACCATTACAACTCTTTACTTTGTTTAAAGCCTGATGTGACTAGACCTTCCATCCTTCTTCCCTTTTCATTTTTATTTAATCAGTTGGAAGCCTGACAGACTAAAGAAAGTGGTAGTTGTCTCCAGAAAGCAATTCAGAGCACTTCAAGCTCTTGACTTCACTGTTGGAGTCAAATGATATTTCCCATTGTTCTGAAATTCAGGCCCTTATAGATATCAGTAGGGTTTCTCTTTATGGCCATGGTAGCTATCGCACAGAACCATTTCCAGGAGTTGTATCTTCATCTCAGGACGGGCAGGGTGGTAACTATTCTGTGAAGAGCATTTCCCTCCTATCTCAGGTTGTCTATGTGTTCTTTTTATTTATTTATTTATTTTTAAACAGGGCTTTGTGCAAATGACTAGGGTTGTAATCAGTACTGTTTAACCAGCTCTCATGACCCATGGATGTCAGGCCTTTCATCTTTGTACTAACGGGATTAACTCTCCTTAGGAAAGCTTTCTCCTTTCTTTGAGAGGAATCTTGTTGCATGCTCCATCTGTGGCGAGAGACAGTCAGTGTCAGCACCCCAGCCGTATGGTTGCCTCTCCTGATGCCTAAGCCCTTGTCTGGGTGCTCTGAACCCTCTCTTGAAGCACTGCCAAACTGGTTGTTCTGCTTGTGCACCCTGGGCAAATCAGCCAGAGCGGTCTTGACAATGAGTTTAGACAGATTTTTGCTGATGCCTGTTTGGGAGTGGGGGAGTGTCAGAACAAAGGTTCTGTTCATTCTCTGTTTTGTGAAAATGGCGAATCACACAAGCCAAAGCGATAGCAGGGTACTGCAGGGGGCCTGTCTTACAGGTTTATTCTTCACAATCCAGGATTGTTTACTCTTTGCCCTTCCTCAGTAGAGCAAATGAAAGCAATTTGGAAAGATCACGAAGGGAGGTTGTGTTTTCAGACTGTGTGTGAAAGGTTCTTGGGCAAATGGCAAAGAAGTAACTTGCTTTTTTTACAACATCAAAGTAGGTAATTTTAGTGATGCTAATTTTACACCTTCTGTTTTGCAGAATCTCAGTTAACAGCAATAATGTCCAGTCTTTACTAGATGCAGCAAACCAATACCAAATCGAACCTGTGAAAAAAATGTGTGTGGACTTTTTAAAAGAACAAGTTGATGCTTCCAATTGTCTTGGTAAGAGAAATGCAGACTTAAATTTACTGTTTATTTTTTAACTTTGCTGTTCCTGAAAAATAGGTAATATTATCTAAAAGACAATAATACTTGGATTAATCCAGGCACATAAAAATAATTTTACTGTGAATCTGAACTGTTGTCCCTTGCCGTAGACAAAACAATCTGGCAGATGTCTTGCCAGTATTGGGGTCCACTGACTGTGCTAGGTGTCACCCCAGCTTGGCAGCACCCTGGAGCTTCTTGAGGTTCTTAAACAGAACCTCAGCTGTTTAGTAAGGTGGAGCTTTCAGCTGTTACTGTTCTTGGGGACAGAATTTGACAGACTTGTAACTTCTACAGAAGTAGCATATCTTCTAAAAGTGTGAACAGCATAAACTTAGCTTGTTTTGGTTGCTCTTCATTTTGACTGAAATCCATGAATGTCATTTGTGAAGATTTAATATTAAATATGTCTTGTAGCCCTAATGTGAACTCAGTGTTACAGAAAAGGCAAACAACAAATAGAACTAAATGCTTTTCCACGCTTAAGATTTGGTGCACTTAATTTAACCAGATATTAAAGATAAAATTGTTTATAAGGTTTCTTATTGATGTTTGTCATGTAGTTTTCCTAGTAACATCTCAATCACAGTATAAATATTTATAATATCAATAGAAATGTTTTGCAGAGTATCTGAATTATAATGATTCAGCTGACACTTTGGTGCAGTTCAGCTGGGGCTCTGAAACAACTGCTGGAAGAAAGACACTACTTTCTAAATAAAATGCCACTTATGCTTGTCATATTCCCTCCTCTGTGGTTTTTATTAACTAGAAAATTAATTATGGTCTCTAACACTTGCATACTTTATTGCTAATTTATAGCAAAAAGGGAGACAAAGATTAAATCAAATTTTTCCTCAAGGCAGTGTTTACAAGTTGCAATGTGTTCTGTGCAGACTCATAAGCAAGTCCACAATTTATTTTTAAAGAAGTCTATTGAAAGAAACTGTGCTTATTCTGAATGTCTTGAAATTTTGTCAAGAGGTCACACACTTAGATTTTATCTTTCTAGTTTGCATTTCACCACTTAGTGCAGCTCAGGACAGTTGCAGCCCAGAGGCTGGTGAGTTGCTTCTACCCCACTTGCCATCTCCCCCATAGAAGGAGGAGAAAACAGCTGCTGCTGAAAAGCTCTATGCTTACTTGGTTTCTGATGGGAAGATTGAAAACAGTGCTTCTCAGTAGCAGTTGCTATTTATACCTTTATACCAACCTGCCCTTGCAGCAGCATCGCCTCGACTTTTTTTTTTTTTTTTTTTTGTTGGTCTGCAGCTGACTGTGCTACCTGTACAGATAAGTCCCAGTTCATTGTGACTCTTGAAGGAAATTTGGCTTGGTTGGTGACTGCTGCTGCATAAGCAGGTCAGGGGAGGTTATAAAACCTGGATCCAGTTTCTCAAGCTGTTCTTGTTAGGCTTTGTTATTGGGATATGGCTCAACCTGGTTAAGGTGCAGTTGTCTGCTTCGTAATGGGGAAAGAAGCAGTGAGGAAATAGTGCTGCAGAGATAGTTAATACAGCAAGTGCTTGCAGGTCTGACTCTCCAGTTAGTTCAGTAGGGATAGGGATCAGCAGCTTGTACTTATCTTAGTTTGTCCTGAGCTGCAGATGAGTTAGACAACATCTATTTTAGAGAAAAAGAAAGCATGGTAATAAGGATTAAATTGGGGTTGCAAGTAGCACTGAAATGACAGTAATTTTATTCTATTTTAATATATTAAAAGTAATTGCGGTTCAAGTTTGGAAGGTGTGGTTTTTTTTATTATTTTTCCTTCATAGGTATAAGTGTTTTAGCAGAATGCCTAGACTGTCCAGAACTGAAAGCCACTGCAGATGATTTTATCCATCAGCATTTCACTGAAGTTTACAAGACAGATGAGTTTCTTCAGCTTGATGTTAAGCGTGTGACGCATCTCTTGAACCAAGATACGTTGACAGTGAGGGCAGAAGACCAGGTGAGATCCCTGTTTCATACCAGCTAAGAGCATTGACCTTCACTATCTTTTTTTGATAAAGAACTGGTTTAAAGTAATTCACTTCTGATGTTCCTACAGAATATGATGCACATTGTGCTTGCTAAATTATAGACTAAAAGATAGATCCTAGCTTGGTCAAAACCAAATATTAAAGAATATCCACATTTCAAGTGTGGTGGTTATTATGTGTTGTTGCAGCAAACTAGGAAGAAAGAAGTCATAAAGGGAGTAAGTGAAATGGTTTGCTTCATCGAGATAGCCGTAGGGCTTCTGATTCCACAGTACCTGAGCTGAATTAAGTTTGATGCGTTACAGCAGTTGCTCCTAGGTTGGGGTTCACGTGCTATCGGTGAAGGTGAACCACTTCAAAGTGGTAAGCAAACTGCACCTTAATGGCTGCATGTCTCTACCTGAGTTACAGTCTCAGCCCATTTCAGAGAGGAGTTTCTTCTGATGCAAACGTATGCATACACATGTTAAGCTTGGGGAACTGAAGGATTTGGAAGCAAGATGAACAAAACACCAAAAGCTAGATGCATTGACAATGATGGTTTAATGGAAGGCCCTTATTTAGGCAGTGGACACAAAAAAAGTTCAGGTGGCTGAAAGGAGCCTGAAGTTTCACTCAGAAGTTGTAACCTGTGGTAGAAATTACATTCACAGCTGTCCCATTTGGAAAGCTTGATTCAGCTTATAGCCCTGAGTGCTTGTGCGCCAGATTGTTCTTCCCACTGCAGGAAAACAGGAAGAGTATACGTGCATCTGCACTGCAGCCCAAAGAGATGACTGCAGGATGGTCGTAGCTGCTGGGTCCTTCTCTTAGCTTCTCAATCAAATCCATTGAAACCATACTGAAATCTTGCCTTTCTAGCTATGCTGTTCTGTTGCTTGAACTAAGTAATTTAAGTTTGGGTATGTCATCATGAGTTGACTCATACCTCTTGAAGTGCAGCAGAGGGATGCACTCTACGCCGAAGTGCAGAATAGTCAAGATGGTATATGGATCCACTGAGGTAGAAATGGATGTTTTCCCGACTCTGAAGTTTAGCTTTTATAGAATTAATGCATTTTCTTCAATGTATCTCTTGCAGTAAAAGGCTTCAATGAAAATAAGAATTACTAAGAGTGGGGGATAATATCAGGTGACTAGACTATGATAGTTGGCTAGTTATAAGTATAAATATGTCATAGTTCAACATTCTTGCCATGCGCTGGGAAGGGTTCAGGTAACATTCTCAAAGCTGGAAGTGGTGTTTAGCCTGCAGCCAGAATGACACTTCAGAATTTACATTCTTAAAGTTCTATTGGTAAGGTAGGATGGAATGCTTTAACTTGGCAGCAGTGGTAGAAATCTTGTGTAGGCAGCACGGCATCATTAAAATTCCTTTAGGAAAGTGGCAGTGTGCAGATGAACCTGCAGAAGTTTGCCAGTGGTACTAAAGGAATCTTATTTCTCAGGAGTACTGCTAGAAAGTTTACATTACACTCTAACTTTTGTATTGCTGTAAAGCATATTTATGTTTAGCAAAAAAAAGGCAGGTAGCTTTACTTACTAGATGTCTTGTTTTTCCTGTATGCAAGTAATGTTTCTAGTAAGAAAGGGATACAATATCCCTGTCACAGTCATTCTGTTTAATTTTCTTAGCTGATGGCACTGAGCTTTAAGTATTTTTTTCTTTCTTTACTGTCCCTTGCTCACTAGTAATTTTGCAGGATTATAGCTGAGGTGATTTAGCAGACCTTCTGAGTAACTCTAATTCTGCCATTAAATATCTTTTGACATTATATCTCAGTCACTCACCACTGGTCACTGTGATTGGTTTCAGCCACAGAAGTAGGTATTGACTGTGTTATCACACGTAAGGACGTTAGTGCTGACTCTGAAGTGGCAGCATAGTAGATAAGCTTGCTATGTCTGAGAGGAACATTGAAGTATCTTAGTATGGAGTTAATATTGGATTTTTATTTCATTCCTTCCTGACCCAGAGGACAATCATAAATAGAGCAGATTTCCTCGTTACCTTGCCTGTTCCCTGCCCCATAAGAAAACCCATTATCTTTTCCTGTAAAGAGAAGATAGAGAGGAGGCTCTCTGGTAAATTTACAGCAGTCTGCAGCTAAAAATTTTAAATCAAATGGTCTTCTAAGACACAACAATAGCAATATATTTGGATCTCCAACGCTACAGTTTGGTAACAAAAGCAGTTTCTCAGCTCAGGAGACTATATCAAGTAGAAGCTATTTCAGCATTTCCAGGGAAGTATTACCTGTGTTTGTAACACGCAACATGAAGCATATTAGTCTCAACCTGGTACAGGGGTTACCCACATTAATGTGAATTGCAGATTTATGCTTCCCACTTGGAGAAAAAGAGAAGAAGATAAAAAAAAAAAAAGGCTAAATAGCAGAAGTAGTGTTGTGTTTGTGTTTTTTTTTTTAATTTTGTAGATGGATTTTATTCTGTGGTTGTGCATTTGTTTTATTTCATGTCTGAGCATTGTCTTTTTTGGTGTTTGGTTGTTTTGTTCTGTGGTGGTTAGTTGTTGTTGGGTTTTGTTGGTTTGTTGGTTTTTTTGGAAGATGGTGATGGATACTCACGAAACTGTTAGTCTCAGTTAACCTCCAACAGGCAGAAGAATCAGTTTGGAGCGTTAGGGTTTTGTTATTTGTCCTATTGTCTGGTGATGTACCTCATGCTTTTCTTTCCTTCTCTCTTGTTAAAGGTTTACGATGCAGCAGTCAGATGGCTGAAGTACGATGAGCCAAATCGCCAGCCGTACATGGTTGATATTCTTGCTAAAGTCAGATTTCCTCTTATATCAAAGAACTTCTTAAGTAAAACAGTTCAGGCTGAACCACTTATTCAGGATAACCCAGAATGCCTTAAAATGGTGATCAGTAAGTTGACCTCTAGCTAAAATCTTTAATGTTCTGTATAATTAAAAAAATGCTGTGGAATTTTTGAAAATTGTTTGCTTTAAAATGCTCTGACAGCATTTTCACATCAAGTTCATCTGACTGTTCCCTCTAGGATGCCGTGCAGATTATCACGTAAATAAAACCCATCTTATGTAACAGAGTGTGACTTTCATTTCTTTTTTCCTAGCAAATAACATGAACTCCATGATGAGTAATGGAATGGAGATGTTGTCAATGAGTCGTTAGGGTAACTGGAAGTGTTAGTGTGCCTTTGGGACAGACTAGTAACTTCAATATTGTTCATATGTGAATTAGTAAAAGAAATATTGTATGTAAACACTTTGAATATTACAAATCTTCCCTAAGCAGATTAGAATGTTAACCATACGTTGTACTATTTTCATCTCCAAGGTATACTGACTGTTGAGCCTACAGACAAGTTGCATTCTCAAGATGCAGATGAGATAGGGAACAAGCTTTGCTTTTGTTTTTAGACACCATTTGTGAAATTTTATCATGCAAGGTTTGCTTCCTTTTGCCTGTTTCAATGCAACAAATTTAGTTGCTTGCCAATATTGGCTAAATAAGCTGATAAATAAGTTGGCATATAACACGAGTCCATATCCATGTCTTGTTTTCACACAGAGCAGGCAACTTGAAATAGGGCGTAAACCTGCACGTATGCTCCCATCCTCGTGTGCTGCTGTGCATTCTTTTAAATCAAAGATGTGTAGGTGTAATGTAGAAACTAGATTTCCCCCTTTTCCCTCCCCTCTTTCCCCAGTCCCTGCCTCTGAACTATCCCTTTGCATATATCACCTACACTGGTTCTGCAAGAGTTGTTGTCTTCCTTCCAGGTGGGATGCGATACCATCTACTTTCCCCAGAAGACAGAGAAGAGTTAGTGGAAGGTACGCGGCCAAGAAGAAAAAAACATGATTATCGCATTGCTTTGTTTGGAGGCTCACAGCCCCAGTCCTGCAGATATTTTAATCCAAAGGTAATCGTTACCTCAGAATGCATTAAGATTCACTGTTTGTAATCTTACACGTTTTATTTGCTGATGATATCAACTAAGGCATAATGATCTACAAAACGGTATTAGGAAGGATGTATTCCCTGCCTCTTGGGTATACAGTTGGAAGAGTACAGCTAATCAGGTACTTTCAAAACTGTGTACTTATATGTAGTATTTTATTTTGAATAGAATGATAATGTGTTTGATTATTGGCAGTATTAGATATGGAGTTCTGATAAATCCATCTGAGTTGAGAATTGATTGGTATGTGCATCCCACAGCTGGAAATAAATAAAAAGTCACCGAAACATCAAGCAATTAGGAATATGTGGAAGTCTGTATGCATGTACGTATGTGTTCAGAGAATAACTCAAATTTGTTTTTTGCACAAGTTAAATTATTGGCTCGTATGTTAGTGTAGAACCTAGTTCTAGACGGCAAGGTGGTTTTTCAGTGCATTTATTATAAATATGTGACCACTTTAAATCCCAATGGTTCACAATTTTGTGTGTTCTTAAGAGTATGTAAGGAGAAAAATTAGTAGCCAAGTATTACATAAATTGAAGAATCAGTTTCTACAGCAAAAAACTTAGAGATCACCCATTTAGAGCAAGCAAGCTTTGCCTGAAACTTGTTTCCGTGTTTCGTTAATAAAATCAAGCCACAGGAATGGTGTATATTTCAGCTATGCAGACTATATGGTCTAGAAACATTGGCTGCATGCAGAAGGATTATTCATACTCTCCTTTACTAGGAAAGCACGTGCAGTAATACAGAAAGAAGTTGCTACGTAAACATCAGGGCTCTCTAAGTTATGAGATCACATATATGTAATATTTTGTTGCAGAAGTTCTGATTGTTCTAACTCAGCATATTAAATGCTTGTTATAATTTCAAACACTTTTGACTATGAAGTTCACACAGATAACACACAATGTGAGCCCTGTCAAATCAAATTCAGAATGAGTGAGCCCTTGGGATGTGTTTTGAACTCATCAATCATATTCCCTTATGTAAGATAAAATAAAAGCCACCTTCTTTGAGCAGTGCTCAAGTCTGGGGAAAAAAAACCACCTACCAGCTTTGCTGACTTAGTTTGAGAGGCATTTAATATGTATTTTTAATGGGAATTCCAAATTCCTAAATAATGGCCACCTGTTTCCTTCATATACATTCTTAAGTAATATAAGCAGTACTCCAACTCGGGGTGGGGAGTGAGGGGAACAAAGCAGATGATTCTCTCCTTTCCAAGGTCTGAGTTGGGGAAGCCTTTGATCAAGGCATTCATCCTTTTCAAACAGATACTTGGTTTTGGCATTTTAACAAGTTGTAATTCACCCACTATGCTCTGACCTTTCTTTTATTAGAAGGAAATCAGATCAAAGTTTCTTCCTCTTAATCTCCAGTTACTTATCTTGGAACAAAGCTAATTTTAGGCAGGATGGAAACTAGATTTGAGACTTATTGTCCCAGTTATTAATTGGCAATGGTTGTATCAGCATAGTGTGCATGCGGTCTCTTTACCAACCTAACTGATAGACACTTAAGAAATTTAACCTAACATCAATTGTGGTGAGAATTCAAAAGATGGGGGTTGTTGCTTCATCACTCTTTATAAACTAATATAAAGCCCCCTAGTTGTCACCATGTATTTTCTGAAAACTTAATCTTGTTTGAAAAATAGTAATCTCAATGCATGCTGAGTGGAAGGAACAGGCAAAGACTTACAATTGAAGTTAAGTGATCTTCAGTCAGACCTAAACTGTAACGTGACAAAGAAATCTGTTCTGTGGACAAAAAGTCGTATCTGTATAAGTCTACATAAAGTATAGGATAATATAGCTTATTTTTTTCATAGACTATTTCTCCAGGTGTAACAACAAAAAAGAACTGAGTTTGGAAGAAATTTTGCAGAACTGCCTCTTGATTGAGTTTTATGGCCTTGCATGTGGGACTGGGGGGGTGGGGAGGGCAGGGAAGGAAAAGGAAAGAAGTGGGTAATGGAGATCGTGATTCTAACAAGCATGTCTTCCTTGAATGTTTTTCCTAGTGCTTATGTGCTTTCTTGGATATTCTTAGCTAGCCTGTCATGTCTTGTTGAATAGCTTCCACTTCATTTCCAACTCTAAGCTATTTAAAGGTCCTTTTCTGGATGTTTTGCTTGAGTATCTGAGTTTGATCTTTAATTACCTGTGACAGTAGCTTCTTAAATGCAACAAACCAAGGATCCAGAACCCTTGTTGAATTAGCATCAAATGCATGCAAAATAAATGTGGGATGTAAGGCCCAATGCTGCAAAGACTATATCGCGTTTAACTCACTTTAATTAGTCTCATCAAAAGATCATGAAGTGTCACAGAACAGAGAATCAAGGTTGTGCGTATACTTCTGCAAGGTTAGGACCTTGGAAAAGAATTGAAATTTTCTTTGTGAACTGATGGATCAGTTCACAATCTGCACTGATTGTGAAGTCCTTCACTTGTGATTTTAATTAAATTTAATAATTAAATCTTTATATGTCAGCTAAAGAAACAGTTCAAAACAAAGGTTACGCTTTTCCTGAAAACACTTTCTCAGTTGTAAATGATACAAATTTTAGTAATTCTAACACTATAAAGCTAGTGCAAAAAACTTTAATTTTCACTGATTGCTTTGCACACAAAATTAATCTCTAATGTTGATCTTTATTTTCTTGTTGTCAAAAAGGGTTCTTAAAATAAGAATGGATTGGATACTGTGTGTTATTTGTTGAGACTGTTAGCAGTATTACTTTGTCTATATTTGTTGTCTTTGCACTGTAACTGGTACTTCTATTGATGCATGTACTTCATCAAGAAAGAAAAACGATGCAACAGGACAGATGCAGATGGGCATAAAACTTGTGGAGAAATCTGGCACTATTTTCAGTAGAGATGTTTGTTTTCAGAATACTATTAGATATCCTAGATGTCCTATTAATGGTGATGGGAAGCATTTTCTTGTTGAATTTTCTACAGAATATTTTTTAAAAGCTGCTTCTTTTATTCTTTTCTTTTTTCCCAAGTTGGAAATAAAATACTTTTTGTTTTATGAATTCTTGGTAAAAATGTATATAGGACTTTATGGGAATTTGAGGCAGCCATGTGCTTATTCTTTTGAGATTTCTGTTTCTGGTGACCAGAAATGGCTGGAAGTTTTAACTTTTTAACAGTGCAAAATCCAGCAATGGCAAGTAAAAAGTAATAGATGCCTGGCAACGCTGTTTCTTGGTGATTAAGGGAACAAGTATACCTTTTATGAGGATTCAGAGCTGTAATCAATAAGCTATTAGTGGGGAGGTTGTCCCTGTTAGGCATTTCTGCTGTTTTCCCTGATAAAGAGGAGATAGCAACTGAAAATGAGGGAAAAGTCTTAAACAGAAGGAGGTACTTTTTCACATGGCCCATAATTACATGTGCCATTCTTGTCACAGAGTCTTATGGCTGCTAGGAGTTCACGTAGTTTTAATAAGTGATTAAATATATTCATGAAAGAGAAGAAAGCCTTTCAAAAGTATTAAATACAAAGGTGTAGCTTCTGCCTCTGGTGTCCTGCATCACTCTTTGTTGAAAACAAAGATCAGCAGGGAAAGTGTCACCATATACCTATCTTGGTCTTTCTTTCCCTACTGAGCCCCCCAAAAATGAGGCTTGCCACTGCTCAGAGCTGTGTGGATCTTGACTGGCATAAAGCAACTCTTGTGCATAATTCTTAAATGTGTAAAATGTATAAATTGAAATCAATTCTATGTGGTGCAGACACACTGAAGAGCATTACAAAAGAATGATCGTAATTGCCTCCTGCTGAGTATGCTCAGGTTATGGCTTTTCATTTGATAAAGGTGTGGATTAAATAGTAGCTATGAGCTGAAGCCATAAAGTGGGTCAGATCATAGCCCTTTGTAACAGTAAAGGGAAACAACAGGATTTTTTGTAAAAGTGCCAGAAGTTTGAGCTAGGAAATATGTTGATCTTGCGCAGTGCACTAAGACATTTTCTTAAGATTTATGCAGCTATTTATTTTGCCATGCTGTAGTATGGCTTTCCTTTCTAGGATGCCCGAGGACCTGTTTCTCACCATAAAGGGCCACATGCACCTGCCAGCTCTTCTTGATATGGGGGATGCTACAAGAAAAGATTGTAAGATGTTTTGGACTATAACATGCTCTGCCTCTCTTTCTTTGAACCCCCATGTAGGAGTCGCTGTTCTTCCTCATTGACCAAGGTGTTTGAAGTATGTCCTTGCTAAGAAAATGTAATGATGTAACGTCTTGTGTGAACCATTACAATGAAGGTCATTCAGCAGGTTGAGCTAGACCATCCTGAGGTGGCACAGATAACAGTTAAGGTCCCGTACTTTCCTGTCCAGTATAGGATGCAAGCTGTGCTCATGGAATATGTGAGATGCTATTACTCAAGAAGTGTTTCTTGTGCTGTATGCTATCCTGGTCTGCCATCAGTTGCTGAGTTTGGTGTTCTTAAGGCTTTGGGTAGTGTTACTGCCCATACCTGATACTCGCTGATTTTGCCAATCCATGCAAAATCAGTTGCTAGGCAACATGACTTGCCAGTATTTGTGATGGAGCATTTCCCTATTTCTCATGCTATCAACTGTGGATAGCTATAGATCATTTGTGTTTTGTAAATTCTGTAAATAAGCTTCTAGTTGTCATGGTAATAAAGTATGTATCAGAGCTTTTTAACTGAGTTGCCTGTCAATTTGGATATTATCTTCTCCTTTTTCCATGACCTTTGTTTGGTACATTCTGTATTATTTTTTTTTTTTTAGAAAGAATGTGTTACTATATGTAAGATGTCTTTTTCCATTCCTATAAAAGAAAGTGCAATCCTACTTTATTGATCACATGCATTGTTCCTCACATGATAGCAACAGGAGGTCAATTCTGTTGGGGGCGGGAGGGAAATAATCTGTTTTTCAGGGAAGCTATCCTGGGTGCACACAGGGGAGAAGGAAACAGAAATTCATAATGTCATGGTTCATTGCAGCTAACTATGTCTGTGTCTAAGAGAATTTTTCAAGAGTACGCCTGAGGAATATTCTTCAATAAACAGTATTCATGTTTGTTTTGAAAAGGAACTTTAAAACTGACCATATCTAAATCTCTCTGAAAAGCTCTGTTTGAAAAACGCTCGCTGTGCAGGTAAGTGTTATAATCTATTAGACATTACTTGTTCTTTGTAATGCAGGATTACAGCTGGACAGACATCCGATGTCCCTTTGAAAAGCGCAGGGATGCAGCTTGTGTCTTCTGGGACAACGTAGTTTATATTTTGGGTGGTTCCCAGCTCTTCCCTATAAAGCGAATGGACTGCTACAATGTGGTGAAGGATAGCTGGTATTCCAAGCTAGGACCTCCAACACCTCGAGATAGCCTTGCAGCCTGTGCTGCTGAGGGCAAAATTTATACATCTGGTGGTTCAGAAGTGGGTAAGACACTAAAAATCTTTAAAACAAACCGAAAAAAAAAGCACAAACAAAGCTACCTGGAAATTTTTCTGTTTTTGCATGACTATTGAAAAGAAACTGCACGTTGCCATGTTAACCTAATGATTTTATTTTCCCGTATTTAGGATTTCATCCTCCCCACAATCCAACAATCTGTTTCTGTTGTGTTTTTAAAATGGTTTCACTGAAATGATTAATATTTACATTCACTATAGCATAAAGTACACTACAGCTCTTAAGAGTTGTAGTTACTAGGGATAAGAAATATCTTTTGGGAGTCCCACTCTCCTCTTGGTTTGCTTCTAAATCCACACAACTCACTGTGGTTTAAAATTTTCTGTGATGTATGGCCAGAATAGCTACATTTTGACAATGGTATTACTCGTATACAATGTATGTTGGGCCTAATGAGTTTTTTTTTTCAAGGAAAAAAAAAGGTGGGGAAAAAAAGCTTTTGAAACTACTGCTTTTGGTGGTGAAATCATACCTGCCTCCATAAAGGAATTTGCCCGTTTTTCCTGTCAAATGACAGAAGTTATCTTCTGTTTATCATTCTGTTGGCTTGCTTCAGTAGATAGAGAAATACTACTTTCTTTAGACGTTATTATTCCTTATAGTAAAAAAAATTAAAACCATTGTTACAGGTTTTTTTTTTCTCTTACCAAGAAACCTCGTGGGTGAGTTATGCTATATGTTATACCAACATTTAAATTTTTTTTTTTCTAAATCCATTACATCAGAAGCAAACCCAAAGTGGGAATGTAGGTACACTATATCCATAAAATATAGAGAGCTTTAAAAAAGCCTGTATTCTAGGGGAAAAAAAGAAAAAATCCAAAACAAGCAAAAAAATCCTCAAACCTTAGAGCCAAGGAGAAATCTTCTAGTAGATCCTTTTGAATTCTGCCTTGCTGCAGAGGGAGGTGAGCAGAGGAAAAAAGGTCCTAATCGGTGCTTAACATTGATAAGTCACTTAATGGGAAGTTGTGACATCTAGGTAATGTTACCTGACTTCTAAAATGCTGAGCTCTAACGTAGCAGCAGGTTAGACGGTTCCTAGCCGCCACCTACTGAAGTAAATGTGAAATAGCACCTTTCCCATTACTGGAAATGGGCTTAACCAAGGCTGCAATGGGAAACTTGTAATGCTACAAAATCTCGTAAATTTTCCAAGTTTCCCACGTGTCAGTTCATTGAGGGAGTATGATACAAGCTTTGATTGTACATTTTATCTTCTAATACATAGGTAATACAGTTGTAATGGAAACTTTAATTTAGGAGTTTTCTTTTAAATCTATCCCTGCATTACTTCACAGTTTCACTTTGCTATCCATAAATACTATTGAAGACAGAATAGGAAAGCTAAGAATTAATAATGGAGGTTGTTTTGCCTGTACTTTTGTCTTTGGAATCCAGGGAACACTGGAAAAGTCTGGCTATCCTGAATCTAGTATTTTCTAATTTGGAGCAGGCCATTGTGTGAAATGATTAATTGGTGAAAATGCTGCCGTGTGTTTAGCTGTAGAGAAATCTTAAAATTGCATGCTTTTTACATTAGTTGAGGAGTCTGGAAAACAAATTACTGTGCTAGTCCATTACAGAAAACAGGGCTCACTTCCACTTCTTGGATTGATGGGAGTACTGTTTTATTCACAATAGCTAGCAGAGTTTGAAAGATAAACATACTAAATTCTTCCACTGTATTTAGGTGCAGGAAAAATACTTAACACAACACTGACAGCATACTAAAAATGGAAGCTTTTACCTTTTTTCTAAAAAAAAAAAATATATTAAAGACAGTTCTCCTGTATTTCCCATGGATGAGAATTTCTACAGCTTCAATAAGGATGTGTATTTACATCAAGGAAAAAATATGTCCCACTCTATACAATTCTTCATGATATTGAGAATTACGTGGTAGGAATAAACAAACATGCAGTTTTTAAAAGTCTGCTTCTGTATTTTGGGTCTGTTTTGAGGGTTCAAATCAGCACTGTTTTGTTCAAACAGCACTGTTTTGAGGGTTCAAATCCCCAGCTGGTAGCGAGTGCTGCTAGTGAGACACACTTAATTTTTAGTAGTGGAAGGCAAAGAGGACAAAAGAAGGCACTTTTAATTGTTGTAGGTGAATTTCTCTATTGAAACAAAGGGGAAAAGGATCCTGGTTCTTTTCTGAGAGTCATATCTAGCCTTCTCTGCTTTGGTGGTGGTTCAGCTAGTTGCCTGAAAACAAGTCTTTAAGCCCCCATCTGTCTTCATGAGAAAAATTGCTTTTGATGTCAGCGATAGTTTTACTGGCCCTTGAGGGAGGAGTGCACAGACTTTGCACTTCCAGAAAATAAGTTATCTGCCAGTCCCCAGGAAGAAAGTAAACTGGCGAGGGGCAGCTGCCTTGTGGTTGCTAATAATTTAGGAGTATGTTATGACATAGTCAATCTATCTAATTCCAAAGGCAACAAGTATTCTGGGACCTGGGCAAGTCACATTGCTTAGAAAAAAAAGACTTACGAATCTGTACTAAGTTTACAAAGCTGGTTTCATCTTCACAGCTGAAAGTTCAACATATTTCCAAGCAGTGAGAGTAGCATGAGATGATGACAATATAATCAGTAATTTATATACATCTCTGTTCAGTGTTCCCCCTAAAAGAAAATATATATCCTCATAATTTGTTTTTGTTTTTAAACACAAATAGCAATTTTATAAACTTGCATATTTTGAAAAAGACTCAAAAGAGTTACAAGAACGTTACTTTCTGAATAGTCCCAAGTTTTAAGTTGGTTACTTCTGCTTTTGGAGATGGGAAAGCAGCTTTCCCTTTTCAGCTAACAAACAAAGCATCAGTTTGATAATTACTGTTAGACTCTTCTCTTGAAAGGCAACCATAAAAATTAATGCCACTTTGGTGGGTTTCTATTTTTTTTTAAAGGAAATTCTGCACTATATTTATTTGAATGCTATGACACGAGAACAGAAAGCTGGCACACAAAGCCCAGCATGCTGACTCAGCGATGCAGCCATGGAATGGTAGAGGCGAATGGGCTCATTTACGTATGTGGAGGAAGCTTGGGAAACAACGTTTCTGGAAGAGTCCTAAATTCCTGTGAAGTTTATGATCCAGCCACCGAAACGTAAGAATTGTATCGATTCTGATTGGGTTTGGTCACTTGTGGCTTTGCTCACTCTGTAAATAACAGAAGTATGGATGAGTAGGAAGAATTTTATGTGGTAAGGAATTTTACTGAATTAAGCAGTAATAAATTAGTTATTTGTAGTTTTACTTAACGGGCAGTTTTAAGTAGCTTTCTTCCATATTTCCGTATTTGCAGACCTGCTTTGGCAGGGGAGTTGGACTAGATGATCTGTGAAGGTCCCTTCCAACCCCTACCATTCTGTGATACTTAGTTTTCCTAAATCTAGGGTTTATTTATATATTTTATACTTATTTTATGTGAACTCAACAGTGAACTTTCCTGTTTTGTTTGGTTTTCTTTTTCCTCAGGTGGACGGAGCTGTGTCCAATGATTGAAGCCAGGAAGAACCATGGACTGGTGTTTGTAAAGGACAAAATATTTGCTGTGGGTGGACAGAATGGCTTAGGTACTTTAATTCTATTAATTCTCTAGCTGGTTTCATGGGGGCCTTTTTTCTTTTGCAAAGAATTCATTCTGCTCTGTTCAGCTAAAAAACTTTGAGCAGTACCATAAAACATGTCCTGTTGTCATCACATCATTGTTCACCTCCCTACTTCATTCACTGTATCTGATTTTTTCAAACTCTTTTACTAATGACGGTACTGTCAAATTCAGATATGCACCCATACTGTAGCCTAGTTCTGCAGTAGTTAATATGGCTAAACCAGTCATCAGAGAAAAGGTTTTTTTGTTAGTCTTTACATAATTTGAGAGATTTTTAGCGTTCTTTTGAGAGACAGGTAAAGATGTAGCCACTATTTTAGGAACTTCAGTCTAAAGGCTTAAAGCTACTCAGCTATTTTAAAGTGTTTTGACTGCCCTAGTTTTGAAATATGACTTATTGTCATGGGCAGGTAACTTATGATCTTCCTGTCCCCTTGTCTTTAAAAGTAGAATAATAATGGTAGTTTATTTTCCAGGAGAACTTAATTTTAATTATATAGGGTTTCTGAAGTGCTCTTCAAAATGGAAAATTCTGAGCTATCAGGTTTATTAATCACTATTTATGGTAATTGGAATATTTTATTTCAGAGTAATGCTATTTTAGAATATAGCTTTTATTTTAATTAGCTACTAAAACTCTTCCAGCATGATTGATTTCTGATGC
>JAOXJK010000012.1:33790952-33814687 GCA_025774025.1 Xenus cinereus
GCCTTGAACACCTCCAGGGATGGGGCAGCCACAGCTTCTCTGGGCAACCTGTTCCAGTGTCTCACCACCCTCACAGTGAAGAATCTTTTCCTAGTATCTAATCTAAATCTACCCTACTTCAGTTTAAAACTACTACCCCTCATCCTACTGCTCCACTCCCTGATGAAGAGTCCCTTCAACAGAGAGAGAACCCTACAAAGGCAGAGAACTGTCCCACTCATTTGAGCCTTCCCTTTAGAGGTAATCAGGCCCAAAGTGACTTTTATCACAAAAAAAAAAGCCTCCAGAATTATATGCTGTGGTCAAGTGCCAAGTTTGGAAACGCCAACACCAACACAGGAATTTGGAGAAAAGCGTGACTGCAAGGAAATTCCTTCCCATAAAAAATGGTAAAAATGAAAACACTGGAATTACAAAAATCCTGTTTGTGCACTTGCAAGGGTTAATTCATTTTTCAGTGGCAAACCGAGCTGGATGGTGTCATAAACTGATCAGGAGTTTTTGTGGAGCTTATTTTCCCCCTGTAGAAGAAGGAAGACTGCAGACTGCTAACATGGCTGTGTTTACACGGTCGGTTCAGTCAGCTGATGGCCACCGCCCCGTGTGAAGCGAGGCACAGATAATTTCTTCCCAGAAAGGGAATTTGTCCAGCCTTAAGCAGAGTTCCCTTGAGAGACCACTGGTAATGGCAGACAGCATTTACCTAAAAGTACGCGGTTGCCAAAACAAGATCGTTCCGTTTTCCTTTGCTGGCTTGGCCAAAAGTCAAGTTCATTCTTCAAATCCCTTCTTTTTTTTTTTTCCCCTCTTTTTTTTTTCATCTTTTTTTTTTTTTTAAAGTTCCTGTGATTAACAATTCCTGTACTCGTGTTGTGGCGATGGCGGTGTGATAGTGGTGTGAGCGTGCCAGCTCTGTCGCAGTCTAGACTTGCAGGTACACATGATGTGCTCACACCCTGTCATCTGACAGCCCTTCAGGTAGCAGAGATGTGTATCTACCTCCTCAGTGAGTTTTAATAACCGAGGTGCTAAAGCTGTGAAGTACCAAGCACTTCCCACCCACCCACTTCTTTGTCAGATTAAGCCCTAAATCTCTCTGAATGTGTGTTTCTTTGCTGGGAGGATACTTGGGATATATTTTAAATCTTTTCTCTTTTACAGCTGCACAATTTAGTTCAGTTGCTTTAACTATGGAGCTGTTTCTCAGAGACCAAGAATAATAATGTAAAAAACTATAAAGTCAATTTAAGATCCGGTGATGATTAACCAGTTTCAAGAAACTCGTCAGTGTTGCTGATGGACTTGTTTTCAGACATGGTCAGCCACGGCTGGGACGCTTGGAGAAGCCAGCTCAGTTTTCAGATGGTCCCTTCAATCTTCTCATACGTCTCCTTGGCTTTTTTATTCTTCACTCCTTTTACATCTCTGTCCCTCCCTGTTCTTTCTTCCGTTCTCATAGGGCTTTCTCCTCTCCTCTTTTCTTGCTAACGCTGCAGCCATGGCACGAGCAGATCCAAGCATTTTCCCTGTCAGCCCCTCCAGGAATGCGTAGTCTAAGGCCCAAGAGCCGAGGAGGGAGCGCGCAAAGGACCGGAGCATCACAGTATGGCCACCTTTTAGTCATTAGCCCAGCCCTGGTGGGTTTGGATTCCTCGAACCGCAGGCCTGATCCTCAGTGCCCCTGAAGTCTATTTACAACGTGTTTAATAATTTCCACCAGCTGGCCCTTATTGAGGGTGTCACTCAACGTTTATGTAACGATCTCATGTATCAAATAACATGGCAAAAAAACTCCGTCCTAACCAACTTTATTGTTTTTAGGCTGATAAATTTTTGTTTTTAATTAACAGGCATTTGTTGTCAGCAGTTTTCCTCTGGAGGTTCTCAAAACCCTGTTGGGAACAAGCCTTCAAACCTCCTTTCTCCCCAGCAGACTTTGGATGGGGACCCCAGTGCTGAAACACAGTGTTTGAAGGTCACTTTTCACTTCTAGGATCAACAACCTGGAAACAAAGGACTGCAATTAAAGTTAATGTCCCACATGGTTTAAAAAATAATTGCGGATGGCTTCGAAACCTGACATTTCAACTGGGAACGTTGTTGATTTAATAACAACAAAAAAGCAACAATCACATGAGGACGCTGCAGTCATATGATTTTTTTGCATAGTCAGTCACAGCTTTGACTATGATTTGTGCTCTCTCCTTTCTGCCAGATAATGAGGGCTTAGTTTAAACAAGCCTGGTATCCCTAAGGCTATTGCCTTCACCCTTTTCCTTGGCTGGCAGGAGGAGGGAGGGTTGGCTCCAGCCAGGAGGGTGCTGGAGCAGGGAGCCTACGTATGCGAGATCCACCGGACTGGTCATCAGAGCCTGCCTTACTGAGAGAGATGCTGGCTGGGGCGCTCCGGGTAGTGACAATAACTTACACAGCTGATAGAAAGTGCTAGAAAAATGGAAGAAACTAAGAACAAATTAAAAAAATAATAAAATTAAAGTAATAAGTAGTCACAGTCCTAAAATCTCCTTCCATTGGGCAATCTCTTCATTCTCTTGACAGTGCCTCGGACTTACAGATTCCCACCTGCCCTGCCCAAAATAAAAATGCTTTAGTGTTGCCCAACTCGGTGGTTTCTGGCTGGCCAGTGCCTCACTTGCCAGTGCTATACTTCGGGACCACTGAAACCACTACTGAACTCCTGTCATGAGGACCATACTTGCTTCTGTGCCAGGTTCTCTCACCCAAGCTTGTTCTTTGCTGCAAACAAAAGCAAGAAACTTCACGAGGCTGCCAGGGCTGCCATGAACTTCAGTTGCTGCACTGCCTGCAGAAGAACACCTGGGCTGGTGAAGCACGTTGAACCTGAATTTGAACCACTAAGTGCAGTGTTTGCCAATCTGCCTCTGTTACTCTACTCCTCTTGAGCCACTGGTTGTACCTCATTATTAGGTTGGGCAGCAGAGTCTATCTTCCCTCTGTCTCTACACACCATGAAGTATACCCAATGAAGAACTTGTCCCTGTGTAGGTCGTGGCAACTTGTGAGCTAGACATTGACTGGCCATCACTACATATGGTCTGTGATCGCACCTCTAACCGTGGCCACAAGGTGTTGTGCAACCACGATCAGATGGAACACGCATGTGCCCACTAAATGTTTAAATAACGTTTTCCTTAATGACCAACTGTGATCAGGAGCCAAGTCCAGAGAGGTGTTAGAATTGGCCGGTCTCCATTTAGTTTCCAGTTGTTGCCCAGCACGTTGGGAGAGACACACGGTTAAGTAGTGGTGGGTCCAGCAAATGCAGTGAGCTGTTGCAGTAACACTTGCAAATCAGGCTGGGGCAAGAGTTAATTTGGATTTCTGGAAGTAAACGTTCCTAATTTAAAAACAAATTAAGGACAAAAATTGATCATAGTGCAAAACTCGTATAAAAAATGCCTGCGAGGCAAATGGTGTGGCTCTAAACAGGTCTCTCAGAAATCCCAGGGAATGCTGAAAGCAAAGGGAGTGAGTCATAAGCACATGAGCTGAAAGAAGCTGAAGACAAAATCATGCATCTCTGCTTAATTCCATCACATGATGAGTCCTGGGGCCCTTCATTTAATCGGAGAGCGGAGCAGCGGAGAAACTTCATTCTCACTTCTCGGTGGGGACCGGAGGAGTTACCGTGAGCGGGCACCGGGCACCCTCTGCTCCTCCGCGCCCGCTGAGCCCAGGAAGGGTCTGCGGCACCATGAGCGGTGTGCGCCGCCACATCGGATTCCTCCTCCTGGCCGAAGCGGTGCTTTGTGCTGCCGCCACACGTGAGTGCTCCCTTCACCCCCCTCCTCTCTCCCTGCCTCCGCGGTTCCACGTCCCCAGCCAGGGCGGTAGAAGCGGCTGCCGGCTGCACGTGCAGCAGTTGCCGGAGCTGTGCTTGGGAACCGGGAGGTGACAGCTTGCTCCACCTCAGGGTTGCCTGGCTCTGGGTAGAAACGTCACCCGAGCTGGAGAAATATGCCGGGAGCTGTTCAGTTATCTATTTCCTGCGCTCCACAGAGCTGTGACCGGAGCTAAGCCATGGCTGGTTTCAACAAATACCTAACAATATTTCGCCAGCCCAAGCATGGCTAAAAAGGCAGATGCAGAATGGACTTTTCCCAGTTTGCTCAGCTCAGCTGTGGCTGGGAGAGGCCAGGTCAGAGGCAGTGCTCCCCGCCGGGACACCCAGACCTGGGGATCCCCAAGCTTAGGGAGCCCAGTCAAGGAATTAGATCCTCAAGCCACAGTGGGCAGTCACTGGGCTGGTCCTCTGCTTCTTTCCAGGCTCCCAGTTTGACTGAAGTCTTGGGTTGACTCCCTGAGCTCAGGGCTGGGAACCCAGAAATGGGATTTTAGTCTTAAATTCCAGAATCTACAGTGAGAAAACTGACAGCCTTAAAAGCTGAGGTCCAGCTGAGCATCCATCTAGCCTTGAACCTGTCTCTAATGCGAAACAGTAAGGGATGTATAAATGGGCAAGTGTATACTGGTATTTACTCAGGACACTTTTCCAGCTTCTGATGATTTACACCACCAGAACTGCCTGTGTCAGATGCAGTCATTGTATTTAACAGTTTGTACTGGACTTTTCTTCCATCTGTTGATGCACTTGGGTTTTGATTGCAACCTGTGTCAATTTTTGGCACATGCAACATCCTGCCAGCAAGAAATTTCACACCTTAACTGTGCCTTACATGAAGAAATATACTTTATGTGCTTAGAACCTGTAAGCTGCTGGTTTAATTTGATTCTCCTTAGCTTTTGTACTTTCAGAAATAGTGACAAATTGCTTCTTCCTCCATGCTGTTAGTGACTCTGTTTTTATATTCTCTTCTGCCACCTCTTCTCCAGGCTCAAGACAGGCTGTATTTGACTGTTCCTCATATGGAAACACTTCTATCTCTTTGTAACATCCTTTCCACCTTTCTCTGTATTTGTTGCGTTCTCTTATAACCTGCTTGAGCTGCACAGAACAGAGCAGTATTCAAGACACAAACACACAATTATACAATGCTGTAATGACATTTTCATCTTTGTACTCCGTCTAGACTTTTCCTAGTTTTTCAGCTACCAATGAGCGCTGCACTCAAAACTGTAAAGCTACGAGATCTCGTTTCTGAGTGGTGGTAGCTAGTGTAAAGCAACATTGTTCTGTAAGTAAAGTTACCTTTAACTATGCTGAATTTCATATAGTTTTATTCTTGAGTCATTGAGCATCATACAGACCTCCCCTCTGCTGCTTTAAGACTGTCTTCAGCAGATTAAAGAACTTTACTGTTTACCTGTTTTCCAGATAATGAACGTTTTAAATTATTTCAACAATTGAGAAAACTGGCCACTTATTCATGACTTTTGCTTCATATATCCTAACCAATGATTCGTGTGAAATCCTTCGTTCTTATCCCATGGTAACTCAGTTCCTCTATGTGCCATTAGCGAGGGACCTCATCAAATGCTGGCTGGAACTCAAGCAGGCTGTAACAAACAGGTCAGCCTTATTCCCATGCTCTCTGGCTCCCTCAGCGAAACTCAAATATATTTTTGCGGAATGCACTCCTTTTACGGCATATCATACGAATCCACTGTATCTGCTAATTCTGTTCTTCACTGCTCTTTCTACCAGCTTCACCAATTTGAGCCTCAAACTTTTTTTTAATCCTCTAAATCTTCCCTGGAAGTGTTTTTAAAAACTGTCATCACCTTTGCCAACTTTTGTTTCTCAGCACTGAAGCAAGATGCTACATGCTATGTTAATAACTCATTTATTTCACTCTTGAATAACTTCCATACTTTTTGAGCCATTCTATCTAGACAAGTTCTTAATTTCCTTGATTTGTCCTATAATATTTTTTTTGTGCCAAAACACTTCCTTTTGGGAGAGATTCTCCATAGTTGTAAAGAAAATTTCTAGAACAGAAAGCCATTACGCTCCTCTTTTGTGAATGAAAATGTAAAATAAGGTATTTGACTTTTGTGCTACCCCTTTTTCTTCTTTGAATGCTTCTTTTGTATCTGCATCATCTTTTGGCCCTACAGACTTTCTGGTAAGCTTTCCACTACTTTAGTATTTGAAAAAAAGATTAATTAGCAGTTTTTATGATTTTGCAAGTTGTTCCTCAAATTCCGTTTTGTCCTGCTTTATTATATTTCTGTATATAACTGTAGAAAATTTATATTGTTTTCTATCTTCTTAACTTGGCCATAACATCAGCATTTTTACTTCTAATACACTTTGATCCTCTTTAGCTGGGTCATTTTTTTATTGCTATTTTTCTAACATTGGCTTTTGTTCTGCCTTTCATGGTTAACATGCTATCACAGGAAACGCTGAACTTCTTGTCTTTGCTACATTTTTCACCAAAATGAAAACCAGAATGAGAAAGAAGAAAGTCAATCAGAGTATACGAACCTTTTTCCTATGATCACCTCACCAAAACTACTACAGTAATCATTTCCTTGGAGTGTAATGTTACTCTATTTTGAACTGAATTGCTCTAATTTTTGGTTATGACCAACATCTGTTCTTGAGTGTTTTTCATTGTTAAAAAAAGAAATACATTAAAGCTTTTTGTTCCTTTAAATTCAACAACTGAAAATCTTCAGTTCCATGTGTTAGAGAAACTAGAGCTAGAGTCTTTGCTCATCTGAAAAAAACGTCTTTTTCTTGTCCTGAAGCTTGTGAAATGTTTTATATTTGATTGAAATAAACAAAGCACATCAGGGAGGCATAGAAATGCCTAAAGAGCTTGTGATTTAAAAGCAGTGACCACAGTTATTACCAAAGCTGGACAAGAAAATGACTTCTAGATTCAAGAATTGTTATTGAAAATTCAAAATTAAAAGCATTTATAAAATTAAAAGTGTTCCAGCTGTTTTTGATGAATTGAACATTTGGGGGGAAAAAAGACTGAAATGTTTTGATCTGACAAAATCAAAACATTTTTATTCATTAAATAGTTTTTAGATAAAATCAAAGAGAATGGGAAAAAGAAATTAGGAAAAATCCCTAGCCACTGACTTTCAAATAGGATGGCACAATAATTTCTTGACAAAAAACGTAATTTAACTTGATAAGTTAAATTGTGAAATACTTTTATAGTTGCTAATCTGTTTTTTTCCTGAGAAAAGTTTCTGAAGGACAACATTAACCAACTTTTCTTCTGACCAAGACTGAAAACAATGCAGCATGTGATACAGGCCCTTAAGTAAATACCAATCATGATGTTATGCTTTGCTCACATCAAAATGTATTAAATCTGCAGGAAAGACTTGATTCGAGTAATTTAAGTGAGACCGCAGGGAGTTCCTGTAGGGCAAAAGACCATGGGAGAATATGCCTCTGAGTACAAAATCTGTCCTTTTCCTCAAATCTTTTGGTCCTCAAGACTCAAGAGACTGGGGAGAGAACTACCAGCATCAGTTCAGAGTGACCATTGAGATGGAACTGGCCAAGGGATGTCCTTCCTGCCCAGCTGCAATCTCACTTGGCAATAAAACATCAAGAGAAAGCAGCTCCTGTTTCTTCTTCAGTGCTGTTTCTCTGGTTCTCCCCTGCAGTAAAATTAGGAGTCCTATGCCCGTAAAGATCGTGCTTAGACTGGCTACACCTGCTCTGTGCCTTTGCCAAAAGCTGGAGGAATTCCAACACAGTTGGTTACGTTACAGCACACGGGGCCATTCCTGCCCTTCTTACAGGTCTCTGCATTTTCCTTAAAAACAGCCAGCTCTTTGTTGCACTTCGGTATAAATCTCAGAAGCATTTTGCATCAGCTACCTCTAAAATAAAGCCATGAAAAGCAGAAGAAATCCTAATTCCCTTGATGTTGTGACACACCCAGCAGATACCTGATTAACATGACAGAGTTGTTTAAATCCCCCAGGCTTTAATGGAGCTCTGCCCATGAGCCTACTTACGAACATATTTTTATGGCATCCTACCGTGGTTGACGTGCTCCTACAGGTTACTTGGATATTTACTTTGCTTTTCATTATGTGTACTTTGTGACAGAAAGTGGGATCCTAGAAGGCCTGGGAAAAGTTTGAGCCCATCATTTGTAGTAATATGAGAAGAAAGAGGTTATTAAAATTATTTAATATCTGAGCCATTTTAAAGTAATAAGCGTGAAGCTAATCTGTTTTTGTTGTTATATTACAAACACATTGTATTTACTATTCAGCTCTAAATTTCCTTTTCTGGAAATACCAGCTTCTGTTAGAATTGGTTCCAACCCTCCCAGCCGAACCACCAGCCAACTCCCCAAAGAAACTTCACTGGTTCAAAATTAATTCTTGGCATAACTTCCACTAGAGCACAACTCAGACACAGAGTGAATTTATCCTGTTAGCCTTTTTACTCATAGATTTATTACCAGGCAAGCATAAGGCAGTCAGTAATCAAGCAACCTCTGTACAACTAGCTTGTTTGTTGCAGAGTTATGTCCATTCATACAGTTACTCTGATATAGTCAAAGTGTTGTAAAACTTATTATTCTTTCTCTGAAAAGCTTGCAGTAGTGCAAGTGGGGAAATGTCAGTCTGTCAGCGGTAGAACTGTCTTTATGTTGGTTATAATTGATGCAAGTGTTTATAGCTGTGATGATAAAATTCCGTAGCTTTCTACTGGTGAAGAGTTTTCTAATCAATACAGAATATAGTCGGATTAAGAAGGCTGCTCAGGACAAGAGCAAAGTGTTTGTATTGTGGTAGGGAAAATGCTATTACATCGCACGTTTGTTTTTCTCTCTAGGGTTTCAAGATGTGCTGAGCCATGGAAGAACTTCTCCCGTCACATCCTACAAGAAGCTACAAGGCTGGTCTAGTGATCAAAATAAATGGAATGACAAGCTTTATCCTTTCTGGGAAGAAGGAGATCCCAGATGGAAGGACTGCTGGAAAGGTGATTGCACATATCTAATTCAAAGACACTGAGAAAATTGGCCCAAAATTCCACCTCATTGAAGAGTGCAGGTGCTATAGTGTTTTTTCACAGGTGCGGTATCCACCACTGCTACAAGGATAGCAAATTAGGGACGATTGGCTTTGATACCATTCCCAGTACGTTGTCTGGGGGAGCAGAACCGTGAGTTGTTACAGTAAATGCTTTCCCAGGACTCATAGTCTCAGATATTAATACTTATTAAGAAGTACTGATGGCCAGGGCTCTAGGACAATCCATTTGTTCTGAAACATGCCCTAGAGGACTGGTAGCTTCAACTACTGCCTCAGTTGGGCATTGTGGGCTTCAGTTTGACAACTTTGGTGAAGACCCTAGTTATTATCAGCAGGTCTGAGCTGAGGTCTAAAGGCTGTATCCCTTGGGAGAAACAAAAATATTCTGCTTTGGAATATACGGACCCCCCATGGGTACAGAAACGTACTCTTAGCTCTAAGAAGGAAATGATGGGGGGGATACGATGATTCCCTCTGTTCTAAGCTGGGGTTTTGATAAGAGTCCAAGTGACTTAGGAGTACAAAACCCCTTGGAAACAGAGGACTCAATACAGCATTTCTAATGTAAATAGTGCACAATAAAAGGTAGCTGCTGCTCTGATGCATCCTTTACGGCAGTGAAGACCAATTTTCTTTTCTACAGGCGGAAGGGTGACAGCCAAATTGGACACTGACAGCCCAGCACTGGTAGGATCCAACGTGACCTTTGTTGTGACGCTCCATTTTCCCAAGTGCCAGAAAGAAGATAGTGATGGCAACATAATATACGATAGAAACTGTACCCAGGGTAGGTAATGGCAATCTCCCAGCGCTATAGGCACGTCTGACTAAGGTGAACGTCATGAAGCTTTGAAAACACCAGAGGAACATCCTATGAACAACAGCCATGTTGCTTTTAACTGACATCTACGCTCATGTGTAACCTGTACCACACCAGTTTCTTTCCTCAGAAGATCACTGTGGTATTTTTACTGTTTTGCACCCGCTATATATAATGAGCAGGTAATTTAAGATTTGCCTTTGCCATAAAATTGCCTTCCCAAAACAGTGGTGTTAATTTAGCTTCCTAACAAAACTGCTACTGCTTTTCAGCTCAGTCACAAGGTTGCACAGTCACGCTGTTCTCTCCCAAATTTGTAAAGCTGCCAATTTATAAAATTCAGATTTTTTTTTCTCAATTAGGAATTGTAGAACTCACTAACCATCATCTGCATCTCAAAAAAAAAGCTCTCAAGAAGGAGTAAATCTCATATTCCCACATTTTAATAATTAAAGCCAAACAAGAAAATAAATAATTTAAAAATCAAGCAATTTTTTCATCAGAGAATCACCTTTTTCATCTTATTGTTACATGGAGCAAAAAACCCTATTATAATTCCAATGCTTGAAGCTGCCGTATCTAGAGTGAAAAAGGCAGTTGTACATTTCTTCCTCTGAATTCATAAATGTTCAACAAATTCTTTTACTGAACAAAACAATTTTCATTTCAAGGCATATCAGCAAATTTTTTGTTAGTCTCAGTTCCACTTTTTGACTGTCTAATGTTTTGTTAACTGCTGATATCCATTCTCTATTAATATCTGCTGTGCTGTTTGGGGAAGGAAACTGTCTTTTTATTATTCAGAAAGGAACTGAAATTCATGTCTAAGTTACTTAAAGGTGCCACAGAAAACTTTTCTGACAAAACAAAGTCACTTCCTCACGGTGCTTCCATGGCTATTATTTCTACTTAAAATTTTAGACTCTGCTTGCCAAATGTTCAGGTAGCCCCACCAACTCCAGTGAAACAGTAGCATCCTGTGTAGTTCACAGCAAGTTTTGGGTAAGCAATTTTATATTGTGTCGGGCCCATGAGACAGTAAAAATTCATTACGCTTCTAAATAAAACACCACCAAGCCAGAAAAATTCAGTGTTCACATTAAAAGCAAAGCACAATCTTAGAAAAAATGAATGTCAGTCTAAAAATACCCCAGTTAACCTGTTGTTTAAATGCAGTAACTGCTGTAACTTGGGGTGTCAGCCTCCTGTTTCCTGGCTTTCTGCACATTTCTCAGATGACCAAGAACATGTCCTATTTCTACCCTTAGATCCTCCAGCTTCCCAGGATCAGCAACTCTATGTTTACAACTGGACTGAATGGATCGACAGCTGCGGCTGGGAAAACTGCACAAGCAACCACAGCCACAACGTATTCCCAGATGGGAGACCTTTCCCTCATTATCCTGGCTGGAGAAGAAGGAACTTTGTCTACGTGTTTCACACGTTTGGTTAGTGCTGCAACACATCGCTTGGCCGGGCTGATACTGCACAGCTTATATTCACTCTGCACACTAATTCATTTGTTGAGTATGTTTTATTAAAAGTCCTTTAAAAAGGATTCCACTCCCTTGAGTGGAGATACTGAATTCATTCCCCACTTTCCAGAGAGGCCATCATCTGCTCTGGAAATCATGGATTAACAGGAGACTCTCTTTAAATCTGCATTCACAGTACTACCACTGAAGAAAATTAATTTCCTTTTGGTAGTACTCAAGATCCCTTTCTAGGAAAGCAGAGGGCCCGAGCAGGTCAGTCAGATGATTTGTTGACTGCTCACTACCACTTCAGAGTCTTAAATTTAAGAGAGGCCGTAGCACTGTATATCGTCAGGTCAGTTTAATGCTGCAGCACTTCTTGCCTCTGGGGAGGTGAAAACTGCCACTGACTGTGTGGTACTGATCTGGCCACAGATGCTGACTTTCAGAGTTTCCAGCTCCTTAGTATGTAACAGTTGGGCTATTCCTGACATTGTCTACATACTAAATCTTAGTATCCTAAGTTAAATTGGCTAAATCAGTATTATCATCAGTATCAGCTTGGGTAATAATAATAATGTCCCAGATTGTATGTAGAGGTGATATTATTTACCTACCTCAACCTGCTGTTACAAAGACAAATAAGCAAATGTATACAATGGGCAGTAGGATAGGAAGCAAAAAGGTATTTTATCTTCTTGCTACACTGAAAATGTACAAGATCACTCAAAATGCCTAAGAGGTAACTCCATCCACTACATAATCCTGATGACTTAATCTAATGTAATTGCTTTGGAAAGATGCAGGTGCCTTGGCAATTTTTTCTCAGATTAGTGAAATTTGGGACATCTTTCTGACACCTTCGAAAACTGGAAGACAATTCTAAACTACTCATTTTGATTTAGACAATCCCAAAGTTCACAGAGATATTAAAACTGGCAGCTCATCTGCGGGGCAAAACATACTGTAAATTCCTGTTCTGTTTCAGGTCAGTACTACCAAACCACTGGACGATCTTCAGCCATGTTTTCGGTCAACACAGCGAATATCACCCTGGGCGAACACATGATGGTGGTATCCATTTACAGGAGAGGGCACTCTGCCTTCGTTCCAATTGCAAGAGCAAGTGCCACTTACGTTGTAACAGGTGAGCGTGCGGGAATAAACTGTAATAAAATACTGGGGGTATTTATGTTTAGGTGTTAAAAGAATTCAACACAAGAATCATCTGGCACAAAAAGAAGACATTGACCTGAGAAAGGTTTGTAATGTGAATAGGGAATCTCTGGTAAATTGCCTCGAGTAGCGGAATTTACCTTTGTATCTAGCTCAGTTGTGACACCTCTACCTTGAGGCGAAAAATGATTTACGAGAGGAAGTGCAATCTTCCACAGATGCCTGGCATTCCTCACTTGTTCCCATACTTTTCTGGGTAACTGTTTCCTACTGATATTCACTCCTCAGATCAGTAAATCAAATCAAAGCAGAAACCTGTTTTAAAGACATTAATGTCTCACCCTCTGACTGTTGCAGTTCAGGGACTTTGGAGCTGTTTGTTGTTTGCAGCCAGGGTATGTATGTTATTTATTTATTTATTTATGTTATTCCCCCTCCAGACAAAATTCCAATATTTGTGAGCATGTTCCAAAAACATGACCGCAACATCTCAGACTCCATTTTCATCAAAGACTCGCCAATCACCTTTGATGTGAAGATCCACGATCCCAGCTACTATCTTAATAATTCTGCCATCTCCTACAAGTGGAGCTTCGGAGATGGAAGTGGCTTGTTTGTAGTCAGCAGCCCCACTACATCTCACACCTATACTCTGCAAGGAAACTTCACTCTGAATTTAACTGTCCAAGCCATTATACCTGTCCCCTGCAGGCCAGTAACACCCACTGCACCGTCGCCCACCTCAGGAGGTAAGAATTTATCAAACAGCAGTGACATTAGGATCTGGGGTAAAACTCTACATTATGGTGTTTTAAGTTCATATCTTTTGAAGTTTTACTATCATCAGTGAAAGAGCTGCAAGGCTCTGCAAACCCTCTATAAATTGGTTTAGAGACAGAATCAATAAGCATAAATTCTTCTACAATTCTACGGTAGGCATCAGTTACACACAGCGACAGCATACAGAGGTCTTCAGGTGGACATGCAGTACATATAAATTTGTTTTTATACCCACTACCATGCCAGGTCAAGTGGTTTTAGTCTTGCCTACTCATGGTCATCTTCTGAGGTAAGATGTAAATTTTAAGTAAGAAAGAGGTATTTCAGAACACTTTTATAGCCAGTTCTTTTCTGGTTTGCATTAAATTCCATTCAAAATTAAGTAAGATTGGTTTGAACTAGAAAAAACTTAGTCATATTCCAAAATATGGGATTTCCACATGGCATTAACCCAGAATGGCTTTCCCACTTTAAATTTATGCACTATCATATTTCAGAATAACTTTCATTATGTTCAGCATTGGTTTATTATCTCAGAGGGTTTTAAGGATTGCAAAAGGCCTGCAGTATCAGCCTGGGTAGTTTTAATAAAGCTACTATTAAATTGTAAATGTGGCTATATTTTTCAAATTTCAGAATTTTAATATGTGCTTTTACCAAAATATTGAGTGAGAATGAAAAGAAAGATATAATTTTCACCCTTTCCCTCTTCATTTTTCCACTAGCTCTAATGTAGAGCAACGGGAAAATACCTACTTTTAAAGAGAGCAGTTTAAATCTTTTATTTGCCTTTGGATTTCTTCTATAATTGATTTGGGAATTGTAAATAAATGTTTAATTATATCAAAACCTTGCAGGCTCACTTTTATTTCACAGAGATAGGTGACTAGCAAGGTGGCTTTTAGAGTGAGCCTACCCAGGCCACTCCAGGGTTCTACACCTGGGCACATGTGTTTTCTTTAAGGCTTATTACCACGATCCCATACAGATAAATACATGACTGCGCAGCTGCAAACCAAAGTCACTAATGACCTGCACTAATGAATGCAGTTGAAACACACGGCTGTGCTCAGAATGCCTCTAAGCAGAAGTTTTTCTAAAGCTGCGTATCTGTTCTTTCTCCCTCGACTCAACAGTAACGACCGGAGCAACTTCTAATGCAGACTCTTCTAGCGCTGTCGAGTCAATGGAAGATAATCCTGATGGAGGTTGTCACATTTACAGATATGGATACTACAGAAATAGTATCTCTGTTGTAGGTAAGAACACGGGTCAACACCTGACACAGAGGAATGGGGCTAATAATGTACAACAATGTATGGTAGAGATAACATTTATTTAGGTTCCCTTTTATCGAATACATGAAACCCGCAATAAGATCCTTGTCTTGGACCTAGCTGGTGTTTTTAAAGACTCATGCACAGCCAGCCGACTGGCTGACTTTGGTATCTTTATGTGCTCTGTCAGGACCTAGCAGCAGAGGTTATGGCCCCTTGGTTTCAGACTCCTGAGGCTGGGCCTTGGTCTGAATGCTTGCTGATGGCTGCCCCCATGCTACATGTAGCGTTTCCAGGCACTTGGGCTGGAGAATGACTGGTGGGGATGTGTGCCATATCACTACTTTCTATATCATCAGCTTCTGAACCTGCCACGCCTGAAGCACACTGGCCTGGGGGGGATCACATAAGGTTGAATTGACCTTGGCATGCACAGAAGTCATGGGTAGTGGGATGGGGAAGTGATTTAGTAAAATAAATAAGTAAATACTAATAATGGAAAAACAAAGCAGATCAGAAAGCAGCAGCCTCACAGGGAAAGCACTGGAAAATCTCTCAGCTTTCAAACCCTTCAAGAGGACTGCTAAGGGAAGGAGAAGGTTATGGAAAACAAGACTTGAACTGAGCATCAGCCAAACACTTGAGGTTCTGTACACACAGACTTCAGACCTTGTCATGTGTCCTACCGCTGACATCTGTTTCCTCCCCCAGAGGGAATCCTTGAGGTAAATATTATTCAGATGACGAGCATCCAGACGACAGAAAGTCAAGCTGAAAATGCACTGGTTGACTTTGTTGTTACCTGCCAAGGGAGGTAAGTGTGTGAACGAAACTGTCAATCTTCCCTCTTTAAAAATAATTAGGTGTTGGAACGCTGTCTGCACTTAGATGCAGCTGCACGAACAAAAATTGGGAACCGCAGTGTTTCTATTTCTTGACTGGAACTAACGATAATACAAATCTCATTTGTAAACTATGTCAACAGAGGTTACTGCCAGGCTCTTAGGATTCAGAACAAATGTCAAGCCTCAGTAAAAATAAGAAACCTAGATAGTGGGGAGAAACAATTCTGTATTCTTCTGGCCAAGACAAGATTTCAGCACTTACTGTAAAATGGGAAGCAGTCTACTGAAATTGGAAGGACACCCTTTCTTTTTGGCCATGATTTTTTGACACTTAGAGCAAATGTGTGTGTCCAAGGAATTTCTTGGATCAGAAAACATTGTACTAATATTCCTAGCTCCTAGAAAGGGATTAGAGTTGAGAGGACTGAGAAGTATAAGAACCATCTCTGTAATGCAACCCGAAAACAATTAACCTCTCTTAAGTTAGTGTTTACTTTTTTGGCACATGATACTACACGTAAGAATCTGTATTCCTTTCTTAAAGATGTATGTTAAAGGTAACAGACTTTATAAGCTGACTTGAGGCAGGTAGTTCTTTGATCACCCTAAAATGTTAAATGATATGTAAAACAAGCAGAAAATTTTATAGATTGTATATATGCATTTTATATAAAATCCACGTGTATATGTATATAAAATGTATAGGTATGTATAAAATATATGTCATGTATTAATAAAACACTCCTAAATCACGGTAGTGCCACTGATTTCAGTAAACAGGCACCAGCATAAAAATGAAGCATCAGTGCAATGCGTCTATGAATTGGGCCAACAGGACTCCACAAACACAACCTGTTCTCTCTTCCCCTCCCAGCCTCCCCACAGATGTCTGCACAGTAGTTTCCGACCCCACGTGCCAGGTGTCCAAGAGCATGGTATGCGACCCCATCGTCGTCACTGATGAATGCTTACTCACCGTCAGGAGAGCTTTTGAGGAACCTGGAACATACTGTATAAACATCACCTTGGGGGATGACACCAGTCAAGCCCTTGCCAGCGCTCTCATTTCCGTAAATGGAGGTGAGTCCACGCAGAGCAGATGCGGGGCGTCTCTGAATAGATTCTCCCTGTGGTCATTTCCCTGCAGGGGAGGAGAGCACAGGAATTTGTTTGGGGTTTTTATTATGCCTGGAGGCCTCAGCAGAGACTGTGCCAGCTTCTGTGAGGGTCCATGCAAAGACAGAGAGATGATTCCTTCCCTATGGGAATTTTAGATATTAGAACTTGGTTTGATTTACGTTTACGATCCAATGAGCACAGTAATTATACAAACCGTTCTGTACCACAGAATATGAACAGTTCTTAAGCCATAACATATTTTTCCACAGAATAACTCTGTTGGACAGAAAAGCAGGTAGGGCACGTGCCAGCCAGCCTACTCCACATACGGAGACATTGGAGAAACAGAGAGGAATTCAGCTCACTTGAGGCAGAATCAAAGTCTGCAGCTGAGCTGGCTGCCCTGGGCCATCTTTGTAGCCCATTGACCTTGACCAGGTTTCTTTTCTTTTTTGGTCAGATAAGTATTGCTGTGTCTTGCTCAGTTATTCAAGCAGTCTTTGACAGAACCTGATATTAAACTCAGCCTCAGTTAGAGGCCTAAATGATCATAGTGTCACTCTGGTCCCGCTCCATTGCCCTCCTGACCTCCCACTACAACATCCTAGTGACTCTTCTGAACTCTTTAATTACTAACAGCCAAGCAACTGACCCTTTGTGGTCATTTGTGACAGTATTTATGGCTCATTTCATTTAACCTAGGTATAAACTTAGCTGTACCTAAATCAGTTCGTGATGACTAAGGCACAGTGCCTGACGTGTAAGCGCATTCTGGCTCCTAAAGATGAAAATAATCATGCAGTAGGATTTTTCAAAACTGTATTCACAAAGGCTAGCTTCAGCACAACAAAGCTGGTCTCCCCAGGTTTCCTCCACAGGGCAAAGCTAAGTTGTACTTTGGAGCTTCTACTATATTCAAAGCAGAAGTCAGATCTAAGAGAGGTTGTTGCTTTGGAGGAGCCAAAGCCAAACCTTCTGGAAGAACCCATCTAATGTTTGCAAACATTTCTCATGTGCCACAATTTCCCACTCATTTCAAGAGAAGGCAAGTATTTGTGAATTTCTGAAAATCCCATAATTTGGTGCCTGAGTGTTTGGTGCCTAAACATCTGGCCCTTGAAATTTGGCAGGACTGTGCCTGGGTTATGTTGGCATTGCACAAAACATCCGCTCTTAACTTGCTTAAGCTGCTGCTGAATGGGTAGCAATCCTATGGTTTAGACCTGTCCCATCAGTGTATGTTGCTTTGCAAACCAGTCCATGGATATACCTTATTCATAAAATAAGGTAAATCTCTACAGTTTCAGCAAAAAATCTTGTGTAATGAGGTCAAGACTTCACAAACAGTTGTATCAACAAACTGAGAAATATGAGGCACATGTACCAAGTAAATGGTAATCCCTGATTTGATACCTCAATTTTCATAGACAGCAATTATAAATTAATATCTGAAAAGTTAAGCCAACATGCATCTCTAAATTACTTCATTGTATAAACACTGTTGTTAATATGAGGACCAAGAATGTGTCTCAGTGTCAGTAAACTCAATAAAAGTACAGCCTGTGGTTGGAAAATTAAGATATTAATACAAATTAAAAAAAAATAGTTGTAATGATTTGGCTTCTTCCATCAGATATGATGGAATTAGGAGTAGATGTGAGTGAAATGGTTGATGGCAAACCAGAAGGCAGAGTTCAGCGACAGGCAGAGCCCAAAGTTAATTTCCCAGAACGAGCATTTTAAAAAAGCAAAGCCCTCAGCTCTTGGATAAGGCAAAGAAGCCTAAATCCATCAAGCCCTCAGCCACACTGCCATCTTAGCATACGGGACTGCAACAATCAATTACATTTAAGACACTCTATTTTTATCCCCTCTTCCCCTGGCCATCATCCCTAAGAGAAAGCTGAAGCTGATTCTAACATTAAAGCTTACAAAGAGACTGCATCTCCTACACTCTCCCTTGCAAGGAGGAAACTAGCATCACCTCGTGGGGTGCCAGCAAGATCCTCCGTTCCCTTCCATGCTGGAAGGGCAGCCATGTGTCTCATGAGAAAACTGGCAAAGCCCCACTCACACTCTGGTGGAATCGAGAATTAGGATGTGAAAGCACCACCTCCTGCCAAAGTCACTGATCTCCAACGCTTAGCATTTTAGAAGTATTAAGTGTACTTCAATCCGCACAGCAATAAAGTAAAAATGACGTTATCTGTAAAAAACCTATCTCACTGTAAAAACGAGGCTAACTTTTAATCAAACTACTTTCTGAACTCTAGGATCATCATCAGGAACAACAGAAGGCATCTTTATCTTCCTTGGTTTGTTGGCAGTGTTTGCCGCCATTGGGGCTTTTGTCCTTTACAAGTAAGTTGCTACTTTCTAGGATTAAAAACAGTTCAAGGAACTGTCAGAAATATTAATTTAATTTAACAAAACCAACAACTTAAATTTTCATTAGCTATATTTTTATTGCTTTTTTATTGTTGTTCACAAATATTCTGGCAAATATTCAAGAAAATGGGATTACTGGCTTAAGCCACAAAACCATTGGAAAATATGTAAATGTTAAATACTTTCATAGAAAATTAGTCTGTGTTCATAAGCACAAAGAGTAATACTAGAATGCCTGGGAACTGCATGTAAGCAGTAAGCAAACTCGAGCTGCACGATGTGATTTATATATGCAGCAAACCCTAACAAACAGGAATTTAATTTAGCTCTAAAACTCTTACAAGAAGGGTTTGTGAACGACTGACACATCAAGAATTAATCATCAATGTTCTTCGTTAAATAATTGGCAAATAAATTCCTTGGGAAAAAGGTGCTGAACATGCAGGAAAGTAGTTAACAGAAGCAGGTGTTACTGCGTTATTAGCTTGGATGTTTCTCATGAAACTTTAAGATTGCACCAAGACTCCTGAGCCCAGAGTATGCTCATCCTGCACAGCCGGTGGTGAGAAACAAACACCTCCACAGAGCCACAGCGCTCCGCTAAGCAATGGAGCCTTCTCATTAACCAGTCACCGCTAATGACCTATGGTTGTTAACCATTAGATGGAATTGAAGAGGGAAGGGGTAGAGAGAATATACGTTACGAACACATGATGAATTTTCTGGTCACGTGCTGAATGTGGACCTTCATTTAAATGTCTTTCAGCAGCTAACTGTGCACATTCCTTGCAGGAGATACAAGCAATACAAGCCTATCGAGAGAAGCACGGGACAAGCAGAGAACCAGGAGGGACTAACTGCTTACTTCAGCAACTTCAAAGCAATTTTCTTCCCTAGTAGCACTGAGAGAAATCCTCTGCTGAAAAGCAAACCAGGCATTGTTTAAGCCTTTAGTCTGTCTATCCCTGACTATTAGATTACGTACAGCACTCGTATCTGAACTGTACTTTGATGGGGTTGTCTTGTTGTTATAAAAAACCCCAGGGAGTAAGGTGAAAGCACATATAGATGGGATGGTAACTTTTGGGGGCTTGGTGCGATTAGAAATATTAATATAGTCCTTCATAGAAAAAAAAATGAGGTAGTTTTGAGCACTTGCTGTTCTTGCTAGTGATCTAGGATACACTCTCTGAATAACGAACATACAGCCCTCTCCCTTATCTGGGTTTTCTTGCTTCTAGGTTAACTACCTGCAAAACTAATCAGATCCACAATCTGGAGGGGGAAAAAAAGGTTAATTAAAAAAACCAAACCAACAAAAACTTGCAAATACTTAGTCTTAAATAGACAGTCCAGTATAGCTGCTTACTGCCGTAGCAGGATTCATGCCTTTGCTAGAAAGAAAGACACGGGGGGCCGGCACATGTTATGTCTGTGGAATGAAACGTGCCGTGGCCGATTCCCAGGCATTGGCGCTGAACTGCTGACGCTGTCACCCACCAAGCAAACCCCAGATTCTGGGAACCACCAGAGGCGTTCTTCCCCGCTGGGAGTTTGGCAGCAGCTGCCCTGTTTTGCAGGGTTCAATAGCACAGATGCAGCTCATTACATGCCAGTTGGCCTCCGGGTGAAAAAACAGGGCTGGACACGTTTAGTTTCCTACTGGACATGGCTACCATTGCACGAGCCTCACTGTAAACTAGACCACAGACACCCCAGCAATAAGATTGATGAGGCCCATCTGCTTGGCTATCCCTGTTGAAACTTTTACTCCAGAATCCACGTAAAATGCTTCGATGCAATTGCTGATGCTCTCTCTGTCTCCTTTGTTTCCACTGGTCCTGAAACTCTGGACTGGCACCACCACTCCCCAAAGGGCAGAGAAGTGCTCCACAGACAAGGGTCAGCAGAACAAGGGTCGTGGCAGGAAGGGGTAGCGTTTGATTCCCTTTTCCCCTTCTCTTTTCATTCCTCTCTCTCCTGCAGTAAAGATACATTAATTTCTGCTTGCTCCTCCATCCCTCTGTCTTTGACCACTTAATCAAAAAAATGAAACCCCCAATCTAAATAAAGCACTATGCTCCGGTTTCTGCTTTTGCAGGATGCAGCTTAGAAAGTGCAAACTTCTGCAAGAAAACTGATCAAAAAATGCTTCAAATGGTTCATTTTCCATAAGAGCCTTTCTGTAAATATGGAAGTTCATAATCAAAGTGAAATTAACTTTCAGTTGGGGGCTGGGCAAATGACTTTATGCCATCCATTTCCAAGCACTGAATTCTTTGAAGATCAGTATTTAATATACTTAGCTTATTTACTGTGTCTTGGAACATCTCTGATACATTTTGTTTGCGGTTCCTGATGCGCTATGTAAGCATAAACATATTTTCCTGGTATCAACAGATCTGTCAAATGCTTACCATTCACAATCTGAATCTAGCCCCCACTGATGCTTCCCCACTGTGCATGGGCAACTTTAAATGACTTAAGGATATAAAAAATGCAGATTTCTACATACCTGTGAGATCAGTTCTTTAGTTATATGGTTTAACAGTCTCTCTTCTTCTTTTGTTTCCAAGTTGTCCAATTGTTTTAATTCTTTTATGGTCATTTCAGTTATATTATTAAAAGTACTGTATTTGCCATTGTTCCATCTTCCTTATATGTAACATCCCATTCTCTAACCATAACTGGGCATCTAAAACTATCCTCTGACTTAAACAGAAAACACATTTCCTGCAAAAATTACCATCTGAATGTTATGTCCTCTGTTATCAGTCAGACAGCTGACAGGAAGAACTGTAATTTGTATTTCTTGCTCTGGCTTGAGGCAGGACGGGGGGTTAGTCAAAAGCTTAAGATGTCCTGTAATGCACCATGAAAAAACAAGGTCTGTCACTGCTATAATGCCCAGGAACAGTGATGATGCTGGCTACCAATAACCTAGGTTATATGCAGAAAGCATCTTGTTTCAGCAAAAACACTGCATGGTAGAATCTCAGAGACATCTTAGTGTTTTGCATAGAAACCAACTTTTGGGTGTATTTTAAGAACTTTTTTTTTTATCCTTTAACCAAAGTATACAGAATAGCTTGCACTATCTTCCTTTAAATACCATGTCAGAATATTACATTTTTATAATCTGATTTTGCCTTTTCAGCTGTAACTTCCATTTCATATATCTTTACTTTTATACAATGGAATCTAACTGCTGCATTGACAAATAAACCATCTAATGATTTTAAAGAGTATGTTTCCTTTGTTGCAGAGAGAGATACTGTCAGATAAGCAATTGGGTGAGTTGCCTAATTACTGACCAAAACAGTACCTACCTCCAGAAAACACAACTGGATTTGCCTTAGTCTTAGTTCACTGAAGCACATCTGGTACTACCGTTGGTTATCACATCAGGATACAAAGGAACTTCATGTCGTTCAAAGGCAAGAACAGCTGACAAGCAACAGATTTGTGAATGTCAGCAAATGTTACAAGACAGGTTTCAGGCATCCCCTTTGGAGAAATAACATCAAAGAATGACATCAAACATAATTGTACATCATCTTTAGAAACAGCATCTTTTCAAATATGTCATCAAGTGGAAACGTTAGCTGGGTAACAAGCTAAACATTACTTTAAAAAAAAGTACTATTTCAAACTGCCTGTTTTGTTCCTCCCCCCCTTTTCTTCGTAAACACTTATTACAGCACGCAATTAAGAAAGTCATCAGATGTAACATTTATTTCTTACCAGAAGCAGTTCTAAGCTGAAACTAAGGCTATAACACACCAGCCCCTGAAGGAATTGTAGAGGAATCAAACTGAACTTTGCAAGAGACATCCAGAAATTGTGGCCTATAACTGACAAGCTCCAGCATTGCACAGCAAAATGGAATTTCCTTTAAAGCTAAAGCTTTTATCACTATGGGTCTTTCTAATTCACAAGATTATGCCTTTTAAGTCTGAATACCATTGTTTTACCATGAGGGAGGGAAAATCAGCCTGAACTGTTAATTCTTTTATTTTACTGTCAGGGTACATGCCAACATCTCTAGGGGAAGGGAGTGGAGGGAAATGTGTTTTGCTCACAGACTTTCAACTAGCGTAGGTCACAGCTTTTTAACCCTTAACAACATTCTCCATAGCAAAGCAAACATAACAATACTACTACCCTGCGACCATTGAAATTATGCAGGAATTTCACAAGTGTAAAATACACTTTCCCAAGAAAAATGCATTCATTTCAAAACAGCTGCAGCTTTTTAGGCAAAACCTTGGCCTTTAACAAGGGGCACAAGGCTTGAACTAGGATATGTGATTAGGGTTTATATGGCAGCGCCCAGGTGTTGTATCTGCTCTTTTCGGGCTCCCCAATGAACCATCGCAGCGGAGCGCTGATTTTTGCTGTCCAGGCCCTGTCCCTTACCCCCTTTTACCGCCCCGCGGCTCAGCCACCCCTCAGAAAACACTGACGGGAGGCGCCACACGGAGAAGGTGAGGTCTCGCCCCGGCGCTCCCATCTACACACCTAACGCCCCCCCGACTCTCCACGGCATTCCCCAGGGCCGAGTTCCGCCACCGTTGCGGCGCACCGGGGTCCCGGTCGCCGGCGGAGATGCGGAGATCCGGGACCGGGACCAGCCCCCCCAACCGCCCACCGCCTCAGCCCTCAGGCACCGCGAGTGTCCTCGCGCACGCGCCTAACGGTCCGTCCCGACCGACAGCAAGATGCTCCAATGAGGTGAGAGGGGCGTCCCCGACACTGGCCAATGGCCGGGCGGCATGCCGGCGAGGGGCGGGCCTTCGTGCCGGAGCCGGGCGGCGGGCATGTGGCGGGCGGTGTCAGCGGGGCGCCGGCTGCTGCTGCCGCCTCTTTCTGCCGCGGCGGG
>JAOXJK010000012.1:33821132-33900026 GCA_025774025.1 Xenus cinereus
CAAGGAAATAAAACTTTGTGGTAAGGGCAGCTACAGGGAACCGGTAACTGAAAGACTACTTTAATGCTGAGCAATTGTATTCATTATTCATCTTGAGAAAAAATGGACATCTATAAAATTCATGGATAACTGTATGGGAATTCTGAGAATTAGGATTCCAGATTTGATACTAAATCCCACCTGTACTTATCTGTACTTATTTTCCAGTGCTGCAAGTGTATGTTACTCTTTTTTTTTGTGCAGACCCCAGAACCAGCATGAAGTAATCTAACCCATTTAAGATTTAAAACAACTCTAGACAGCTTAGCAAAGACCTGTTAGGTTTGAGTGCTTTTAAATAAAGGCAAAGTATTTCATTTTCTGCCGTTGCTTCTTTCAGTACAAGCATCACAAAGAAGAAAGTGATCCTCATACTCAGATTGAAGGGAAAGAGACAGATGACTGGCTGTGCGTTGATTTTGGTAAATATTTGTGAATCTGACAAATACAACAATCTGCATGAGCTCTTTGTTGAAGGACGAATCCCACCGTGAACCTTTTTTGCTGTGGAGAGTTTGCATTATTCTGCTGTTCTGGAATTCCAGTTGTTGTTGCTCAAACTCCCTGAGATCCTAAATAAATTTTCACTAAAGATAATTGGCACTGAGAAGACAGCAGTAACTGCTCTTCTGTGGCTAAAACAGGTCTTAATAAATTGAAGATAACAGTGGTGGAAAGAGAAAAGCTACTTCGGTCAATTTTCTCAGGTTTCTATAATCCCTGTTTGGGTGAGCGGGGGAGCTTTGCATGCAGCCCTCCTAGTGAGCTGTTGGACAGACTTTTCCACTCTCCAGACTCAGTCCGAAGAAATTGAGTTGAATTCTTTATTCTACGAGTGTGAAACTCTACGCAAACATAAAAGACTTTGCATTCAGAAAGCATTTCTCCTTCACTGCTAGCTCCAGAATCTCACCCTCCAAATTTTGTGTTCTGGCTTAAAAGAGAGCAAGGGTGGGTGAGGAGCGCTGCAGCCGGTGACACTAAGCCTTGGTTACTTTACTGTCAGTGATTTTTATAGTTATAACTAAAAAACAATTCAAATTTAAGGCATAACTGGAAAAAACAGTGCATTAGATGTATACTGGAACTAACATTCTCTACTATTGTTTGCACAGAATTAATGAAAACCTGTAAGAAAAACCTTATTACATCAAAGTTTGGACCTGTTTCATTATAACAGTCACCTGGGAAGTGTGAGCAGCACACCTAAGAAAAATTACTTGGCTAGAGCTGGATGCTGTTGGTGATACAGGAAAGCTGAAAGGCCATCTGTAACCTTACAAAGCGGACTCTTTCAACTAAAATTTCTTTTGTCTTACTTCCTTCTATCCCCTGGAAGTCATAACTTCTTTGCTCTGGAGTCTCGTCATAGTGTTTTAATTTAAACCGGAGTATTGTCCCTCTCATTCTCCTGGCTGTAGTCCTGAAGTCTTGTGAAGAACCGACCAATTCCTAACTCTGTTCAGGAACTGGAATCTGCAACTTAAGAGACTTCCATCAGCTGACGTGTTATATGTAGCCAGAATGGGGGGTGGAAGACTTGAACTCGTCGTGCAGCTGGAAGCGTAGTAGTGCTTTACAGTTCCCATTAATTTATTGTGAATTTTTGTTCTGTGCAGGTAGCGTGGTGATCCATTTCATGCTGCCAGAGACACGGGAGGCTTACGAATTGGAGAAACTATGGACACTTGGTTCCTACGATGACCAGTTAGCACAGATGATTCCACAGTCTCTGCCAGAAGACTTTATACTTGGACTGACTCCTAACAGCAGCGATGACCTTGAGACAAGAACTTAGTGCAGCTGCTGCGTGGAAGGAGAAAGGAGTGTGCTTCACAGCTCTGAGAGACACCTACAGTCTCGATTGCTGACATAACAGTCACTACAGTTGAGGAGTGCAAACCAGTGTATTTATTGGGTGTGCCTGGGTAACGTTCTGAACAAGCTACAAAAATGATGAGAATCGTAGAATCATTAAGATTAGAAATGACCCTTAAGATCGAGTCCAACTGTAAAATGTCAAAGGAACGCTATCGTAGGGGAGCTTCCTAAGGGAGTCACCGCCTCAGTGGAGGTAGCAGTGAGAAGAGCAGGGCAAAGGCAGCTGCTTACCCTGAAACTAGAGCCTCAGTCTCTAGTGTCTTTGAAAGCCCTGCCTGTAGCAGCAGTGTGGAAATACCTGAGCGCTGTGAGGAAAAACTATGTGAAATTGTACAGTTTAGATGAGGTTTCTCCCATCAAGGCATTTGCTGCTGGTCACACTGAAGCAAGTCACGCTCTGCGCTGAAGGAGGAGAGAAAAGAGACTGGTGTTACTGTGCGCACAAAAGCCAAGAGCAGCAGTGACAAATTAATGTGTCTTGAGTTAACAGAACAGTAAGTCAGTTTTTCAGCCAAGGCTAATCTGTTTCTAATAATAAAAATTTAAAAAAAAAAACCAACAACCTGAAGAACTTCAATTCCTTGTCTTCACGTTAAAACATTCAGCTCATTGTAAGCGTACAGTCGGCTCCTCTCCTAGTGTTCTTCTCCCCAGTTTCTGGAAAAGGACACTGCTGTGGCGGTGGAAACCTCCAGCTCCTTTGACGTGGGCAAAAGTAGTTCTGAAGGAAGCCCTTGGTCACTGAGCGTTACTTGCTGCTGACGGACTGCTCAGCGCTCTCAGAAGTCCCTGCGCAGTGCGTGCTGTCTGACTGCTGCATGCTCTGGTAACCACCTAGAAGAGCTTTGAGATGGTAACAAAACATGGCTATGTGAAACAAGCTGCTTTTCTCCACTGCAGGACAGGCCTTTCATCACTAGATGAGGATCTCTTCCTTCTGGAGAAGCTTGCTCTTCCATCAGGAAGCAGGATCCTGAGGGTAATCACCTCTTTCCCCTACGGCCCCCCAAACTACAAGCCCTTTCTGCATCTCTTCCCGGCACAGCAGCTGCTGTTTGTAATGCTCAACGAAAGTGACCTTGTTTTTCGTGCCTGTGGTTGCATTGTTTGGGGGAAAGATGTGCATTTCATTTATTTAAAAAAACCCACCCAAAAAAATTTCCTAATTTCAGACTGGTCCTGTTTTCCTCTGTTCTTTCAGGAATAATTGCCCCTGAGTTCACCTGCTCTTTGATAAAAGGCAGCAGATAGTTCTGCACATTAAGTAAAGGAGAGTTTATTAAATGCAGTTAAAACTATGCAGATAAAACATCTTTGCCCATGAAATAAGGGTAGTGGTGGTAAATCTGACTGCAAAGAATTGATTTTCAAAATGCTTTGTGATACTTGGCAATAAGTAATCCACGGGGGGGAGATAACCTTGGCTCTCTTCCAGAGCGATGGGTTCTAAATCAGGCATTTCCTCCTAGGAGGGATACGTAGGAGTAGCTTTGGATCTTTCCCTGAAACTATTTGCCTTTTACTGCTGCAGATAAGTAGCACGAGATGAATAGAGGCAGGTTTGGCAAATATTACGCCATTATATAAATCCATATTTAGTAACCAGAACAGCATACAGTGTCCTGGCTCAAAGAGCACAGTAACAAAAAGAGCACCTAGAACAGAAAGAGATGGGGAACAGCTTCCATGTGACCACAGAGTAGGACTCGTAACAGTGGGAAAGGATAACAGTCTGTAAGACGACCCAAAAAAACCCAAAATCAGATGAACTGAGGAGACAAAACCCAGTAAAATAAATGAAAAAGTGTAACTGAATTTAGTGCCAAAGCACATTGTGAGAAGGAGTTCTATGGAACGCCCACAGGTTGCTATTAATTATTTGGAGTTTCCAGCTCAGGAAAAGATCTTCCTCTTCCCCCATTGAGGAGCAGGAGCCATAACGCGTGCCCAGCCCCTGCGCTGCCCCAGCCGGGCTCCCGGCCTGACCCTCCTGAGTGCTGGGGCCTAGGAATTGACAGAGACAGTCTGAACGGTCACCACTGCGCAGCATTAAACCCCCTTTGGAAGGAAAACATTGAGGAATGATTTCAATTCTACCGATCAGGTGATCTCTGTGCAGCGTGTCCAACGAGCCCATGGGTTGGTCCTGTACAGAGCTGTGTGCAGGGTGGGCTCTGCCCAGGATCTCCTGATGATGGGATAAACAGGAGAAACAATCACCAGGGTGAAACTTTTGTCGTAATTTCACCAATTTCCTGCACTAATTTGAATAACTTCATTATCAGGCAGCGTTTGTGTCCATCAGTTGAGCTAACATCTCTGTTACACCCAGCTCGAGTGCTTAATGCACCATTTTTCACGTTCATTTAGAAGTCCTACACCCTAATGCCACACGGAGCCCATGCTGTCGGGCACAGCGTACATGCTTCATTTAATAGAAACTAATACAAAGAGCGCATGCCTTTCACACTGCAGCTAAGGAATAAAAGCTGTGGAAGGTTAGAAGCAAATAAAAGCATCATGATTAAGCAAATGTTTAAAACCAGTCAGGGGTTTAGCTCTCACAGACACACCAGTGATACGGGGGAAGGCTTAACTTTTTATGTTGCTCAAATGGTGGGGATGCCGGTTCTGAGAAGATAAACTCAATGTGGGCATGGAAAAATGAGCTCAAGAGTTCCCTGTGGAATGCAACACCCTACACAGCGTCTTCTGCAGACATCCTTTCTTCGGTTCCCTTTCTGCCGGTTGGTCCCAGTAAATGAGCTGTGAAGACGAGTGGGAGGGTGCAAGAGTTTGGAAAACGAGTTTGGTTTTCCACTCTTTAAAAGGTACAGAATTATATTATTGATGACACTCCCTCATTCCCCAGCCCCTCCCCTCTCACTCTAAAGCGTTCACAGTTAAACATCTAGTCTCATTTCTGTTCCAAATAACCTTAACAAGGATCTAAATGGAAAGGCGGTACCACCTCCCCGGCAAGTGGTGTGTGTTTGGGTGGTTGGTGGTAGGAGCAACATACAGGTTGCCGTCACCCTTCCTTGCTCGCGTGACTGGTTCTGCCTCTCCAAGCTTCCAAGGCCGTGTTCGTTACACAGCTTCATCACGCTGACAGCACTAAAATAGACTTGGTAAAAAGCAGCCAAAAAGAAAAAATTAACTGCAATTCAGATCTCGCTACAAACCTGTTAAATGCTCCTTCGTGTTTGGTCAGGGCTGCTGGGGACACATCTCTTCCACGGCAAATCAGCCAAAGTGATCTGCAGGAGATTGAAACCATGAACTACAGGTTGTGCTACAGACTGTGCAGCAGCATCACAGGAGAGGGAGGAGATAATTAGTGCCACAGAAGTCACTGCTTGTATTGGGAGGTACAAACGCTGGAGCCTGGCTGCCGGCTGCCCTAGCGGCTATGGAAGGCCTCGGGCTGACTGTTCATCCTTATCCGGTTATTATTACGGACAGAAAACCATCTTGATCAAAGTACTGCAAATACTTAGAACGGTCTGTCCCTGGGCCTCGTTAATTTAAAAACACACCACACAACTTTAGCTGATGATAGGAGTTAAACTCTTTATTCCATTCAGAGGCATCTGGCAAGTGGAGCTGCATTGGGGGGCACATTACAGATGAAAAATGATCCATACTTTGTGGATATTGAAATCATTTACAGTATTTACTTTCTAGCTATTCCCAAATACTCCAAATTACCAAGTCTCAATTGAAAAGAAAAACATGATTTACCATACTAAGTCTAGAAATTTAAAGAGAGATGACAGTATTTAAATCAGCAGATGTAAATGCAGCGCCTATTCGTAAAGTAATTTTTATGGAAAATAACGAAGTCAAATCCTTCTCAAATGTTAAGAAAGGAACGTCAGACTGACTTAAGCCTCAACAAAAATTAAAATGCTATGACTTTCCATACTTCAGTAATTTTAAATTCATTGTAAGAAAAAAAAAAAATTATCCTAAAGGCTAGATGAAGGTCACTGTCAAAAAAGGAAAAGAAACTCATTTTTCTTTGCTAAAACTACAACATAAGTTTGTGGTTTTTAAACCAATTAGTAAAGAAGAGATGCAGGAAAAACACTTCAGACCATTTTCAAAATTATCTAATCTGTACAACAATGATCTTTGGGAAAATTATCTAAGTCTATGTAGTAATGCCTCTATTTCAACATGAACCTAAGAGGTAGATAACAAAATGATGAAACAAATGTTTTTGCTCGTTGTGCCCCTCAAATCAGTGCAGCATGGTGATTCTGATCATCTCATGCACAAAAAACATCACAAAAAAAGGTTCAGAGGTAATAGCATGGCTCTGTCGACCACACACATACAGGCGCGCGCGCGCACACACACACACACAGCAGTCTTTATGCACCATGTGTTGCCACATTTTTTTTTTCTTTTTCTTAAACTGAGGTAGACTGAAGTTTATTGTAGAAACTTGAATGTGTCACTATTACCACAATCATCATTCAAATTACATTCGGAAATTCAAAAATTTGGTAACTTTCCTGTTATCCCTGCCTTTTGACATTTTTATTTCTTTTTTTTTCTTCTCTAATGGTTGGTTGCAGAACGTGCATAAATCCTGCTGCATCTATTATAAGCCAGGCTAGAGAGGTTGTTGGTTTTAGTTTTGTTTTTTCTTGTAATAGTTTTTAAAACCTTCAAAGTGGCTTAGTGTGGCCCATAACAGCGGCTGGATATGTAAACTTAGCCTTTCCTTATCTTTCAAAGTGATCAAACACTGTTTGACCTTCCCCCATCGTGGTAACTGAAAGCAGTATGATGTGACCTGCAGACAGCAGAGACCCTCCCGGCCTCAAATAACGCTCTGGCAGATCGAGTGTTCTATCAAACTGAAGATGAAGCTTGCTCTTTGAACAAAATGGCAAAGTCCAAATGGGCTGCAAATGGTTAAATGTAGCATTATTAGGTAGTGATGGTCAAAGGCACAAAGGGTTCATGCATTCAATCAAGTAGCACAAAAAAAAAAATTCAGCCTCTTGCAGCCTTCTAAATTTTTCCCCCAACCCCAGCCTCTTGCCATCACTTCCTTGTCCTGTTCCCAAAAAGTACCGTCACAAACTTTTTCATCCCATCTTAAAAGAAAACTAAACGGCATTGCTGCTATCAGAATGTTGGCATCATTCACTATCTTTTGAACATTCACTGAATTTTTTTTTTTTAAACAAATGATGGTGTTGAAGCCCTCAGAAAATCTGAGGCTGTGTTTTTTTACCCACCTTACTCCCATCAGCCAGCAGCTAGAAGTGCTCTACTATATTTTATTTTTTTTCCCCCGATAAGTCTGTAGTACTCCTGGCTGGTGGCTGATCAAATTTTAATTTTTTTTAAAAAAATAAAATGCTCAAGAACTATTAGCTTTATAAAGTATACAAAATACCAAAAAAAAAAGCAAAAAAGGAACAATTTCTCATTGAGGTACTAAATGCCTGAGGTAGTTTAGTAAAATGCATATTTATCTTTTTATGCCCTGGCCAACACCATTCAACACTTCCCTTAGGTTATTCATGGCAGTGTTATGTAAAAATGCAACCAAATTCTTTTTAAAAAATGCCACTTGTTTCAACATTGGGACTAACACTTAAACTCTTGTCAATACCCTTGGCTCTAACCCTTGCCCACCCACGATCCCACCCACCAAATGTGTTTCTTCTTTTACAACTGGACCTATAAGAGCAATGCCTTTTCTTTTTTTTGTTGTTTTTTTCTTTTCTTTTCTTTTTTTTTAAACCAGTGAACTCAGAAGAGAAAGCTTCATTAAACCAAGTTCTAAAATTGTTGGGGAATAATAAGAACAATAAAAAAGACTAACGAGTTTATGTTAAATTGTGAGAATAGAACAAAAGGGAAGTGAAGGGGTCCTTATTTTAAAGCTGGGTTTCAAAAGTTTGAGAGAGCCTAAAGAATACATTCTCAGAGACAGCGTTCAACGGTTGCCTGGTCCTCGAACAGGTGATTGGCTTGGTGGATCTTCTGCATATAACTTCAACGGGTGCTCACCACCCGTCTCTGTCGCACAGTCTGTCTTTGGTCTGGCATCTGTCTCTGATGGGCCATTTCCTAAACCTTTATTTCCGTCTCGGCTGAGGCTGTCCGCTTTGCAATGTTTTTTGCTGTTGCTGCTGCCTTCTTACCTGAGCCAGTATTTCCTGAATTTTTCTCTGAGCAAGCTGAAGGACATAAAGAAGAAAGAACCCATCATGACGCCAGGCCGCAGTGACTGCTGTTTACAACACACTATGGATGCTACTGGGATGAAGAAAATCTGGAATAACTAAGTTCCCAGTACTGACAAGATTACTCGTTAGTTAAATACACTTGGGTTAGTCATGGTACAACTTAATTTTGAATTTTTCTTCTTTTTCCACCTACCACAACTACCTGCACAGTCACTTTTCACATCTGTAATATAGAAAGCATGAGCGTGCGAAGATGACTACCAACATTAAGATTATTGAAGCTACAGGCTACTTGCATTTTAGTCCTCTGGAGATACTAAATTTTTTTATAAGAACCACTGTTTTAATAGAGAGTGGACAATTTTTTTCATACACCAGGGAATCCAGAAGGTCAGGCTTACAGGCCTTACCAGCCCCCCCATCTCCTTTCTGAACTACAAGTCACCTGTAGCAAAGTATCAAAAGGAATTGATTTGAACTAAGAGTTAAGTGAGGGGACAGAATCTTGTGATCTTTTTCTATATGATACTACAATCAACAGACTGGGCAATGCGGCCAAAGTGTGTATATACATGCAGCTTTGGTTAGGTACTACGAGATGGCTTCTACCTCCCTTCCATCTGAATTTCAGTCCCATCACAACTTGGGTTTGCTTTTGCTTTGAAAGTTTCAGCAGTGCCAGAGCCTGCGTACGTTGGTAGGAGAATTTAAGAAGGTTGTTTTACATATCTAGAAGTGCAATATGGTTATAAATCTCTCTCACAGGCGTGAGGAAAGTTATCACAGCAAGACAACTAGAGGAGCCTGTCAAGCAGGGCTTTCTGTATCCTGAGTAGAAGTCTTCCATCCCTTGCCTCTGTGTGTGGATATAGAAGATGGATCATGGAAACATCAAGGTAATAAAGACATTTGTTCCACTTCTCCTACCTGGCATGCATAGAAGTGACCAGTTATTTTCACAACCACCTGATCATTTTCGTCAGGTGTCTGGTCACGAGGGACTACAACTTCTGCACTTGTCAAGTTTTGAAGCTCATTTACCTATAAATAGATAGAAGTAGTCAGAAAATCTTAAACAAGCATCGATCCCACAACCACCAAGCCTCAAAAGATACTGCTGACCACAGAAACAGCAATCTCTGAAGTCATGTTTAAAAAAAGAAACCCACTAACAGCAAGCATCTTTGTGCAGCAGTGTGCACTTCACAAGATGAGCCTCTTGTGTCTCAACATAAATTAGCACCAAGTTCTCTAGGTTTGCAGAAGTGTTTTAAAGACTAAATACAACACACAGAAGGTGCTAAATACATGACTTTAAAAAGCAAACAGATGCCACAGTGTTTACAGTTGAGTTTACAAGTTTAAGGTCAGAAAACTCATACAATGCATAATGAGGGAAGAAAAAAAAGGTCCAAGTATTTATACATTTTTCCTTGAAAAACCTCCATGAGATGGGGAACTCTAAACAGAGCAATGAGAAGCCTCCAAGTTATTTCCAGTAGCCTATCAGCTTCCATAGTGTTAAGTAGAGGTAAGGTTAGAGTCTGTCCCGTTTACACCCATTTTATTTTAGAAACACACAGCATTACTTAATCAAAAACGTTTTAGCTTAACAGCTTTTCAGATATGTTTGTCCTTAAACCTCTTACCACTGCAAGTAATGAAAGAGGCCACGTTGCCTCCTTACAGCTTCAAGACCCCATTGCACTCAAGGATGGAGACCCATTTCTTTGCGAGTATCAGCTAGCTCCTGGCTTACAACCGTATGAAAATACTGGAGTACCAGCACCTTTTCAGGATTGAAAGATCTCAGCGATGTTATTTGATGCAACAATCTGAGCCCAAGAAATGCCACCAAATAAGTTGAAGCAAAAAAAAATAAAAATATATTTTTGTTTTGTAATGTTGAGGTCTGAACATGTCTTAATTTCCTACCACTTATTTAGAAATTATGCTTTCATTCAGTTTTGGCCAGAGACGCCACCTTTGTGGATTTAATTTTAATTAAATAAGATTAGTGAAATCTTTTTGCAAACTCTGGCACAAGCTGAGGTTCACCGAAGCAGGTCTTCAGTGGGAACGTATTCAATTCTAAATGGAAGAATTACATTTCTATTAATAAAAGCCCTGCAGATCTGACCGGGACTATCAGATTTTTGTTACACTATTTTTTATATATATATATTTAGATTAAATAAATCATTCTATGAGATCAGCTTCTCTTGACTCCACGCTCGAAGAAAGAAGAGCTTAACAGGAATAGCTAAGAAAATAGCACAGGCTTTAATGTAGCTTAAAAGGATTAGCTATTAGTTAACTAAATGTTTAAGCCTTATACACATATATACACTGAAATAAGAACCATAACTGAACAACATTAAAAGTTTTATTTCAGCTACTTACTGTTTTGCCTCCTTTACCAATAACTCTACCAGCAGCATAGGATGGCACTTTTATATGAGCCTCAAGTTTCACTTCTTCTTTAGGTCCAAAGAAATTTTCTTCCTTAAGTTTTCCATAGATTCTCCCTTGAGCCTGCAAAAATGCTTTCAGTGAGCATCCTGCACTTACTGAAATCTGGTTAACTTCAAGAAATTCCACAGAAAGGAGAATTCTTAGTACACAACCCTGACAAAGCCATTTTCCTAATAAATACAATAACTATTTTTCTAAAAGAAGTCTTTTTACCAAACTAGGAAGCAGCACTGTCCAACTTTAAAGATTGCATGACAAGCCAGGAAATCATGGAGTGATTTAACAGAGATCATTATTATTCTGCTTTTTTAGTAGTATTATATTATATATATAAAATATAATACTACTATTATTATAATATATGTTATATATATATATACTATTATAGTAGTATTATTCTACTTTTTTTAGTAGAAATATTGCTTTCAAAAGAAACTATTGCACCTCTTTAGAGGTAAAGAGTGCTGGAAAGAAGACCAATCTGGCTGCAGCATTTTTTTTTTACTATACCCAGAAGCACAGAATGCAATTAATTGGCTCAGAAATCCATTCTTTTAAGGATGCTAAATGAAGAAGAAAAAAAAAAAGAAAAAAGAAAAGCCACCAAATACCCCCCAAACAAGTCACAGGATAAAGACTCCAATTAGAGCAACAGCTTACTTTTACAATCGATTACAACATATTCTTTAAAAGTAAATAAACCTGAGCTTGCTCGATTTTCTAAAGGGAAAAATCAAACTGCTTGGATCTAAATAGCACCACGGGAACAGTGTTGCTCCGACCAGCACACAGTTCCCTTTCTGAGGAACACACAAGTGCCAAGTAGCAAGAAGAATGTTGTCTGAGACTAAGTTCTTGAATCTTGCTGATTTTTAAACACGTTTATTCCCTTATCTGCTGCTGTTCATCAGTGAATTCTTGAGAAACAATAGCCAGATCTTCTACTCTGCATCTCCTAGAGCCATCAAAAGAACATTTCTATTGAGATACTGGAGATACTCTGTAAAGACCATAAGCCTAGGACCCCAAAGCCTTTCTAGTTCAGATTCTTTATCACCTTCTTTAAATCACATACATACCAGTGTACAGTGTCACGCCATACACACTAAACCCAGCCATCTTACAGGCCACCACAGCAATGGAACATGAAATGTTTAAAAAGATTGCATGATGTGATAATTATTTTAAATAGTGGCAGCTTATTTCATCTTATTTCTAGCCCATGTCCTAAAAGTCTGCTCAAGTTCATGCTACTCTAAAATGGGTAAGATGAAAGGCATTTTGTGACCTTGGAGCTGAAAGTACTCAGGAATTTGGGTAAATCAGATTCCACTTGAAGAGTACAGAAAAACTCCAACCTAGACAATGTTATGATTCTACAACCTAGATAGGATACTGTAGGTTGTGGGAACCTGACACAGAGGACAAAAGCCACCATATTTCCAGTGAGACAAAAGACTACACAAAAAAAGCCCTACAAAAACTCAGTACAACTTCCATGTTCTTTGACCATTGACAGCCCTAGAATCAGAGAATCCTGCTCCAGGAAAACACTTTAAAAGGGTTTGCCAAGAGCAGATAAAATACTACTCCCAGCCATCACCCTGAGCTGGAGATTTTGAAATTATTTCCAAACTTAGACAGAAGCCAGTGTAGCTGTGTATTTCAGTAGCAATACTTTTCATGTGCCTAACACCTTGACAACCTGCCCAGGCTGCAGGGCTCAGTGGGAGAGCTACTACAGGACAAAAAGCGTGCCTTACTGCTGAGCTATAAAGCAAGGTGGGATGCTGACTTTTAAAAAAAGATAGTAGATGTATTTCCAACACCCCAAATCCTTTCAGCTCTTAGAATTCTTTAAAATAGTAAGGTAGTGACTGAAATGTTGCCTACACTAGATTCCACTTTGCTTGCACATGTCCCAGATCTAAGGCAACGCGTTCATCTCTGGATATTGGTGTTACACCTAAACTCTAGGGAGCACTGTAGCAGCAGCTGTAAGCAGTGGCATATTCTCTTCCCGTTCCTTGCTAATAAATAGCCCCACACACTGCAACATCCTCAGGCTGCTGCAGCTGAGGAATAAAGGGGTGCAGCCACTGCAGCTTCCATGGACATGAATCACAGAGAGCAGAAGACAATGTAGTAGGGAAAGGATGCCAAACTCACAGGCTTGGGGATGACGTTGCCTCTCCGAGAGCTGGTTACTCATCTGAGCAGCAGCTATTCCCTCTTCAAGTTGTCGTGCACCCAGATTTACATTCTTGGTGCCTAACAAGCAATAGCCTACGCTTGAAGATAGAGAAGTCCCTTCTTAAACAGAGCTTAAGGAGAGCATTACTGAAGCTTGGCCCTGACTGGAAGGCATGCTTCGGGTTAACAGTGGTGATAAGAGAATGGGCTGAGAACATTGCTCAAAAAGTAGTAAAAGACTACAGGGACTGGAGCTGAAGGAAGCCCCCAAGGGCTAACCCCTCTCTTTCACAAGTCCAGCATACTCAGGAGCATTGGCTGGGCTACTACGTAGATCCCTCTTGGCAAGCAGAAGCCCAAGTGTAGAGAAGTAACTGATTTATGTGTTTTTAAGCAATATAAGGAGTGCAGAAAAGGGAGACTTTCCTCCTTGCATGATCCAGGTTGGGGAGAAGAGCTGGCAAAAGAACTCTGTGGGACTTCAAGTCTATCTTAGGGAGGAAGGCTAAGGAGGCTTCTCATGCAGCCTTTGCCTACATGAGAAGCCAGGAAAAGGGATGCCCAAATCTACTTCAGCCTGCTACTACTTGAGGCTAAGTTCACTGATACCTGATGGAAAGAAAAGGTAGCCAGAATCTGACCTTGTGCTGGTCCCAGGTTACAAGAGCCTCTCCACACGTGGAACATGCCATGTGGCCAAGCCCACACGCACATGGAAAACCTCAAGGAGGCAGAGCTTCTAAATTATGCTTTGCCTTCAATAGCTTCTCAAATGTACATGGCAACTGAGCAATAATCCCAAATGCATCTAGTTTGCTATTACCACTGCAAAATACCTCCCCGATACTTCTCCAAAACTCCTAAAGGCATTAATGAAACTGATTCTAGATATGCCTGAAGTTTGTGCACGTCCTTCTTGCAAGATGCCCTGAAGCAAAAATACAAAGACAAAAATGAGAACAGGCAGGAGAACAGTGCCAGGACATGAACTCTCAAAGTGACTTTCTACCTGCTCTGGGCCTCGTGTGTGATGAGGCCAGGCTGCTGCACCGAGCTGTCTGCATCACTCCTAACGCGGTTGACTACTTTTAGGGTAACTAGATTTATCCCTTGGCACTTAAGGCAGAAGGCCACTCCAGAACTCAATTTGAACACAAATGGAATAATCAGGTTGAGTATCTCCTTGTAGTTGCAGTGGAAATACAATTAGAAATCTTGTGTTTATCTGTAGAGCTACCCAAAAAGCATTTTCCATTTGGCATGCAACAGTAACCTGGGAAGACTCAGTCTCTCATCTTGTCAGCTTTGTTTTTCCAATTAATATAGTAAGCTGTTGCATGTATGAAGAAAGGCTAGAAAGACTGAAGTATTGTGCTCATCAATAAAAAGGGAAAACTAGGAACGTAATACTGCCATATTTTCATGCTAGACTTGATTCTTACTTACATGAAACTCCCACCAGTTTTCAGGGGACCAGAATGTGGCCTTTGATATTCACACAACATACTTTTCGTCAAAAGGAAAGCAAAAATCAAGTATTTACTAACATTCTGAATAAAATGGTACTTGGAACCAAGTGCTTTGCTTTCAGTATTGTCCCTTACAGTCCAAAGGCCACTACAGACTGACAAGTTTTTATATGTTGTACCTTGAACTGAGCTTCTGGAGGTCCAGTGATGATAACCATTCTCAGCTTGGCATCTGGTCCTTCAGCAGGAGCAATCTGGAATGGATAAACATAGCTTTTGGTAGCTGTCTTTTGAAGGAATAGTTTAAAGCCACCTCCTCCCCGTTTCAGTCTCACATTCTGTTCAAGAGTGAAAAATTATTCGTTACAGCAGCAGCATTACACTTCAGTCATGATGGGTTTGTTCTCTTTAAAGTGCATTAATTAGCTATAATGAAATATGGAGAAATTGGCTAAACCATAAGCAAATTTACTTCTGAAAATTAAAGGCATAGCTACTCATCCACATATGGCAAAATCCCACAAGCCATTTTCATGTGGCCATGAGTGATGTAAGATATGTAGCCTTCAAAAAGACAAGTATGGTTAATAGACCCAGATTCTCATCCCTACCCACTAACTTAAACAGTCTTTCTAACCAGTTTTGCTCATTAGCAAGAGTTTGCATCCATCCCCCTGAGAGCAGAAGATCGCTTTACTGTTGTAACTAATCAGATCCAAAACATTCCTCTATACCGGACAATGAGTTCGCAGTTTCCAAGGGGTTTGTATCTACAGACATTTATTTGTGTGACCCAAATAAAAATTAAGCTCCACCAGAGCTGAGACAGAGACGCCTGTAGGGTCTTTAGCAGTTCATGTCACCACAAAAGTAAGATTTCTGTGGGTGTTGTTCTCAGACTCCAGTGGCATTAAATAATTCAAACTAGCCTCTGACATTCTGGATGAATCTTTTGTTTATCACAACTGACATTTCCATTGTTGCATCTAGTATTACATAGCCACTGTTGAATGGGCAATATATTAAACACTACAGGATTTCATCTTAGCTGTTGGCATAGGGATGTTATTCATATTTAACAGCTGTAGTTTATTTCAGACAAATTACCAGTCACCATGCATCATTTTCACTAAAGAATTTCGCTAACCAAAGTTTATATAATTATTCATATTGTAGCCTAAGATGGAGAAGACATTACATACTAGTTATCTGGTTTGCATATTTATTTTTCAACGATTTCTGCATTCCAATTGGCTATACCTAAAAATACACATTCATTTTACAGCAGTAAATTTATATGACATGACGTTATGGTAAGGGCAAGCACAGACTAAATCCATTCATTCCTTGGAACATGAATATTTCAGAGGGGCAAAATTTCAAGGCACATTTGAAGGCAGATGACTGAACAGAGCTCAGCCTGCTAATTGCCATTAGTGTAAAATGGACATCAAACTTTGCCTTTCAGTCACCTCACCTTTTCTTTGTGAACATTAATCTTCACGCCTTAATTGAAATCTTAGGAAAAATATTTTCTATCGAGCCTTTGTTACATCTTACATGTGTTTAAATGTTCGGGGGCATTTCTTGCTTTGCTTTTATCTTCAAATATCCTGTTCTCAGCAGCTGGAGTAAAACGTAGCTAAGGGCTGGGAAAGAAACATGTATCACGTCCGAAGGGGCAACCAAAGAGATTTTAGTGTTAATTTTATCTGTTTGCTCTTGGAAGGAGAAGTTACATACGTATAAATAGTATCCAAGTGGTGAATTTTTCACTTTTGAGATAAATAGTTTTACCTTCCTAAGCAGAAAACAACCGGTCTTCCATATGCCAAGTCACAAGCTGACACATTCATACACCCCAAAACCTACAATGCTCATCCCAACACCTTCAGAGACAGGAAGGGTGTACTCTGGGAATAACGTGTAACTAAGGAGATGCCAATGGTTCCCAGCAGGTCCCAGAGCACTGTAGCACAGGGTGGGCAGCAGAAATCTCTGCCTGGCTCCTTGACCAAATAATCCAGTCTGCTGGAGCCCCACACCGAGCTTGCGTTACCAAGGTACCCCTGGAGCAGGTGACAACCTGAACTTGTCACCAGACACACGTGCCTCTGAAGGGACAGGCTGGCCACCACAGCCTTATTACAGATCCCCTCTCCATCTGCAGCTTATTTAGTCTTACTTCTTGGCTAATGAGTTTCATCATGTCTACAAAGCTGGGCAGGAGCACAAACACGATGCATGTGGATGGAAAATGTTTTCTGTCTGTAACGATCTATAGCACAACGCCAAACAAGCTCCGAGCATCATGCACAAAGACTTGCTTCCTCCACACACAAAGTACAATTACTACAGTTTGGCAAGTTAAAAGTTACTCAGGCAGCACTCCCTCCAACTCTTGGCTAAAAACACAGATTTATTGATGATTCACAATTTATTATTTTGCTCAAAAAGTTATGACAAAGGGTAGGTGGGTCAACACAAGGGAAGTTCAGAGGTTTTGAACAAGTTACCACTGTCACATTTAACACTTTAGCACAGAAGCAAGCGTGCTGCTCCATGATGTTCAGTCAGATTACTGACAAAGTTGCATTTTAATCGATAAGCACACATTCAACTTCCCAATTTAGCAAGTATACCCTGTATCTGTACAGTTCTGTTAAAAATTATTCTTTTTTCCACAAAAAAAAAATAAATTGTCTTCACTTTATTCCTACTGAAGGAACAAAAGATCAGAACTTTAGCAAACTTTTAACTGAATTTCAATTAATACAGATATGTTAAATTCATTGGGTAGAGGGGTGCCAGGCAGCAGAGGAAGCCTGAGGCCACTGTTATCCAGATGCACGAGAAACACAGGAAACTCCCTTTCCACTAAATTGTCTTCCAAGGACCAACTCAAGAACTAGTTTGGACGGGTTCTTGGAGGTCCAGGTTATTTCCCGTTTCTCTCTCCACCTAGCAGTACCTTCCATATACCGCTTAATCTTTAGATACAAACTATAGGAATGGAGAGAGAAAGAGGAAATGCCCGTGATACATCACACCTCCACGCAAGACAGATTTGATAAAGAAAAACCAACACCTCTCGCTTCCTTCTTTTCCATTCGCCGCCCCCCCCCCAAATATGTTTATTAGTGCTCTACTAATGTAAACCATCTGCGCAGCATTACAACTATTTAATGTACTGCTCAATAAAGGACAGAATTGGGCAGCTTGCCAGCGGGCTGACTGGTCAGTAAACGGATCGGCATTCGGCAAACCACACACAACACTCGTTCATCAGGGTTCCCCAATTATTTTGCTCTGCACCACTTAGATGAACACCTTCCAAGCCAAGCCAAGCCTTGCTGGCTTCACCGAGCTTAACTCATCACAGCCACCTCCTGTCCCTCTGCCCCTGAACTCCCCTGACCTTCGGCAGGTCCCTGCTCCATTAAACAGACCACATCTCCTGAGCAAAACAAACCGAGAGGATGATGTTTGCTTCATCTGCACAGGAAAATGTCAGAAACTAACAGCACATAAGATATGCGTTGCACGTTTGTTTTGTTGGTTGTTTTTTTTAATTTATGCCAAAACATTGTCTCTACAACAGAGTGAGTATTTATAAGAAAAAAGATCAATCTTCTAGACAATATACTCCTGGGTTTAATGACATTAGTAGCAGAAACCCAAGGCCTTCTACAACTGGTACTAACTCCTATACACAGCCAAAGAGGATTTCACCAAATTGGCTAAAATTCAAACTTAAGCTTCCATTAGGTCAGCCTCTGAAAACCATCTTGTTCTTGGCTACATTGAGGTGGTCAACACACAGACAACTGGATGTTAAAGCAGGGTGCCAAGGTAAACGTGCTGTCAAAGAACTGACCGACCCCAGGAGCTTGGAGGACACGGGTGATTTTAAACCATGAACCCTTCAGCCTGGAGTCATCTGAGCTTGACAGCTCAGAGCAATCCACCTGGAACAGCAAGAGCGGCCACAGCAGTAGGAGATTTCACCTGTGCTGCTGGTTTTAGAAGGGGAATTTACCTCACCAATTTTCACTTTACCGAAAGTAAGAAGAAAGCCTTTAAGCAGTACATCATTAAGACTTAAGTCTGTTTCTAAGAAATTGAGACCACCAAAGTAGTTTTCTTTGCAGCTTATATTTCACACCTCAGGAGACGTTTGAAAACATGCTTCTAATTATCTTGTCTCAAGGAAGATTAAAAGATGATTTATAAACAAATGTACCATTTATCACATCACATTCTAAGCACAGAATGGGGGAGGACGTTCGTGAAAACACGGCTTGTGCAAACTTGCTGAAAATGTCATGTAGAATAGAGAGAAAGTTAGTCAGTGTAATAATACCTTAATAGATGCGCCTGCAAAACGAGAAAGTTGTTTGATGTGCTGTCCCTGCTTGCCAATAATAGCTCCAACTGCCAAGGCTGGGATGAACAGATGAACAGTCTCAGACTCGGGCTGTTGCTGTGGGGAAGAAGGAAATATGCAGTGAATGTTTTTGAACATTACGAGTCAGACTGACAGGAAAACGGGTAGGGAACAGGCATGCATGGAAATGAGGGGGAACTCTTATGATGCCCTGTGATGTCTGAATAGTAAGGGTCTGGCCTTTTTCTGGGAAACACGAAATCCACAGAACATGAAAGAACAGTTTGAGCCAAAAGAGGATTCTTTCATCTTTTATAAAACAGTTGCAATTTTAATGCTTAGAGTTTTGAAAAACGATTGTGGTGTTGCTTCTTCCTGAGGCTTTCGTTCTTACCTGTCACTGTCTGGATGCTCTTCCACGTGCAGGACTCTGTAGAGGAGGCTGCTACAAGTGGAGGGGCTACAGCTTGAGCAAGCAAACTCTTTCTAGTTTTCCTAGTTATTTTTTTAATTTTAGATTGTGCTGAGCGCGGCACAAAAAGCCTCAGAGTTACATATATGCTACAATTTCCTTTGTGTGGGAGTGATCTGGAATGATAGCCAGCTTGAAAACTGCCAGCGATTCCTCCTGTGTAACATTATGCAACAGTCGGAGCCTTGGCAGCAAGCCTCAAGCAGGCTAGTAAATTAAACGCCAGATTAGACGTTTTTAAAAGCGAGAGGACCCTAGCGCTGCGCCCACTGCACATCAGGCACCGCTGCAGTTCCCCACTGCTTTCAGCCAGACGTCCCAGCTGGAGAGCACAACACAACACTTGAGATCCTCTCTACGTGCTGCATAGCCACGATGGCACCGCAGGGTTACTACTTACGCCGGGGTAAACCATAACTATTTTATCAGCCTCAGGAGAGCTCATCTGGGACAAACGGAGCACCACCGAATACCCACTGCACTGCCATACCATTAATTTATCCACTTACGTAGGGGTTGCTTCTCAAAATCATTTCACACAAGCCATTCTTTGAACTAGGAGGTATTTAGGACTCCCCCCTTTAAAGCGTTTCTTCCTCTATGTATTTTCTATTCCTCTATCCCTCTAGTGTATTTTCAAAATTTGTTTCATTCATCCTCAACAAGACAAAGCCGACAAGCCTTTTCTCCCCGCAGAGGTACCTGAAGATAACACAGCCATCCTCATCCTCACTTTCTTGATGCCCACCATGGAGACCAGCCTGAGCAGAGCACATGGGGCCAACCACGTTCATTCAGCTTTGCCCACTTGTGTATTTTGGTGGAGATACAAGCCCACATACAAACGCTCTCCAAAGCAGCCTTTTCTAGGATATTTTTAGAAAAAGATATGCTATATGCAACACAAAACAAAAAGCAGCTGCAATCCTAAAAAAAGCCTTTGCTTTTTTTTTCTTTTTTTTTTTTAATTTCAGTTACTTCTTTCAAGGGGAAGCAAAGTCCCTTTGCATTAACGGTAAACAAATCAGAACAAAATGCTTGTTTCCAAGTTTTACCGCTTTATTTTCGGTAAACACAAGTCAACTGTAACCTCAGGGGAAACAAATTCCAGGCACAGCTCCATGTACCAGGTGAAGAAACCCCAAAATAGGATATTGAGAATAGAAACACATTCTGCCAGTCGCTTTAGGTGATCGCAACAGTTACACAATTTACCCTGTGTTTTCACGCGTACAAGGCATCGGGATCCACAGTCAGCATATGTTGATTTTTCCCTGGACACAGGTTGCAGCCCTCCACACCCAACCTCCCCACTCCCCTGCGTGCTTTGCGGCCAGCGGGATTGCAGATCCTGCTGATTTTTTAGTGCGGGCAGTGGGTTCCTGACCCAAATAACCAGAGCCACACAAGGGGCAGTCCTGGAACAAGGGAGGAAGCGACAACAATTGGGTCAGGGCACGGGAAAAGGTGGGAACACCCCTTTTAATCTGCCTACAGATCAGTTTTAAAATGATCTCAAAACTACGCCCTGAAACTACATATTTGTAATGAAAGATACCAGTCACTTCAGTATATATGTTAAACCACTTTCCAGAAGATTACTCATTTTCTCCTCTTATTATTACAAACATCCTGTGAGTGTACTCATAGTAAGACCTTTTACATGTTCATCGTGAATCCAGCAAAGATTTCCAGTAATTTGGAAATGCTCCTGTAGGTACTTACTTGATCTGAACACTTCGGAGAACTGTTTCTGAACAGATAGAAATTCATGAGGCATTTTGGTGGGGTTTTTTTCTGGTTTTGTTGCAAGGACCCATACTAACTGCTCTGGCTGTAGAGGCAACCCCTCTTTCCAATCAAGGTGCAGATAGCTTACCCTCCCCTTGCTCACTCATCACCTTGACTCCTACCTTCAATTGCTCACACACGCTCCAGCTCCTGCAAAAGTCCACTGCCAAAGTTTTCTCTTCCACGTACAACTTCCAACTAAACTTTGGGCGAACACACACAAACTTCCCAGCTAATTCGTATGGCACTGCTACAAATCAAACATGTAGCTTGAGTTGCTTTTCAATAATTTACACAGCTTCTACCTAAATCCACCTCCAGACACATTTCTCTACCACTGAAACAAATCAAAGTTCATTACTGTTGCTTGCAGATATTTCCTGCCTTCCCTCTATTGCCCATCTGCCTGCAGCACAGTATTCCCCTCTTCTTCCCAAAGCTCGATTTCCAGGCACTTTCTTGGCTAGAATCAACTCGCCACTGAAATTCCTTTCGGCTGTCTCACCCTTGAACACGAAACACGGGCAGCAACGGCAATGAAAGACAGAAGATGTACATGTGTCTTTCCAACTGTACAGTCAGCTCACCTTAACGCTCCCCCTCACCAGCCCTTCCTCATCATTTTGACTTATTGATACATTTCAACTTCTTTTTTCCCTAAAAAAACTTTTTTATTACTTTTGTGTGAGTGAACTTCTTTAACGTTAAACTTCCATTTTGGTGCAATAACTATATATATTTATTAAGGAATAGTGAAGAGTTTGTCGATACCATTTATACACTGTACATTATACGTTTCAAATTCTCATCTTCAGGAGCACATTGACACATACATATAACCAAATTCATCTCTAGTATAACATCATGCAGGATTTAAAGAAATTACGTCCATTTCCTTACCCACACTGATTTTTAACCAACTCAAAAAACATACTGTTTCATTTGTTTTAAAGCATGAACATCAAACACAACAGCTCTTTCTTCTGGCAGAAATCAAGTCTAGCGAAGACTTTCAAGAGAGTATCATAACACCAAGTTCAATTTATTAGCTGTCCACCTCCTCAGCCACAATAATTTTAAAATGCTTTTGTATTTACTGGAAGACTGTCCTCCAAGAGAAACACATCAAAACATAATGCAATGACTACACCACCCATCAATCTTCCAGATGCTTCTGAGGATCTTAGGATGGAAGAAAATCAACTATAATTTAATCTTCCCCACGCCACGCCACATAAGTCATAGAGCTTTCCAGGAACTTCTAGCATGAGTTATATCAGAAATAGATTCCTAGATCTTAAACATATGTTAGAAGCACTAAATTTAGGAAACTAATTTCCCACTGTATGGAACCCAAGCTTCAACGTTCACTCCCTTAACAAAGCTAATTTTGCTTAAACACATACTTAAAACTTTAAAACTAAAATATATATGTGTATATATATCTTGGAGAATGTCTGTATTGACTTTAGAGAACATCCTGAGGTTCATTTTTTACTTCATTATTTTAAGGGTCTTAACAGTATAGTTATTAACATTTAGACTGAAAAGTACTAAAATTTAAGTGGCATGCATTTGTTACTGAAGTTGTGAAGTTCATCAAGTCATGGAATTAGTCACCAACTAATTTTTGACAACATGGAGAATTCTGTGCAATTTTCTCCTCTTCCTCACTCACATTATTCCCCCACTTTCCACCCCACCCCCAGCACACACATAAGAAAATAATTCGTTCAAGACCAGCCCAGTCCTGGGAACTGTCAGAAATGTGGAAAAAAAGAAATCATTTAAAATAGTAACCTAGGTTTTCCAAGATGTACAGTCCATACATCCACCCTACCTCATGAATAACTGTCTCGGAGACCTGAGATGCACAGACCACCTCTTTTCCCCTAGCAATATTTGTGGGATGGGCTTAAGACTGGTCTACCCTAACGCTGAACAGGGTCAAACAGTATGAAGCAAGCTAGATACTCTTCCAGGCAGTGGGGTGGGAGGCCTGCATACACTTGAGGAATATGGCTTTGGGGAGAGAAGTTTCTGTCTCACATAGCTGTGGCACACAGTTAGACACCACCAAGTTGTTTACTCAGACGGAGAGCTTAGCTTCTTAGAATTAAAAAAAGAAAAAAAAAAAAAAAAAGAAAAAGAGAGTGCTATCCAGAAACCAAGATTCAGAAACCAAGATTTCTCAGTTCTGAAAAACCAGATTGTTGAAGAGCATGGTGACCAGAAACAATTAATTCAGTTCATAAACATCTGATAATACTTGCTTTGTTTCTACAAAAATCAGTATGCTTTAAACACAAAACAGGCTTGATAAGGAGTTTTCATCTATATCCAGCACATTTAACTAATGAAAACAGTTTTAAATGCTGTTTTTGTTCATTAATTGGATTCTAATTGCCATCCAAATGTAGCCTGATGAAAATCAGAAGTTAAAAATTAATCAAGCAAATAAGAAAAGCACCATTCATCATTTTTTAACAGAAAATGGAAAAAATATATTAACCAAAGCAAATGGTAAACTGCATACTTGTTTAAATAGACACATATTCACTATATTAGCAAAGGGTAGTTGTGGTGATACAGACTACACCAAAGCTTTCAGAAAGGTAACTAAAGTACAGATGTAAAACTTGGTAAGTCAACTTAAATCAGATTTCCTGCTTGCTCATTTAAGTCATGATTGAAAACAGCAATCTATCAGAAATGTAAATTAATCTACCCCATTGGATGAAGCTAAGCAACTGTTTCTGCACACCAGTAGCTCTAATGTTTTAAGCCTCATCCAACTCTCTTTCCTGTAGCAGCTTGGATACACCTCCTTCCATACCTCCTGCAAGTCCCTGAAAACCAGCCATCTGTCTCTAGCATAAGAGCCCGTACCAACTATTTCTTTAAAAAAACCCAAAGATTCCCACCTTCTCCATGCAAGATGCAGCTTAATCTGCTCCTAAATCCTGTAACCCCTGGCTGCTTCCCCATTTTACTGGGCTTACCTGGAGTCCCTGCGCACAGCAGGTACCATCAGGATGGTCCCCTTCACTCCAACCAGACTCTGCAGCTTTACAGAATATTTTCCCAGGAGAATTGCTTCTCTGCTGCCATCCCAACCATGTTAGCAAAGTGGCTTAGCAGAGCAGTCATTTCTTAGTTTCTAAAGCTTCAGCTAGAGTAAGCCTTTTCCCCTCTTCGGGATGTTGCCCCATGCCCTACAGCGTGAGGGTTACTTCTCCACACCAGAGCTAGAAGCTGAGGACTCCCAGGTCCTTGGGATAAGCTTACTGTAAGACTTCTGCCAAGGCATGGTGCATCAGTCCTACAAACTGCCCAAAATCACACACAAAGAGGAGAACTCTTCCCTTACCTGATAGATCGCCAGAAGGAAAAGCATTCCTCCTCAATCTCACACTTGTATAACAGCCAAAGCCTGGCCAGGCAAGCATGAAAATTCAGAAAAGTGAAGCTATGATTCTTCAGACAGATGGTGGTAGGTAAAAAAGTAAGTGCCAAACCACCAGAGTTGGGGGAGTGGACATCGTATTTGGAGAATGGTATTTTAAAAACCAAAACAAAACAAGGAAACCAACACACACAAAACCAAAACCTCTAAACACCCAAACATCATCTTGGGGAAGAAGAAAGGAGGCAAAACTTTATTTGGTGAACTCCCCTCTCTTGCTTTCAGCTGATGCCACTGCAAGGTCAGTCCGCATCTCCCTCAGTCAGTATAAGCGTGTGATCCCACCCGTGGAAGGGCTAGTGAGGGGATATGTTTGTTATTCAAGTCCCTAGTACTAGCTTGAGCATTCATCCCAACCTTTTTCTGCAAGCCTGCCAACAGTACAAGTTTTTTTTCCAGTCATGTTTTTAAGTGGCTCCGTAGAACCCTTGCTCCATCAAATGGATGAGGTTGGGTAAATCCATGGCAACATTTGGGATAAGGTTGTAAATCTTTAAAAATATCGTACCCCCTGAAGTAAATAGGATTTTGTGCCAGACATCAATGGGAGCAGAATCAGATCTTTGCTGGTTTCTAAGCTCATTATGCATCTCTGGTATATGTTTTCATTTACTCTAAATGTATTGCAAGTTAATTACCTTAGAATGAGACATTTATTTTAAGTCACAAAGTCATGCTATCCATTTCTAGCCAGGTTTTTTAGCTGTGAGGGAAATAATTAAAAACTATTTTAAGACTGCATGGAACAGTCTCAGCCAATGTTTGGCTACCATCTAGCCTAGTGGGTTATTGGTGGCTTTTTTGGTTTTAAGTAATAAACAATTCTATTTTGTAGAGCAAAAAGATACAACCAGTAGATGACTGCATTTAAAAGTTCTCTTTCGCCATTTTGCTCCTTCCCAACTGCCACAATCACCATCACCAGGGCAAAGCAGATTTACAGATGGTTTTCAGAATACCCCAAGCTTTGTCAGGAAGTGAGGTATCATTTTATTCAAACCCCCTACCAGACCCAAAGCCAAAATTTAAACCACGTTTTTGCAATGCACTGTGAAGAATTATACTGGCCTACAGCTATTCTAAATGGTCTTGTTTACTTAGTAATAAAAACTTGCAGCAAGGGGAAACCAACATTAAGCCAAGTATTCTTGAAGACATTCCAGTAGGATTCAATGCATTAATAAAAAGTCAGCTTTTCACACCAGCGAAAGAAATCCTAGTGTATTCATTTTCCAATACTAACACTAAAAGTTTAAGCCTTTATTGGAAACAAGAGACTCATTAAGGAAAACTGATTTAAAGTCTTGGTAGATAGGTCTAAAGTGATCCACAGTTTTACAACATCCTTGCAAATACCTCTTGGGTCACCGTCTTGTACATCAGCTAAAGCGTTGCTGCCCATGTAACTTCAACCGAAGCATGAGCTCCCCCCACCCTCCTACCTTTTTGGGTTTCTTTAGATCAGACTTAAGCCTGTGCTGTGAGTCTAAAACCTTCTGCCACATTCACTACCTAAAGAGCCAGAACTACATTCAGAAGGCAGCAAAACATAATTTAAAAGCAGCAATGTGTATTTTTAACATTGCTCTGGACACCCTGAAGCATCACCCGGTTTCCCATGCACAAACTGTACTGCCACCATCCACCCTGGCACTGCTTCTACACTTGAACCCCAGACTGATGCAAGAAGCAGGAGTGGTGGGAAGGATTTTGAAGTACGACAAGGAACTCCCCCACAGCAGCTTCAACATCATGCTTGCAGCAGCCTTCTCCCAGTGTGGCCACCTCTCTCCACCATCTGGGTCTCTGGGCTGGCAACTTGCTATGTTCAGAGTGGAGCTGGCTCCCCCTTTACCCTGCAAGCATTACTGCTGCATCATGTAAGAAACAATTGTGTCTCCAGATGAACCAAGACCTTTTCGGAGGCAATCAGCTCACAGCAAGGCCATGCAGCTCTGCCTCTCCCCCCTCATTGGTCCTGGACACCCAGAAAGTCCGTCATGTGGGTGGGAGCCCAGTGTCCAGGTAACTGAGCTGGTCCTCTCCTCTTGGTTGAAAACTTAAGCAAAAATCCCTGTCTGCATTTCTAATTTGTGGACTACCACATTTCAACACCTGAAACTCAAACACAGCTGGTTATTACACAATGGCCAGTACCTTAAGTGAGATGCTACTAAAATCATCTCACTTAATACTACTCACTCCATTTCTTGGCTCTCAACTTTAGTACTTTTCATCACCATCGTCTTCTACCTGGCAAGCCACGGGGATCTCCTCAGACTACTAGAAGTCACTAACAGGACCGCACCTATCAGAAGTGTTTCCAACATGAAAACCTAGCCAGGAATGAGGGGGTAGAAATCACAGAAGCAGAGAAGGAACATTTTCTGGCAGGCTGCTTATAAGGCATTTCACAAGCAGGAACAGGTCTGACATATTTCTGAACATGGCATGAACTTTTTGTTTTTGCAAAATCTGATTGGCCACAATGCCAAAAAAAGCAATCTGCCACCTTTTATTCTGAACTGACAGCCAAAAGCAGAAATCAACATAAGGAACAGATTGTGAAACTACGTAAGCAGGAATTTTGCTGGTCATTCACAAGCAGCAAACGTAGGTATTTGGTGCTGCAACACTGCACGACCACCAAAACAAGCCACTTCCACTTCAAAAACCACAGCTGTGACACATCAGCCACATGGGTACTCCAGACTCCTAGAAGTTGCCCATGAAATCTGTGGCTTTGAAAGATACAGGTACTCATCAGCTCTGGTTTACAAAGACACTGGTCTCAGATTCCTTGGCAGCTGCAAGAAAAACAGGTTGTGAAAACACAGAAAGGTCACTTATTTTTTCATTATGTTTAATGAACAAACAAAGAGATGGAGCCAGCTACACCAGAATGAGAACTTGACCTATTTTTGTTTCTGGCCTGAAGGGGCTCAGCACATTCTAGTAACAAAACGTTATTTGGCACCTTAAGGAATTAAATTTCAGAAGATGCTGAGCCTGGTACTTAGAGCTTGGGAGTCTGAAACTTTCAAGGGAACACTGATTAAATCTTCCCATGAGGAGAACCAGGGAGCTGGGGACCAACACAAGTTCTCTTGTCCCAAGGCGCTACAAATATTAGTTCAAGTATTCAAACCTGCAGTGAGAAAGAAGCCATTTTAATTTTTAAAAGTGCGCATTACTAGTCAGTGAGTGGTGCTATTTGCATTATGGCAACCTCAGAACTGTAAAAAGAGCTATTAACTGGAGGCTTCAACACCTCAGAAAAAAAATACCAGCTGTCAACTTGCCTGATCTTTGTACATCATACAGCACCAGTCACATCTTTGCCTCCCTCACTGGAGGCCAGTCTATCTCCAGAGGCAGAACAGTTTCTGATTACTCTGGACGTGGGTCACTGCCAACACAGCATGGTAGGAGCAGGAGGCTTTGAGGTGGTGGGAGGACCAGCCATTTTCTCCACAGTCCCACAATGGTATGCACCATGGAGCTAGTTTCTTAGTTGTCAAAAATGCATCATGAACGAATTTAAGAAACTAAGCAGCAGGAAAGGTGTATTCAAGGCGCTGAGGTTACAGTCTTCAAAAGCTGGTAGTCATTTTTTCAGACAATGCTGTTGTCCTACAGTGCCCTCCTCAAGATTGTGTGTGCTGCACATGTATGGTTTTCATTTCACTGATAGAAAACCATTTTGTAAAAATACCGCCAAATCCTTCTTTGCTCCCCAGACCACATCCTCTTTTGGCTGTAGGACAGCTCCTCACAAAATCATCTACTGCTTAACAAACTAGCCAAATTAGGGCAAAGCCACTTACAACTGCACACGTTATAGATGTACACACATTACTACCCCTGGGTAGTTTAGACATAACAGTTGCACAAGCTAATCCTATCAAACCCAGACATCCAAAGGAGCCCAACTCCACCAAGTAAGAGTCAAAGTACCTGGAAACATAGGTCAGTTTTTCCTCTTCCTTTGCTCTCATCTATGCTCAGGGCATCAAATGAAGGCCCTCAATGAAGCAATTTTTCATTTTAAATTACTTTTCTTTCCTGCCAAAAGCATAATACAGTTATTTCTTCTCTCACATCTATGCGATATAGAAGATCTCTTTTTTACTATTATTAAGAAAATTACTGGAGAATAAAGAACGAATCTCTTGACCACAGCATCTTCTAAGGAGAAAGTTTTCCATTGGCATGTTCCTCACCTGCAACAAAAAGCTTCAAGAGATGGCAAAAAGAATAAAGGAAAGCAACCTATCAGCCTACCTGTAGAAGACCTTTTTATTGTCATCAGAAAAAGGTGGTTTGGTTTTGTAGTTTTGTTTACTGTAGAAAACTACCTTTTTTTTTTTCCCCTTTTCTAGAAGCCTCTATGCATATCACATAACCTGAAAATTAACTGTGAGGCTAAAGGAGAAGTTAGAAAGAGTGCATTTTCAGGGCAGAGCTTCAACAAGCTACAATGGGTGTGCAAAAAGACTAGTAGAGAAAGCAGTCCTACTGCGAGCACAGGAGCATCTCTCCACCTCAGCTACCTTTCACACAGCAGAAGTTCAGCTGTCTCTCACAGGACCTTATAGATGCAGGAGGGCAGCTGGCGTGAACTCATGTGGAGGAAAGCTGCCTCCTTCTCACCTTCCTGTATATTTGAGTACATCTGCCATGCGACAGGCAGGGACCCTTTAACAGGAGAATTAATTCTGCTGCCCCATTTCAGGACGTTCAAGGGCAGGATAAACCCTCTGCAGGTTAGCCCTCCTTTCCCCCACCCTCTCGGGATGCCAGCTTTCAGACCCAAAGGCTACAGAAGACATGCAGTCAGATGTACAATTAAACGTGCACAGTTTCAGCTGTAAGAGGAAGGGTGCAACATGCTTAATCCCAGTAGATGAGCCAAGTGTGTTTAATTACATGACTGTACACAGTTGAACTCTAAGACAAGGAATTCTTGTCTGTTTGGAGCTTTAAAATCTTCAGCATTACAGAAGAACAAACTTTTATTCTCGAGAGACAAGCATGTGCATATTCTCCCCGAAGTTCTGAAGACAGAAACAAAACTTCATCAAAACAGCTTTGAGCAGTACAACCCTGTATCTGTAGCAATTTGGCTAGGATACTTGTTTTAAAACATTCTTTTTTTGTGGAAAACATAAGCACAAGACATATTCACTTTGTGCAGGTGCTCAGCTCATGACATTCATTACGAGTGAGAGTGGGCAGACTAATGGAACTATTTGCAATTGTGTCAAATGCTCGTGTGCATTGCAGTTCTAAGTGCAGAGTTAAGGAGAAAGATTTAAGGATAAACAGAAAGTGGTGGCTCTCCAGAGACACCAAAAGCGGCTGGACAAGACATCAACTACAAATAGGCACAGAAAGGCTGCAGGTCCTTAGTATGGTCACACAAGGGCACACGTTCATGAAAAAAAAAACGAAACCCCAAACTTAGTTTTGTCACCAGGAACAGAAGAGCAAAATCACGTCCATTTGACAGTAACAAGAATTTTATATGCTAATATTCTTAACCTAGATATTCCTTAAGTCCTTTCTTAAGCCCTACTTTTTCCTCAAGCCTTAGAACACTTCAGTGATTCCCACATGTTCCAATTTACCTGCCCTTTTAGGAGGAGAGATAAAAGTATATATACCTTGGATTTTTGCAAAAAAAAAAAAAGCAAAAAAAACCACAAAACAGGAAAATTCAGGAATTGACAGACAATACGCAATTCCATTAGATCCCTTTTAAATGACTACTCATTGAGTACTTTTAACAGGCTGAGCTTGGACTTTGCAAATAAATTACACAGCTGCTATATTAAGAACTGTTGTTAATGATAGGTAAATATATTTTTAAAAGAATTGTTATCCTGCAGTAGGTGCGGTGCTCAGACACTCTTAGCCATGTGTAGCAGAAACAAGGGCAACCTGTGCCTTCCTGTGTGGACTCTACTGCCAGGACAAAGGGTAAAGCAACAGCTTCTTAGTGAAACTGCAGCTCATTGGATTCAATTAGATAAGGCTCTATGCAGAAAGACTTTGGTGTTCTCCACGATGGTTCACGCTGGTGTATATGGACCACAGAGAACGCAGTATCTCCATTACATGGAAACTGTTCTGAACATGACCCAGTACAAGGAGCCAAATGTAAACCAGCGTTTAATAACATCACCACCTCCTAAATTTGTGACACCGAACTACTCCTGAAGCAGCTGGAGAACAGTGTTATGCTCCTGTCAAATACACCTAAAAGTTTTGCATGAAGAGGAAAAGGATGAAGCATCACACAGCTCACATTAACACAGCTAAACCTATCAAATTACTCAGTTCCAAACTCCTGAATACTCAGTTTTAAGAATACTTGGCTATGGCTGCATATATGGGTGTTCAGAGCTTGAAGTGACAGGTCTGGCAACATAACACAATCCTAGATCTGTTTACTATGCAGATTTTTCTCTTTCCACCCATATAAAACACCAGCATCAGGAATGTGACAGACACTAGTTTCAACAATTAAGATGACACCTCAGTTTCTTTGGTAACACGAGGTCAGAGCAACACCTTGTCACTACAAAACAGAACATATGAAGGATCAACTCCATGCAGAATCTTTTCTAAAAATGCCCAAAGCTTACCCACCTACCTCTTCTGACCCAAGGGAAAGCTGCTTGTGAGTCCATCCCCACCGCAAGGTGAAGAAAGGGTCCACACATTCAAAGATATTCAAACAAAAGCTTCATAACCCTCAGGCACATCATAGCAGGGTCCCAAGGCTCACCATGTGGTTTGTAAGCACACATTCACAAAAGGGTTTAAATGACTTTAGATGCCAAGAGACCTCTGATGATGGTGCAGCTGAAATTGCCGAGGAACACACCTTTGCTCTAACAGGAGACAGGGAAGAGCCACCCATGTCCAGTCCTGAGCAGAAGGCACAATTCACACTGATGAAAATAAGCAAGACAGCAACAGGATACACTTCTAATACCCTGATGGCAGCAGTGTTTTCAGAAGGGATTTTCAGCTGCCTGAAAGGGATATCCTCAGTGCCAACTAAACGGTGCTCCCAAGCGTACAAGGACATCCATTCAGAACAACCCAAAGGGACTTGGGCTGCCCTAACTCTTTTACCAAAACAAAAAACTTGGTAGTGAACAGCTCATAGGTAAATGGACATAAAGCCTCCCTGTGATTTCTTCATTAATGCTCTAAGGCCTTCTTTTCCTGAAGCCTCTTTTACTCACACAGATTTTTATTTTATTTTCTAAATCCCTTGTGAGCTCTCCTAGATCTCTCTCTGCGGTTACCTTTAGCCTTCCAAATTGTTTCCATTTCTTCTTCAAAATATAGCCAGCCCTTTTCTGTTGTTCTTTCTGCTTCTACAGGCCCCCAAACCCTATTTAATCAGTGTCTTAAAAGCTGTTCTACTAGAGAAAATTAGAGATGAGGAGTAAAACTTAGAAATTATAGAAACTAACTTCATGCACAAATAAGATTTAAAAGTATTTAAAAAAAACCAAAAAGATGGGAACTTTGTTTTCTGGAAAACTGTATCAATTAAGAGACAAACTCATACTTTTCCTTTGATTTTCTCACCCCAGAGAAAAGCAATCTGAAGGGCTGACTTGCCGAAAGCCCACAGAACCACTTGCTCTTTTGCAGATAAGGTCACAAGTAAGTAAGAAAAGGTGAGATAGTTTCAATTGTTCACTTATTTGCTTCAGAATCCCTTAGTTTCAGGTTCAGGGGCTGCCTTGGTTCCACCCCCCAACCTCCACAAAATCCATCAGAGTTTATCGTCTGAATGTGTGAGTTTATCCCTTCATTTTGCACGTTAGCTTGTCACACATCTAGACTATCTGGAACGAGAGCTTCTGCAGGAGGACTGAGCAAACAGCATGAACAGGAACAAGAGAGAGTTCATACAGTGTGGTCCTTCCAGCTGCAAAGTCCCCATGCTTCTACAGAACACCACTTGTTTCTTGATGTCTTTTTCCATATATGTTGCCACTACCCTATTCCCAGAAACTTGGAAACTGCCAGAGATCTAGCAGGCCAAAAAAAGGCGTATCTTGTTGAGGGGGAAAGGTACACTGGCAACAGACGGACAGACACAAGTAAGACTTAAATCAGCAAATTCAGCACCATTTAGGTGCATGTTTAAAGGAAAAGCAAGAAAGAACCACAACAAAAGGAAAAAGTGGGAAATAAATGAAAATAAACTAAGCAAGGAACAGAACTGTAGGCTTACAGAATATGATTCTCAAGAACAGCAAAGTGGTTTGCAAATCTGCAGTAAAAAAAAAAAGAAAAGGCTACAATTTTCATACACTAAAGGAAGTTACATACTGTTAACAAATCTCTTCCAGTTTCTCTTAAAGAAGAAATAAATTGAGGCAATCCATTAACACAGAAGACATTTTGTACAACACAATTAAGTAAAAACATGGATTTTTTTAGTTTAGTTTGCCATTCTAATCAAAGTGCAGAGGGACCAAGGGGAATAGACAATTTGTTTGTCATAAACAGAGGCACTGCTACCAGCAGTAAAATAACCAAGTATAAACATATTTCCGTTGTAGTTTTCATTGGAGCACTTTTTTCCTGATAAAGCCACTATTATACTTAATATAGTTAATAATACATTCATAACACCCAAGTTGTTCATTCCCACAAACAATGCTAGGCATGTGGAATTTTTCCTGTTCCTTACAGCGACATTTTCTTGGCTTCTTCCTCTGGGAAAAATATTTAGGCAACAACTTCCCTTTAGTATAATATATATAGACCCACTTGAGTTATTTGATAAAGTTCAGTGCATCGTGCTGCATTTTCACTTTTCTACTTTGTGAAGAGCCTCAGACTCAACCCCCTGGATGTTACTGTTGAGCAAAGAAGAGGGCACTGTCAGCCACGTCAGAATTTGGAAAGCTCTGTCACCCACTTGATAGAATAAGCTTTGAAAATTCATCTTCTATTGAGTTGCCAACAGCAACCACCACCAGAACCAGGGAACAGAGACGAAAGATCACCTTCTCTGTGTAATAAGAATGAGTAAGATTCCATTGAACTTTTTCACTTATTTCTTAGAGAGCAACGTGGCAAGTAAATCATAGCTTTCTGAAGGTAAGTCTATGTCATTTGAATCCTATACATTTAGCAAAACTGCATTTCAACAAGGCTTGTACATTTATAAATCTACTACATTAAAACAAACATTTTGGCTTTAGTTCCCTGCTTTATGACAAGAGATCATTTTTCACCTTCCATATCAACAGGAATACAACTGCAGACTAGCATTATTAATTGCAAATTCCAGCATTTTTTAAATTCTTCTTTATATGAGATTTCTTTCTATTACAATTCAAGTTCTCTAGAAAATAGAATCTAACATTTTTTCTAATAGCATTTTCTGGTTTCACTCAGCATTTCACTAAATGACCAATGAATGCCTGTTCCCAACCGCAGCTACATAAAATATGTTCAAGTGTGCAAGCAGGAAGACAGACAAGATTGAGAAAACTGACAGAATCCAGCTACTAAAACACCCTTCCCAGATCTTTGAGGTAATTTGGCAAAAATGCAGCCAACTGATGAGTTTTGAGCAGCAGCGTTGTACAGATTACTATCACCATCCACAATCAGAGACTTCCCTTACCCCAAATGGTGGATACGAAGCAGCAGCAGCGGCGGAGGCAACGCTCACTGCGGGAGGTGGTATTCCTGAAGAAGAAGGTGGGAACAGACCCAAGGCATTCAGATTTAATCCAGGAATTAAATGTGCTTGAAGCTGCAATGGCAGAAGAGTTATTTAAGATTACAATCCCCATTATTAACTTTAACCAAAATCCTAGTTGGCATAGGCTATTAACCTTTTCAGAAGACGTCAGCATGTTATTTAAAAAAAAAATAATAATAATTTCATCTCCATTACCCCAAGGACTCAGCTTCAAACCTATTTCCCAGACATCTGCAGAGACCAAAAACATTAAAAAAAACGCAGCAAAAAGGGCAGCTGGGAATCACTTGCCAGAACTTCATCAGTGAAACTTATAACAAACTTTATAGCAAGAAATTCAGACAATAGTACAATTTACTTTCAGAGTGAAAAAAAAAAAATTAGAGAAATAATATAATATTTTTGGTTTTATACCTGTAGAAACAGAGAAAGCCCAAGCACAAGCCCTGACTTTTCATACACTGGGGGTATGCACCACACTATAGCCCCATCCTCCCTCTTGTGTCCTTTCCTTCCTATGCCTTGCAAAAGATGATGGTGGATACCCCCAGCATTTGCTGGGAAAGCACCAGCAATAAAGTTGCATGTCCCTTACTTGACCAAACCAGAGAAAAGTGGCAGCATCATGCGGTGGGAAGCATTGGTTGTCTGTAATTCAGAACTTGTCAGTACCCTTTTTCCGCTTTTCCAGACTATTACCCAGTAATATGACTATGCTTTAGCAATACCTCAGCTAGAGACAGGCACCATCTCAGGCCATCAAGATAAGCCAATCATGAGACACCAAAAACCACCCAAAAACTTCAACTGAAAAACTACCCTAAATAATCACTACAAACTAAACTGGAAATCCATCCAGTAACAGAGGCAGTTTTCTGCTTTGCCAAACAGTAGAGCAGCCTCAAGCTCACCCCATGTTCCTGCTCATTCTATCAAGCAAAAATGTACCACTATAAAATAATTTATTGCATCCTTGTGTGCAGTTTGTGTCCTGCAATTTGCTTACAGTAAGGAAGAGAGGGGAAAAGCGGGGAGAATGTTTTCTCCAGCCAGTAGGGAAACTATGAAGACTAACCATTTCTAGAAAATCAGAGACTACTGTAACCTAATAAAAAAAATAAAATCTCCAGTTTGATTCTAGACCATAAAATTTGGATATACACACAAAAAGCTCTTCATAGCTTATCAAAGATCTCAATCATTTCTCAATATGCATTAGTAATACTTTGGCAAACTAATGAGGTGTGTTGCTTTTATTATATAATCTCCAATCACCTTTGAATAACTAAATGCCTTTATCATCTGTATCAAGAAAAACCTTAATAAAGCCTCCTTAAATTAAGTAGTTGAAAGCAGGAGTTACTTCTTCCATACTTTGTTATGCTTTTAACATAAAGTAGTAATTCCCAGTCTCTTCAAGAGACATACAAACTAGAGCATATAAACCACAATAATATATAAACACACTTTCCTTCGTGTTTTTGCAAGAAAAAAAAAAGTGAAAAGCTCATTCATTTTCTCCATCTAAATCAATTTCTCAGTTCCCCTACTCAAAACAAACCAGAAAAAGCCTTCATTAAAATAGCATATACATAAATAACAAAAAAACTTGCTCAAGCCCCCACAAATTAATACATGAAGCAATAGAGAGAAGTTGCAACATGAAAACTCTGGTGTGATATTAGGAAAGAAGCTTTCACTGTGAGAGCAGTGAGACAGGGCACAGGCTGCCCAGAGACTGTGGACTTTCTACCCACGGAAATGGGTAGAGGGAACAAGTCCCTAAACAATCTAATTTAACTCTAAAGTGGACCCTGTATTGAGCAACCCTCCTGCTGAGCCAGGTAACAACCAGAGGTCCCTCACACCTAAATCTTTCCATGGTTCTATTTCCAGAAAGGGCCCATGACACAAGACAACTCACATTCATAGCAGCAATATCATTTTCATAGGACTCCCTGATTTTCTTCATAATTTCTTCCTCAGCCTTGGCACAAGTTTCAATACTGCCTTTAACTGTAATGGTCCTTTCCGGATTATAGAGTGTCAAGTCCTGCAATCTGCAAATGAAACAGAAGCACAGTTAATTAGCAAACAGCGGAAGGTAATCCAGGTTTGAGTGTGATGACATCCGAGGGTGTCAAGTTTGGCCTCCAAAGAGCGTAGTATCAATTCATAACAGGGCTCAAAAGATAGTTCTCGGAGAAACTCTGTCCTCACAGCGGATTCCTTAAGGAAGGAGAGAGGGGGGAAGCCCAACCCTTAGTGGACCTGCAGGAGAGCCTCCAAATCCTCATAACAGGAAAAGAAAAGCTGTGTGCGAGACAACATTTGCTGCAAAACACTAGTAACTCCTCAGGGAGAAAAGGAAAGGGTGACAACATTAAACTAGTGCTTTGTCAGGTAACAAACACCGACCTACTGTGGTAAAATGGAAAAAAACTGACTGGGAAGCCGTGGCATATCCATGTACTGAGAAAAGGTGAGGTGAAGGGGTGAAGGCAAAAGTAAAAGTCAGAGCAGGATGCCGGAGAGGTGAGTGAGGAAGCCCACGGTAGGAAGGAGAGGAAGCAGCAGACATGGCTTCTTTCTTGCACGATGGGCAAGTGCTCAGTTAGGCAGCGGCAAGCACAAAATGCATCCACAAAGCAACCCTTCTGTTTTGAGTGTGCAAGCACTGAGTTACTGCCTCAGGAAGAAGAGTGGTGGAAAATACCCCAAAGAAGAAAGGAAACGCTTCCCCAACCCAGCTGCCTTACTTTATGGACAGGCTTACCAAAAAGTCTAAATGAAGAGATCGGGAGAAAGACTAATTAGACAAAGCAGAATCAATGGGCACGTACATTGGTTTTTACGTACCAATTAAACCAGGCAACTTCATGGGGCTACTTCAGGCATAGCATGATAAGTATGATCTTGAGGCCAAGATTTTAATGCAAATAAATCATTAACTTGCTAAATTAAAAAATACTCTGCGAGTGTTTACAGACAAAGCATTATTTGTGTCATCAGCAATAAAGACAAGTTGGTTTCATGGAATGAAGACCATTATCCCATTTACCCCGTACATAATTTTTTTCCCTTTTAAGAAATAACATTAACAGCCTGTGTACTGTTTGCAAATTAAATGTTTATGCCAACACACTTAAGAGAGCATGCCTGTCTTACAAGCCCTATTCTTCAAGCAGAATTTTTTGGGTGCTTTTTCTCCAGTTGATTCACTTCTTTTCCTCAGACTAATTCCATAAAGGTTTACATAGCTTCAAGAAAGTTTCGGGTTCTTTCACCCAATTTTGAATCTCCTCTTTTGAGGAACATCATTTACTCTTAGCTTCCTTGCCTTTATTTGAGCTATTTTCTTTTCAGTCTCCTGCATGTCTTTACAATTCTTCATACGTCTTCATGTGTCTTCCAAACTTTCTCCCTTTCCTACAGCCTACAAGCCCCCTGGCTAGAGCCTAAGTCCAGGATGCCCTCAAATGCTTGGAAGTTCACATCAGAGTATTCGTTATTCAGAACAGAAGGTTCTCTGAGGATATCACTCCAGGGTAAATCTACTATTATCAGCCAAGCTTCTACAGTGCTGTTGATCTAATCAGTGATTCACAGATTTCCAGTGAAGATGAAAACTCCTGTTTAATGTCAGCTAAATTTGAACAGGCCTCAGTTACCTTCACTAACTCACAGACCAACAGCTATTGCTTTGAAGCAGAGTAGCCAACATAACCCAGTTTGCCTGCTGGTGGACAAGAGGGACAGAGCTGCTACTAAAAGTATTTTTTTCAGTATTCATCTGCTTTATTTCCTGCCATCTTGTCCAAAATTCTAGTCTATATCAGAAACTAAAACATCACTAGTTTCACTCATTTTCACACATAGCCCAGAACAGATCCAGGCTTAGAGTTTAAAACTCTTCATTACATATGGTATAATACATTAAAAACTACCAACACTTAAAATATAGTCTAACACGGGCTCCATATCGCCTATGTTATTTTTAGGCTTGCTCTTGACTGAGTTTACAATGAAGACCCACTGTTTACATTAAATTTAACTGAGCTTAAGTAACAGTTTAATCCACATTATGGAAAGGCCTCCAAAAGGCTGTTATCTCAGCCTTCAAAACACACGTAATATTTTTGTAAGAACGCTGTACCTGAATATACCGCAGCAGCATTGCTGCTGTTTGAGACATCTCACCAAAAGATTAAACCATCAGAAACTTACGGAGATATCGTGATTTTAGTATCTGTGTCCTGTTCAATTTTCTTCAGGTTTCTTCCTTCTTTGCCAATAAGTCGGCCAACAAAGTTGTTATGTGCCAAAATCTTCAAAGGAATTTCTTCTGTACTGTAATGGAGGTTACACCCAGTGAGACTTTTGGAGACCAGAGCGCAAGGTTTTTATGTACCTTATAGATAAATTTTATTTTAATAGAAATGACTACAACTCCCACTTACTTACACATGTTTATACTAGATGCAGAACGAGTCCAGGTGCAGTGCGCATTTCAGCACTACCACCTAAAGCTCCATTGGAACATACCTGCTAAATAAAGCTCAGACTGAAATAGCAAGAGCTGATGGGAAGGAAGAAATATACCTTAAAGCTTTTAGTGAGAGCTCACAACTTGTTATGCTCACTCTGACTAAAAGCTATTAGTTGTTCAAGAAACTTCAGTATTTGCTCCAGTTCACCTCAAAGTCACAGCCAGACAATGGCTGAAAATGTAGATGTGTGCTGGGGCTAATTAAGCAAGTAGACTGTCCTGAAAGGAAAAAAGTCTTAGTACCTTTACCTAGTTAAATACGGACAATGGCAAAGATTCACTTGTTAACAGTTTTTAAAAGACTGCATCTTTAAATGGAGTCAATAAGAATTCAGACTTTTTAATGCCTCCACAATGAAATGCCTTTTACTCACAATTTAGTATCTTGAGCTTCCTTTTGCATGATCTCCATAATAATTTTACAAGCCGTTGAGCAGCCTTCAGGAGTAGAGTGGATGGTAATTGGTTTCTCAGCAGCACCTGCATTCTCTTTACGATGAATATCAATTCTTGAAAGAAAGAAAAACACTAACTGTAACCATGTACTATATGGCAAGCCTTGCATTTTTCCAATTCTCACAAAATTAATTTATTTTGAGCTAACATTGATTACATTTAAGTGGTTTAATTTTGCAAAGTATACAACTACTTAAACATCTCCTAAATACTTTTTTTTTTTTTTGGTGTGTTATAAAGAGCCTCTCCTATCCTGATTTTACCAGCTAAACCTCATCTTTGTGGACACTGGGGTCCCCTTTCCTCACTGAACTCCCATCAGGATATTCAGGGGAGTTGTTAGATAGACAATCTGTGGTAAACCACTGAAGACAACATATCGTCAAGCTTTCCCAATACTCTATTACCAGCCCAGTCGCTCCAGTAATAACGGCTGTGCAGGTACAGTCAGGCTTTGTCCCACCTTGTATTTTTTAATGACCTCATCAGCAGAGTTTCCTAGCACTTCTCCGCTAGCAAGTAGCATCATAGTACTTGCTTTCATCCTCAGGATTACTTTTCTGTGCCTTTTAAGCCTAAAGTTTGTCCTTATATTACCTTTCCTCTAGCTCTACTATGCCACCCTAAAACCACTAGCTTTAGTCTACACCACAGTTTGTGTAGCTCTAGGAATTGAACAAAAACCAATTATGACCTGCATCAAGACAGTGCCTTGGATATTATTTGTTCTCTGTCAGTAACTGCAGGTCACATACTCTTTCCACCTCTGCTTTTTGCTTCCTCCCCTAAAATCATAGCTGTTTCCAAACTTAGCAACCTACCATGCTGCTTTTCAATAAAACCCTTTATTTTTCCTGTTCTTCCTGTTACTGAAAATTCATTTTGTTTCATGATGCAACATTTTCTAAGAAGCCCACGGCAATCCTTGGTGCAACTGGAAGTAGATAACATTTCTTTTTTTATCCCCAAAACAATGAAAACATCACTCTTGAAGTCACATATCTGTACAGTTAGCCACCTGTGATTATTTCTGCTCTGTCCAGCCTTCTTTCAAGAAATAGAAGCTTTCCTTATGCCAATCTTCTAGGATTTTTATAGTCTGGGAATTACACATTCTAAATATCACCTGAAAAATTGGTTAACCATAGCAAAGTACAACCAAGTCTTGTCAGGACACCACAAATCTCTTAAATCTGTGTTGTTAAACACAGCAAATAGTCTCCTGGGTTACAACATGCTAATGAGAGGTTGAAAGGAGCATCATGATAATCCTGGGTTTGACAGGGGAGAGGGAGCCTGTTTGTTTGTAGGGGGGGGTGTAATTAGGGAGGACTCCCTTATCCTCATTAACTGCTCTCAAAACTGAAGCCACTCACCCTCACACCCCTCACATTCAACTCATTTACAGGTCCTGCCTGTTGTGACTGCAGTGTACCGCTGAAGACGGCATCTTTCACTCTCTGCTCTTAGGGGTATCCTGGAAGAATTCTTTAAATACGATCCCTGCCTCCCTTGGCATCTGCGCTGAGCTCTTCCTTGTGGGTAGGGATTTATTTAACACGCACTGAAAGCAATCTCCTCCACCGTCTGTAGACCCTAGTGCCCTAAGCTTCTTAGGTCACTTAGCAGCTTGCTTTTTGCCTCCCGTGCAGCTCCCTGACGTGTGCTTTGGTGTGGTTTGCAACTTGACAGCAAGAAATTTATTCACCAGAAACGCATGGGGTGAGGTGTAAGGAGTAGTGAGGGGAGATAGAAAGTTTGGTGGTTGGGGGGTTTTTTTCCTCCCTCTTGAATTGAAAACATTTATAAAGCCTCAGAGTACCCTGAGTTAAACTAAAGCTAGAATAAACACTTAAAAACTTCTATATGTCACCACACTGACTGTATGTCCCAGAGATCAACATATTACAGATCTTTCAGTTCCACTTTTTGTGCCTGAACCTTACTGGTACACCTATAAACAAACCCTCCAGTATAAAGTACCATCCTACTAACATTGTCAAATTTTTTATATTTTCTTTTTAAAGGGAGAAACAAGTCCCCTCAAATTTGAACATGTGTCAAAGACAGAATACAGTCTTTAAATAAATCTTGCAAAAGATTTCCTATTCGCTGTTATTTTCTTGTGCTCTGCAGCCACACGGTTTAGTTGTGATGTTCCTTTTTTTTATGGGAAATGAGGACATAATATTAAAGCTTCCAATTACAGTTCTGTAAAATAACTTACTTGGACTGTGTCTGCTTTGTAATGTTTCTGATTGTCGCTCCTTCTTTCCCAATAATGGCTCCTACAAACTGAGTGGGAACCAGCATCCGTAGAGGAACGTCCGACTGTGGTTTCTGCCTGGTGGTTGCGCCGGGTGACCCTTGCCTTGGAGGACCTCTCTGTCCAAATCCACGTCTTCCCTGGGGATGCTGTTGCGGAGGTTGCTGGGCTGCCATTTCATCAGGGATGTATGCAACTTTCAAGGAATAGTTTTCAAGCTGAAACCCGTTCAGTTTTTCTATTGCTCTGTTTATTTGCAAAGGGGAGGAGAGAGGAGGAAAAAAAAAAAAACCAACCACAACACAATCACATACAGGGCCTTATGAAATGACAAGTCATTCAGATATAGACTTCTCCTTTTTCTAAATCGCACGACAAAGCTAAAAACTGGTTCCAAGGTAAAAAGTTACATTCAGAATTCTTCAGTCAAGATTTCGATTACACAACTGGTTTTCTTTTTTTTTTTTTTTACTTTTTTTTTTTTAAGTCACCATATTAAGGACTACAAGTTAGTTCTTGCTTGCTCTGGGCTTCTGTGTACTTTAAAGCTTTTGCTGGTGCAACCCTATCAGCAAAACCTCACAGGAGACAGAGCTTATACACTCAAAAGCATTCTTTTGCCTGATTTAATTTAAATCAGTTTCCCAACTAGAATTAAAGCTGCACCAGAGGGAAAACTTTTTTAGCTGCTATCACAGCACCTTCATTAGGGTTTTTGCCAGCACAGCTATTTGGCTTGAGTTTCTGCAGTAACTGACATAGCTATGACAGGAAGAAGAAAAAAAAAAAGAAAAAAAAAAGCATGAAAGACAGCTCCTGGTTCATTCTCAGCAGGAAAGAAAACATTCAAAACCAGTCAATGGCACTTGAAACACCGCTTCACAGACCACTACATCGCAACTTATCATCTAGTCATGTTTTAAGCAGGTTGAAAAGTTAACCAGGAAATTAAAGCCAACACGTCTGTTAAACTCTCCACAGATACAAAGGTGTCAGAAGGCATCGACACCGTGTTTCAAGTTCTTTTGTGCTTTTAGGCAAAAAAGAGCCCTCTGTTAAATATCCCAGAGGGGTATTGCCCAAGTGCACACTATGCACTCGCACCGTGGTCCATCACACTGAACACCCACCTGATTTCTCAGCCCTCCCTCTTTCTAACCAAGGTGGGCCCAAGTTTGTGAGTCAACCTGACCTGCTGCTCTTCTCCTCTTCGCAGAGGGAACGCAACTCTAAACTTTAAAATGACAGACTTCTGGAGGGTAGAAGATCTTCCGCTTACAGAGTAGAGTCAATATGATTAATTGACCCAGGAAACAGTAGGAATAACTAAGCTACACACAGCACACAGGTAAGCTAGTGATGTAAAATTAATGCGTTTGCCCAAGAGACATTTTAAGTTTCACTACAGAGGCATATTATTTGGATTATCATCAATATGATATATTGATATCACTGAAACATGCATTGATTTGGAGTAGTTTATAAACACCAGTCTCAATCTTGGACCAAGATTTTTTTTAGAAACAAAATTTAAAATAAAAACAGTGGTGGGAGGAAGGAGGTTTCCATCTCACATTAAAGAACCCACCAAGATTTTTGTTAAAAAGCTCCAATAACCGTATGCTCTGGAGCAGGGTCTCTGAAATTCAGAAACTTAACCCAGTCCCTCTGTTCACACACATTTGCAGGTGGTTACCGCCATTTTACCAAATATGGCCCTGGCAACACTTCTTCTCCTGCCTCTACTGAAGAGATAAAGAACGATACAAGCCAATTGCCTAAATTTTCAAGGGCAGCCAGTGAAAAATACTGTTTATCTCCTGGGTGTCCTATTTGATAGTCTGGGTCTCAAGCAGCTGTTGAAGCCCAGCAGCAGCTTTGCAGGTACCAAGTGGTATATGGGTACTGAGGACAGCATGCCCCTCATCTCCCAGGGGTTGAACCAGCATCTTCAAATATTCCAGTTGGACAGCAAAGAGCTTATGAGAAAACAACTAATTTGTGCCTTTGGAGCACTGTTTAATAAGGGCTGGTAATAAATAAGGCCCAAGGCAATGCCAATGAACAACAAGGAAAGCAAAATATTGAATAACTGATCACTGCTCATTAAATACTTCTGTTCACCAAATGAGACACGGGTCCTTTGGGAACAAAGTGGGAGCATAATTGCTCCCATAACAGAAGAATCTCTTACAGCACATGGCAAAAGAGAGCTGGATTAAAATTTGCTGAGGCTATTTCAAAAGTTGACTTAACTTTTACTCCATGGACTTTGAAAAGCATTCTATTACACAGAAAGCCACGTTTACAGAACAGTAAGGGCAGTGAGCAGCCACACTAGTGAAACTTGTGTTCCTGTGGATTGGCAGCTTGAGTTTCAATTTCTGCGTAGATTTCCAATGCCTGAAAGGCATTTTGCTGAAGTCTGTCTCCACAGAGATCCTACCTGGGAAAGGAGTCTGAAGCCTTTCCTTTTCATGCAACCTGAACATATTAAGTTCTTACTGGTTGGAAAAATCTGAGGCCTCTGTTTCTGGGTTGAGCTTTACCAAAATCAGCCAAAAAGCTGAATTGCTACCAGGGAGGGAAATGGCACCACCAGACAGTGCAGTTGCGCAAGCCCTGTTTCTTTTGGAATCACATCTCAAGATGTTGGAGAGACAAGCACCAACAATTTCACAAACGTGCTGTAGGCTCCAGACTAACATCCATCCCAACACATTCCCTACCGTGCATTCATTTGACAAGTTCAGACTTTCCCAAAATGCTTCAATCTTCTCTGGCTTAGACCAGAATCCCAACACTAATACAAGACCTTGCATTAAACCAGTGCATGAGACTTCTCACTCTTCCTTGGAAGTGGTAGGGGAGGAAAAGACTAGGCTTTTTGTTTGCAACCAAGGCACATAACTATCATGTTTTCACAACAATCATTTTACAGCAATAACTAGCATACATATGTACCATACTTTTCCTGGAAAGAGGGTTGGAATTTTTCTACTTAGGAACAATTTATAAATTGCTAAATGGTTCTATGTGACTATAAGTACCTTAAATTCAAAGCAAACTGAAAAAAGTTCATTTGCCATTGTGGAAAATCAATTATGTCATCAGTGAGCAATCCCTGGCCACCAAAACCATGTGATGACATGGAAAAATAACACACTAAAAAAATATATTGGCTGGGTTGTTTTTTTGAATAAGTATTTAAAGGCAAACCTGCTTTAAAGTTCATTTCTCTAGTTATATACTACTTATACTACAGTATCTGTAGTACTTTATACTACATTCTCTAGCACACTAGACATACTACAGTAGCATCACTTGTTTAAATTAGTCTAGGTATTTATGGAGAAAACTTTAAAATAACTAATTCACCCCCGAATCAGAGAGCTGTCCATATTCTATAGGCTGGCTTGTTTTATCATTTGACTTGTTTAAGCCATGAGAAGTCAGAAGAGTCATCAATTAAATGCTGCTCTCCCAAGCCTTTTGCGGAACTGAGGTCGCCTGGGCTGGGTAGTCCCATGTCCTCACCGATTTGGGCACACACAGGGGAACACCATGGTAACTAATTTTCAGTGATGCAGCAAATACATAGTTCTGGTAGATTTCTTACAGAAGACACAAGCCTACAGCTTTTGAAAGGTTGCTTTGGCCGTTGATCCTGGCCTTCACATTCCAACGTTTGACAGATTTAACTAGTTTGGTTTTGGGTTTTTTTTCCTGAAGTATTGTCATACACCTTTACTTCAGTGTTCTGAACTCATTTTTATCAATTTTTTGGCACAAAACATAGGGCTGGAACTAGGCAAAGTGATGGCTCAGCAGTTCTTCAGCACCATAACAAGCCCAAAATTTTAGAAGCATCTAGGCACTGCTTGGTGGGGCTGGAGGGGGAGAGACATAGGCACCAAGAAAAGAGATAAGCAATTAAGAATTGTTCTTCTAGAGGATGCAAAATTCCTGTAAAACATCAACTAGGACTTGCTATTCAGGAGAGCCATCCCAGCTCCCTGGGAAAGCCCAAGCCTCAGAGGAAATCAAGTGACTGGTTCTTCACATCACTGGTGGCACTTTCAGTCAAGGCTATCATCATTCTTGCAGTCCACCAAATGCATGTTTAATCCAGCTCCTTTTGTAAGGCACATACTCACGTTGACTGACCACCTCAGCAACTCAAGTCCAAACCACAGCACCACCATCTCTGTCTTTCCACAGAGACCTCTGCCTTCCCAAACAGGGCTGGGGCCTCCTGCCACAGGCATAAATTAATAAAAGTTGTGCCGGTACCTACTGAAACAACCCACAAACCATCTTTTACACAAGGGCTAAAAGCTTTAGGGTCACTTAAAGGTGACAAAGATAGAGAAAAATTCAGTAAACTTCCTCGTTAAGAGGTGTCCCCTTCCCCCAAATTCTCTTTAATATTTAGTGGAAATGGAAGATGTTTCCATTTCATATACCAGCAAGCACTGGTACACGGGAATTTCATAGCATCGTTCAGAATTTTTTTATAAAGCAAGTTAAGAGACTGCAGCAACTACTGCCCGTGCTTGGCAAAGATGTACAGCAGCCTGGCTTATGTTCAAGTGACACCTGCTCAGAAGTAAGAGGATCCCTACATAAAAATGAAACCTTTAAGCAAATATTTCACAAATTAGTCACCTGGGCTGTTCCCATCAAAATGACATCTCACTGCTGTCCTCTCATGAGCTCCCTCTGAGACAACGTTTGCCCAGCCTTCTCCCTTTCTGATGCTAGTGGAGGTTAAACATCTCAGATAAATGAATACAGTAAAAGCTGTATTTCCAGCACAGTCTTGTGCTGGAAATCATTCATCCATTGATAGAGCAATGACACCAAGCATTAGATGGAGAACGTATTTCACTCCTACATGCAGCTCGTATGTACACCACCTTTCTTTTTTCCTCCCTGAACATACACATTTGCATACTGAGAAGGCAGATACATATGGTATTTTTTCTTTGGCATAATGATTTTTTTTTTGCATTAAATAAAAATATAGTTTTCAGTAGTATTTCTGAAAATAAAAACAAAGAAAAAATAAATCTAAGCTTATAATCATATACCACTGAATTTTCAGTATTATTGTTCCTATGGCAACATTAGCCCTGACCCATGATGGCATGTAAAATATTAGTTATGTGAACTCTCATTCATCAGGGATACGTGTTGTGTGCGCACACACACAGCTTTGTGCTTCATTGAAAGGGTAAAAAAAAAAGTGTTCCTTTTTGCAGGTATTTAATTGAAAGGTGACCACTAGAGTCTTAACACTCAAAGTAATAGACCCACTCAAATCTGCAAAGATGCAGATCCCGAGCTCCTTACACTGCAGCTGGCATTTAAAACACACCACCAATTACGAGACACAACCAGCACACGTACCCCATTCCTGAGCTGAAAAAAAAAGATAAAAATACTTAGCCCCATACTAAAACAACATGCAGCTACTCCATCTATTTGAGGCCAACTTTGCACAAAATTGCCCTTCCAAAATCCTGGGTAGAGCTAAATCCTGTAGCATGCAGGATTTGTGTGTAGACACCTACACACTGGAACATTCTGGGAAGGGAAAGAGGAGGTGGTGTAACTTTTGAAGACAGCAGCCATAATTTAGGTGGCAGCACGTCACAAGGGCAGGGTCAACATGTCCTGCTGGTTGCAGCCAGAGACCCACACTGGGAGAAGAGGGGGTGCCCTTTGGCAAGCAGGCCCCAAGCTGCCTCGGCAGTTACGTGCAGCTGGTTGGGTTGTTTGAACTGAACCACGGGCTCCAGGCTCTGCCACTTGTCCTCTCTTCCAAATATTCCATATCCCACCACGACATTCAGTAATTGCATGTGCCACAGCAGTGTGCACATGCTTTGTAAGGCCCTCTCCAGCTTCCGGGAAGGACAGAGGTAGGGGCAGTTTCCAAGTTGGAACATCTCCTTCCTCCTCCCAAGCACATTGAGGGAGAGGAGGGGAGGGATGTGGTCACAGAGATGCCCTGGCAGTCCCAAGCCTCCTCCTCAGAACCCACAGTCCCGGAGAGCAAAGGGTGGTTGGCCCAGGCCCACGTACAGCTCTGTGCTTTCTGTACACCTCTCCACAAACCTATGGAGCTCCCCATCTGCCACACTGGCTCCCCTGCTCTGGCCACCTAAAGATGAGGAGCAGCATCTTGCTTTTTCTGCCAAGACAGCCTTGTGCCCATCCAGCTAGGAGAAAGAGGCATCACTACAACAGGTCAAAACAACAGACCTCCGTTCCAACTATTAGTCAATAACTGTACACATCTCAAATTTTGGGTGCTGTGTGCTCTGTCCCAGACTTGCTTCTCAAAAGGACTGCAGCATTCTTCGCTGATTTCAGTTTCCAAGCTAACTTTAGATGCAGCCCTGTATTGAATCTGCCGCAACTGCCGTATCAGCCTAGAGACAAAAAACCTCTGCCACGACAATTAGACTTGCAAGACAGAAGAAGGCTCGGTTTCCCAGCTGGGTGGGACCAAGGGTTTTGTTCCAAAGTAGCATCCTCCCAGCAATGCATACCACACTTTTTCAGAATTGCTTATCAAAAATATCTCAGGATTGTGTTACAGCACCTTCACTGATACACACTCCAACAGGCACGGCGATGCCGTACAGCCTATCCAGCGGGGACGTAGCCAGCTTGGCATGCTTTGTCAGCCAGCACTACTATCTGTGAGGTTAGTATGTGTAACTCAAAAAGAGCAGAAAAGACACAATTAGAACCGGGGACCCACTGTATGCGGCAGAATTGAAAGCTTCATGTCACAGTGTTTGCTCCAGAAGTCATGACTAAGAGCATCATTTACCCTAAATGACTAAATTTCGAAATCCAAAGCTTGTTGTCGGCTGCTGATTCTCAACAATTCTAAACAGCTTTTGAGAAAGCCAGTTCTTGTTACTTTTCATACTGCATTGTTCTGACCAGCATTGCCTCTTATCGGCACTCGTACACCCCCTCCACAGCCTCTGCTGTCCACAACAGCCCGTTCCAAGAAGCAAAGCTAGGTCATGTCTGGGAAAACCATTCAACTGAAACACCACCACAGCCACTGCGGAAAAGCCACACACCCACAGGTCCTGTAGAGATTTTCCACTGTAATTCCTCACAGTTTTTTTTCTTTTTCCTAGAAAAAGCTCTAGTTGGCCATTTCTTCTCTTAGGGGTTTCTAAATGACTGCGAGGCTGCATCCTGAACCCAGCCCATCTGAGCTAACCTTTTCTGTAAGGAAAATGGACTCATCCCCTTAGAAAACCCTGTGTCTGTATCAAACTATCCACAAAAGCAAACCAAGGGTCCTCCAAGTGCTCTACCTGTTCAAGACACCCAAACTCTATCTCATCATTCAACCTGCATCACCTCGGGTCCTCGTCCAACATTCACGCTGGACGCTAATTCACCTGCTTCGAACTCAAGATGTTTTCCATTATTGTCATGTGATCTCTCATACAACACAATATTTCATCTTGGATGCTTCTTCACAGACTTGGCTTATCTCCGCATTTCCTCAGAATTAAACGTTAACAAGTACAGTTTGAGGAGAGAGCACGGAGAAACTGTATGTTGTTGTTTTCAACTTCAGAAAGGAGTGCACAAGTCCAGGAACTCACATCACAGATGACAAACCACTCAAAAATATGCATCATGCTTCTTTCCATGGTATTTTAGGTACTTCCTTCCTACATTTTCAAAGAATGGTGCACATGCCAGTTCCTTAATTTTTTAACAGTGCTCCATGTGCTTCTTCAGAACTAGAAATTCAACATTTGTCTCAATTCCTGTGCAACAGAATTCAAAACAACAAAAGAGCCCAAAGAACTTGTTGAGAGATTCGGGTTCTGAGAAAAGTTAAATAGTGAATTCAAGAAAAACATTGTTTCCTTCAGCTCCAGTGTACAAAGGAGACACCACTGACACAAGTTTCCCATCACATTTGTTTAGAATACGCTAACAAGTAACCTAACGCTTTAAAAGATTAAATACATGTGTTGCATTCAAGTTACACAGAAGTCATAATTACTTAATTATATGTACAAATATTATTTCATTTGTAATTTTGAATTAATGCATACCATAAGCATACTCTGCATCTTAACTGCTGATTTTAGTTAGCCACAAGGTGGCAGAAATTTCAAAGTTAAAATAAAAAGATCATTGTAGACTATTCCATGGGTTTGGTTTTGTTTAACCTGCTATGGCTAGAAAGAGGGGGAAAAATAGGTTTATGTCACCAGACAAAAAAATTAAGGAACTCACAAGTCTTTTTTCTACCTGTGCTGGAAAAGTAAAATTAAACCTATAGCATAATATATATTATGGATATTTAAAGGAAAAGGATATACAAACATTAAGTAAAGCGTTATATTTTTTCTTTTTTAATTTTTAATACCTAGATTAAGAGTTATAAATTACTGAAGGTATAAACAAGTATAAAATATGTGGCCCAAAGTTCAAAAAGTCCAAATAAACTTTTTTAGGTGATCTGATTACAACCTTTTATGTGTCTGGAAGTTGCATTAAATTTTCTAATTAAAAAAATAATAATCAGGAGAAAATTGTAGCAAAACAACAGAAAAAAATAGGAGATGAGTGCAGCTTCTAACCAGAAGACAGAGACAGAACAACCAACACTGTAAAAGGGCATCACAAAACCTTTTTAAAACATGGCTAAAAATCATTAAGCAATAACTGTCCTCTGTCATTGGCAAATCAATAACTCTCTGCCCTCCCTAGTCAAATAATTTCACCCAAGTTTTCAACTTTCAAAATTCCAAATTTTTTTTTTTTTAAATGAAAATGCAGGAAAAGTTGATGACACAAAAATAGCAAATTAAGGCAAAGCACACGAGATTCAGCAAGGGGAAGACCAATAGACTTTCTTAAACATTAATGCTTACACAATCATTTATATCAATTAATTTATCGAAAGCGAAGTTGCACATAAAAATCGCAACAATATGATTTCCAAAACGGAAATTAGACAACAGGAACAAGTAAATAAGATACTCACTGTCTAGCCTGGTCCTTATTGCCGTATGTTACATTTACAACTGCAGTCTCCGTGTCAGTGTTCACTAGAGAGGAAAATGCAATGAAGAGAGGTTAAGTTCAGTGTGTGCTCACTTCTCTCTACAAATTTAAAAGCAATTTGAGAGTAGAGCCATACCTTGCTCACAGTTCTCCACTGTTCCATACTGAGCTAACAAACTATCCAGCACCTATCGAGAGGTAAAAAAATGACAGATTTCAATCTCAGTACAGAATAACAACAAAAAAAAAGCCTGTAAAATCACTAAAATTTGTAATAATTTTATCAGAACGTAGACCATTCAAGACATCCACTCCAACAAGGAAGAAATGTTAGCTATTTTGGGAAGAACAAGCACACATTACTCGTTTTCTTTCTCACATCAGAAAATCTGTATTTAAACCCAAATAAAATCTTTCCATGTATCCCTAGAACATATGTGTAAATTTGCCACTGTTGGCAAAGTTTTTCCCTTCCCAATACACTTAGGATCATATATAAAAATGCTAATCTCTTGCTTAATGAGGGCTTGTCTACCTAGGGAAGTTAACCAGAACAACCAGCACATCACAAGAGCTCTTCCACAACTACTTCGTTTTCCTGAAGGCCCATTCAGGAAGAACTACTTGCAACAGTATCTTCACAATTATTTAAAAGTCACAATTAATTTGTCATTTGATAGAAAGCTGGGGAGGAACAGGTGACAAGGGGGTAAAGAAATCCAAATAAAGTAGTTTTCTTTGGCATATTTTATTCTAGTCAAATGGAGGATGAAGAAGGAGTAATAAACAATGAGACTTTTAGGAAAAATCAAGGTGCCAGAATATTCCAGTAAAAACCTTAAAATACCCACAGTTGTGTTGATTCTAAGAATCACATGGTATATACTTAGTTTTCTTCCTGGGGAGAAATAATGTTCCAGAAAACAGTGACCGTGGCAGTAACTAGCACAGAACACAAGCACGTCACTGTACATGCTCTCTAAAAGCTTCTACTTCCCGCGTGTTTCTGATCAGCCATCAAAAACCTCTCAACACACCAGCCTCACATGTCCTACAAGAAGCTTAAGAACCAAAAGGCTCCTTTGCTGTTAACGTTGAGGAAGAGCCCAGGACGGCACACTCAGCATCCCACTCCTCTTCACCAGGAGTTCCCCACTTACGCTGCTCCTTAATCCCCTTCTGAGCCGCCTCAGTCAGAGACAGTGTCCATCTGGGCTTTAATCCAAGTGGTTTGAGTTCCCCTGTTCTTAAAAGAGTTGCTTTACCAAACAGATTTACGAGAAGTTTCCTCAAAGGATTAGAGCTTTCTTAAAACGAAACGAGAAACCATCCTCTTGGGCCAAAGACACTTGCTCCCCACAGCACTGTCCTCAGCAGACGCTTGTGTTTCCATCACCACCAGCCTCATGCAACAAGGCTTTAAGCGTGACCAACACTGCAGGGATAGTCTTTCAACCAGATTGTATTTTAAATGAGCTAATAAAAAAGTTTCAGCAGTGGTTGGGGCATACACGTGTGTGAGGAGCAAGCTGCATGGGTGAGAACACCTTTAACCGAGCCATCTGATGCAGTTGGGAGAAGCCATTGCAACCGTATTCAAAGCCAGACCCTCTATCGTAACCCACTTTCAAAACACAGAACTCAACTCCTGCGTGAGCTTCTTGCTTCACATGCATTTACTGCGTCAAAAAACGGCAAGCCAGTTTCTATACACATCGTTCATTTGTTCCTATTTCTCTTCTTACTGTCTTTTCCCTCTAACCAAATTTTTTTTTCTCTCTATAGCCCAAAGCCTCTAGTTCTGCTGCAAAACAAACATGTTTTGTTTAAGCTGCTCTTCCGTAACACTCTTCGTGTACAGCCTTGTTGGGCAATCAGAACAAAATTCAAAGCCAAGTTGGTGGTGCAGCAGCAATTCTGATGAACAGCTGAAAAGAAAAGTTTATTTGTACAAATATTTAATCTAAGCTAAAAAAAAAAAAAAGTATTTCCTTTTCTTGAGCTCTCCTTCGAGCAGTTGTCTAAATTGGGTCTCCTGCTCTTGTTATAGCACAGATGTCTCTCTCACAAAAAGCTGCAGTCTTATACTGTGGACTTTCATTCATCAGGCTCTAAAAGCCAATTCTGACTTCATTATAAACAGCATTACCCTACCCCAAGCCCCACAAATCAAGGCTGCTATACAAGGAAAAAAGAAACAAGGAAACGTTACTCTTCAGTAGAGCTGAGAGCTCGAAGCACGCATTAAAATATCCCGGTTCTCATACGGATTTCACAGGTTTAGAAGTAGCGCCTTTGAACACACCAGAGCAGTTGTTTTCTGCATTTTAAGAACAGACTATTTCATACACCTCTTCTTATGGTGCTGTAGGGTTTCTACCCTATGCCATAAGCAAATTAGTCTTAAGATATCTGGTCCATAAAGCACAGTTATCCATATTGTTTCTGTGTGTCACACACACACTTATCCATGAGAACTCCACAGTGGTGCTGTAGAACCCAAGGTTCTTTCCTCCACTCCTGTAGACCAAATCCATTAGGCCACCACCCTTTCCTCCATCACACTTGGCATCTTGATTGGGAGTTCAAATTAGACAACACAACTGAAATCACAGATAACAGAGGCAGAAAAAGGGACAGTAGGATTTGGGTCCTTCAGTAGAAGACCACGTGGAAGTTTTTGGCTGCCAAGACTGTTCTGAGTGATTTAACAAAAAAGGAGGGAGAAAAAGTAGTGAAAAAACAAAACAAAAAAGAACCAACCCACACAAAGAGTCAGGCAACAGTACGAGGAAAGAGAAGTTGCTAGTGCAAGTGGTACTAACTTTTGATTTAAAAGAGAAGTGGGGTGAAAGACAACAGAAGAGTAAGAAAAGGAGAGGGCAGAGGTGCAGAGCAATGCTTTTATCACCCCACATACCGAGTCTGGCTGGACCACTAATGCCATCTGCACACTTTAAGTACTCTCTTGGTATACTTAAGTCCACAAAGAATCGCAATTTTTGATTAATTAGATTAATGTAGCACAACTAGCTTGATGCAACCCATCCCTGGTGTGCTAAAGTTTGCAGGGCAGCATGAGAAAAGCTGACATTTTGTGACTTCAATGTGTGAAACAGGACCTCTGCAGAGCCACCATTGGGAGCTGGTGGGGCTGGGAGAGCAACAACTGACAACGGCAAAAAGGGTCTTCAAAGTACATTCCTTTGGTTTGGCTTAATGTTCTCACTGGTAAAAAACCCCATCCCAAGAAAGAGCCCAGCTAGCATGGCTCTACAAGGAAGATTAAATATGAAGAAGGCCCTAATAAATCCCCAAGGAAGCAGTCATTTTTGAAAGAGGTAATTGGATAATGCTGTGTGGAGGCCATGGTGGACGGCTGAGCTTGGTGCCAGGTTTCCCAGCACCTCCCAGCCCAGGCAGCCTGTCCAGACCACTGCCACCAGCCAGAGACCAAGCACAGCAACTTCACCCACTTTTACCAGAAGAGAGGGTCAATGCATGTTGGTCCCTCATAGAGGGAGAGCAGTATGGAGTCCCCAGGCCATCACGCAGTCTGCTGGGACAAAGCTGTTCCTCCAAAACCTTATGAAGGCATTTGAATAGGCAACGCCAGTTTGCAATGGCTCAACGCATTGCAACATGTGGTGATGGTGTTTTTCATCTTGTAGCCCTCCAATACCCAGTTTACTGTCTCATGAAACCATGACCATAGCCTGGAAGAATCAGAAAAATAAGTCTGGAAGCTGCTGAAGTCATTGTTTGCACACACCAGAAAGGCAGCGCCTGAAAACAATAACTCTGGCTTATTTACCACATCCCATACAAACCCTGGAGTGAATTCTTCTCCTGGGAACTTACAGTTATATCCAAATGTTCAAAACTATTAATAAGTTTACCCTATAATACAATTCTGTTTAGGTGGCATTACCACGGTTTTAAGAATCTAAAGCTGAACCACAGAGAACAAAGCCAAAATTGTCAAAAGGAACTACTAATTGAGTGACCAATTTGGACACCGAAGGCTTGATTTTCCACAGCGCTCAGCACGGCTGCCTGTTCAAAGAGCAGCTTCAAAGCCACTTTCAGTAGCAAGGAGAACACGGCACTTCTGCAAGAGAGACCTGAGGCTCATCACATGAGACAAAGTGAAGACACTGTTGGCAACTAATGGCAACTTCTGCTTAAATCATTTGTCCAGCACCAGAGACCAGAACCTGCAGAATTCAATTTGCCACGGCAGCATTCGATTCCCCTGACCAAAGGGGTTTGTCTGCCTGAAAGCCCTCAGCTTGCTGCAAAATTAAGAGAGCGTGTGGTGGCACAACTCCTACAGACAAGTCATCTTCACTGCACACGCTGGACTTGCTAGTTGACAGCAGACCCACCCCCTGTCCCGAGCCAACGTCCCTCCCTATAGTGCTCAAACACTAGGTCCCTATTTACCTTGCCCTCATTACAGAGCATCTGAAGTGCTTGATTAAAAAAAAAAAAAAAAAAAAAAGAAATAATGCTGACTACTTCAGCTTCAGTGTTTCAAATTAAGCAAAAGATATAAGCAGCAAATAGTTCTCAGGTAGAATACTACATGCAACCATGACTACAGCCATTGTAACCAACTCCACATACCACATGTGTTTATAAGTAATTCCAGATAATCCTGCTGGATCATTTAAATTTTTATATATACACACACCCCTATGTATATAACAATCAAAAAGTAATGGAAAAAGAGAGGACCAAATGCTTTAAAACCATACTAGTATTCACGAACAACATTTAAAAGAACATGTCTTAAATCTGTTAAGTCAAAAAAATCACAAAGTATGATTAGCGTCATTTACAGATGGAAGAAGGTTAGTCTCTAAAGAAAGAATTAAGAGGAATCCAACAAATGTAAACAACATGGTAAACCATTAGAGAGAAAGATCAGCATCAGAACTTCCCCTCACTCCTTTTTTAAAAATAAAAATTCATATGATGGAAAAATTCACTGAGAGAGTATTCTAATGAAACTCCAAAAATAGAAGAAATAGGAAAAGAAATTTTTGGGCTTCAAAGTTACCCCAGGTACTGAATGCAGAGGGAAGAAGTTCTTGTGTGCTTTCATGTTCCCACATTACACCCTACACCAGAAAGTCTTCTTGAATGTGTAACAGGGAGGAAAGTTCAGTGTGCATCACACTAAGGAGATATGGGATGGAGAAAAAAAAAAAGATTATAGTATCAAGGCTGACAAATGGCATTAAATGGACTCCAAGGTTAAAAAAAAGTATTTGAGAAATGTTCAGAGAAAGGCAAAAAAAACCCAACCCCTTATTAGATGCATGGGTGGCCTCCTTCACAAAGAGATTAAAGGGAGCAGGATAATTCCGTTTGGAAAGGAGCGAGAGGGGAATATGATACAGGTATTATGAAATAACGAATCATGTAGAGATGGCCAAATTGGCAGCTTCTGTTCACCCTTCATCTAAATTAAATGAAAACAAGTTTGAAAACACAGAGAAATAAGTATTTATGCAACATTATCTGAATGCAATTAAGCACCGCACAATATCTGCTACAATGCTTTATTAATCTTGCCTCTCCTCATGATAAAGGTGTAATTTCTAGAGCAGTCTCAGACAACGCCAGGCTTTATGAACCAGGTTAGCACTAAAGCAAACCCTCCTGACTCAGTACCCATCCCAATTCCCAGAAAATTAAAAAGCACCCTCATTCAGGTCAGTCCTTAAAGGCAGCAACTGCCGTTTTGACGCAGCTAATCTCCGTTCCCAGGATCTCCTTGTGGGCACTGATGGGGCCCCCTTCTCCTCCTCCTCCTCCTCCCCCCCGGGCAGACGGGCTACCAGGACATTTCTGTGGCTCAGCGTGAGGGAAGGATCACATGCCGGGCTGGCAGATGGGTGTTGTGAAACGTAGTGGGAAGCAGCAGCAACACTAGCTCGTGTTCATCTGCCTCCTCTCGCATCGAGGCGGCCGGTTTAAGTGGAAACACTCTCCACTACTTCTACAATCTCATTTGTAGTTTGCCAAAGGGAAGGAAAATAAAAAAAAGAAAAAGAGCCGCTATAAAAGCATTACTATCCAGTGAGCATCCCTTGCCCAACTTTGATTAAATGACAGACTACACAAAAGCAAGGGAGCCAGCAAATTTTAAAAGAATGTTTGGAAAATATACTGGAATAAAGGATGAATTTTCTGCTTTACTCACAGCACTGTAGTGAAACACAATTGGTGCTTTATTCGACACCTTCCCCGTGGAGGCATCCAGCGCTGCTCTGTCAGGAAGGCTGCTGCTCAGCCCCACGGGGCAAGCTGCAGTGTCCTGCTCAGTGCCGTGAAAACCAGAAAGGAAATGGTTACGTTTTTCCTTTCCCCCCTCAACTTTTCAGTCCTCCCAATTTCATTAACTCCATATCATTACGGAAAACGTGTTCTTTTTAATTGGAAGATTTATCAGGGAGAACTGTATTTCTCCTATACACTTTACTCTTCTCTGTGTGTGCACACATGTGGGTATGAAAAAAAAAAGGCACTTTTGAAAGCTATTTTCTGCAGCTATTAAAAAGTCTTGATGCCACTTCATTACTGCTCTACAAGGCTGGTGGCTAGTATGGTATTTTTAGTTTCAGCATAATACTAGTTTGTTCGTTTAAAAAAAAAAAAAGCTTTCTGTAAAGTTGGAAACCTGCAACTATAAGAGAAATCTGTCAGACAAAATCAATTTTTGAATCATCTTTTGGAACCGATCAACAATTACAAGTTCCAAGAAATGTCTTGACAAGAACACAGGGATAATTTCACGAAGAGGCCACACTTACAAAAAGTAGTCCTCCTGGTACAGGTCTGCTGGCACATTGTAGAAAGAGAGCCAAGTCAGTGCTCGATACAAGGGAAATCTTTCCTTGAAAGATTGTCCCGTATTTTAACATGAAGCATTTCCTCTAGAATCTTGCTTATAACTATCTAAAAATGATAGAGGAAATCATAGAGGAAAATCCTGTAAAATGGGGTTAGTTCACAGATCAGTGCAGATAAAAATAAAGTATATTAGAACTCAGATGGAGATCACATCTGAGACATTCCCTCTATTGTGCACAAGACTCAAGATGACAAGCTTTCGGGAAAAAGATAACTCCTTAACAACCACTTCATGAATATCTTAGATCTCTTTATAAGCAGGAAAAAGTAAAAAAAGATTGAGGCATTTTACTTGAGTTATATTTACAGGATTAGCCATTCTCCCTCGTTAAATTGGTCATCCCTGAGATGCACGCCATGCCTGTGGCTTTCCAGCAGTCCTACTAAGGGACAAGCACTGCTCTGGACCAGAAGTTTAAGGGCAGATTTGGCCTCTAAGCGATGAATCTCTGAAATACAAGAGACTAGTGAAGGGAGGGGACTGTTGCCTCCGTTTACTGAGGCTTGCAGACACAGACTGGGCTGCTGGATATTCTCATACAAAGCTTTCCTCGAGCTGTCAGTGCATGTCACCTACCTCACCTCCCTCTGCCTGAATGCAGACCATCAGTAGCAGCCTCTTAACACATTGGGCAGCTCCATCACTTGAGTAGTTGTAACATCTACGCCTGAAGTTGCTGAAGCCATCCCAACAGCTGGAGAAGACAAGTTTTCCTTAATCTGCCTCTCCCGTTTTGTACAGCTATTTTCAGGCAGAGGGGAGGAAAGGGGACCAATTTATCTACTTCTTGCTGTGGGGACCAGGGACTGAAAGAAGTAGAGGAGGCTGGAGTGGAACTCAAGAATTCAAGCCTGCGGTCAGACAAAAAATGCGAGTTAAATACACTTTACAGCAAGAAGGAGGGATCTTCACAGAGCAAGAAAGCTACCTTCAAGTATTTGAATTACTTTGAGCTGCAGAATCAGATTAAAATAAAATCTACAGTAAAGGTCTCCACAACGCTAATGCAGAGATGAGAGCTTTGCAAACAACAACAATTAAATGCTGTCAAAGCATGCAAACTGCAGAAACTTGAACTTTGGAGCAAAGGGGAATCACAGGGGGTTTGAGTGCAGAAAATGTCTGTGGTAAAACACATTATCTAGCAGCTACCTAATCATTCATAGTCATAAAAATAGAAGTATACATATTTAAAACACTCAAAACCAAGTTATTAAGAAACCCCTAAAGTTTAAAGAGATGTTATCACAAAATTCTGTTAAACACATATTTACCAAGATCTATGAGATTTCCAAGTCTAAGTTAAAGTCTCCCAGCATTGTGGCCAACCCATGCACTAATCTGAAAGGTGAGGTTTGAGAGGATGCTTACAAAAAACCACAAACTTTTGAATGTGATTATCCAAACTAGAAATTAGGATTGCAAGAGATGCACTATGCTAATACCCTTTGACCTATATATACCCAAACAAAACAATTTGGAGTGTGAATGCTGAGTGCTAGCTGACAGCTTGCAGACTATAAATTACTTCAAAGCATCAATTTTGAAGGAGCAATCGAATGACAAGTAATACGACTGGAACAATTCAAGGAGAACAGCCATAGTTAAATGAGTTAATTACGTCTAACGTGGTTCAAGAGCAATTCCTGCTTCCATCTACTTGCACTCAGAGCCCTCTACAAAGAGAGGTGGAAGACTTAACTGCTCACAGTCTTGCAGGATGTATTCAATCACCAGCAAGCTCTCCAATGCTGAAGTTTATTGTACCGCCTCATTATTAATAAAATTAGAATATGTTTTCCCTTCTTACAAAGGGAAAATAGATGCAATCAAGAAAGAGGCAAGTTTACACTCTTCCACTTACTTTGCAGTAATTAATGTTCTGTAGTTGTATAGACCTGAAAACTGAAATACCCTTATTCCTCACAAGCACTGGAATTCATAGAGGAAAAATGAACTAGCAACTAACATGGATGATCTATGTTTTTGAGTTGTTATTCTTTTATTCAAAAGATAATTGCTTGCCTGGAACATAGTTAAATCACCTTCTATTCCTCAGGCCTACTTATGAAAAGCACAAGAAATCAAACCTAACACAGCAGAGGTCTTCTCTATTCTTACTTGCTCCAACGGCCCCACAAGAAAGTTTGCCTTACATTTTTATAGCCAAGTTTTCAATTCAATGAAATAATCAGCTCTGCCCAAGACATCAGGCTTTAACAGCTAAAAAAGCCATTAGAAACATCCTTTGCAAAAGTCACCCTTGTGCAAGTGTCTGAGCAATTTGGTAACACCAGGTGCTAGGCTGATACACTTTGTTTTACAAAAAAACACACAAACCGGAACTCAACCTGCTATTTTCCAGAAAACTGGACACTATTTCTTTCTTATCCTCCAAAAGAGGCACTGGAAGTGTTCAGATAAGTGACTCCAGTCCCGTTTCCCTACTGCTCCATAAGTAGCTCCACAAGCTATCCTCAACTAAAAGTACTTTAACTCTCTACAGCAATATTCCCCTGAACACGAACCCAAACCATCTGTAGTAGTAATAAATTAAGAGTAAAGGTGAACAATACTACAGGGCATCGAGAAGTTGTATGCCATTTACCAGTTTCACATTTACTATACAATGAACTACCTCCTCCTGTCAAAACAACTCGTTCTCCTTAAAATTTGAATTTTTTGACATTTAAAAAGCCAGCACTGTTTAAAATAAGGGAAGTGGGAGTGTAAATCCCCAGCCTATATGAATGTACACTTCATTCTGATTTTTCACTGAATCATAGCAAAATATTCAGCCCAACAGAAGGGGAACTAGATTTTTAGGCACAGAGGGAAGGAGTACTTCAGTGCTTTGCTATTGACATGAGAAGAAAGAGGAGGCGGTGTAAGAGGAACTAAGAAGTCTTGGTTATTCGCCTGCTGAATATTTAGGGAGCCACTGCTCTTAAATCCCTGCTCATGGCATCTGGATGAGAATGAAACATGCTATTCAGAGCCGAGCACAGCAAGAAGATGCAGACCGTGGTAGTAGAGGACTGCTTGAGCAGTAGGAAAATTGATTTCAAACCATCAGCGGTGAACACCTCTTGCATTAAGCAACTGTCGTGCATAACAAAAGCAGCAACAAACCAGGGTGGCTCCTACGACAGGGAGCTCGCAAAGCATAGGCAACAGGAGCAACAGCTGCATGGGGAAGGAGGGCTGGCAGGAATGGAAACAACCTGACCTTTTGGTGGAAACTCAAGGTTGTCCTCAGCCAGCCTGGCCTGTTCCAAAAGCCTGGAGAAGGCCCTCCTTATTGCCTGGTCATAGAAATGAAGAATAGGCAGCCCAAGCAGCAACGGAAGCAAAGCTTGGGTGGGCGGTTGGGAAGGTCATGGCTGCGACTCAAGAACCGGTGGCCCAGCTGCTGCCTAGGCTTCTGGAGATGGGGATGAAGAGTGAGGCAGGAACATCCAGGAGAGATTTCACAGGGAACTGGATCTACCCTGTATAGGAAAGGATATGGGGGGATCGACATGCTACTGTAGAAGTTGTAAGGAGTGGAGGTGCTTCTAAAACGTGAGGAGCACCATGAACAAAATCTCTCCAAAAAATCTGAACAGAGTTTAGGGACAAGCTGCATCACAGCCAGGTCAGAAGGGAACAAGTAGGAAGATCGGGATCCCATATGTGACCACATAAGAGCAACTTCTGGGTGTAAGGGAACATAGGATGAATGCAAACGAGAGATTGAGACAAGCAGTAGCAGAAGCCTCAGAAATCAACTAATACACACTCTCTTAATAACCACATACCATCACACACACACCCCCAATGCTAGGTTTTAGGAAGATGGAAACAGCTCATTATACAGAAGCAGCCACACACAAGAAAGCTTGAAGCCAGAAAGCATGAGACACAAAACACCGATTAAATGATTTTTCATCGCCCAGATACTTGAAAGGAGAAAAAAAATAAAATTATCAGAGACCGTCTAACTAAGCGTGGCAGAGCTGTGCTCAGCACAGAGATACTCCAAGATGCTCTTCAGACAAGAGCCAACTGAATAAAGATGGGCCCGTTGCACATGTTCTACTCCAAAGACAGGTTCTTAAATTGTGAATAATAAACTCAAGACACATACAGCATGGCATCCCAGAGGAGATGAGAAATATTTAAAACGCCAAGAAAACAAACACAAAAACCCAAACCACCCACTCCCTACGTGAAGCTAGAAGCAAACTTCCCAATAAGCAATGAGAACGTGTCAGCAGCTCTAAATAAACTACGGATGCTGAATGTGAAGAACGGGCCTTTGCACCCCCACAGCTCCTGGAAGGGCTACAAACAGGACCTTTCTGCAGACCTACTGCTCCTAACTGCAAGGTGGGCAGAGAAGCCAAGGACATTCCATTTCCAGATGCCTTTTTTTTTTTTTTTTTTTACTTTAAAAGAGAGGAAGTCCCACTGCTTTGGGGACCTTTTACCAATATTTTTTTAAGGTCTTTGACTTTAAATAGATTTGAGAGGTTCAGACTAAGAAGCTGCCATATTGGCCCCTCCAGGACATCAGAACGTCCCTGGCAGAAGGGATGACAACACTAGAAGAGCTGCTGCCAGCCCCGGAGGCTGGTCTGGAAACCAGAACACCCTTTGCTAGAATATACAGTCTAAATGCTCTGTAACACCCCAAAAATACATCAGCGTTTGGCCATTCTTCCACATAGCAACAGTAAAAATCCCTGTTCCCTCTGCTTACCCAGGAGCACGTTTAACTTTCAAGCTAGCATAAATAGTAAGCTCAGCTATGGCAGAGGAAAAAAAATAAAAATATTACGGGATGGGGTAACATGGCCGAGTGTGCTGCAGCAGCCTGTGGAAAGCAATACCCCTATGAGGTCTGGCAGCAGATCAAGGGCAGTCACTTCAGTCGCTTTTCGGATTATATAGCTTTGTGAAATTATTTTGGTAATATTCAGCCTTCTGAAAAACCTCTCTATGGAAAGCGGTCTTTTTTCCCGTCCCTTATTGTTGAGCTCTTTACCCACCAGTGCACAATGTGCTACTGTAGTCCGTGCTGGCTGCCATGCCAGCAGCGCAGTGGTGGTACACGCCGTCGAACCAATGAGACCGGCCCAGAACATGAGGAACGTCTCCCTTTCCAGCCTCCTCTTTTAATTTTAGCGCGCGCGCAGCTCTGCTGCCAGGGCAGGCCATGCCAGGCCGATATTTGATTTGTAAATAGACACTCCAACATGCTCATCTTGGCTGCAGGCTCCGAGTTATCTGCTGTTACTCCCAACCGGCACGCGGGAAGACTTCTGCACGTAACCTTATCCGCAACGGTGAGCTTTCACAAGAAAGAGGCATAGTTAAATATATTTTGATGACGATATTAGTTTTTCCTAGAAGAAGGGGGGGGGGCCCAAACCAGCCCAGACATTCCCTTTGTCACCCTCCAGCCCGGGTTCTAGGGAATTGAGGAACAAAAGCACAATTAAGGCAGACACGCTTTGCCTCTGCACACTACAACATGCACAGGGTGTGTCCTCTTTATGTTTAATAAAGCCTCTCACGCTTTCCAGCATGATAAAGGAATTGCCCCGGGGTTAACGCTCCAAAAATACAAATAGATGGTGACAAGGAGACATACCAGCTTGGTTCCTTGTACTGTCTCCCACCAATACAACACAGGGCGTCCCTTAACCTGGATCAGCAGTGGGTGTCCCAGAGAAGCCCCTAGATGCACACAGATTGATCACAGATAAACTTAACTTTTTAGAATTAGTTTGGACCCTCCTTTTTCTGCCAGTGATTTGGATATGCAGTCTTTGATATTCCATTTCAGTCAACTGAAGTCTTCTGAGGTTAAACTTATTAAAAGGGTTCATTTTATCTTCATTTGTGTGTGCTCAGATTTCACTTTCACAGATTTCACTTTCAGTTTGTCCGTGTTTTTTTTTTCTTGCCTCTTTCAGAGGAACAAACACAGGGATGGACACACACAAAAGTGGTAGAAACCTATTTCTAGATGGGAAAGAGACCAGACTTCTGGTAACTGATGGACCAACTGCTCCACTCTGGCAAGCGTTCCCTTGAACTCACCTCAATACTAACTTTTTTTTATGTTTTTTGTTGATTTTCCTTCTGCAAGTCTTGCCTAAAACTTAGACACAAGCTTTTTCCCTCAGTGCATTTAAAAGAAGAACAGGGGCTAGAACTTGCAGGGATCTAATATGAGCTAACCAGGCAATAACAAGCAGCTCAAAGGTAGCAATGAGCTTTTGGGAGGGTGTGGGCTTGAAAAAAATCAGAAATTACTCACCCCTTTTCCTCTCCTTCCTCCTCCCCGCCTCCCCTTTTTTTATTTCCCCAGTAAAAAAGTGAAGTTAGCTCAATAAGCCAGTTTTGGGTTTTTTCCACTATCTAGCTAGAGAAGACATGAAGAAATGCCCACATGCTACAGAACCTGAGTGTCTGAACAATGATGCCTGTATGAGATTATGTTCCTCACTGTTTTGGCTGCATTAAAACTACCATTAAAAGCTTCAGTGCTTGTGGTATTTTTATACCTTCAGACAAGAAATCAGGAAACAATAACTCAAGAGATCTCTGTCCAAATTCTGGGAAAAGGAAGCCTGATTTATCTCCTCTATGACTACATCTGTGACTACATGTTACATAAATAATCAGTCCTTAATTTAAAAAAAAAAAAAGCCAACAAATAAGCATTACCCACTTCCTCTCATCTGGTTCTTGTTAAGGTGCAGGTAACAATGCCTTCAGCTAGATTTTCGTCACAAGAGAAATCCTAAAAGCAGGCTTTAACAAGAAGAACAAGAAAATAGTGGTTTGCTCACCTCCAGTTATACTGTGTGAGAAAAAAAAAAAAGAAATACTTCACAAGTACAAATGTAGTTGTCATATTAACCATGTTAGTACCCTTTCCTAGAAACCTCTTAGAAAAACATTCAAGCTGGTTTCCGCAGTTGACAGGCAGAAATCTTAGCAAATCCATCCTCAGGATAACTTAAAAAGATCTGTTCACTAAGGTGGTCCAGCCCCTCATTTCTCTCCACATTCCTGCAGAGGTCTTTGCTGCTGCTGCTACAGATGTGGATTTCTGCTGCTTGTGCTCGAATACGTGCAGCTGACTACTGCTTCTTTTTAAAGTTTAAGTACCTTTCTTTTTACATATATTTCTGTGTATATATGCATACACACACACACAACGTATTATACATATTCATTCATATCCCACCCACTCGCGGGATTGCAGGACTCGGAGCAGGGACGAGCGAGCTGATATGAGAAGCTGCTTCAGGCATAAAAGTGCAGGTTGTGGGATGCGTGCACAGCACACACATCTCTAAGAACTCTGCTTAGCACTAGCGTAAGATGAATAACGTTCACTTCACTCGTGATTGGTTCATTTAAAAAGCGACATCTCGAAGTCTGGTAGGACATATGGAAGATTGTTTACAGAATTCAGCATCTTGTCATAGGCTTAAACTATTTGACAAATACAGCTCAAGCTGGCCTCCTAAAGACATTCCAAATTAAGTACTCCTCAGCCAAAGTGGAAAAAACATGACTAAAACTCATAATAGCAATTAAGAGCAGGTCTACCAGTAAAAGCTTTACAACATGGTAGAAACACCAAAGATGACTAATTTAGAAACAGATGCAGAATAGCCCCATGCACTGGCAGGCTTCACGCACATCTTACCATGAGACACAGAAACCCTGTACTGATACCTGAACTCCATACTTTGCACATGTACACACCCTGTACGTGTGTTCCCTTATCCTTGTTTTGTATCCGTGTTTTTTCCACCCCAGTACTTCAAAGAGGACAATGTCAATATGGACATACTGAAAGGTCCATACCGAGAGCATTGACTCAAAGCTCAAGTGCTTTTAATGACCTTCTGTGTGTGAATAATCACATGGGACCTTCTGTATCCACTGAAGTCCAGCCAATCCAATGACTGGTGTTCATGTGACAGTAAGACTGCAGCTGGAAATCCAGGTCTAGAACTTGTTCTGTAATAGTCACAGCTACCTGGTTTCAGGATCAAGATGGGTCTGACAAATTAGATCCTTGACTGAAGTTGGTTTTGACTTTTGGCATGTGTCCTCTCCAAATTCTGAAACCAGACAACTGTATGAATCACCATCACCATGAATCACCATCACTACTCAAGATCTAAACAAGTCATTTTACCCAGCATAAGGTACAATCAGCTACACCACAGTAACTTCAAGCCAATGTCTGAGTCTGCACCACTGGAGATTTTTTTAAGTATGGATGACTTAGGCACTCACCACTAGAGATACCCTTCCCCAAATCACTGCAGATCTTATACGTAATAAGACTTCTTCTATTTCACTTGTCTACAACAGATATTAAAACATTTTATGCACTTGAAGACTTTCTCCTCCGCAGAAGACAATGGAAAGATTTAATGACCTCAGGTCTTCCTTGGAGGTCATGTTTTATTTGGGTTTTACTTCCCCTGCTGGAGATGCCCTCAAAGCCGTCCACGTACTTCTTACAACGGCACACGAAGAGCAAACCCAGAGCTCCAGAGAGACACTTGGTTAAAGAGACTAATGTGACAGGACTAGCTGAGAGGAGGACGTTCATCTCAAAGGAGGTGGCAGAGTGAAGCAAAGGGAAATACCTACGGCCATTCCACTCAGTACTGGGAAAATATCATCTGCTAAAACTCTTGTCTTTACAAATATAATTTGATATATCAGTAACTGGTTTAGAGTAAGCCTATATCCATCAAATCCTTGAATAAATTTCACTTTAAAGTCATCCAAGATACTTCAGAAAGTGAATGTTTAGACTCTGCACTTCATCATTCTTTATTGCTTTAGAAACAGTACTAAGGTGTTTGCAGGCTCCTTAGTTTTGTTCCCAGTTCAAGCCAACTATAAAGTGCAAGTTATGTAGCATTAAAGTCAGAAACTGGGACATAAAGCAAAACACGATTTGTTAATATAAATCTGTGAGTACATAGGCACAAAACATTATCATCCATCCATTACACAGCCCACATACCAGGGGAGCAGACATGTACATGAATGCAGACAGCTGTGTAAACACACTTGCAGTTAAAATACAAAACATTTAAGGAAAAAAAACAATGTTACAAGAAGTTAGATATTTTCCTCCCCTTTAGTTTTTCAAAATCTACTTTCTGTTGCACTCTTAAATGGAGATGAAAAGCACCAAGAAAGTAGAAAAAATTATCAAGTAGGTATGCAGTGGGTTGAAGAAAAAGGGAAAACAAAACTCTAGATCCGGTGAACGCTAAAGGTTAGATAGAGCTTATTGGAGCTATAAGTAGTAAAGGATAGTGAAGGTTTGGATTGGGGTTTGTGCATTTAAATTAATTTTTTGCCATTGGTTGGTTTGTTTTTTTTTAAAGTCTATATATATAGCAATGGGAATTGACCATAAAAAGCTTAGCACTCAGGCCACTGCAGAACAGCAAGTGACCACAGGAGAACACCTCACCACTTGTGGCAATGCCATGAGTGCAACAAAAGACAACCTGAGTTTGTGACAGAGGTGCACTGAGATATGCCAGCAGGGACTACAAAATCCCTTATGCTTAACTGTAATCAGCTTTGAAAAAGAAAATGTTTATTAAATTTGGTTAGAAGAGTTTGGGAAAAGCTTGCCATTTCAGCTTTAAAGATACAAAAAGCTTAAATGGCAATACATAAGCACACATCACCAGCCCATCGCTCCCAGGCGCTATGAGCACACCAGGCAGGAAACTGTCTGTATGTTTGTGCTTCATTCATTACACCACGAGAAAAGAGCAGACATTGGTCACTATAAACCATTCAATTAAACACCCATTTTCTAACCATTAGAGAGAAGACAAATGGTTTAAGTTCTGGAGTTACCAACTGCAAGCTTAACTAGAACCATAATTACAAAATTCCAACCGGTAAATTATGCATGGAGACGATGAAATATTATGGGGTTTTTTTAGTCTAAAATACAATCACCTCTCCACACTGGCCAATAATAATAAAAACTGAATAAATGCTCCATTGTGTATACTTCTGAATTACCCCATGCAAATATAAGTTGTGCTGTAACAGTGGTTACAAGCCACCAAATATCAGATTAAAAAAATGCATAGTTTTCCAACTTGGATGTCAAAAGTTAAATTCCTTAATCCAGAACAAGCCAGCAGAAGAGCTCAGCACCCCCGTCCTTCTCAGCAGAAACAGCACATATTCCAGATCCTCAAAAGTGGGTCCACTCTTACTTATTTGGCTTTAGAAAAACCAAAGCCCCCCCCACCTTAACAAGTATATCGGGATTCTTTTTTTTTTTTTTCTTCCCCCCCAATAAGTGTCAGCTGCAAGATAAAGAAAGCTGCTCTCTACTAGGCACTACCAAGAAGAACTGTACCTTTGTAACCTTTAAATACACGGGCAACTACACAAACACCACTCACAAGCTCCGAGTCTAATAACGAAGACGCAGTTGTAAATCTGGTACGAACCAGACCACGTGAGGATACGGCCATCTGTATAACGACGGCAACGCACATTACTGGTGTAGCGCGTAATGTTCTTCCCTCATTAAAAACACCAGCACAAAACCATATATGTGAAGCACATGCCTGTTTACAACAATAACTTCCCCAGAAAAGCTAGAAAGACCGCAAAGCTGGCGACAAGAGGCAGCAGTTGAGCCTCGCGCAGCTGTGTCTGAAGTGTCATGAAAGCAGAGCTTCCTCTCACCCGCACACCTCGGAGTGAAGCGGCCAGCGGGCAAGCAAACGGCAAGGATGGAGAGGAGGGAGGAAAGCCAGAGGTGGGAGCCAGACGTGCGCCTGCAGCTCCAGCAGCAGCAGCCCATGCTCTCCTGGACCACGGCTCCACACCGCAGCTCCAGCCGAGCCCACGGTGGCCGATCCCAAGACCCATGGCAGATGGCAAGCTTAGGGCAAGCAGCTGGAGGGGCCAGCTGGCCCCAACTCTCACCAAGAGGCTGTGCAACCAGCCCAGCAAGAGTGCCATCCTGTTGGCTCCCAACAGAGCAAGCCCTTTCACCCACCGATTTTCTATATTTATTTTTTTTTGAGCTGTGTTTCTTCTCCTTTTAGATTGCTGCTTATGCACTGCGAAACAGTGCACTAAAATATATATATTTTCACGCACCACAAGTCATGTTCTTCTTCCCCTTTTCCTTGTCCCAGCCATACGCTGTTTCTGTGCTTGATTCAAAAATGCCAAAACAGGGACGCTCATTTCTCTCCTACAACAGGGTTTTAAGAATTATTCATGATTTAGAAATGCACAGCTTAATTTGGGCTCATTACAGCCTGGTCTCTGTCTTCTGCCTTTTAATGCTGTGTAACTTGTACTTTATATTGGCTCAAGCTGGGAAGGAAACTAAGCGCAGCTTGCGAACTCCTCAGTTCTGCTTCTAAAGCAATAGAGAATGATGAAGTGCAGAGACTAAACATTCATTTTCTCAAGGATCTTGGATTATTTTAAAGTGAAATTCACTTAAGAGTTTGATGGATATAGGTGTCAAGGAATCCTGTGCAACTCTAACAGTTGGTATAAGGCAGGATACAGGGCAAGCACGGACGGATATTTTGTTTGCAAGGGCAATCAGTTTGGAACAAGCCAGATTATATTTGCAGAGGCAAGACTCTGCAAATGCTGTTTTCCAGCGCTGAACCTGCAATGGCTCTTCCCTGGAGAGCAGCTAGTCCTATCGGGTCTTTCGCTGGAGCCCTGGTTGCTCACCATGTGCCACCGCCTGGAGAAACTTCTTTGAAGGCATCTGCAGCATGGGAGCAAGAACCCTCTCCAAAGCCTACCAAATATGACCTCCAAGAAACAACTGAAAGACCTGCGGTTATCCCAGCTGCAAAAGAGAAGGAAGCCTGAGGGAAATCTCAAGTCTGTGGATGTAGGCGAGGGAGCAGAGAGAAAGGGCACAGGGAGTTTCTCCACCTCAGCAGTAGATCTCCTGAGCAGTCAACAGCCTACAACTGCTCCGAGGGAGCAGGACAGTAGGGGGGACAGTATGAGGCAGCCACGAGATCCCCACCACTGCTCTCTCATCAGCAACAACAGCACACATGGCACCGACCTTGCAAAACAAAACCTTTCCCTGCTCGCTCTCATCTCCCCATGCTTCCACAGCCTGGCTCTGGCCCACGGATGCTGCTGCTCTGCCTGGCCCCCTCCCCAGACACCATGTTTCCGCTGCCTTCAAGGTGTCACGGCCACCAGACCCCCACGTTTCCTCTCCCCCAGGCTGGGGGTGAAGGCAGAGTCCATACTCAGCTCCTTGCATGGTGGCCACAGCAGCTGTGATTTCTGCCACCCCCCAAGGCAGCCCCAGGTCTCCCCCCTGCCCAGATGCCTGCCATTCAGACACCACTGCCACGCTACAGACACCCTGGGGACAATTTGGGGGAGAGATGGGACGGGTGGGGAATGACCCATTCTTTCTGGGCAACAGCAATAATTTTTTTGAAAAGCCACATAAGACTCTTGTATGCTTTTACCGTAAAGGTAAAGCAAGGGGCAGAGGAAGCAAGGAAGGAAGGAAGCTACATAAAGCTTACAGTTAGTTAAAATAAATCTCTCTTCCCCTCTCCTTCCCCCACAGGCCTCATACACCCAGCTCCAAACATCCCCCTTCCCGCTCCGAGCACAGCAAGGGATTCACACAAGGGATTGTACTTAAATAGAAGTACAAATCACAAATCACACAAAGGATTTGTACTTAAATCAGTCCTGGGCCGTGCTTTGAGGGATCACTCCCTGCGCCATCAGGGCAAATGGCATTTGGGAAGGCAGCAAACCATGTTGGTCCAAAGAACAAGTTTTGAGGAGCGCATCTGAGGGAGGTATGGCAACCTCCACATGACACACACTGTGTCACACCAGTAAAAAAAAAAAAAAAATCCAAAGCCCGTGTGAAACGCTTTCATGGGCTTAACTAGTTCAGCTCTTTTGGAAGAAAAGTGTGACAAAAGTACAGTCATAAAAATAGACAAGCTTTTTCTAATATAACTGATTATTCTTCTAATGAAGTCTCAACCGCATCTGAAGTAGTTTCAGTTACGGTGACAATAACCAGAGCGAAAGACAACAGCATGGCTCCATGAGTGGAATAACAGTGCTTAAAAAATGCTCAGAAAAGCACCATCATCATCAAGAAAGAGCACAGATGCTTTAAAAATGCCTGAAACCCACCTCTGCCCTCTCCCAGTGAGACAATAAACAGTTACTGAGAGCGTTATGAACAGATGTGCCACCTAACTTTGTCCATACATTGTAGAAATAAATTCAGGAGTTCTATATATTAGAGCCAAATACAAAAGAAAAAAAAAACCTAAACATCTCTGAAAACTTTAGAGTATCTACTCACTTTCAGGGATAAAAAGGCAGCCATTCAAATGATTGCTTAAATAGAGGAGCGTCTTTTTAGACAGCCAGAAAGCCTGCGAGTTTGTAGCGATGTCAAACTGCCCTATTTTTAGCTTTGTGTGTCAAGGGCACATGCCTAGAAAGCGCTTTTACTGCTTCAGCAGTTTACAGGAAAGACAAGGTACACAAACACATGCTTATTTACAGACAGATGAGCCCGAATCTCGTGTGTGAATAATCACATGGGACCGTTTCGGTTTTACCGGGTGACTCACCGGGGCAGCGTCAGTGTTCCTGACCGAGCCCCGGAGCTCCACACCGTTCCGATGGCATCGGAAGGAAACGGCTGCAGAGCTCTCAGAAAATCTCGAAGCAGCGTAAAGAGGGCTGGGGCAATACAAACTGAAAGCAAATGGACTAAATCAGTTTCTTTCAAGAGAGAAGTAAATATTTCAGATAGGCAGGAATGATAAAGGCTCTGCAAAAATAATAAAAAAAAAAAAAAGTAGTGAACCACTGTAAAAAGCCTTGCATTCCCCACTTGTTTTCTATTTTAGGTTCAACATATGACTATTTTTCAAACTTTCCAGTACTTATAGCATCAGCTGTTCAAAAAAGCCAGAAAAATCTTTGTGGATGAAAGTCTGTACAGAACCCCTTAAAGGAAGCAAGAAGTCTTATCTTGGCCACTATTTCTAATATTATTCAACACTTCCAAAACTGGACCCCAGCGCTATGAAGTCACACGTTATTTGGTAGCTTGCATTTGTTAGTAGAAAGACTTATCAAACAACAAAGGTCTTACCAATACATATAACATTTAACCACCTACTTCCAAGCAATATGTATACACCCGCAGCCATCTCTAATTGATCTCCCAGGCAAGTTTGCTGCATTTTTCATTAGCAAGCATCCTTTATTTAAAAATATTTGAATAGTTTCATGCAAATTCTCTCCTTTGCGGCACTGGCAGAGCCACTGAGTACCCTCACACTCAGCTAATAAGCTGTGCAGGGAGGGAAACAACAAGTACTAACTAAAAGATGCACAAGGCTGCTATGAAAGTACGGAAAACTGAATATAAATGCTTTCTTCCTCCGTTCTAGCAGCACAGGGGTGCTAGAAGAGCTGTGCTTAGGCCACCTACAAGAAGTTAAACAAATGCTTTGTCACAACACTGCTGACTTTGTCATGTGTTTTCACTAGTTTGAGATGTTACCTTAAGTTTTGTTTTAACGAAGCATTACACAGGATATTTCTTTTTTTTTTTTTACAATTTTTTTTTCTTTTTAAATTCTAGTAGGTAATGACTCATTTAACTGTTGTGTACTGACCAGCACAGCCCCCAGGCTATAGATGCTCCAACAGCAGGTACCCATGACAGCTACATACATTGCTATACATACGAAGATCAGGAAAGAAGACACTGCCAATCAGCAAACAGGTTGGAAGGCAAGAGTGGACAGACATGGTTCTAGAGGGTTACCAGAATGACAGTGTTGCTTTAACAGCTTCATAGGGCCTTTTCTGTGGTGACCTACCTACACACTGTGCTGTTCTTAGGACACTATATAGGGACAGCACAGCAACCAGTGTGTAAAATTACTGTTGCCAGCAAAGGCAGCAAACAAGCACAACTGGGGGCGTGTACAGGCAGGGGAAGGAGTGGGGAGATATTTGCATCTCCTTTTTGGCTGCATTAGTAAATAAGATGCTGAGCAACATAAATCCCATTAATTTTCCATAGGAACAGATGTTTGCCTAACGACATCTCCGTTTCAACACCGGCTTCTCGAGAACGCATTACACAGAACATGCTATTGAAAGAATAAAGGAAAACAGAATAAAACAAAAAACAGTACCAAGTTACACGATATTTCTGTGCCTGTTTAAACAGACTGAGATGTAGGCCTAATCCCCATATTAGAGCTTCTCTCCAGAGAGACCTAACTGCAGTTGGACTCCTGTGCCGTTACTCAGGTCATTTGTACAAAGAGTAGGTTACATTTTAACGAACTAGTTGTAGAATCACAGAATGATACGGGGTTGGAAAGGACCTCTGGAGATCACCTTGCCCAACCCTCCTACCAAAGCAGATCCACCTAGACCAGGTTGCACAGGAACATGTCCAGGCAGGTTTTGAATGTCTCCAGAGACAGAGACTCCACCACCTCTCCAGGCAGCGTCTTCCAGGGCTCTGCCACCCTCACAGGACAGAAGTTCCTCCTCATGTTTAGACAGAACTTCCTACGTTCAAGTTTGTGTCCGTTACCTCTTGTCCTGTCATTGGGCACCACTGAAAAAAGACTGGCCCCATCCTCTTGACACCCTCCCTTTAAGTATTTATAAGTATCGATCAGGTCCCCCCTCAGCCTTCTCTTCTCCAGACTAAAAAGATCCAAGTCCCACAGCCTTTCCTCGTAAGAGAGATGTTCTAGTCCCCTAATCATCTTTGTAGCCCTTTGCTGTACCCTCTCCAGTGGTTCCCTGGCCTTCTTGAACTAGGGAGCTAGTCCAGCATGGCTGCTTTGTGAGCATCCACGTGGCTGCAGTTTGGAGAGTCCAACTCTTCAGCTTTTGTATATACTGCTGCTGAAAAAACCACCCATAAAGCCTGCAAACCCAGGGGTGAGGGGCACGGGTAACCTCCCCTCCATGTCCAGGCTGCTACTAATTGCATTGCTGCATGTCGACCTAAAAACCTTGATCTCCAGTGTTGCATGTGGTTACCTTTGCCCTTCTCCCCACCACCTCTCCCAGTCATGCAAAGCCCAAATTATCTCACCCCAGGCCACCTTTAGCCCTCAGTTCCAACCTCACCTCTACCCCCTGCCAGCAGCAAAGCCGGTAGCTCTGCTGGGCCTCCGGCTCTGCCCCTCAAGCACCCCCTCAAGATGGGGGTGTTTGCACATGGGAGCCAAACTGGTCAGTCTGCTGGGAAGGGGAGCACGGAGACAGGGTAGATTCAGGGAAGAGAAGCAGCAGCAAAGGGAAAAAGCAGCAGGAAAGTACAAAAACAAAGGGGAAATATGTATGAAGTTGCATAAAGTGGAAAGAATCAAGGTTATGCTGGCAGTTGTTATTTTTCAACTTTGCCTCAAACTATTAAGTAATTCAAAAAGCAAATTTTAAATTTGAATTAGTTTTCCTAGAAAAAGAAAGCAAATATTGATTTAAAAGGGCAACCTGTCTTAATATAAAATGCACCAACTTTTCAGTGACATCTGTTAAAATTGTGTCAAATAGACCAAGTGGCCAACAAGTCAATAAGTTCCTTATAAATCCTGGTTCTGTGTTTCAAATCCAACAGCAGTAAAATATTACACAGTGTTATACCAGTGTTTCAATTCAAAACTTCAGTTAATTCTCCAAATCTTCATTGGAAGTGTTCTGAAAATGTGGTTTTTTGGTTGGTTTGGGTTTTTTTTTCAGATGAGCAGAGGGTCTGACAGAAGTTTCACCCAAAACCGTTTACATATTTTAGATAATGGAAAAGCACTATGGATTTCAAGACCTGATTATACACACATGAAGAGGCAGGGCTGAGAAAAGCAGACTGGTTTAGAACCTCCCACGAGTCACTGAATTTGGAGTTCCCGTTACTTTAAGCCCAGCCTAAATGCCTATCTTTAGAATTAAGTTCTGCTAATTGGAAGATGCGAAGGCAACAACATTCCTAAGAGGCACATTGCTTGAGTGTAGAACCCAGCCTCCATTAACTGTTTTCCCTGCAACTCCGTGGATAGAGAAGCCTTTGTAGAACAATGGACAGGTAGTGACACTTCTCTGAAATTTAAATACATTAATTTTTTTTTGGTCAGCATAACTTAGTTCCTATACTGATGAAAGTTTTAGAAGACATACATACTGCTTCTAAGTCCAATACTCTCAATAAGGTGCCAAATAAAACAGGATGATTTATATCTCTGATCATAAAAAGAAGCCTCAGCTGAAGAACTGGTTTTACAGCAAACATAAGAAGAGATGCAGAGCTTCAACTTTTCTCAAGCTTGATGCCATCTGAACCTTTTCTTCTTGTTTAGATTACTATCGATGTTCAATGAGAAGAATTTCCCTGCATATAGTGGAATTGGTGAGCCAAAGATCACCAAAACATAAAGGTAAGGAAAAATATACGCGTTTAGTCAGGCAAGCCAACAACCTCACTCGCTGAGATGACACGCAGGGAGTTAGAATTAGACAGGCTTTTAATCATGACTTCGATACAGTAACAGGATATGATCTAGTACTGCAACAGATAACAAAAGTTAACGTAATTTTAAGACCAGCCCTTCCTTCAAGTTGTACATTTGCCCATACTTTACTTTCCTGACATCAGCATTTCCCAGTTTGCTGCTACTGCATTAAAGGCAAAGAGAAAGGCAGCAAGGCAGGCAATCACAGTTACACCGTAGGGAATGGTTAAAAAAATTCCACTGAAAGTAATTCTCAAAATAACTTTCAAAAAAAAAAAAAGCCACAAAAATAGCTCTCACACACAACCAAGTTTCATTTTTACTATACTGCTTTTAAACCATTAATGAGTCATCTCTTAAATCACTAGCTATATTTATAAGGAATTATTCACACAGTAAACTAGACTTCATAAAATTAAACTGTATACATTTCTAATCCAAACTTCTTTCCCTCCTTAAACTAGAGCCACACAGGAATCCACTGATTTAAGGGTTATTTTGGGCTTTTTGGGTGTTTGATTTTTTATTATTATTAGGGGGACAAGGGAGCAGTGGATTTATCAAAAGATTTACTCACTAATGACAAATTTCAAATACATTTACCATAGAGGACTTGTTTCACCTCACAGCAAAAACTTAATGTCTCCTACTTACTCAGCCTACACAAAATTTTCCTCTTTACCAGAAGGGCTTTCCACCAAAATAAATGAGACCAAGAGAGATCGTGGTGTAGCAGAAGAACATAAAAAGCAATTAGTGGTGAAGTTTTTGTAGGTTGTGTCATTTCATATTCTTTCCGTGCCTTCATGGGGCAGCAAAGACTTCATTAGAAGAAACTCCAAGCAAAGACCAACTCCTGCAATCACTGCCCACTTTGATTAGTCTTAATCTTAGTGGAAGCACAGCAATTTTCACTGATTGCTTGTTTGAGGGACACACGGTTTGCGCAATGTTTATTTTGGGCTGTGGCTGAGAGAGGGAGGGAAGGGAAGGAGGGGTGTAGCCAAATGGGCAGTCTCCCAATCCAGATCACACAAAATAACAGCATTCGCACTCTAGGAACATCTCAACCTCAGCCGAACCCAGGGAGCCAGCCTGCCCGCGCCGGGGAAGGTTGTGTGCCTCAAGACCCACCCAGAGGACTCCTGAAAGATGGAAACCACATCTCTGCACCCTGGCAAGCCGCACCAACTGCGGCACAGCCCCGAGAAAGCAGGGGAAGACTACGACATGGGTGACCTTTGTAATGAAGTATATCACAGGCTACAACGTGAGGAGCACAGATAACCCTCAAGTATCGTAGAAGGAGCTATGAAGAGCTGCAAAACACAAAGTGGACTCTTCATGAGCAACAGGGGATGCTGCCAAGAATCTCCAAATACACAACACGCTTCAGGAATGTTTTAAAAAAAAAAAAATAGTGTGTTCCTCACCTAAAAAAAAACTAGAAAGCCACAACAACAAATACCATTATTTATGGAGGGTCTTGCATCCACACACAACCCCAGATTCCACTAAAATCACTGAAATACCTCATTGCCCTTTTGCAGGAAGCCCATTAACGAGCAAACGCCCTACTCATTCAAATTACTTTTTGATGAGCCCAGACCAGGCTCAATGCGGACATCACACCACTTCAGTCCAAGCTGTGTGCACCATAGTATCTGCAGCCTACAGAGCTTCTCACCAAAAGCTGTGATGGGGTGGGCTGCACAACAGAAGACACGGAAGCTACAACAGCGGGGGGAGGTGGGGGACAGCAGAAAGGAGCAAAGACCATGTTAATGACCCCCTTAGAGCTGCAGCCGGAGTCAAGCGGCAGGATTTCCTTCAACAGCACTGCTACATCTGGATCCCTCTCAGAAGGAAATGAAAAGCAACACTTCTGCAAGATATACTGTTAGATACGCCAAAGCCACAAAAGCATGCAAGAGGCAGCTCTGAGATGAATTAAATTGCTAACAGAAATAAAAGGAAAAGAGAAGTTAATACACGTTACCAGAATAGTTCTCTCTGTTCAGGTGATCACCATCACTTGGCAAGAAAAAGCACAAGCATCACATAACACTGATGACTAGAAATTAGTTATGACCAGCTGATGGGTAGTTAAGCAGCAACACACACAGTGAGGTGAGAAAAGCAGTTTTATGAACACAAGGTAAGATAGACCTTGAGAAGCCCAAGCGAGGAAAGTGTTGCTAGTGCGTTTTCTGAGGTAATTTGCAAAACTGCAAGAAATTCTGCTAGAATTTTATTCCAAAAATAGTTTGCAGAGCAATGTAACCCACAATCAGTTCTGTAGGAAGCTTGTACAGAATGTAGTGCTGATAATTCCTGCCCTCCCCAAATTCAACCTATATTCTTCTAAAACCATAAGACAGTATGACTTTATAGTAATGGATAGGGAATCAGGAGCTATAGGCTTACTTATAGTCACCTCCCCCCTCCATATTCAATTTTGTAGATTTTTTCATTCTTAATGCACCACAAGCAGTTGATGGAGGCTGAGTATTATATAGGTTACAGAGTTATTCACAAGGACAGCCTCAACATATCAAGTCTTAATAATTTAGGATCTTGTGTGCAGCTGATACACACTCTGACATTTACCAAAGGTGCAAACACTCCTGTTCTGAGTTAGCACAGAATAAGAAGGTTTTGTATTAAGAATACTTCCTTTGACCAGCACCATGTAAGACTTCCTTGCAATTCTGATTATACAGAAAGTATTTTTTTGCACTTAGAAACTTAATTCCAGTTTTGCTTAAAATGAAATAGAAACAGGAATTTTAGATTTAATTCATAAAAAGCACCCATGAAGTTGCTGGTGAAAAAGTAGTCTATTAAGTCTAAAGTAACATTTGCAACATTGTCCACAAGTATTTCTTATGCCTGCAGATGACTACAGCGTTGCTATAACTTTTTTAAGTCATGTTCTAAACAGAACAAGAGACCAAAGGGATCTGAAAAGCTACCTATTTTTGTGGAATACAGACTTACAATTATGTAGTTCCAGCTACTAAATCCCCATACTCCCAAAAAAACCCCAAAACAGTAGGTTTAAGATCCTCCCCCAGTGCCAGTATATGCATCTTCAAGCGCCGCTGGTACAGCGGCAGTCTCTGTATCCTCCAGCTTCCCACTACCAAATGATTTGGAAAGCACAACCCCTTTGGCATCAGGATGTCACAAAAACTAGAAAATCCATGCGCACAGGTCCAAAACTCTTTAGTTCAAGCTCATAAAACATCTTCCCCATACTAACGTGACTGTATGCTGGCCCCCAGCAAACAGGGCGAGGATAAGAGATGCCTTCTGCCCCCACCCCTGCCCTGGTCTGTCATAGAGGTGAGAGCCCCAAGAAAGCTGTGTGTCCTACAGATCCCGGGAGGCTCTCCAGCATCCAGGGAATACGGCATAAGGATGTTAACAATGCAGCTGCTGTGATTAGAAAATGTGATTAGATTTGGGGAGGAGGGTGAAGAAAGCAACTTTCTCCAACAGTGAGTTGAAACGAAAGCAAAATAGGAATTATAGAGCTCTCTTATCCAAACTCAGGCATGCAACCTGCACTTGTGTGCATCACATGCACTTGCTTCTCTAGTGACATCAACATCAGCAAGATTAGAAAACAGATTAGCTAATGGAAGCTTATAATTTGGCTCACTTTTAGGTCAATTCAGAGAAAGAAACTGAATTGGCGAATAGCAAATACTTTGCTATTCATAAATACTTGCAAGAAGGAAGACAGGGGTTTCAAATGAGAGAATAATTCACAGACAAGCACAATTGTTTTGTTCCAGGTAATGTTATGAAAATGCTTATTAGCAGGTTTAAAGACAAGCAGAGAAGTGGATTTTTGTTGG
>JAOXJK010000012.1:33900036-33940119 GCA_025774025.1 Xenus cinereus
GGGAGCAGGGAGGGGGTGTGTGGTTTTGTTTTTTTAAGTTTTCTTCTTTGCAGACAAAATCTGGAATTTGTCTCATGGTAAAATTTTCTTTTGCTGATTTATAGAAATAGCCCTGAACTGTTCATCTGGCATCAGACTAACAGCCTAGGAAGATCTATTTAAAAGCATTTTTTAAACTGTGCAGGAGATGTTGGAACTCAACTAGAGGTTCTAATTTTCAATCTTTTTATAATCTACATTTTTCTTTTGCCAAGTTTAAGATGTCAGAAAGAAAAGCGGAACTAATATACAGTATCTATAATTAACTTGTTAATCACAATTTGAATGTGTTGGTATCGCTGTCCTGAAACCTATTATTAAAATGATCCCTCACTCGATTATAAACTTACTACTGCCTGAATGAGATGAAACTCACAAGGAAGTAAGACGATAACTTTATTTGCTCCAATTAGATCACAAGAGATAAATACTCTTGAGAAGTATTTCTATTTCAAAATAATTCCAAAAACTTCAAACTCTTAAATTCTACAACTAAAGCATGACCCAAAGGAGCAAGAGTGAACCAAACTGACGTGCTGCAACCGTCAGTGGGGTTTTTTAAGGGGTTTCCCTGCGCACACACACCAACTTTCTGGCAGAAAAGTCAGCAGTGCCCGCTCTTATATTTTATGCACTAACTCTATCATTACTCACTGAAAATTTCCCATTGAGACCGAAGGCAATTTTTTCTATTACTTGCAAAATGGAAATTACCTCTCTGTCCCAAACCCAACCACCTGAATTTGGTTAAATGCAAGAAGACTGGAGAGACCATATTTTCTGCCACAGAGGCACTAGGAAGTTGTCAAAGTGCTGCTGGAGCATTTGCTGATCACTTCTGGTTGCATTTACTTCCACTAAAATGAGAAATCCAAAGGCAAAAGTGTCAAATGCCACTGCAGCTTGAAGATTTGTCACTCCCCTAGTTACAGTGCAGTCTACAATCTGCTCACTCCCCACATGTAATTTTTTTTTTTATTTATGTCAGTACAGAAAACAGCATGTAACTTTACTTCTACTCCATCATTTCACACCTCCTTCTCTGAAAGGGGCAAATTCTGTTGGAAGCCAGAAGCGCTGCATTTTTTCTTCATTTATATATTTGATCTAGTGGTGTTCATGTTTATTAAAAGGCCTTAAAAATACCTGGAGATATGCACATGCTGCAGAAATGCGTGTCTGTGACCACACTAAGAGCGTGATGCACGTGCATATGGAGAACCCTTCTTGGCACAGGGCACCACGAGGGATGGATTTTCCAAGCAGCAGCACTGATCTCCAACAGGAGGACACCCCAGACACTCCTGTGCTCTGCCATCGGAAACTGTCACCCCTCAGCCCAGGACAACACCTCCTGCCTTGCAGAAGCCTGAGGTCAGCTCCAAGCAGCTTCCCATCAGCAGCTTGGCCTTGCCAGTGGTAAATTTTGAGGTTTGGTACTACCCCAGCCCAGGAAAGCACACACGGCCAGGTAGACCTGATGAACTCTCTCCCTAATCTCAAGGCCAGAACGTCTCTTCTGCATTTGTGAAGTTCCCACCAACTACTAGAACAGCTGGTCTCACTGCAATGAAAATGCAAAAGATGCTGTTGTACCTTCTCTGTCAAGCAGAAGACAGACATCCAACAAGCTACGTGTAGTAGGGCAGTGCTTTTAATCTCACAAAGCTCAGAAGCTAATACCATGCAGGAACATTGTGAGGAAGGCAGAGCACTCAGAGAAGTCCAAGGATACTGGAGGCTATGGCTCTAACACCCCTTACACATTACAGTCTCAATGGCCCATTGCTTGGCTCACCCCTGTGAAGCTGCATTAATGCACCGTCTGAATGGTGGAGAAATTAATAGCACAATGGAAACATAAAGAATCAAACTGAAGGGTGGCCACTAAACAGGCTGATTTTGGCAAGGTAGTGGGAACTGTTGACGTGCAGGTACACATGATCTCAGAAAAATCAAGTATTCCGACTGTAAGAAGAAAACATGTCGTTCCTATCCTTGCTTTGGAACACACTGCAACTTCCCAAAAGGATGGAGGACAGAAGTGCCCGCCAGCTCAAAACAGCAAGGCACAAAAGGCAGTTGCCTCACACAACTCAGGGAAGCCACAAGACCACAGTTTGACAAGCTGACACAAAGCATTACATAGCTCATATCTATTTTGTAAATAAAACCACACTTCCGTGTTGATGCAGGTTAACATATTTCACTAGTCGGGTAATGACACCACTTTGAGAGCTCTCCTATCTGTTTCATGGAGACAGAAGCTACTTTGCTAACATGTAGCCACACAAAACAATCACCAACATGCATTTCTTCAGAGTCCAAAGGCATGACTGGACATTGGCTTAGACCAGAAGTTAAGTCATGTGGCAAAGCAGTGGAAGCACTTGTCTCTAACATTTAGAAGCAACACCAGATTTTTTTAGAAATTTTTTTTGTACTCTTAGCTCCCGAGCTAGCAAAAGTTCAGGTGTTCTTCCGATACATTCTGTTGTCCTTCCACTCTCCTCCTAGATCCCACAATGAATTTCACAGCCAGAGAACTGTGGACCTCAGAAATCAGAGGGCTGATTGTAGTGGGTATACACAACCATCCATATCTGCTATACAGCCATCTGCATACATTCCTAAAGGCATTCATAGTCCATCACAACTTATTGAAGATCGCATAGTTGGAAAAGTCCCAACCACTAATTTGGCACACTCCCTCTGCAGTCCCAGACATAAAGGCTCTTCAAATTTTCAGTATCCCTTCCACTGCACTGTTTCTTCTACTACATGTTTGAAAAACACGATGTCACCAAGAACAGCTGCCTCCTGGGTATGAAACCCACACCTACCGATGGATGACAATGCACACCAATTACTGAATGTTAGTAAGAGGCTGATATGAAGGAGAAACCAGGACGTTTCCTACGAAGATGCATTAACTCGAGTACATAACAAGTGATCTCAGTTTGCAATAGTAACCTGGACTAGCAACCATTACGGGTGCAACAATCGATACCCACAAAATCATAAAGTTAGGGATAATGAGCTGATGCCATGCTGCCTGCAAGAGCGCTACAGTCCCACAGAAGTCTCATACTCAAAAAGCAAAAAAAACCCATCCTGTTGGGATGCAAAAAGCATTGCTTCAGTGTAAGCTCTTATGAATGGTGACTGTGGATTTCTACACATTTAGAGAAACTTACTTAAAAACATGCCAAGAAATAGAAAGGTGTGCTGAGAAGGCAGTAGATGAAAGTTTCCCAGACCAAAAGCCTGCTGAATCTACACAAGGACACTAGCACACACTAACATCAACAGTAGATTTGCAACTCAGACCACATCCAAAAGAAGCGACAGCTTCTATAAACAGTCACATGAAGGCAACAGATTTATTTATACATCCAATGCAACGAAGGACTGAGGAACACCTACCTAGAAGCCACTGGCACATCATTATAACCTTCCACTTCAGGGCACAGAGTTGAGTTTGGCCTCCTGGTTGCTGCTTACACTGGGAAACTACGAGTTCAGTAAGGGAACTACATGAGCAAATAAGTGGAAATGGTGCGTGAATAGCTATCTACTCCTCACCTAACAACAGCCTAACTCTATTACTAAGAGCAAGAAAAAAAAAATACAAAAACGAACACCCAATAAAAGATGATCCAAGAAATCTTGATTTGGATCCATTTGGATCCACACATGCATTCAATCCCCTATTAGGCTTTACAACAGGGTGGCTGTTCGTAAGGATAGTTTTAATATATCTTCCCTCCCCCCCAGGTTAATGGTGGGCTACAATTTGAGTGATTTCCTGTCTGCATTATAATCTAAAAAATTCTGCTCATTTGCTCCACTAAAAGGCATGTGCTTGGAAGTGGTTTTGATGGCTTTTAGTGACATCCCCCCCTTTGATTGCCACAACATCCAAAGTCTGAAAATAAGGGAGCTATTTCAAGTTACATTCCCTTCCTTCCCTGCCCACATGTACTTGGCTACCAATTTGAGACACAGGATCAGAGGGAGCTTCAGGCTTTAGAATAACATGAAAACTTAAAAAAGGAAACACATCAACACAACTTCATCTCCCTTCCCCCCGCAAAGCAGCTTTTGGCTCAGTTGGTGTTCACCTAGATCTTAAAAGATCTCCTACCTATTCTTCATGCCCTCACTGCTGCCTTCCAACACCTCAGCCCAGCAGCCAGTACCTAACCCACTACAGCATCCAGACTCTTGGAGCTGCTGGATGAAATGGCAGTACTCAGGTGCAGGTTGTGTTGGCATCTCTTGCCTTCCCCATAAGCCTGTGGCATTTCCCCTTGCTTAGTACAACAGCTTCACTGCTTGTCTTGCTCAGGTGTCTCCCTCTTTCTGCAGGAGATTCTGCAGCTGAGCTCATGTTGTTCCTTTTCCCCACACACATCTAAGAAATAAATCAAGACTTTTCTCTACCACCAGACGAAAGCAAGTAAGAGCTGCTGAGACACGGGTAGGGCCCCAGTCTTGAATGGCCAAGTTCAAGATGCAACCAAAACAGTCACTGTGGAAGGGGAACAGAAGCGATGAAGCTTGTAAAGCAGCAATGAAGTAGGTGGCTTGTAGCGGTAGCAGCACCACAGCCTTTGCCACAGCCTCAGCTGACCTGCTCAGCAGAGAAGCAGCCTGAGAGCCACCTTCTACTTGCCTAGTGAACAAGATAAAAACATCCCACACATGTAAGCACAAGTGTGAAGAGAGATGTGCTCACTGCCATTGCCTTATAGAATCCACCAGGCTGGAACTAGCCAACCCCTTGGAAATAAACGCATTTCATTTCCCTCCCTCCCTCCACACAAGAGCCAGTTGCATAAAGTTAGGTCAACATGTGGTGAGCATACGATTCAAATGTAACATTTCCTGGCAACCAGCAGCAAGCCCAGAGGATCTGCACTACTGATAATGTCAATTTTTCCCATGGCTGTCAAAAAAAGAAGAGTCTGCTGAACTCTTGAGACATAAGCAGCAAACCTCATCCCACTGATTACCTTTCCACCAGTTTCACTGCAGCTTTTCATTCCTTCAAGGAAAAAAAGGAGCAAATCTCAAGACATACCCTGACATCTTGGACAGCAACTACCTTCATAAAGTGAAATAACCTAAAATGAATGACATAACTGTGCAGATCTGGTCCCTTAACTCCAAATCACTTAGTAGAATTTCCAAGAATGGGACAAAGATAATCAAAGGATGGGGAACAACTTCCACACAAAAACAACTAAGCAGGCTATGGCTCTTCAGCCTGGAAAAGAAATGGCTGAGGAATAAAGGTCCTTAAAATAATAAGGAAAGTAGAGAGTGAGAAAAAAAGGTCATGGAGCTAATACTATTCACTGTTCCCTCCAACGCAGGAGCTGGGAGGCAGGTGGACGTTCAAAGCACATGAGATGAGATGGTTTTTCCTGCAACATGCCCTAAAACCGTGCAACTCCTCACTGCAGTACATGTGAATGCTTGGAATTCAAGAACACGTTCGCAGAAACTCTAGATGAATCTCTCAAACACAAGGGCACCATTTCTGGGTCAGTAGGTTATAGAGCTTCAAAACACTGAGGGCCAGGAGACTGCTCTGGTGAGCAATCACTGTATCTTTGCCCTTATTCTTCTACACCTCCCAAGGCACAGCAAAGGTAGGATATGGGACTATACGTAAACCTTTCTTCTGACCCAGTGTTACTGGGTTTATGTTCTTTATGCACAAACTAAGTGGATTAAAAAAAAGAATCATTGAGGCCAGTTGAACTTAACATTTTTCTATTCCTTTGGCTGCCATGAACAAGAGCTCATGACATTTCTTCTATTATTGCCTGAGGAACAACTCATTTATGCATTTCCTTCAGTTGGTGTTGGTTTTTTGTTTGGGTTTTTTTTTTTTCAAATTATACAAATACTAAGTCTGAAGAGACAATCCCTGCTAATGACATCTTCTTTCAAGGCAGGTAACTGAAATTGGTTAGAAATTAGAACTTCTCCAAGAGCAGGAGAGAAGTAACTAGTTTCTTAATCACATTAATTTTACCCAAAGGGCATCTGTGTTTATAAAAGCATGTAGCTTTATCAGCAACTTCATACATGCCAACAAAAAGGGTACTAACATCTAGCTTCATCAGGAATTTTTGGGCTGCCCTCCCAGCATCTATAACGAGCACCTCCACAGAGAATCCAACACCAGTAAGAACTACTGGTTCCTCATTTAACAGGGAAAACTTGAAGTGAGCAAGATTTAAGATATCAAGGCAGCATGAATAATTAGGAGAGACTAAGTTTACATGCAAAACACACAGAAAAGCTACATCAATAGCTTTGACAGGGATAAGAGTGCATTTTTCTTATCAAAGCATATTCTTTCATAGGTCAAAAACATACTTTGTGACTTTCAACTTGCTAAATTGAGGTTGCATTCAAAATGGAAAGAGTTTTCAGAAGCTACAATTTTCACACAGTAGTCCCAACAGTTTGGGGACTTTTATGCTATTAGAGTACCAGTGAGACATAAGATCATGCAATGACATGTGCAATGAAGAAAGCAGCAGTGTAAGCAGTGTGTTGGTGCTGCTTATTTCACCTCTGAGCTGTCTCACTGATTTGAACAATGGTTTAATTTATCATTGTGTTTACGGAAAGTTAGCCAGCAACGGCCTAACTTCTGTCTGCAGAGATGCAATACCATCCCCAGCCATGTTTCACCTCCTATGAGTGCGGGCGACATATCTGCAGAGTATGCAAGTGTCTGGTTTTATTTCCAGTAATAATGCTATCATGAACAACAGCCAGGCTCAGAGGACAGTACTCTCTCTGGCCACACTCTACATGGAGGCCAGTAACAAGTGGTTTGTCCCAGGGCCTGTCCTGCTTAACACCTTTGTCAATGACCTGGAGGAGGTGTTGCACCACAGCCTCCTCAAATCTGGGGACAGAGGCCTGGGCTGCCACCCAGAGAGACTTAGGCAGGACAGAGGAATGGGCCAACACCAACCTGATGAAATTTAACAAGGACAGATGTGAAGTCCTGCACCGGGGAAGGAACAATTCCCTACGCATAGGTATGGGCTAAAGGACTGCTTGGTTGGAGAGCAGCTCTGCTGAAAACGCTGTGTGGGGAGTTGGTGGACAGCAAGCTGAACATGAGCTACACCTGTGTCCTGGCAGCAAAGAAGGTCAACATTTCTGAAAAGTTAAGGGGTCACAGGTTGTGCCTTCCTTTATACTAGAAGATCAAAAACTAATCCTGAAAAGAGAATTTTTCTCATCTCAGTCACAGGACAATGGAACAAATTTGGGTGGGGGAAAGTTTGGATCAAACAGTTACACTAATCAAACAGTTGTACCAAATTATATTTTTTTTTAAACCCTTCACTTAGCTGGTTTTCCTCCCACTGAATATTAGGAAGAAACCAAGATATAGGCCCATAAATACGGTCTCTAAGGCCATAGAGCTTCTGCATGTCTTCATTGGAATGGACACATTTAACACTTAAAACTCACTGCTTTTCTGTGCACTGACATTAGTGTCTATTGCAGCCAAAAACAGTTCATACTCCAACACAGAGATCTGGACAACCCACTGAATCACAAGACTGTGTGACTCAGATATGACAACAGATTCAAAGTCCCAGGTCCAAATGGCTGTTTCCCTCCACTCATTGTCCTGCCCCCTCCACAGCAGGGCTAGCCAATAGCTCACAGCACAAGTCACTGCAGCTGACTACTCAGCATATTCACAGAAGCCAGCAGTTATTCCAACTTGCTCAATATTCTGGCCAAAAAACTGTGGCACGTCAGCATCTTCTTCAGAAGATGCTCAGCCAACGTTCCTGCCTCTGCCACATGAGTCAAAGTGCTCGCCTGACCAACCACTCAACATCACAAGCACAAAATCATAGAATCGTAGAATGGTTTGGGTTGGAAGGGACCTTAAAGATCATCGAGTTCCAACCCACCTGCCATGGGCAGGGACACCTCCCACCAGACCAGGTTGCTCAAAGCCCCATCCAGCCTGGCCTTGAACCCCTCCAGGGATGGGGCACCCACAACTTCTCTGGGCAACCTGTTCCACTGTCTCACCAACCACACAGTAAAGAATTCTTCCTAATATCTAAGTCTACCCTCCCTCTTTCACTTTAACAGCATTACCCCTCATCCTATCGCTCCACTCTCCCTGATAAAAGAATCCCTCCCCATCTCTCCTGTAGGCCCCCTTTAGGTACTGGAAGGCTGCTATAACAGCCTTCCACTATAAAATCTTCCACTTCCTAGTCTTTCAACTTACCACCTTGGCCATCTGCAGGAAGAGGGAGTTTCATGTCTCTAGACTGTGTCCATGAAGCCAGCTGTGATCTGGTGAGTCTTCTGATTTCTTTGAAACAGAGTACTAGCATTATACCTAGTTCTTGCAGTCGGAAGACCACCTTCCATATCTTCTGGGTGCTTAGCACAACAGAGCCCTGACCTCACCTCTAACTTCTCTATTCCTTACTTAAACTACTGCAATACAAATTTTCTAAAGAAAAAAAGCTGTGTTAACTAACACAACACTACTTTTCTAAGCCTACAACTGCAATATAAGCACAGCAAAATATCTTCAGTGGGGGTGTCTGGGATATTAACTATTAAATGGGGACAGTTGATAAAAGCATCACTGTCAATTACTGTTAACAAGATCCTGATTTATTATTTTTAAGTAAAAAATTCTGTAGTCCAATTGTCAAAGAAAATTACTTTTCCCGTTAGATTTTTTCCTTGTTTACAACAACTGTAAGATGGTTATCAGCACCGCTGTAGCCAACAGGTTCGTATGAATAAATCATTCCAAGTGAGAAATATGCTTATTGCATGTTTGCCCAAGGACCTTCACTCCCACACTCTGTATTTTAAACACCTGCAAAAGGTGTTTATTACCTCACATATACCTGTAAGTATCACCCACTATAATTAAGCCAGGCAATTAAAATCCCCAACATAAACCAGTATGTTGTCTTAAGTACAAAATTGGGTGGTCTGCCACAGATGTGGTCGCTTTCCTATATCAGATTGCTTCACCTGCTGCTGAGCCAAACAAGACAATAGGAAATAACATGCAGCTCAGGCAAAATAGTGAATTCAGAATATGGGACCTGGGTCAGATAGCAGAAAGACCATCCTCTCTCTTCCCTTTGGCAGGAGGGGAGCAAAGGCAGCGCCCATGCTCCCCTGGGTATAGATCCAAGACCAGAAGAAGGCAGTGCTGTCCAGGGGCTCTGCATTGCCCCAGCAGCTGCTCTACCTTCTCTCCTGTAGTTAGGAATCAAAGTAAGCAGGTGATCAACATTCAGCCTTTGTTTGATGTGCATAATTCTTGATAAATCCCCCAGTTTCTCATTATAACAGAATTAACAGTCTATGTGTAGAGGGGGACTCTCTTCAGAAAGCTTTTGACGCCATCCCCTAGAACAGGCTCTTAAGGAAAACACAGCCAACACTACAACAGCAGGCGAGATGCTGACCTTGTGATCACTGCCAGGTAACAGCCATTACCAGCCTTCTGTCAGACTAGAGAGCTCAATTTCATAGGGTTTGCAGGGACCACCACATCTAGTGTTGTATCAGATTTGTGTTTATTAAATCTGAAGACAGCACAAGGCTGAAATGGAGTGCAAACATACCAGAGATCAAGATAAGACCTCAAAGTGATCTTAAACTACAGGAACTACTCTGGAGAAGCCTCATGGGACACTCCCTGGTGAGACACTTAAGAACAATCAATTGCCTAGAAATAAGAGTCCTGAGAAGAGATTGAAAGAACTTAAAACTTTCTCCTTAACCCTCCCTAAACATTATAGGTCTTCAACTATGTAAAAGACTGCTGCAGAGAGCAGACTAACACGTTCTCCTGTTGGGTAGGACTAGTAGTAACTGGTGAGAAGCACATCTTAGTGCCTGATGTAGCACACTGAGGAGGAAACAGAAACAAAGATCCCTACCAGACATTCCCACACCTAGCAGGCAGCAGCAGATAATTTGTGCATGCTTAGCATTCTGCTAGCATTTTTATAGCTACACGTTATTTTTATAGCACTACATTAAGTTAGGATTCTTGGAGGAGGCTTGAGGTGAAAGATCATATTTCAATACCTTTTAAACCTCTTTACTGTTGATTCATCTTTCTTCTAGAATTCTTTTCATCATAGATCAGCTCATTCCTGCACCTCCCCTTTACATCTTGCTTTATGAGAAATATCTGCTTTATATAATCCTAATTTAGTCTTAATTGCAATGGTTTCATGTTTTAATTTTCCCTTCTTAAAACTCACAAATTCCCCACCTGTCCTCTTCGTATCCTTGGTATTCTAGAATAATCTGCTTCATAAGCAGACACCATTCAGCAAGACTAGTTTTCACACTACATCTCTAGATTAAAAAAATAAATAAATTAAAAAACCAAACAACCCACCACACACAGTTTAGCTGTTTTAAATCAGTGACACAAGCTGCTACAGATCCTCAGGACAAACAGTTATGTGCACTGTAAGAAGATTTACTAACGTTTACTCACAATCAGAATCAGTCTCAATTCCTTTAAAGAAACTGAAAGTTGTCTTACAAAACATACAGATGGGTGGAGATGGCTCAGTCCTTTCTTGCATTGACAGAAATCTCAATGCAGAACCTGCACTCACATTGCCACTCTGATGCCGAGTTCAGAAATCCTTTTCCATTACTACTTCTGCTTGGAGAATCTAAAACATCAGCGGTCTCAGCATAACCATGAGACTTCGTTTTTCACTTCCATGAAAAAGTGAGGAAAAGCAAACCCTGCTTAGTAGCATCCTTTTGCCTTTGGATGAGCTAAATTAGACCTCCCTTCCCACACATTTCTGTCCCCGAAAGCAACCTGCAAGTCTCACAGCAGAGCTAGGAATACACATTCACAATGTTTTTCTTGCTTCTCTGCTCACTCAACAGGTTCACACTCCACAGGCTGGGCTTTTAGTCTACCTTTTTTGTTACCAAGTTCATCAACACTCTATCTGTTTATCTGTTCCATACAAACCGATAAGGAAATAAGCCCACAGAAGATAAGTGGGAACTCTTCAACAGCTACCTTCCTGCTGAGCCAGCAAGTGCTGATTCTGGCACCATCTGTGTCCTGAAAGTCTGTTCTCTAGCGCTTTATTCACCAAACATGGAAAAAATATTTGGAAAGAAAATCTCTGAAGCATCTTCTACACCGAGGAAACTGGTTTTAAAGTGTTTTTAAAGAAAGAAAGGGGGGAAAAAAAGGTGACATTTCACATAACTGTTCCATCTCAGAAGGACTCTACTTGGATCCCCATCAGGTTGAAACAGAAACAAACTCTAGGTTTGAAATCACCACACCTAGACCTCTTTCTAGAAGGAACACCCACAAGCCAAGCGAGAGGTTACTTGTGGTTACAAATTAGGAGTCAAATCAGTACATTACTCTTTCCTGAGCCGCAGTCTGTTAGAGAGATCTACTTACTTTTCTGCAGAGACCATAGAGCCAGGGTGCTTATTTCCCGTAAGAAAGAGAGAAGATTGGTCTGTGTGAGAATGGGAAAAGGCGCTGTGCCAAATCCTTCACTTATCATGATTCTTAGGATCAGTGTGGACTTTGTATTTGATAAGTAAGGAGAGGAAAGGGGGGGACAGAAATGATACCCACCTACTAGCACTGAAAAAGGTGCACCAATTGTTTGAGGGTTTGTTTCACCAAACAAGCTTCCATAACAAGTGAAACTGATTTATTTAAAAAAATTAAAATCTGGTCATGTGCATGTCCTTCAAATTACTGAATTGATCCAATAACCTCTATATGCAATTTATATGCAAGCAGAATAAAAAGAGGAAGATGCATTCCAAAAGTAATGATGCTTTTATGGAACATGGGCACTGATCCAGAGTGCTCAAACCCAGATAGTCCAGTGAGGGAAGGGGGGAAAATGCAGATGAGTAGAGAACATGATCCTGGATAAGCCCCCACCACTTCTGACTGATTTCAGTCTGAAGCAAGTCCTAAATTTCCTTGAGCAGAGGCAGAGACACAGCCTTCCCTCCACCTTCAGTTTCTCTTAGCTGGGCAAGGAGTACAAGAGTACCCAACCCACAGCTACAGAAACCTGTATAACCTTGCCAAAAATCTTTTTGTGAAGTTCAAATTAGTTACCAGGCAAGTTTTGTACAAACTTAACCTTGAATGCCTTGGAATACATTAGACTTTTATCATTTACAGCTGCACTTCAAGAGTGAGTTCTTCAGGATAGCAACCTTGTGGGTTTGTTTCATTGTAGTAAACCAGCAGATTATAGCAGGTTATAATCTGCCTTTCTTCTACCACTTAGCCCTGAATATGATCTAAGAGGGTTATCTTACCTTTTTTACTTATACCGTGGTGATCTGATAAGTACACAGTGAACTCTTATATCACCCAGGGGAAACAACTACAAGTCTAATCGTTATGGCTGGTTGTAAGAGTCAGGAACTTCAACCTACGTGAAGGAGAAAACCAGCTGGAATATTTTTCTTCAAAAAGGCAGCCAGAAAAGCAAATAGTTAATCTGAATCTGTGTACTCGGTTTATGAAAAGTCTTATCAATAAATGCTTATTACTCTGTGGCCATTTATACCCACTGTTGATTTCCCAGTCTATATGGAATAGCTGCAGGTCAAGTGTCTTACCTCACATTAGTTTTCAGAATACCCAGGTTTCTTCCAAGGGGAAGTCAAGGTTTCCTTAAAACTGAAGTTCATTGTTTTCTCTTTTCCGTGCTACTAAAGGCACTAGATTCCACTAAATAGATGCACATGCCTCTTAGAAAGGTAAGAAAGTACTACAGGGAAAGTTGCCAGATTTTCACAGGAAACTCATTTACTCCAGCATTTCATGAATCTGAAGAGCCAGATCCCATCTGCCTGGAAAACAAAGCTCTTGTATTAACAATGGGGCACCTTCCTCCGCTGACTTATTGCAAAACATTCTCAATTCAGATTATTCCCTGAACCTTTTTCTGGTTTTAAAAACCAGGAGGCAGTACTGTTCTCCAGGGTGCTCAGGAGTGGGAGCTACTACCAAACTCTCTTACTCTTCACTCTACAAACACTTTGGCTACATTCCTGTGGGACCAGCATCCCTACTGCTCTCCCAGACTCTGCTTTCTCCAAACCCAACAAGCTGCATTTGAGAACATTATGGATGCCTTCCTTATTATAAGAGGTTTTATGGGTGATTTGTTATAAGCCAGGGATCACCTGTTGGGTGTGCGCAGAGACCCTCGCTGGGTCCCAGTCCCATGTGGCTCAGGACTTACAGGTACCACTGTGTGACACACTGGAAACAACAGCCACAAGGCATCAAACTAGAGGCATGCACATCGAATGCTAGGGGCACAGCTGTAGGCTTCCCCTGTAAAATGCTGTTTTTCTATAAAGAACAAAATTAAGACAAGACAAATATTTCTGCAGAGCTTAAGAAAATACTTTCACAAAGAGTGACGGAGTAGCCTTCCTAATGATGGTTATACTAGGAACAAAAATTTTTGTCCTTTTTTCTGTTCTTATCACATATCCCTACGTCACCGTAAAAACAAAGGTGTTGCAGGGTAGTGTGATTTGTATGTCAATACCAAGCTTACACAAGGGCTGATGAACTGAACTAACCTAAAGACCTATTTCATCAGTTGTTTTTTGGTTTGGTTTTAAGGATTTCACACCCATTAGAAGTCAGTCTTGATTCAAGCAATTAACAAAGGAGTTATGAGGCAGGCAGATTGGCACAGAGAGACTATAAGAAACAATTTAAGTAAAATTGCTCCAGCCGCCACATAAACACACACACCATCCCCTCAGAAAACATCATGCAAGAGCACTACTTCTATATGAAGCCCTCTCTGTATGTATAAACTTTACTCTCCCTACAAAGCAACTGGTGGTAAGAAAGACTTATTTTAAGGAGGAATCATCCAACACTTTCTTACAGAGCTCAACAGAAGTTTTTGCAAGGTCTTTTAGCACTAGAAAAAGATAACAGAGCCCAAGGTAAGCTTGACATAAGACAAGTCCCTGATTCATTTAATCACCAGTTGCTGTATTTTGTCATCAGCACTCTTTTAAGAGCATACAAAACTTACCTGCATAGTGAAGAAGTGACAGACCACAAGCACTTACAAAGAAAAGCTTTAGGAAGTTTGTGGACAAACCGTACTTGGCAAGCAACCCCGATGATGCAAAAGTATTGTAGAAACTAATTTGGGGCCTTATCACTCTAAATCCTGTGTCCAAAGGGTCAGGTCTGTATAGGCAATTTTAGGACATCTAGGCAAGGTTGAGATTATGTTAAAAAGGACAATTTTAACTCTTCCTTTGGAACTTTAGAAGACAAGAGTGTTTTAAAAAGGTGTGGCAGAGACAACACCTGTCTGACACCAAGTGTCACCACAGAAACTGCAACAAGGGAGAAGAAGAGGGAAATCATTTTTAAAAAAAATAAATCAGGAAGCAGACGGGAAACAGGGTAGATAACCATAACACACAAGCAGCAATAGCTACACACACCTAAGGAGGGACGAGCAGGTAGAAGCCTGTTGCTGTGCTCTGTTCAAGAGTGCTTACATCTGTGTTTATTCACATTTTTCTGAATCATGCGCCTTGGCTCTCATACTCACTATTCCTACACAAAATCCTCAGAAAAATTTCTACCAAAAAATAAGTTAATCCTCAAATCAGTCACACCCTCAACCATTTCTATTACTACTCTTCCCAAAAGCTTGGAAAAAAAAGAAAAAAAGCAGTTATGAATTAGAAATAAAAGCTATCAGGTGGGTACCATTCCACTGAGGGGAGGCACAAGGTTTGGGAAGCGCAGAGGAAACGCTTGTATGGGCAGCACACACCAGAAGGACAGGCAGAAGCAATGAGAAGGTGTGTGCTGATACCTTGCAGAAACCCTGTGGTTGGACAGCCTGGGTTGGACGGAGCAATGCCTCTGTTCTCCAAAGCTAGAGAGCGATCAGGCAGTGCAAAAGAAGTAGCTGCAGACGGAAAGTCAGATGAAGAAGGCAGATCAAACTTGCTCAGAGATCAGCTCTCGTGGAGCTTCACCCTCCAGCCCTCCACCCTCCAATCTCCCCTCAGGCAGAAGGATGACTTACCACCACTAAAACGTGAAAACAACATTTTAAACATATACAAGGTAGTAAAGAAAACAGATCTGTTCTCACAATAATCCATCTACTGCAGAAGTTATAAGACTACTTGTGGAGTGTAAACAGCAAGTATACAATATATCAGTGAGAGCCAATAACCGCAGTAGCATGAGCGAACAATCTGCCATAATGCCATTATAGAGGAGCAAGGGGGAGGGGGGGAAAAAAATAAAATCAAAGAAAAAGGATCAGCATTAAATTTCTGCTTTTGTAAATCTTTCAGCCAAGTATTTAAATATGAACTTGTATTAAGTTTACTGAGCTCACACACCAGCAAGGTCCGAAACATACAAGCTTTCAGTCAAAGAGAGTGACTGCATCAGGAAGTCAGCATTCACCAAAGAATCCATTTCAACATTTTTTATGGTTAACTCGGAGAGCAGAAATGAAGGCAGTTATCTGAATTGCTTAGAAGGCTCTATTGTTCCCTCTTCCAAAGGATTTTTCCCCAGAACAGAATGGGTGGTGTGTGCAAAGCAAGTGAAAGGTGGGGGAAGGGGGAAATTCTTGTGGATAAAGAGAGAAACAGAAACACAGTTTTAAGCACAGATATCAAATTTTAAAGTGACTTCCTACCTCCCACTGCAAGTGAGGCGGGATATTTCTGATCTGAAGCTTCCGACTCCTGCAGATAAATTAAAGAAAATAGTTTTTTTTAAAAAAAAACACAGAAAGAAAACATTATTGCAAGATAGACTATACATAGCAGTGTCCGCATTTAAGCATCTGTCATAATAAGAGGGGCAAAACCAAATACACAACTCAAAAAAACCCAACAGAACGCTGGGGGGGGAATGTCAGGTCAAAACCATTTCAAGTCCAAAGAGCTGTTACAGAAATACTTGTTACACATCTGACAGCTGTTACATTTCATGAAGTCTCCACTTTTCTTGAAGACTATTTCTATCTCAGCTTTAAGGCCTTCAGTATCTAACTCTCTCTGTTATAAATGGGTCTGATAATGCCGTGTATTTGTACTGGGTTCCCCTCCACACACTTTAAGAATTTGTTATTTTTATTTATTTTAATTCACCAAGATGATACTTCAGGATTCCACATCTCTTCAAGGAAGAGAATATAAATTTGAATAAATATTTTTGCTTTGATATTAAGCTTTTAATTAGCTGAACGACAGACTGTATTCTAACATTTATATGGCTGACAATCTCCATCTCCGATCGGGAGGAAGGGGTAAGAATCAGTAAATTCATTGTATTTGCACCCCAAATTTACATCAGTTTTCGCTTATCTAGTAAACAAAACATTCACTTTGAAGCGCTCCAGCAAAGCCTGGCAGTGTGCTGGCCGCCTTCACAGCCAAGTCCTTTGTCTCCTCCCTTCCCCCAAAGTGAGAGAACAAATAAATGCCAGAGATGCCACAAAACCCTTGGGATTTACAAGAATGCGTAGATTAACACAATTTCGGCTGGGCTCAGGTAGGACACACTGGTTGGGACAGTCTGGCTGGCCTGGGAAGATCTGGGGAAGGACAACACAGAGACATCTAGCTGAGAGAGTCTCAGCCACATTTTGGTTCACCAAAGAGGCTAAAATAAGTGTCTCATGTTCAAACACAGAGTTTTACTGAGCGTTTTAATTGCTCAGTACTGACCTCTCACAGAAAAGCCTTTCACATTTTAAAGACATTTTATAACAGAGGAGAAGTTGGTTAAACTTACACAGGCCAGGAAAATCTTGCGACAAAACAAGTTTTAGAGATGTTCCCATCTAGATATAAAATCTAAAGCTTTCCTTTTCCCCCTCAGATCCTTTTAAAACACACTCCTTTCCTCAACACCCCCACCACCACCCACCCACACAGGCCTGCAGTGAATGTTTTACATCTTGAAACGTTCTTCTCAACAGCCTTTGTCTGGGGTCCAGCCAGAGCTCGATGCTCGGAGCCACCTTGCCCAAACTTCTCCTCAGGCGGAGGTGTCACCCCCAACGCCACAGTGACCACGAGATCGAGCGACAAGCCTGCTGTCACCAGAAAAGATGAACAGGTCTCTGTTGCACAGCGTTTCTCAGCTGTTTTCACTCCCTCTCAGGCAAGTAAGAGCCAAATTTCAGCGTTTGATCATATAAATAGGCAAGGAAGGGAGAACGAAAACCCAAACCGCACACATCCCCCCTTTAAGCTTTCATTTCCAATAAAGCAAAGAAAGAGTCAGGAGCTGCTTTGCTGTAACAGGGAAGGGGGAAATTTTCCTTGAAGTCCACAAAGGTTTCCTTAAGCTGTAACCTCAGCTAGCGATGCCGCTACAAAACCAGTCACCCTAAAGTACTGACGTACTGCTCTGAAACATCAAAATCCTCTCACACAGCAACCTGAAACTTGAAAGTTAGGTCCTAAAGTAGAACATGAAAAGGGGATGTTCATTCAATATTAAAAATACTGGGAAATTTTAATGCAGAAAAATCCCAAACCACAAAGTTGGCAGCCAATACGCTATTCAAAGCACTTCAAACTGCGTCGTGCCATTGGTCTCTCACACTTGTAGATTCAAAGTACAAACTCGTGAGAGTTTGGTAGCAAGGAGCACCAGTCACAGAAGGATCTGAGCAAGCAAGAGCCCAGGGAGAACACCAACAGGTCTCACCCCAGCTCCACAGCCAGCCGGGCAACAAGTACTCGCGTTGAGTGGTCAATATCCACTGGTGAGAAGGAGAAGAGGAAAAAGTCCTTTCCAGAAGCACATATATGCATTCCACACAACCACCACTTCACTTTTCAGAAGGAAAACTTACAGATCTTCCCCTTTACTGCCCAACACCTGAAAGACGGACCCCCCCCAAAAAAAGCAATCTCTACACTTACTCAACAATAAAGGACATAACACAAAGTTTGGAGGTTTTTTTTCCTTCCCACATGACTTTGAGGGACTGAAAAGCTCGATGCAATTTGAAACTTTTGCCAGCCAACAGTTGTAGGACAGAAATAACTTGAACATCCCAAAAGGGAGGAGGAGGAAGGGAGAGGAGCAAAGAAATGCCACCTTAAAATTACCAGTTCCTCTACCATATTCATAAAGAGCCAAAGGAAATTGCAAGCCAATTACAAAATGGGAACAGTCCCGCTGTGCACCTCAATTTATGGCAATAGTGAGACACCTATTGTACAAAAGTGAAAGGTCACTTCAAAAAAAAAAACCAAAACCAAAAATATAGGAACTGTTCAATTTGAAACTGTTTACACCTTCATCAGTAGCTTGGCTGCACTGCAAGTAATTTTAACTTGTCACCCAATGCACAAGTTTGAAGTCTAGTGTTTATTGATGTGTGTGAAAATTTAGGGTTTGGGTTTTTTGGTTTTGTTTTTGTTTTTTACATTATTGCTGTATCACATTAGCAATGGGGAAAAAAATTAATAAAGCTTTGCATGGTAAAGAGAGGAATTGCACAGAACCAGTGTAAGATAGAAGATCACGAGCCCCTTTGAGACTTCTCCATTTCAGATACTATCAGCTCCTACTGAAAAAAAAAAAATATCCAAATATACTTCTAAAAATTACTTAAAAATACACAAAGCTTGTAACCCCATTCTGCCTCTGCCCTTCTCCCCGGACAGAAAGAAGAGGTAGAAGTGACAGAGGTGGATTCGTGTTCCCAGGACCAGAAGGAGCACTGAACTAGCAGCGAGCAGACGGAGACCGAATCCCCCACGCGCTGCCATAACCCGCGCAGCTCCCGCTCGGAGGAGACATCACTCCTCCCACCCTTCTCCCGCACTTTGGCAGCTCCGAACAGGTCCTCGCTGCGGGGCGGCATTAGCGATCCGCAGACGCCTCTGCTGCGTGCGGGAGAGCAAACCCTCAGGGAATCAGCTCTCCGCTTCCTCCCGAAAAATCCCAAGCCGAATGCAAACGTATAGCGAAGAGCAGGGGACAAAGCCAGGTCCAACTGAATTCACTGGAGCAGCAACAGCTTGTGTGAGGATGGGTTCTGGCTTCAGAAAACACACTTTTGCACAGGGACAAAACTCTGCGCAATAGGCGGGGGAAAATAAAAAAAATAGAAGCATCTTCCTGGAAATACTCTCAATATCAACTCTTTCAGGGTTCTTCCTCTATTTTCTTCAAAGTGCAGTATATGCAAAGCTCAGCTCCTATAGCTTTCACATCCCAGGCAGCATAAACCCACAGAGGGTTCTCTTTTACCTCATTTTATTTTGAAATAATCTTAAGTTTTGTAACTTTACAACTGCTTGCAGTCATACCAGGTGTGCAAGACAGGAAAGAGTCCTTTCAAAGTCCACAAAGGTATTTTATCACAATAGTTTCCTTTAATATATAGCTCACCTGGCCTAAATAAATCCTGAGTAAAACATTGCCCGTGTATCTCAATGTGACTCATGGAAGCCTTCTGTATGCGCTTTTTCCAGTTAAGGCAGATTTCTTAATTTCTTCCATTCTAAATAGGCATTGCAAATAGATGTCAACTGAGAAAAAAGTCTGGGTTAATTTTGTTTGTGCTCTGTTTCCTATGAAGGTTTTTGAAAGCTACCTATAGTTCACAGTTTGTAAACAGGTATTCCCACTCGCTTCTCTTTGAAAAAGACACCTAAACCACCTTTTATTGGACAAGAAAAAAAAAAAGGTCTTCTTTGGTTTCTGTATAAGGTTAGCCTGTAAGCAATTATTTGGCAATAATTTACTTAAGAGGAACTGCACACATTCTAATTCTTCTTTTCAGGTATTATGCAGGTAACTGGATTCAGTTACTTCAAGCCACTGTTGAGGCTTGAAGTCAACATATTTATTCTGAGGTTGTTGAGACACGGACTGTTGTTTTTGTGAGACAAATATCTCTGCAACACTGAAAACAGGTAAAACAAAAAAAAAAAACATCATTGTGCCCCTTCAGAAGGAAACCAGCATATTTGTGCTGTATGTGAGCACAGACAGAAGGGGCGAAGTACCATAAAGATAGGTAATTTACTGAAAGGGTGATCTCCAAAGGTGTAATCTCTTGTATGTAAATACCAAGAACACATACGCAGGGGCACCCAGCTCTCCTGACCCATGAGAACCCTCCACACATATGAAACACTACTAAACACATCTTGGGGAAAAGGTGGTGGGAGGAGGGAAGAAGAAAACCCACAATTCCAGCATTCCCTTTCTTTTCTGTGTACTCTTCCCTTCTCTCTGCTCTCCCCTTTATACATCACTATTTTTTTCTTCAACCTATAAAAATCCTCTTGGGTTAAAGAGGTCTTGAAAATTGTCCATTTTCGCAGCCCTGCATTAAATAAAATCTCACCATACACTTTCACTCACTAGTACAGTCTCACTGTATGCTTTATGTGACATTGAGCAAAGGCAAGTCACATAAGACCCACACCTCCTCTTAAGGGACAATAACTTTAAAAACCAGAAGACAGACAATTATAAAACAAAGAAGAGCAAAGTATCATGCTTTTGCACACAGTCCTGATTTTTTGTAACTCATGGTGAATCAAAATTTGACTGTTACAGAGGGGGCCATACACACAACCATCAAAGCAACTGCACTTCCACACTGTAAATGTGCCCACACTCTCACCATTCTCCCTCCCCCCAGAGATCTGCTGCCTCCTGCGCCTTAATTCCCATTTCTCAACAGTAATGCCACGTAATACTCTCCGATTTCAGCAGCCATATGAACTACACACAACAGTAATGCTTTAAACCCACATGGTGCAAATCTGCTCTTTTTAAACGAGAGTCTACGGAAAAGGAGTTAAACGTGTTTGAAAGGAGATCAAGTGAACATCGACAACGTTAGTCCATTCAATTGTTTGAACTCAATACCTATGGGATAGAAAGTAAATGGTCTACCTTTTCCACTCTTATGAACGTGCAAAGAGCAAGAACCTACACATTTCGTCCATTCTAGGCAGGCACTTCTCTACTGGTCACCTGGAAAAAGCCCTGGCACGTCACACCGACAGCCGGGATGCAGAGTGTGCCCACACCCACCAGCACCAAGTGTTGATGTTCCCCAGTGCTGCCTCCAAGTTCATGGTCGCCCAGCTCTGACAGCTACACATGAAGCCCCTGCAAACCCACCCACCAAACAACATTTTTTCTCCCTGAGCTCCAAAGAGCTGCGTGAAGACAAAAACCATCACTTCTCAAACTTGTGACAACACAAACTTAATATAGACAACCACAGACAAAATATTTTTTTTTTAAAAAAAACAAACTCCACAAGAAAAAAGAATCCCCCTATGGACTGTGGCTAATGCCAGACAGTAAGAAACAACCTCTGTATAAGAAGTCTGATGTGAGCAGCCATAGAAACAAAATTAGCAACTCCCATAGCCACATGGAGAACTGCTGGAAATCAACCTAATTGACATGAGAAGGGGAAGAGGTGTCTTGATTGTTTACTCTACAGCCAGCAAAATAAAAACAGGCAAGAAAAACCCAACACAGAAAGCTACCCCCACACACCGAGTTTATTAGTTTCTCCCCCTCATGTTGCTTCAAGTAGATGATGCTTGGTCACAGCAGAGTGAATCAGTGTTTTTGATGCTCTTCTAGTGGGTGGGTGGGGGGAGAAGCAGGTTTACAGGACAAAATAAAACATCCTTAATTCTCAAGTCATATTAATGTGGTTGGGGAAAAAAAAGCAGAAGCAGGTTTTTTTAGAGAAAAGGTGAGGGAGGAGGGGATCTCCTCATCGTTTTTTTCATCGTAAACGAAGGTAAGGATACAGATTAAGGCACTGGAGCTGCTGTCCTGTAAGAGGAGCTACAGTCTCTGCCTGCCTCCTGGCTTCACGCTGAAACTCCGTGGGTTTAAACAAGCCTGTCTAAGTTGTTCATATTTGATTCCAGAAAGAACCTAAGAAATAGTAATAAATCCACCCAAATAAAAGTTACTGAACATGCAGTCTAAACCATCTTTTTATACATATAAAATTATATAGATATATACACACACAATTATATATCTCAACTTGCTTATTCCTAAGATGTGTTTCTGAAAAACACAAAAGCAAAGGGTCACTCTCCCTACCTACAAAGAAGGTATACTGAATTTCTGTTAAAAACCCACTCAGGTTCAGTAAAGTGACAGAGGTTTTTATATCACTTCTATAGAAAAGTAATTAATTTCGGGCGTATCTTACAAGGCACACTGCTGACACAGTTACTGTATTTTATCAAATCAAGCCATTAGCTTGTGAATCAGAAAGTTCATCTTGATGCCTTACTTAGAGGGGGGAAAAAAAAAAAAGAATGGTTTAAAATCCTGAGTTGTTAACAAACATCACTTTTTATATTTACACATTGACCTGGACAACAGAATACTTGAAGAGGAAACGTTACTGCTCCAATTTCAGACCCAATTCAGCAATTCAAGCAGACAAAGCTCGGCTAAACCACAGGCAAACTGCAGCCTACTTCTCTTTGTGTTGCCTCATTATTTAATCCCAGACCTGGATTTAAAAGCACTCTGTACTACTACTCAGAATAAGGATTTTCCATAAAAATTAGACAAAGAAAAATTTTTTCCTCAAAGCTCTCCTGGAAGACATTATGGTTGGCTCCTAACTACAGTTTTCCCCCTCTCATCTTGGACTTACAACCCACCAAAGTAGCCGCTTTGGAGAGGTGCATTATCTCAGCATTCAGGAGGATAATCTGGCTGTTGGATTACTTCACAGATCCCCGCGTGCTGATGATCAAGTTTCCTCCCAGCGCCTGCGAAACATCAGATTTACTCACTGCCTCCCACCAGGACAGACGATCAGAAAGCTGTCCGTGGGGCCAGGACACCACGCAGCCCCGTGCCCCAAAGCCACCAGCCAAAGGACTGGGCACGAAGGCTGCCCTCTCCCTGCAGGATAAACCCCAATACTCTGGAAGAGACTGGGTATTTACGGGCAGGACACGATCGCTCCAGAAGCAAAACAGAAGACTTACATTGCCACAAGCAACAAAACAGGTAAATCAACCGATGTGAGCAATGCGAGCTCCAGTTCTTATGTTTCTGTAGATTAGGCGGAGAGTAGGCTTTCACCTACTACCATTTGACAAATTCTTCACATCACTAATTAGACTAAAAGCTTATATTCATTATTTGTAAATTCCCTTGAGTGGTCCATAAAGACATTTTAAAAAGAAAATTCTAAAGATTCTGCAATTACCATATTAATGTTGAATTTCTCATTCTAAAAAAAAAAAATTCATTTTTCAGGTGGTGTTAATGAGAGAAGGCTGTTGAGATTTTTTTATTTTTTTTTTTAATTAAAGAATTAAGCACCACCTTAAATTTAATGGGAAGTTCCAGTATTCTTTAGGAAAATGGGCTTCCATTTACCTTTGTGACTTCTGACATGTCAGGCTTTTTCACTTTTACCACATGGAACCTCTTTGGAGAAACTGAAACAAGTCATCTTTTTGTTTGTTTGGATCAGTTTGGGGGTTTTGGGGTTCCCCCCCTGTTTTTTGGGAAAGGGGGTACTGGGTGTGGGTGTGTTTGGATTTTTTCCAAATGCCACAGTTTCTCTTTCCCTCCTCCTTCTCAGAACAGGGGTCTGTATTCCTTAAACACTTGTACTACTGAGCTGATTTTCTTGACCAAATGTTTTAGAGTTATGGTCACTTGTCATTTATTCTCCCATCTCACCAATAACTTGCAATTAACTGGGATGTGGATAACAGTGAAAACACTCAGGAAAGACTGCAAATAACATCTTTAAATGAAAAAGTGCTTCTAAATATGGAAAAAAAAAATCTATTTAAAATCTTAACTGGTATGAACTAGTAATCACCTAATGATGGGACACAATGCTCACCTTTTATCTTTCTCCTCCCCAGTCCTGCTTTCCTTCAGCCAAAATACCTAAAGGCCGCTGCTCCTCTCTCTTCACCTGTTTTCCTAGTGCCCACAGGGGCTGCTGGGCAAAACAGGCAATATTCCCACTCCAGACTAACAGTGAAGTTCTACATGAGCTCTAAGGAGCAGCTTGACTGTAACTTGCATCTGATGTCCCTGCAATACATGGCCAAGCTAGGGGCTGGGGAGCTCTAGACAGAGAAATGAGAAGTTGTTTGGTTTGGTTTGTATTTTGGTTGGGGTTTTTTGTTGTTTGGATTTTTGTTGTTTTTGTTTTTTTTTAAATTTTCAGTGAATTCAGCTCCTTTTAAAGAGCTCAAGGAGGAGAAAGAATTGGTGTTGGATACTTCAGTGTCATTTCTGAAGCAAAAAAGGGTACCAAGACTTGAATAATTAAAAAAGCCAACAAGATACTTTGTTCCACAAAGCAGCTGCTGGTTATACCCTCACAGTACTTTTATTTTCCATCTGTTACTCCACGGAAGTTCACACATCAGTTAGAAACCTGATGGAAGTAAAAGTGACACAGATATCATGTACAATGTAAAAGTTCTGGCAACATTTTTTTTTGGTACCAGAGGTACGGCACCAGAATAGAACTTGTCTTAATAGTTCAGTGATTCACCCTTCTTAGACCGAAATATCTAAATAAAATTAGCAGCATTCATAGACAAACCCAGTAGCCACCACACTCCTGAGAGCAGCTTGGTCAATCAAGACTGTGTCTGCAGAGAACGTCGGAAATGCTTTCCTGGTTCCTTACACCACAGCTATAGACAGGGAATCCAACCTATTTTGGTCTCTTTCAGGTCAGGCTCGAGTGAAACTGAGGTTGTTCATACTCAATTTAAATTCAGTGTATGCTCCAGATTAACCAGTCAAATTCAGTTCTGGTTTGGGGTGTGGAAGGGAAGCAAAACAAGGCTTGAAGTAAAATAGCAAGAGTTGCTTCACCTATACACTTATAGCATGTAATTGCAAGACCTGTGTTACACAGGCTCATACTTCTAGAAATTCGCTACTTTTTTTGACATTAAATATCTGATTTAAACTTTTCAGGTGGAGAGTTAGCTACTTTGGAGCTTAAACTGAGTGAGGTATCAAGGTAGAGTTCAGAGACCCAGCCCAGTGCGTCCTTCTCTGCTGTTTCACCCCACATGGACTTTTTAAAGAAAAGCCTGTTTGCTGCCTCTCTCAGGCTACTGTACAAAAATGACACAAATTAATGTCCAATTCCTAAAATGATCTCAGTAAATGAAGGTTCCTGTGAGGTCTGGGAAATGGAAACACACTGAAGCACTTGTGCTGCTGAAAGCACCATCTAACTTCAAAAAGCTTATATGCTATAACTGGATTAAATGAAAAGTCTTGCTTAGTCTGATTTTAAGTGTATATGTAAACTTTGGCTAACAGACAGGCTTACTAGCATATTCAAGTCTCTTCCATGATATAAAAGGATACTAACAAGGGCAAACTACCTCATTTAGGAAACTGTCTATATAATACCTAAAAATATTAATAAAGTCCTAGTGTTTAAAAAACCAAAATAAACTAAAAGCAGAGTTAACAAGAGCACAAAGTAAATCAACACTTTCCAATGTAAAGCCACCCATTTCAGGCTCTTTCCAGTGTTGAAAGCCACCATTAAAGAATGTAGTCCCTGCGTGCATACATGCAAAAGCATGCATGGCTTCCACTCTGCATCTGTGCTAACTGAAACTTCCATTTTTATTACCTTTTTTCATAAATAAGTATATTACTCAATTTTACAAAAGGACAGCTTTATACTGACGTGATAATTGAGCATTTAAAAGACATACGATGCTCATCATCTGAGCAAAGCCTAACAAAGACCTGCAGGTAGCCGGCTCATGTGACTAAGGTTTTTTTTATTTTTAAATTTAAAAAAAAAAAAAGAAAAGAAAATAATCTATGTCCTCATTACTATTTTCTACCCTTCAAGACAAACCAAGAAAAATTTAAAAAACACTGGCAAGACAAATAGCTTCTTTTAAACCTTCTAGACCACGGTAACAGATTAAGTAGCAAACTTCACCAGTTTAACAGTAGAAGAAATGTGAGATTTACCATACATGTCCTATTATTTTTGCTTTAAAATAAATGTTATTTCATCTCAAAGGATTCAGTACAATAAACCTCATTCATATAATTAAAAAAAAAAAACACTACAAACTTTTAAAGTGTAAACTGATGCACACAGTAACTAAGACACTGCACAGATACCAATTCTCACTTTGATGCTCCAGTAATTATTTTACTAGTACACTTCGTTGAACTAATTGAATACCCACAAGAAGAAATAGCACTCAAGCACTGGCCCTTACTAATGGCAATTCCACGTGGCCTTAAACTGATTAAGTGACCTAAAGCAGATGAGATATAACACCTCTACCAGAGGAGCGCTAGAATGTGTGGGTTTTGCGCTACCCAATAGTTTTCACTCCTTTCTCTTGCCCTGTCAAAACCCAAAAGTCATAGGAAGTGACCACTCTGCTCTTTGGCTTTGTTATTTTTATGCTGAATGTCATCAGATGCAGAGCTAAAAAAAAAAAAAAGCCATTGCTTTTTCTATACTTACTTACAAAGAGAAACAAATTAGGCTTCTGATTTTCAGACATTACTGTCATTTCTTTTAAGTAAATTTCTCTGAAGAGTTCTCCCCCCAGAATGAAATCCTAATCAATTACACAAAAATTGTGTGGACAGAACTGCACCAAATAAAATTATTGCATAGCTGTACTTACAGCAAAAAGTTACACATTATTTAAAACTGCATACTCTCCCCTCAAAAAATTTTATAACCTCAAATTGTGTAACACACCACTTTCAGTTGGAATGTAGAGCTAAATAATATACACACTTTGCACACATACACAATATTTTCTACATTAAGTTTTGATCTAAAGACAGGCTCCTGGGAAAAAAAAAAAACTTTCTGTTAAAGACGTTCTAAGAAGTTAAATTGATAAAGGAATAACTACCATGCAAAGTTCTCTATTGTCTTAAAGCTTATTTTCTCCTTTTTTTTTATAGGGCAATAATTTTGGTGAGGGTAAGTACATTTACAGTAGTAAGTTCACATTCACAGTAAATATTTTGTATTGGCATAGTTAACGCATCACAGCTTGCACGTAAAGACTCTTTCACAATTTTAATATTTACTCAATGGAAATATTGTTAATTATATCTTTCACTAAACTCCATTTTTAAGAACTACCAAAACAATTTTCTGTGCTTTTGTGAAAGCAGCTTTCACTAGTGCACACAGGCTTACACAGTATAACATATGAAGGCAACCCCTGAGCTTTCATACCAGGCTTTCATGAAAGCCTTAGAGTATTATTTTGTTCTGTTCAACTGGAAGAGTCAACAACCAAAATTTAATTGTTCACAAGTTTTAAATTATTCAACATTTCAATTCTACAATTTCTTTCAAAGCCAAGTTACGTTGAAAAGTCGCCTGTATACAAGAGGTGTAAGTATATTTTCTTAAGTAAGCTTTACAGTTAATATTTAGTCATTTCCCCCTGCTTTCATAATACTATAAAAAAACCTGCCATGACATCAGGGAGTAGCATATAAAGCAATTATAGGATAGCCACTATCACCTTTTAAAAATCTCCATTATTTTTAATTCCTTTTTTCAGAGAAAACATAGGATATAGTGCATGTTTTGAGGATGAAGATCATAGCAAGCATTGACTTTTTCACTGTCACTGTAAATTTAAATACACTGCTATGACCAGAGAACAACAAAAAAAAATAGAGTTTACATTTTTGTACTAAAATTACACTCTTTATAGAACGTAGTGTTTAACATTTACACTTAGTTCACTTTGTATTAAACTGAGCAAAATTGTAAATTTGGATCAGTTGGTTTCAAAGCAGAGAAAAGACCTATATCATGGTACAGCTAACCAGTTAATTCATAAATATAATTTACAAGTTAATCATCATTAACATCGAGGTTATTTGCATTCAGTAACTTGTAGTTTTCAAATGCATTTCAAAGGCACAGTATTTTGCTAGATATTTAAATTAAGATTAGGAACAATGTTCATTATGAATGATGATGCTAATTTTGACCAAGTTTAATAAATTATTTATTAGCTAATTACTTCAAATTTAGTTTGTATACAGATGTGCAAACTTATTATCACACCAAGACAGTAATTACTATCTTATTTTTGCAATCATACAGTACTGATTTGTTAACAAAGATACCTAAATTAGGTGGTACCTGCCCCCACTAGTAGACCAAGTTGCTTTTACCAGAGAGCATAAACAGTGTTTCAAAGCTTTGAAATTCAACGATGGTATCTGCATATACATATGCCCAACAATTGAGGATTTAAGAAGAACACTTTAAAGAAATAAAGAGCAAGAGAAAGCTAAAAATGCCAAGTTACAAATACTAAAAAAAAAAAAAAAAAATCACCACAAGGAAGACTATGGTGTTATAAGTTAAATATTCAATCACAGAAAGAAATCATCCCTCTTTAGGAGCTACTGATCATTTTCTGCTAACACTACTGTTTGTAGGACGTCCTCTTCATTCATCTCCCCCACCATCACCCCCCCAAAAATTCAGCTCATTTCAAACTATGCTGGCATCAGCTTCGTGCTTAGTCCTGAGCTACACAATAAGAGACAACTACCAGTAACAACCAGAACTGGAGCCACCAAAAGCCTCAAAACAAAGCAGCCTCTCCCTCCCTCTCCTCCCCCAAACCTCAAAGACATGCTTTAATAATTTGTAACCGCGTGACCGTTATCCACAAAGTGCAAGGAAAGTTCATAGAGCTGGATGTTGGAGGGCAAAGCAACAGTTCAGGGCACCTGTTCAGCACCCCCCAACCCAGGTAAAGCTCTCCTCATCTAGCCCCACGTCTCATCAGGCAGGACACGCACCACAGCCATCTCCAGACAACTATCAATGCTCAAACACCAGTTCTTCCTCAGGAACTTGCAGGGCTTCATCGTGTCATCGTGGTGTACCATGACTAAGTTTTGGACAGGCTTTTCCATGCCTTGCCTCTTATTCTTTCCTTTTTTTTTTTTTTTAAAAAAGGGTACCACCCAAAACGATACACCCAGTGACACAACTCACAACTACGTGAAAAGAGCGGCTTTCTGGAATACAGAGCCACATGTGATTTCCACCAGCACTCTACAGCTAAAAAAAAAAAGTTAAGATAGTTTGAACTTTCATTTGAAAAAAGCCATTTTGAAGGGCTGCAGTACAAAAGACAGCGTTGCTATACAGCGGGAGACTGACGTAACCACACGTGCAACGCCGGGTCTGTGCTGTCGTTCATGCATTCAGAAGTAGCATTTTCATGTTAAGATGCTGAACTTAATCCAACGTATGCAAAAAAAAAAAAAACAGTAACAGTCGTAGCAAGTGAACTGTGTGGCCCAGGTGATGTGAGCGAAAGGGCTGGGAAGAAAAGCAACCTACATAAGCTTTTCATTCTCCACAGGGGCAGGCAAAAGGCAACCCCAGCAAGTGAACCTAATTTTGCGATTTTACTGAAGCCAGTCAAAGGCAGAAGTAAAGCAATCTAAAAGCTCGAAGAGCTCTACAAATTATAATAAATCTTCCAAATCTTTTCCCCAAGATTAGCTTCAAGGAGTGATGCGTACCATCAACTCTGTATGGGTTGCTATATGCTACACACCTGAAAGGATGATTTTGCTCATGATTTGAGTTTATTTGAACAACTGTCATCAATCTCACTTGTACAAAGGGTGTGTATTCCATAACTTCAGGTAAAAGTTTGCACTTTTATGTTAAATGCAGAATTTGGGGTATATTTTCATGTCAATCCTTACTTCTTATTTAAGAAAGCAGCCACAGTAGAAGAAGGGGTAGAAATCACATTATTTATAAAAATTCCCTCTCTATTGCACAACAGAAAAAGTGGAAATTTCTAAATATATATATGTAACTCACTCTAAGCAAACACATTTTTAATGCAAACAAAATAAGCAACAACCCAAAAATAGTTACCAAATAGAACAAGACCTCAACTTTTGCTATTAGGACTCAGACCATCACCAAGAAACAAGTAGTATTTCATAAATAAATGGTCACCTACTTTTTGACTATAATAACTTCATGTGGGGTGTTTGGGTGTTGGTGGGTTGTTGGTTTTGGGGTAGGTTTTGGGGGTTTTTTGAGGGTGTTTCTTCAGTGTTAAGAAAAATAGTTTTAGAGGGTAAGTATTCTGGTACAACTTCAAATTAACCAGTACTAGCAGTATAAGAACAATTTTATACCATTGCTACTGAGCACCAGCATTAAACTCTGAAAAGAAATTTAATAAGTACACAGTATTTTAAGAAAATCTCTGCTCCAACTTTAAGAGCTATCTGTTTTTCATGTATTTTGTACAGGTTGTCAGAATCAACACAAATACCTGTGCTGTGCCCTAGGTCCTCCAGTTCCTTCATTTAGTGTTAGTAAATCTACAGACCACATGTTAAATTACACGCTTACCACCCCTGAGTATGCATTTGAAAATTAAAGAGAATCTGAATTTGCAGAGAGTTTTAAATGCTTATCAGCCTTGAAAGCTACACGTTACTTAAAAGCATCCTACATTAAAAATTTCTGTGCGGGTGCAAAGTTCATACAATCAAGTAACAAACAAGTATTGAGATATCCCAGCCCTTCTGTTAAGGTCAAAAGGAGCACCTCCTGATCAGCAATAGCAGGTTTTAGATCTCTGTCACCAAGTTATGCTACTGCCCACCACCACCTATAACTTGCTAAAATAACCAAACTTCTATTAATGAAGAATAATATGTATTCTCGCCGTATAAGAACTCTTGCTGTTGATCAGCACCAGCACCCGCTGTGATCAATACCACTAGAAGACACTTAGCATTGAATCCCTCTCACTTGACCCTGGCAAATAGCTCCCTCTGCACACCAGAGCGCTGGTTTTCCACAAAGGAGGATTCCTTTGTGGAATTCAGGGATCCAGTTCCCTCGGCAGGAGAGACCCCTGTGCTCTTTACAACGCATCAGTACACACCTATAAGAGGCCAGTGCCTCGATGGCGAGGGGAACCTGTGCAAGCTAGTACACGATTAACAAACTCATCTGAAAAATTATTTCAAAATTAGTAACAATATTCCAAGACACAGACAAATAAATTTTAATATTTTTTTTCTAACTACCACCTGCTTAAGGTTGCCACAAAACTTCCAGTGAAAATAATTTAAAGCACATTTATTGGAATTTTAATTCACATCAGGAAAAAGACAAGATATGGTTTACATTATAAGTGTAGTCTATTGTCTTGAATTAAAATACTACCTAAATTCCTCCAACATCCTAGAGATTATGTTTGTCAAGTACTGTCCTAAAGAGACATGGTTTTCAAATTTTGACTCCAGATGTAGGAGGAAGAATTGAGCTATTCTTCCACAATAACCAGGAAGCCACCATCACAAAGAGAATCTCCCCTACGTATTTCAACCAAATAATCCACTCCACATCCATTACCAAAAAATAAATTTCTGGATGATCTGTTCTGTAACTGTTAAAAAAAAAAAAACACACAACAAAACACCACCATACTAAAACTTGCATGTTTTTCCTTTGCTTGATGATATAAGCGTTTTCCCTGTCAAAGCTAGAGTGCTTTTGCAAACTGGGTTTCCCAAGAGCTTCCCCACAGGCGAGGGCTTCCTCTGAGAGCAGGATCAGGCCCCAGGATGAAAGTTGCATGGAGCAACGGCACAGCACAACTCACACCAGGGTTTGGGGGGCTTTCCCCCCCCCCCCCCTTCTCACAGCTATCCCTCCTGCCCTGCTCATTCCTAGAAAATTACAGTCCTGCCTTGATCCGTGCACATTAGATGTTTAACAGATCATTCCAAATCCAAACACAACAAGCTTTTTACTTCACCCCTAATCACCATTTAACATGGAAGTTTCAGGGAAATAAGTAACGGTGAACCCAACTGCTAACTTAAGATTTTATCAACAGAAATTTCTCTTTACACAGATTAAAGTCCCCTATAACTGGAATTTTGATTTCTGCGCTACAATATTTAAGGCTCCGTTAAGGTGAAGCAAGCTCCATTTTTGAGGAAAAACCTACAGGACCTGTACATTTAACATTTAAAAATAAAAATCAAATTTACTAAAACAATAAAGCACTGCTATGTGTATTGGACACATGGTGTAGACTACATATTCTAAAATAGCGTTCCTAAAGTTCAGCTGAGCATGAAAGTTAATCTTTCAAAAGTGAACATTCAGCTCCAGTTGTGTTCAAGTGTACTAGAACTAGCAAAAAAAAAATCCTCAACCTTACTATTTTTATAAATTCTCCAGATATTTTTAGCTGGTCTCTTCTTAAACTGCAAATTATTTTATGGTAATATAACTTTTAAAATGCAAGTGTGCATATATATATACACACACAGAGACACGTATACATACATATTCTCTTTGAAACACTTCTCTGCATTATTCCCCACCATTCAAAATAGTCACAAAATGAGCAAGACACCAAAAAGATTAAAATGGAGAAAGTCCTTTCCCAGCTGAAGATCCTTCATTTCAAGACAGTTTCATTTCAATACTTAGTCCCATGCCCAAGAAGAGTCAGATCCCTCTTTGACTCATTGTTATCTGTGCTCTTATCCAAATTTGAACTTAATTAAAAATACAGAGTGCCTCATTTTACCTCTTAGAGGCAGTATTCCATCCAGACTTGCTAAAGGACAGTTTTAGTTGATGCTGTTTCCGCTGCACCACGAAGAGGCAGGCAACAGGGGAGGCACGTGGCTGCTAAGGCTACACTGCACAGGAGACAGCTTTCATTCTACAGGTTTCTCTTGTGCCAGCTGCCGAGATAATACACTTCAGCAAAATAACAATTATTATAATTTATTATAATTCCCCATTTTGGAATTTCAATGCACTTGCAGGGTAAAAAAAAAAAAACATACAAGCAAATGGAAAGCACCTTTTTTTTTTTAGCCCCACACTTAACATTTACCCTAACAATGATCCCAGTAACACACTTTATTTGCTAAGTATCCAACTACAAACATCAATATTTTCTTCTTGGTTAAATATATGCATCTTTCAACACACACCCATAAACCAATATTGCAGATCTAGAAAAAAGCAAAACCAGGAGAGAACACAATAATATTTTTTTTTTTTTGGTCAATTACCTGAAACATGCCCAAAGACTCAGGGGATCTTGCTCCCATACAGAAACTTTTCAAAGCCAAATTACTTACTCCAGGTGATGAGAAGAAACAGCTGAAATGCCCACATGGACAAAGGTGCCCAGAGAGAGACTGGGGGGCACCACTAAACACTGGACTGACTTACTGACCTCCCCAGCACACCCCAACCCCGGACGCCTGGGGAGATTTTGGACAGCACATTGAGCAATATTTTCTTTATTTGGACAGCAAATATAAGACTCATACAGCAAAGATGCAGGATGGAAAGGCACACAAGTGCATACACCTGACATACCCAGGAATAAAAAGAAAAGAAAAGAAAAAAAAAAAGAGAGAGAAAAAATATAAGGATGGAAACCTCAGAGTAAAGCTACAAAATAACACATGAGTATTTCTGGTAACAATGTCACATTTCTAGAAGAAATAAGGAAAATATAAGGTTGTTTCTTAGCTTTCAACAGTAATTAGTATATAACCACATAAAATTCTATATTCTGCATCATTAGAGATAAAGAATGGGCTCACATGCAAATAAACATTTTGCGTATGAAAACAAAATGAAAGAACACAGATTAAAAGAGAGTGACATTGAAGCGCTCTGGAACTACATAAGGCACCTCAGCATTGCTAAAAGCATCAATCCTATCCACACTTTTCCACCTACCCTGCTCCTTCTATAAAACATGAAAAGTTATCCTCCTTACTTAAATTTTACAGCATTTAATTTTTGCATCCATTCCCCATCTATTTACTGATTCTGAATAATCACATTCCAAGAATAAATTTGATTCTCCAATTACAATGAAAAAATGAAAAATCCCACATCAATATTGCCCTGTGCTTGTCTCACTGGGCTTGTGTAAGAATGAAATCATCAGAAAAGAGTCTTTAACTGTGCTCCATGGCACTATGTATTTGTTACCAAAATCCCAGGAGAATAAAATCCTAAAAGCTAAAATGACATTATGGAGAGAAAAAGGTTTAAGGAGCAAAGAATCTTTTTTGTGAGGTTCCCTGAAGGGTTACCCCTGCCTGTAGTTAAATATAAGGTGTATTTTAATTCCACCTGGGTCTTTCTCTCTCATGGCCATTATGGGAAGCTTCAAATTTTCTGTTAGGTAGGTAATTCCCAGGCCATTTAGGAATTTTTCAGGTCAAAACTAAGCATTTGAAGTCCACCCAGTAGCTACCCAGAAGCCATAAAAGGACTCCAGCACTGTAGAGTCCTATGTGCTGCACTTAAAAGAGCAACTGAAATGAACACAGCCCCATTTTACAAAAATACCACCTTCAAGGTCTCAAAAACATGGAAAAATGTTATTACCCCGCACTTGAGGGGAAGAAAAAAAAAAAAGGAGGAGAAATTAAATAGTTTAATCATTTCCTGATTGTATTTCACTACCCTTGAATTGCACTTCCAAAATTTTATTTTTTTTCCATTCCACCCCTTCAAAATTTACCGTATCTACACACAGTTTAAGGTCCACTACAAATATATTATCTCAGGGTACCTTCTAAAAAGGAAAGGCAGCAAGAAGAGAGCAGGACCAACCTTTCAGGACATGCATTTAGAGCTGGTTCATATACTCCAGGTTATTTTTTAAAAGCTACAACAGGAAGGGATTTTATTTTATTAACAATCAAACAGTATGAGGAGTTCTAAAAATTAAACTTCCAACAACATAATAGTTAACAGGATTAGTGAAGAACTATCTGTTCTTGCCATAATGACTCGTCTACCTAGGAATCACTACAACTTTCCAGGTTTGTTTCCACACTAATTGCAAGCTTTCGAAGATCAAAAAAAAAAAAGACAAAAATTAATTTCCTGTTCACATCTGCAAAAATACATGTGGAAACAGAGAATAAAAACCCAAAATCACTATGCAAAGTTTTGGCCCTTCACTCTTGAAAACATTCTAGTTTGGACCCAGGCGTGGTCCTTCACCTCTTTTGGTAGAAAAGAACAGGAATATGGCTAATAAATGACATGTTTCCAATCATATCTTCTTACATTTAGCATGTCTCTCCCTGCTTGATATTTACGGAAGCAACACTAAAAATCAATGCCACAAAATTATTTTTTTAATAACTGTGACCATGGTAGCCACCATACATACTTTAGCCTTGTGAAGCTGTTTCCCACTGCCTTCTCCACACAAGATACAAACAGAAAATTAGCATTATACTAAAAATTAGCAACACTATCCCATATCCATACCACAGAGTAATGCTCCCCCCTGGAAAAGAGATGGTTGCATGAGGGATTTGGGGCCTGTTTTCCTGAAATCAGCCTTCAGACACCAGCATTAGAGGTGAAGCATGGCTGGCAGGTCACTGCAGCTCCTTAAGAGGCAGCATTACCTGCAAGATGTACCTTTGCTACCTTCTTTTCCTGCTCCTCTGCCAAACAAACCCCCCAAAAGAGAAGCAGTGAATTTATTTTCTTAAAGAACCCTCATGGTGGGGAGGTTGGGGCAGGGGGGAGGGGGGGAAACAACAACTTTAATTGGAAAATCACCTTGCCATTATCACAATTGAGGTGGTGTGAGCATTTTAGGCACCTGAAGGCCCCAGGAACTGACGTGGAGGACCAGGTCTGGGTGGGAAGCCCAGCTGGAGGTGGGAGCCAGGAGACTGCTGCCAGGCACATCCCCAGGTGTCCAGAGTTAGGTCCTGCCCTCCCCCCTCGTCACACACAAGTGACATCAGGTCCATTTGAATAATCAGATTGCAGCGTACATCGCCTTGCGAGATACCAGCTGCTCTTTCTTGGGTTGCAGGGAGGTAGGACCCAAAGCCTCCTGCCACAAGTTTCATGGGCACGGGCGCACGTACGCTATGGGGTGCCACCACCCTCCTCCCGCGTCCCTGCTTTGCCAGGAGAAAACCCATTAGTGATGGTGACTAACAGTGCCCTGCCTTCTCTTGCTGAGCGTGACCAGCATCCAGAATTATTACAATGCCTTCTCCAACTTTCGCATAAAGTGACCGAAACCTTTAAATATTGCAATAGCCTTCCTCCACACCAAGGGGTCTGAATGCAGAAATGCTGCATTCCTTTGGCATTCCCTCGAGATTTCAGTAGTAAATCAGGAATCTACTCCGAGCTTATTAAATACGTTGCACCTCCCCCAAAATAATTCTCCACCCTTCCATCCAGGAAACCTTGACCAGGCCCCTTCTTTCAACAGCAGCGTATCCCCTTGTCTGTGTTTAAATGCTTCCGGGGGGGGGCAGGGGGAAGAGAAGGGAGAAAGCCACACAGGGGCTCTCTCCTTCCTTCCACAGCAGGTAGGAAGGTAATTTTGCAAACCTGGGTGTGCCCACTTCAAATCAGAAGATCCAGCAAGGGCTGGAATGCAGTGACTACTGGGCCCAAGAATTTCACCCTGACTAACAAGCCAGGCGCAATCCACCATCTTCTGGATTCAGCTCAACTTTATGGCAACCCTGGCTGACACCACCTCTTGACCTTCCTTTATGTGACAAGGATATGGATTGTACCAAACCCTTACCCTTTCCTCCCATGCACCTCAGCCGCCTCTAGAGAAAGACACCCACAAACTACCTCTGCGAGTGGCAATATACACACTCTACCAAAAATAAAAATAATATTTAAGGAGTGGAGACAGGACTCTCCATGAAGCAGCCTCACAGCAGCAGAGGTCAATGCAACGTATTGAATTATTTCAGTGCACTAGAAAACAACTTTCGCTCTTATGAAGTAATCATTTGACCAAACTATTAATCCTACCCTCATGCTGAAAGACAGGCTTGATACATCCACTCTTTTCTTTCTTATTTTTTCTTTTCCCTCCCCTCATGGCATCACTGCTCTAACCGTATCTCTCCAGTGTCCCCCTGGCCTCGCAGCCTGCAAACGCACTGGGTGGGCGACACACACCACCCCCCCCCACACACCCCCCAGACACCTTTCCCTTGTGTAAAAAGATACAAAGACTTCAAATAAGTTACTTTGAAAGCCTCTTAATAACCAGTTTCACTAAAATACTCAACGTTTGAAAACTGTGGTTTTACGCGTACCTCACAACTCTAAATAGCCGCCCAGTAAGCCATGTTTAGAGACATGGAAAAAAAATCTCCAACTTTTTGACCCACCCCCAAAAATGAAAAGCATTAGACATCTATAAAAGGAACAAGAGAGTCCCTTTTACATATGGAGCCCACTGAATGAATTTTAAGTGGCTTTCTATATTTGATTTTGGGAGAGGGGGAGCGGAAACAAAGGGGAAGGAAGTGCAGTTACGACAAATACCATTTAATTTTCTGTTAAACAGCAGTATAAATCTGAGCTATAGCTGATACGTTCCAACATGATACTGCTCAATGAAACAGTCTTTTAACAAATAAGGGCTTTACGGGTATGCTGATACAGATACATTTGCAATTTTTTCCTACATTATACCTACATGTAGGCAACACATGCCTAAAAAAGTGCTTAAGTTCACTGCAGAATTCTTTTCAACAAGTTACAGACAGATGCATGTTCCTGGTAATTACTAGTCCACAGACAAATAGGAAGACACGCTAGCCAATATGAAGAATGGACTTTTACACCATTTCAGCTGACAGAACAGGAAAATACTCTTAAACACATTAAAATGATTAAAAAAAAAAAAAGCTGGGAGGGCCACCAGCGATTTTAAATTTACCTTAATGGGAGTGAAATTACTTTGTTTTCAACAGCATAAATAGAATACTACTTTTGCAAGCTTAAGATTAACAATCACGATAATAAATTTATTTATTACAGAGACTAATAGGAAATGATCAATTCTTCTATGTCCCATAGAATTTTCTCCTTAAATCTAAAAATATATCCCATTTACAACAGTATTTTTATACACAAAAGATCTGAAGTACAGGCTGTTGTAAATCAAAGCCACATACCTTGCATATTAAATGAGAAAGAGCACATACAGCATATTAATTTCAAAGTAAAAGTATCAAATAAATATAACCATAAAGATTAGCAGGCTATGAATTGGTCCAGAGAGGGGCTTCCCCCCTGCTTTACTAGAGCAGAAATCCTCCAGACTTTCTCAAGTGAAGCTTTCCTCTAACGCTAAATAGTGATTAAACTTCTAATTCTGGTAATGCCAAGATACAATGCCCATCAACACAGCTAATTCACCTTTTCAAATTAATTGTTTTACAAAGAATGTACTTTTTAAAATAACCCTGAAATAGTAGAAGCCCCTTTTAACAAAGTTATACAGACAGACATACTTCCCAGATTGAATAATGGAGTACAGGAACAAGCACGTGGAAAGTTTGATCTATTTTGCTTTTACTCTCTAGTGCACGCCAGGTTTTCTATAATCTTAAGTATTTGTGAAAGAAAAGAAGGCTGAATTGCTGTAGGCAGTATAAAAATACTACCCTGCTTTATTGCAAGTATTGCTTTTTTACAGGAGGCCCAAGAAAATTACTACCTTGCAAAAATTAAACATACGTTTAGAAATTAAGGATGCATAAATCCTGTCCTTATTGGGAAGAAGTCATTCTCCTGCTGCCTCTACAGACCAGCTCAAAACAGTGATGAAAAATCCTCTCACACACAGATGAGACTTCTACTACATGCCTACAAAATGCTGCAGACTCCAACATGGCAGGATCAAAAAAAAAATAAAAAAAAAATCTGTATACCAGTGTATTTACAAGATGCTTTTTGTTGCTGGAGCAAAGCTCATGTGCTTGCCCGTTACACAGTTCACAACGCCACATTTCATTTCCTGCTAACACACGGATTTTAACTCTTCTCACGGAACTTTAGATTTAAAAATCTCCACAATCGTTTGCCATCAGACCGTAATAACTTGCTTCTCGCACAAAAAGGGTGGGTTTTGGGTTTGTGTTGTGTTTTTTTTTTTTTTTTAAATAAATAATTAAATGCCAGCACTCTTGCCCGGCCAAGACACTACATTAGAAATACGAGGGGTGATTCTAGAAAACCTCTAGGGCAGCACAGGGTGCCCGCCTGTGGGTTTAAGAAAACGGTCCGTTTATCTACAAGGAAAAGAAACACGAACCTAAGCATTTTTCAAATTGCTTCTCACCGGCTAACTGAGCGCAAGAAGAGGCAGGGTGGGGGGGAGAGGGAATAAAAATAAATTACCTTTGTCTTTTAGGGACCGAATGTTCAACTTCTATGAGTTTCCCATGCAGCTCCACTTTACCTGCAGAGATAAAGGAGGGGGAAAAAAAAAAAAAAAAAAAAAATATCTGAGCGCGGCTGTGCGTCGTCCCGGTGCCCCCGGAGGGGGTTCGCAGGGGTGTACAGCGGGAAACGGGAGCGCAACACGTTAGCCCCTTCACCGGCAACCGGGGAGGCGACGGAGCCCGGGGCCGAGCCGCCGCCTCGGGGGGAGCCGGGGCTGCCCTCGGCGGGTCGTCCCCCCCACCCCCCTATTCCTCTAGCCCCGGTCTCCCGGGGAAGGCGGCGAGCGGGAGCCGGGCTCGGCCCCGTCTCGGGGAGGGAGAGCGCCCCGCCGCCCCCCGCACCGCCGCCGGGCCTCCGACTACCGGGCGGTTCTCTGCGCGGCGGCGGGCGGGAAGGGGAGCCGCGGAACCGGGGCGCCGAGCACAGCCCCGAGCCCGTCTTCTCCGAGGGAGTCCCTCTCCCACCCCCCACCAGACCGCCGCAAAGCCGCTTCACGCGGGGGGGGAAAAAAAAAAAAAAAAAAAAAAAAGAAATGGCGGGGGAAAAAAAAAAAAAA
>JAOXJK010000012.1:33971630-33999176 GCA_025774025.1 Xenus cinereus
AAGGCCAGGCTGGATGGGGCTTGGAGCAACCTGGTCTGGTGGGAGGTGTCCCTGCCCATGGCAGGGGGGTTGGAATTCAATGATCTTTAGGGTCCCGTTCCAAACTGAATCATTCTATGAGTCTATGATCAAACCTTAAAAGAGCAGAATGTGTTTGTGTTTAATTATTTGTAAATAGTTCCTGGCACTGCCATTCGGAAACAGTTAACACAATTATGTTTCATAGGCGTAGCCTCTTAAAATGATGACAAACTCCTTTGGTGGCATTCCCTGACAATCGGGATGAAATGATTTTTGCTGCAAGGGCTTTGTAGCCCAATTCCTTTTGCTGTGCCAACGCTGACATTCAACCAGCCACATGGTGAGTTATTTCAGAGGGCAAAACTTGCCAGAAATCTAAACAAAGTCACCAGTGTTCCTCTCCTTGAGCCATCTCACCACAGCTCCAGCAAGTGCCAAACATGGCACAGGAGAAAGCTGGACCACCCGCTCTGCTCAGCCATCCCGGATCAACACACGCCCCTTCTCAGGGAAGACAAAGTTCCTGAGAAGACAGATAAATGCTGACTTTATTAATCACACAGCAGTATCGAGTCTTATTTAACCCATATTCCAAAGCAGAACAAAAGACAAGAAGCCACATCTCAGTGGAATTAACTTTTATTGAGGGGGAAAAAAAAGGTTTACACGTAGTTGTAGGTTTTTCCATCCATACTTTCGAAACTCCAAAAAAGGACTGGAAACAAAACTTGCTTCATCATTATTGCAATACCCAAACGGCGATGGTTTTTGTTGTCTACATGAACAGCAAATTATATAACTAATTGCTACGTTCAATAAATATTTTTTGTCCTGCACCAATTAAAGGGAAATATTCAACAAGTACAATAAAACCCCCAGGGTTCTTACAGTTTTATCTTCAAATGTTATCCACTGTGTAGCAGTCCAGAAACTTTATCTATAAAACACAGCCTTAATTTTGAGTGTACAAGGATCTATATCTTCCCAGTCAGTCAAATACCAAATTTTGCTCTAGCTCAAATAGTCTACACTCAAAGCTACTACTTGACAAAACAAAACAAAAATCCTCTGGTTCATGACTATCAAAGTAAATTTGTCATTACAAGAAAAGGCTCAAAGTCGTTACTTGTTTATCAAAGTAATAGGTAAACATTTCAACAGAAAGATTAACGAGTTACTTGGAAATGCAGGTTTATATTAAAGTATCTGAGTGTGTATATTACATATGACATGCAAGCTTTAAAAATATCAATCCTCTCTTCTGATTAGTCAGGAGTCCAATTGTTTTAAAAACAAAATAGGAATGAATTCCAAAATGTATCTGCACTTTGGGTTCTCTATTTCATCTTAAGATGTTTTACTACACAAAAACTACAACAATTACAATATTTAAGAGTATTACAATAAAGAGGGATGGAAAACAGGAATACTTCAACTGAAAATATGTATATTCTAAATGAACCAAAGATCTGTAAAAGAGCTGAATGGAGGACAAGGGAGGGAGGGAAAGCAGTCAGGAAGCTAAGATCTGAACTTTGTATTTAAAAATCACGTCCTCAAACTGTAACTCTTCTCACCCTCAGTAGCGCCCTGAAAAAAAAAGACAACACAATTACCATAAACTATCATCTGTACACAGAGCAACTCAGCTTTGATGTGCCCAGCTTTTCTGCTTTTGCAATCAGAATTCCCATCGATCGATTAATACTAGTAACAACAAGGTTTAAGCCAGCCAGGTTCTATTTATTCACTTGTATTTACTCACTTGGACTATAGGAACGGGATCTTGATCGTGATCGGTATCGACTATAATAAGGCGATGGTGATCGTCTCCTTTAAAGGAAATTAAAAAAGAAACCAAACAACATCCATTATGAAAGAAGCCTTATTCACATCACTTCTACAGAACAGAATCATTTCCTTAGCACTGAAAGACTTGGCCTGCATGAATGATTTCAGCTTTATTTGGCTGTGGCTTACAGTTATTTAACAAACGCTTTTATATTTCTGTATTTGATGTGTTTAAAACTGTAAGATATTCCCAGACACAGAATTTAATAAAGTCTCACTAGCCTTGCAAACACATGGAGTGCTTTCACAGATGCCTACAATTCATGTTGAACAACATTTCCCGAAATTAGATAACTTTCAAAACAGCAAGACAGTTATAAAGTGTCTAGTATTAAAAATCCCATCCGCAAATAAGCACCTTTTAAACAGCATTGTGTGTCAGCTGTCCCTGGCTCTATACACAGCATGGAAAAACGAGTTCCCTTTCTATCTGTCCACCAGATTTGTAGAGCACATGCTCTACCTCCTTCAGGTAGCAAAATAAACCCATTGCCCAACTGTTTACTGTAAAACTGAATTACATAAACACAGAAGATTACAACTGCTTTAATACCACAAAACCTAATGTAATAAGGCTCTAAGACCCAGCAAGCACGTACACAGCATCTTCCTACAAACCGAGTAACACTTTGTCACATTACTTTTTAGTTTTTCCAACAAAACCACTGTTCTACAGAAATAAAATAAAAATTACGTACCTGTATCTGTAGTCATATTCTTCGTATCTGTCATATCCTCTGTCATACCCCCTATCATAATACGAGTCACGACGACGACCTGCTCCACCGCCACCACCTCCTCCACTGCTATTAGAGAAAAAGAAAAAAAAGTTACTTCAGATATCTACTCTTCCTCTTGATTTAAATTATCTAAAAGTTTTTGTAAGTGTTCTTGTAAATTGGACACTTAAGACTATGCCATAATACAATTTAAAAATGCAACATTTAAAGAAAAACACCGTCAAAAAACCCAGAAAACCCACCAGGGGTTTGAGCTTAATTCCCATCCAAATCAAAGGCAAACGGGCACCTTAGTATTTCAGTAAGTTAAGGGTGCATTAACTGACTGTGTTGGGTATATATTTTTTAAAAATAACTTTCGGCTTTTCTTTTTTTTTTTTTAAATAAAGATACAATAAACTACAGTAGGATTTAATAGTGTAGGTGAACCATAGTAACACATTCTTTAGATTAGTAACTTTGTGATAAATACAACTGGTGTAAGTCTAAAATTTCTGTAGCTCTATTTCTTCAACCAGACTCCAAACATTCAGTTTAAAGGCGTTTTAGTCTCATTACAGGAAACGAGTGAGCTCCTTACTGTGTTGGCCTGCCCATGTAGATGCCTGGGGTGGGTGTATGTGCTCTCTTGGTGATTGAGTAATCCACCCGAATCCTTCTGCCATCCAGCTCCATGCCGTTTGCATGCTCCATTGCCTGCAGGAGAGACAAGGAACAGGGATATGAAACCTATAATCTACTGGTAACTGTGAAAGGCTACGAACAAATCACATTATTTTCCACCAGAAACACAAGCCCTGAACTTGTTTTATTTAGAGTGGTTACTAGTGCCCCACTGTGGCGAATGGCTCCTCTCTGTCCCTGGCCCGTTTGCCGGCGGTGTTACAGGACCGCACTGGGGTGCCGGAGAAACGTGACACGCAATCCCTTGTTAAGAGAGCACGGTGCTAACCACCAACGCAGCCACTTTCACTAGACTTTAATCTTCTAACCATCAGAAAGGTCACCTCAAAGTCAGAGCAGCTTTTTCTGAAAAGTGCATCTTTCCTACTGCCGTCCCTGACCCAGAGGGGACGGGCGGATTCAAAAGCTGTGCAAAACAGTGGCTTCCTGTAGGGTGCATATGGCCGGATTACTGCTCGTCGGCTGCCATTTCATGCTCTCCCAGCCTCCTGCCATCTCCCTTACAAGGACCTACTCCAGCAGAGCTTAGTAAAATGGCGGGTTCAGCCTACATGGATACCTAATTACAACCTTCCTCCCCACTCCCTCTCACAATAGCAGCTCCCTACGGCCACGCAGGCGAGGGTCCCTGCTCCAGAAGCCCCTGCCTTCCGACCCGCCCGCAGCCCCTGCACACACTCGCTGGGGGTCCCAGCCCCTGCTTCTCTGCTCTTTGACAATCAATACAATGGCCTCCCACAAACTCCAAAACCATGAAAATAGTTTTTCAGAGAAGCATAGCACACTTTTGAGAATTATATTTACGCAACAGTAACTTAAAAAAAAAAAAAATCAAACAAAAACCCCAAAAATCCTCACATGAAACCACAACTGTAGAAATTTAACAAACAGTTAATGCTGGACTTAAAAGCTATTTACAATTTGCAAAGCAAATTTTTTTGGATCCTTTCATCAGCTGCTCTAGGATTTCTGAAATACCAGTACACACACTTAATTCGTGATATTATGTACAGAATTTAGCCCAATATACATTATTTTTATTTTTCATGTGTGGAAAAGAGACACAATCTTGAGTTAAAGAACACAACCATTATTAAACTGTGATGAACAGGACACAACCTCATAACATGAAGGTGCCTGTAAGCATAGCATTTTTTTCCTCCTCTTTTTTTTTTTTTAAATAATGAAGCAACCAACCATTCAGAAATTTAACTTTTTTGCAGCTAACAGGAACCTGATTAAATTAACATACAAGTTACAGAGGAGGAAACAAAAACCTGACACTCCCAGGATTTAACTGGGATGTCCCCAAACTGGGTGAATTATGACTAACCTATTTAACTACACTTAGTGTTCTAATTATGCTGTTTATATCTATACTCTATCGCCACCTAGTGAGCTCTGTTCCCATACAAAAATACAACTACATTCAGTTAACTGCAAGCCAGAACTAAAGAGCATTTCAAGTCTTTCAACATACACTAAAGTATGTTTTGTGAACAAAACATGATCCTTAGCTTTAGTTTCCTAGCTTTTTTTTTTTTTAAGAAGTCCTGTTCCACAAGGATGATCTAAATGAAAATAAATCTGTGCACACATCCTAAGAATGTACGTGTGCACAAACCTAAAAATGGAGGCCGCGAACTGCTGGCTGAGAAATTAACTTCATGATTAAAAGAATCTTTCTGGAAATGCAGTGATAGGCAAGGTGTCTTGAAAAGGTAAGGAATTTCCTGCTTCATGGCATTTTCATGTCCAATCAGCAACTTTCTGAGTAATAAATTTAGCCAACAAGAAGCCACCTCAAATCCAGAACATCTGGTACACGTGTCTTATTTAATTAAAAGAACAAACACCTCCTTAAGAGGAAGATTTCTCTGACATAGGGAACGGCACAGAGAAGAGGAACACACCAGCAACATAGATGAATTGTTAATTTTGAGACATGATTGTTTTGGAAGTACCAAATATGTTACATTTCAGTAGATAAAGATTAGTTCCTGGTTACTAGTCTGCGTGAAACTCAGACATCCCGGTCACGTCTAGTGACCTACCCAATATGAAAACTTTAATTTTCTTAGCTTTCAACAGCTGTCAGAAATAACTGCCAACTAAAAAAATTAAAATAACAATCTTTAATAGATATACAGACATAAGAAAACCTTTTGTGGTTCTGACTGCACCCCCAAATGCAGAAAAGCCAAAACCTGAAATAAGCCATTCTAAATCCAACAATAATTGATAGTATCACTCGTATTCAGTCACTAGTAACCGGAAATTCCTCTGGAAGAGGTTTTCAAATTCTCTGCATCATTCTTAATGTGCACATCTCAAGTCTTTGAAACAAAGTACTTAATTTGGCATTATTAGCTAACAATTGCTGCAATATGACCAAAAGCCCTATTTGGAAACCCAGTTTCAAAAAAGTGATATAACAGTGTTTATTTTGTACAAAAGCTCTAAAAACATATTAGTGATTCTAATTACTGACATTTTTATGTTTTCTTTAGAAGTTAAAACAGTTCATAAAAAAGTTTTGGATTTTACAATTTTATTAGACTGCCATGTCATATTCAAAACAAATTTCAGTTTGCTTTTCTTGCTGTTTTTGGGTATGCATGAATGCTGTGTTAAGAACATTTGAATATCAAGGGGCAAAAAATTGCACATTCACTCTAACAATGCAGAAGACAGTCTCAAACACTGTTTTAAAAGATAGAATTGTATTTTCTAGATCATCAAATTAAACATTTTGAAGAGAAAAATCAAATTACACTGGGGTTTAAGACACACAATACCCTTTCAGGAGCCTTTAACTGTCAACAGTCCATTTTTATTTCAACCTGTTTTTTCTTCCAAATATCTGAATGTTTTTAAAAGACTTGCACGGCTTTTGCGAGATGACAGTAAGCAAGCAAATCAACAGGATTCCTATAAACATGCACTATTAGTTTTGGTTGCAAATTCTAAGGAAAAATTGACTTTGTAGGCCAGAACACACATCTATATGTTTGCAGTCAGAAAACAGAAAAGGAGGATTGGGAATGGCACAGGTAATAATTCAGTCTTTGAGTACAGTTTGAAACCTGCAGCAGTCTATCCATAACAGCAGAAGTCCTTCAAATTATTATCTCTAAGGTGTTAGTTTGACAAAATGAGTAGTACCCAAACTACAGGATGGCTCCAGGAACTCCAGTGGCTCAAAACAGTCAGAAAGCAAGCATTAAATTTAACAGATTTCAATTTCATTTGATAATTATTACAGCATGTGGTGTTTTCTACATGTACTAGAATTCAGGTAAAACAAATTTGGAAATACTGAACTTGTATGCACAAACTTACACAGGTGACAGGTAGTAAAGCTATTAAGAATTCTTAAAATAGTTAATCATTAGGAATAATTAAGAAATTAAATAATCTTTCCATCTGGATAATGCCACAAAGGGCAGCCTGGATAAAGAAACAATGTGGGAAATCTCTGCAATCCCAGTGCTCACTGGGAAAAGGGTGTGGGGGAGAGGAGGGAGGAAGGACTTGGAAGAGTGGATGTCACAGCCACTTTGTATTTCTACTATGAAGTTTAAGACACTATTTGTACCGTACAAAAGATCATCAAGCCTTCATTTCAACTGTACCCAGCTGCTTTGAATTACTTCAGTAACATGACATTGCTATGAAGTTAGTGAAGTACAGACTGAATACACTTGAATAGTCTAACATGAGCAATTTATGTTGGGACTCAATTTGAAAATGTATTTTCATGATTCATGAATCATGACTATTTAAGATACTGCCTTCCCCCTCCCCGGCTGAGTTTTCTTGGGCGTTTCTTGTCTGTTTTTTACCTGAAGCCCTCCCCAAATTGTATTTAATGCCACCAATAAAAACATCATCTCCACTGTATCACAGGTACAGAATGGGATGAACAGACATAATAGATTAGCTTTCCCCCTCGCCCCAGTATACTGAGATCAGTAGTTCAGGTTGGGATTTAATGAGGACATCTGAAAGGACATTCTGAAAAAAAAAATAAGAAATCTGATGGGATGAGGAAAGGATTTAAGAAACCCAGCTTTTCACACTTACTGCAGTCTGCCAAGTTGAATTCAAGTGTCGATTTCACCTTTGAACATGAGTCAATTTATATCCTCTAGGCTGAGGTTTTGTTTTTAAAATTTTTACTAGAATATTGTTGATGATTTCTTATATATAAATTTCTGAGTTTAAACTTCTATTGATTAAATGTATTCTCTTTAAAGCATACTTTGAAGAGTTTCAGAGTCAAGAAATACACCATTTTAGAGAACCGGAATGAGTAACTGGATATGCTTCTGCAAGTACTAGCAATTTCATGGTATTTCAGAGTCTCCAGAAGTCTGTAACTTGTAATTCCAAACATCTGAGACCTTCTTGTGTCCTTTTCTGTTATATCAAGGGTCCCATTTGATACCACAAACAAATACTTAAAACATTTCTTCAGCAAGCCATGTGAGAAGGTTTGGTCAGTAATAATGCTTCTAAACTGGTCTGCTCGCACCACAGATTAAATGCCTTGCAAATTAAAATGAAAAACCCTGTTATTATTCCAGTCTTTGGCAATTGAATTATGTTAACAGATCAGTTTGCCTGTATAAAATTTGTCTTTATTGCTAATGAATACTACTTCAGAAAACTGTTCTGAAAGATGGTCAAAACTATAATGAGCATGTAACTAGCATTAGAAAAACAGAAAATTCTGTATTGCCAACAGCTGTTGTAGCTTACGCTTCTCGGTTGAGTTCTGCTACAGACACATAGTACATTGACAGTAACCTCAGTTTAAACAAGAACTAATACTTCACATTCTGAGTTACTGAAAAGCTGGACAGTGGCACATGAAACCCCTGGTAACTGTAGTAAGAATTACCTCCCTTGAAGAGCCAGCACTTTTTACTCATAATTCTCTCAATTTATTGTTAAACCTGAGAAACACCCCTCCTGTATTCCACACCCCCCATCCCAGTACATAAAAGTTTGTGTCCCTCTAAACACAGGAAGAAAATCCTGATGTGATGGGCAGATGAATATCCCCTACAATTCAGCAAAAATTGCAATATTACAACACTGCCTCAGTGCCAGCGTTGCCAATACACTGAACCATGAACCATACAAGAAAGAATACAAATCTTGTGAAACAGGTCTTCAACAGATGTTTACAGATCTTGCCCTTTGCATAATTTTGCACATGTGGTTCTGAAGACTTAGCAGAAGGGTGGCCAACATGAGACAAGACACTGCAACACTCAAGGCAAAAAGCAGTACCAAATATTACTTAGACAAGTATTTTTTTTTGCAAAGAACAACAACATAACATCACAAAAAAAAAAAAGAAAAACACTACGCCCATAAGAGAATAGCCTTTTTTTTTTCTAAAAAAAAAAAGGTAGATAATACATAAACTATTCAAATAGGCTTTGAAGAAGGACATCAAAATGCACACTAGCACAGCAATAGCTCAGGTTTAGTGTACAACCAACCATCTAGTGTACAAACAACCGCCAATCCTCACAATTTGTTGTCTGCTATCACATTTTGAACTAAGTGTCCACAAGCATCTTTAATATGGGTTAGAATATAACAATCTAGTCAAGTCCCACCTTGCAAACACTACACCATTGCAATAAAGACACTTGATGGAAAAGGAACATTGTGTCAGACCACAAAGTTTCATCTCGATTTCAGCAGTTTCAAAACAGGAGATTCCAGGAGAAATCTCCTTTAGAATGGATACACGCACCCAACGTTTCTTTCCCAGTGGTGGAATGTCTGAAGCTACTTTGGTGCTTTGAGAGCTGCTCTACCTAGTAGTTACCAAATGCTAAATCTCTGCTCATCTTTATAACCAAGATGATCATGAACAGCTAACAACAAGGCTGCTATGGTCATAATCAATCTGAAGTTCTGAAAGTCTAAAACAGCTTAAAAAGAAACTTTACTACTGCCCCTTGTTATTTTTAGGACACCACAAAGTCTCACCTCTAAAAAACACTTCATTTTACATTGTCTACGGATTTCCACCACGTTGAGCCAGCTAACAACTCAGAATACCTCTACCACCATGTGGAGCTAAAAACATTGCATGGCTTGGTTTCAGAACCTTGACACAGAGCAACATTTTAATGAGCTCAGTAACTGATCCAATTTGTAAGAACAGTAACCAGCGAGGACAAAGATCTCAAGGGATTTAAGCTGCAACAGAATGCACACAATACTGACCTATCTTAAACCAAGTTACAGAAGTTTAAACAGAACTACTCTCATTTCATTTGGTGTCAAATTTTAATATTAGCAGTGTTTGAGAGCGTGTCAGCTGACAGGCTTCCCAGTGTTACCTCTCTTGGAAGTACAACAGTGAAGATAAAGGAAAATCTTCACTTTTTTCCTAGAGTTCTACATGTATTCAACCCATCTATGCTTTAAGAGGGCTGGAATTTAGTTCAACATCTCATCTAGAGTTTTATATTCTCTTAATTTGGAGGCTTAGAGTGTTGGGGTTTTTTTTCCTTCTTCTTGTTTTGTGTTTTGGTTTTTTTTAAGATGAAAGGTATTTACTCAGAACAAAAGTAATTTAAGTGTCACTGCTTTTATGCACACTTAACTTTTCAGATTTGATCTATCTTCCACACAGAGAATTGCTTCATGTCCTTCAGGGTTCTCCTACAGGGCCCGTCACACCTGTAGCTCTATCTCCTTTTTCTACACTAGATGTCACTTATTACCATCTTCAAATCTGTCCTCAAGGCCCATGAAATCAAGTCAAATAAACAAGTTTTTCTTCTCTTTGCCAAAGCGTTTCAGTTATGTAAATTCCAGGCATTGGGAGGTTTTGCATCCTTTCCGCCTCTTCATGCACCAGCCCATTCGGGATGAACAAAATGGCTTTAATTACATTCCCAATTACTTAAGTTCCTGCTTAAGGTGCTATGTTTATTTCTGTATTTCTGACCTCAAGTAATAGACCATTTTTTGTCTTTGCATTCTAGTTTCACAGTATCTGCCAAAACAGCTTTATACTAAACAAATGACTTCATGCTATTTACATGGAACATTTTAAGAAATGCATGGTGTCATGCATGACCATTGCTCATGGCAACTAGGAAAAAACCCTACTTCTAAAGACATATGAAGTTTTGAAATAGACATGAATGTGACATGAAATACTGTGCAAGTATTTTGGATATTAAATGTTCTACAAAACAGTCACATTTTCAACTCAAAGAGTACAAAAAAACAAAAGGCTAAGTTAGGACAGAGTAGGCCACGAAAGCTAAATTTACCGTTACCCACTCCATTAACTGCTCTCTCAACCTGTCAAAGTGATAGTAGGAAAATGCAGAAGGGACAGTAAGGGAAGTTTTGTGTCCTTTTACTTAGGCCTATAACCTGTAACAACCACACATATATACATCTGCAAACCCTACGGATTCTCTGTTGCATCATACCAGAAATCAATCAAAGATCAGAACTGAGTTTAGTCCAATCAACTCATCCATGAAACGGTTTTTTTCCTCATTAAAATATCAACTAGCATCAGTCTTCATTTTTCAACTATTGATAGTAGCTTCCACAGCTGTCACCCTCCCTCCCTTCAATGCTAAGTGAGAAGCATCACATCCAGGAATTATTAATATACTTATCTAATGTAAACAGACTCAAACAGCAAATCTGAAGCATCTGCCCAAGACAAGATCTGTCCATAGACAAGATGCTTGAAGTTTGTGACTCAGTTTGTCCAAAAGACAGATACAACCCCACAGTGAAGGCTTAAAGAAAAAATATTGTGGTTTTTTTTTTTTTAAAAAAGGATGTGTCTTTTAACACCAATTTCATCTACAAATTTCAGTAAATGTGGTACAGTTCACAGCATCCTCACACAGGTAAAAAAGTACTGTTTAATGTGGTGAGCCATAATAGAAGGTGCTGTTCATATTGATTCTTTCCTTACAGATTAATTATACTAATAACTCAGTCCAGCTGTAAACAGCTATCTGCGTAACTAGCGAAGTCACTGACCAAGGCACAAATCAAGACAAAAATCCACTTTTCAAATGACATACTTTTAGAGAAGAGAATGGAAAGAGAATCTTCAGAATTTTTATAGATATAAAAACCTACTTTGAAAAGTTAACTTTTAAAATATTTCAAAAAATACTAGGGGGCTTCTAGGTCTGTCTAAATATTTACTTTGATTTTGAAGTAACAGACTAAAATCAAAGCACAATGCTCAGCAGTGATTCAATACAGACAGTTCACACTCAAAATTTTCTCAAGCATCTGAACATTGAACTAAAATGTTTCATCTGTTTAAAAGTGCCATGTTGTTCAAACAAAATATTTTAAATTAGTCTCACTGTGAGAATCTGCTAGTGAATACACGCTCGAACAACATTTTGGGCCTTTTTTCCCCCCCCACAGATATTTGTGAAGAGAATGCACAAAAAGCACACCTGTTAAAAGTAATAAAGTATGAATTTACCTCTTTAGAATCATCAATTCTCTCAAAATAAACGAAAGCAAATCCTCTTGATCGTCCAGTCCGTTGATCATAAACAACATTGACACCAGTCAAAGGTCCGTAACGGGAAAAGACTTCACGCAGATCTCTCTCAGTAGTATATAAACTGAGACCAAACACTCCAAGACACGTATTAGGATCTGGATTAGCCTGGCAAGACAAATGTTCAACTCCGATTAAGTTTATAAAAAACAAATTACACATTCTCATATCAAAACATACCAATTATTAAAAATTTTAGTCTGAAGAAAACCTGCTGATTTTTCAAGACATTAGATTCATATTTACTACATCATGATTACACACTGGCAAAAATCCACAAAAAGCGTAACTATGAACGTTGCTTCGCAACAGCTTAAGCCACTGTACATTAGCACTGCTGCAGTCTTGCCTTTTCCCACACATTTTTGTCTTCTCTCTCACACTGGTATTATCTGGTCCTGGTGAGCTGCTTCACACCAAGGTAAGCACGCAAAAAAAACAGTCTTTTTGACTGGTTTAGTAGAAAAATTGGAGAAGCTAAACCAGTTTAAAACTAAAAGGACCAGAAAAATACCCTGGTCCTCATCAAGAAGAGGGAGACCTGTGTGCCTCCTTTGGATCAGCATGAAGTGATGTGGAACCAGAAGCTAAGGTGCTGAAATGGACTGTAAGGAAGGCCACTGGGAGAAATCTCTCAGAATGACTTAGGATTAGTATCTTAGATCTTGGCTGGTGTACCTACCCTCCTGTCCATACAGAGATACTTCTCATTTACATTTTGAGAGGCTTACTGATCCTTTTCATAACTGTAAATTTACACATCAGCTGATAACACATGAGTTCATTTCTTCAAGTTAAACCAAATTAATTACTCAGGTGTACAAAATCACAAGCAACCTTCAACATAACATGCTGTATATTATAAGCAAATAAACACTTGAGAATTTTATTCTTTGGCTCCTCTAGTCAATCTTAATCGATACTGTCAGGTTGAAAGCATGCACAGAAAAGGTCTCAGTTTTGTAGGGGGTACATATACTTGGAACTGTAGCAAAGAGCAAATGAGAAGGGTTCAACTTTTAGAGCAGAGAGAAGCAGATCTCACCCCATCTGCACATACTCACTCGCAATGGTGTGGTTTTTAATGAATTTCTACAGCTACCCTAGCAGTTGCAGGCCCAAGACGTAGGTGCCCAGCTGGAAGTACAGATTGCTGCCTCCCCCCTCACCCACAACTGCTGCATCTTCCAGTGACAAGACAGCAGGTCAAATTCAGCCTGCAGGTACCCTGGACTACACTGGTGTAGGCAGCAATTGCTTTGTAGATACTCAGCCTTGATGAACATGACATACTCTGCTGCCAGTGTGCCTTCTCCTGTTGGACATTGGAGAATGACTACGGCTCCTTCGACGACGGTATTCTGGCGTGTATGATCTGCTTCGAGAACGTCTCCTATGGGAATGAGAATGGGAATGGGATCTGGAACGAGTGTAACGTCTGTGCGAATGTCTTCTGGACCTGGATCTTCAACAAAGAGAAAGCTTTTAGTTAGCCCATATGCACATAATGTATTGAATTGTAAGCCTTACATTTCCTAGAGAAAAATCTTTCCTTAAGAAGCTCTCTACAATTAAAATAGTTTAACAGTTCCACAATGATACAGAAACCAGACATGCCACACTCTAAAATACTATCTTGGCTGAAAAATGGAAAGATCTAGCAGCACCACAGTGCTGCAGTATCTACAAATGAAGCTCACCTAGGCTTGAAAATTATTCAAGATCAAAAATAAGCCCTGCTCACGCACTTCTCAAGTGCTCTCTGCTCCTTCCTGCCCACGTGTGTGTGTACAGAGGCAGAGTTTTATAGCTCTCAGTTCTGAGGGAGGTTGCTTGTCATAAATATTACCTGGCTTATACTATCTATCTTCTCTCTTCCTTTGTACGATCATACTGGTGGAAGTGGGAGAGCTACCGAATCCTTCTTCCATCAATGAAGAGAGAAACTAGAAAATGGGATTTGTAGCTCTGGAGGGGGAAGAGGAATTGCATAGTATTATGTTCCTCCTCCCCAGTTCTTGGGAGAGATTAGTAATCGATCCATCTTCCCCATTTATATACTTTATACCGGGGCAGCTGAAAAAGATTTACTGTGCTATGAATTTTTGAAGTTCACCCTAATGTTATAGCTTCTCTTCTTGCAGTGTTTAGCCAGATAACTGACTACCTGTTGTTAGGATATAATGCCCATATGAAATCATGTAACGTTGATGAAATAATGCTTGTTTAAAACTGAGTTTATCATTGGCTAGAGGTCTGCAAAGAAGTGCTTGAGCAGTAACACAGAAACAGCACGAATAACTTCCTGGACATACCTTGATTTTGATCTTGACCTAGAGTGCGATTCAGAATGTTTGGAAGCCCTCGATGGACTGCGAGATCCTGACCTGCTCTCCGATTTTACACGAGCAGGACTCCCAGCTGGAGATTTTGACTGGGAGCGAGACTCCTAACGAAAAAGACAGTATTAAAAATGGTATTGGTTGTATAAATGCCTAACTCCTAACATTTAAAGTACAGTAATTCTATTATATTGATTGCTCCTGAAAAACAAATGGTTAGGCAATACCCTCCAAAACAAATTTCATTTTGCTAACCCACTGTTAATATTGTATGCTTTCCTCAAATAGGTCCCTGCTTGAACCAGATCACCAATTCTCTATTAACTAAGTAATCATGCAAATTCATCTACAACTTGATCATACAGACACTGGAACATAAACCATACATTTACTTAACCTAGGACCCATTCATTCTTCCAGATTCTTTTAATTCTACTTCACTCTTGCTTTCTACTTTTCTTCATTCTTCATTGAGTTTTTCATTTTTCATACTTCGTGTATTCTTCCCCAATTCAAACAATTCATTATAGCCTTAAAAAAACATTCAAGTGCTTCTATCTGACCAATCTTCTGTTCAATTTTTTCCCCCATTCAATTTTAATTTTCTGATCTTTAATACTTTTCATTAGCCTTCTTTTATCTTGATTTATCTTCCACATTCTTGGAAAAAACTCTTCAATTTCTTCACGAACATTAACCTTAATGGAAAAAGAACATTTAGTATATTTAAGCACGTGGGGATTATAAAACTCTGCTGGAGTTCAGATGTTATCTACCAAATTGAAAAGCCAGCAGGTAAAGTGCAAGAAACTATTTTATAAAACAACTTTTTTTAAAAAAAAAAATCTTTAAAACTGTATATGTGTCTACGTTCTAACAATGAGCTTACTGAATTCTCAGTGGCTTACTGTGTTTTCAAAGCTACCCTCCTCCCCTTTCAGATTTTTTTGGTAAGATAAATAAATACACTAAAAACTAATTAGTACAAATATATTAAAGTACTGATACCAATAACTGTGATTTCCCCCCTAAAATAGTAACTATGCACTTCTCAATACCGAATATCCCAATTCTACTTCTACACATTATTACTAAAACACTCTCAGTTCAACAGAATGGCCAAAGAATTCCAGTCAAAAAAATCTATCTATGCACATACTTACTCACATAATACATGCACATAGATATACACAAGACAAATTCTTTTTCTTCCTCATTGTTATCCTGTTTTCTTTCATACAACTTAATCCATATAAACCAAGATACATAATAGAGCAGTTTAAAGCAATCCAATAAAAGACAGGAGGGGGGTTTGTTTCAAATAATGCACACAAGAGAAAAACTAGGAAAATAAGCAAACAAAGAGCAGCTTAGGATTTCCCCACATTTTATAGTCTATAGCACTTACAGGGAGCTCAGCTATATAAAAAAACCCTACAGAACTGTATGCTATATACATCTGTAACTTTACAAAAAATGTGTAAAATTCCTACTGAAAAAAATGCATAGTTCCCCCCCCTTAAGTGTTACATTTTTATTTGCATCACTTCTCCTCCTGCCTGTACTTTTCTTTTGCAGCTAAAATTCTTCAGTACTTTTGGCTGAAGTTCTTTTCAAAGGATGCTGTCCTCACATTCAAGACAATAATTCCACTGAAAATGGAACTTGAGAGACCCCTTACTAAGATACACCTCAATAAAAAGGACAAGGGACACATGGCGAATGTCACCTATTGGGATGATAAGCCTATCAAACTTACCAACGAAGGCCAAATGTGAAGCTTGGCTGTGACACATGGATCATATAATCAGGTCTGCATTACAGGTTACCCTTATGAAGTTGACTATCTACCGAACTAGCTACCTGACTGTCACTGAAACAAAGGGATGTATATACACTTAAATATTACCAAATTTTATTTATTTTCACACTTGAAATTTACTGTTCACTATAAAAAAATACATTTCCTTTTAGAACCACTAATATGCTTTTTAACTACCTCACCTCTATTTTCGTACTTTTCATTGTTTGATAGCCTCCCTAATTCTTCCTTTTATACTTCATTCCCTACAACAACTACCAGTTTCTCTGGGAATTACTTTCACTTCCCTCTCTAGTAAAAGCGATCAGCACTACAGAAGAACATTTAATGTGACGTCATTCTGAGTTAGAAAACATCTTTCTATAAAAGACAAAGAATTCACCCTCCTCAGTCACTCCCTTCATGAGGATAATGTGCTGTCCATAGCTTTTTCGCATTTGAAAGATCAATTCTTGAACAAGAACTTTGGAAACTTGAACAAAACAAACAAAAACCAGATACCACAATGTAGAAGTGCTGTGAGGTGCCAAAAATACCAAGAACCCAATCACTCCCATACAATGTAAAAGTTAGTGTCCTTATCTATTCAACTGAAGCATCTTATGACACTACCCATAGAGTTTCTAATAGTTATCACAATGAATCTGTATTAAATTTCCAAAAGCAAACCTTACATCGTTTCATGGAGGTCAAGTCCTTCAGAACTATCTGTTTAAGCCCTTCAGGGGCCACACTCACAAACATACAACTTTAAAATTGGAGTGACAGAGGTGACAGAATAAGTTCTTACACATTTCAGACTTCCTCAAACAAAGTAACTGTAGATGTAAACTGCAGCTAAAGAGAGATTACCTGTTAGCAGTTGCATACTGCGTCTGTCATTGGCAGGCAATTACATCTCATCTTCTGATGCAACATAGATCACCTAGTTATATCTCCTACAGTGCTTCAAAAGGAGAGACTAAGGGAATCACAATAATCTGCAAGAGTTTAAGGACTTATGGATGACACTGAAAAAATACCTAGTAAGATTTTTATCAGCAAGACTACAAGCAGCGATCGAAAGATTCAGAGCTTCCAGGAGTCACAAAAGGAGATTTTATAGAATTTTCGTCTTGAAATTCCTACTATAAGGCAATAATTAGCAAGCTATATTTTAGTCTGTGTCACAGACAGATCCAATTGTTCTGCATCAACAATTTATATCCATTCTGCAATATGAATGAGAAAATTAAGTAGTTAACATTCTTTCTTAGTACATCATCTTTAACGAGAGAAAAGAGACATCTCTATTATCCAAAGCATTAAAATCTCTCAATTCTGTACTAGTCTTTAAGCAATCTAGATATTCTGATCTCAGCTCCATCATTATCACAGAATTTAATTTAACTATTGCTTAAGAGAGAAAAGACTAAGATTCCTCTCTGGATCCTCAACGTTTTATCATCTTTCTGTTCTAAAGATCCTCAGTCATTTAAGAGGCACGAATAAGACTGCATTTCTTAAACTCAGTTTCTCATCCCACAACTATCTTACAAAACATTATGTATTTTAATACCTTCTGCTACACTATACAACTGTCCAGTCACTACTTTCACCCTTACAAACTTACAGGCAGATACTCACTATGACCATGTCAAACTACCTAGGTCTGCTGTCACCACAGCTTGTAGGAAGAGACAGTCAGCTCATTTCCTAATATTCTTCATATCAGACTTCCCTTTCAAAACAAATGCTATGTCTGTCAGTAACACTTTTCCCTACAGCAAAACTAAAAAAAGCAAACAAAACCCCCACAAAACACACACACCAGAAAACCCACCTAAATAAAAATAAATCTCAATCATAACAGCATGCTTCCTCAGAATAAGATGCAGCAGCTTCCTCATCTATGTACTAGGAAACGGGATTAATGATTCACTAAGAAGTGGAACTTGGAGCCAAAGAAATCATTGTAGCTGAACACAAGATCTAAAAATTGCAGCTTCATTTACTGACTCTCTGGATAAGAAGATGTCCAGCTAGAAGCATTTAAAGAAACCACTGAGGAGTATTTTTTTTATCCTTTCTACCTTCTCTCTGCCCAGAAAGAGCAACATGAAACAAAGTGGTATGGAAAGATTATCTCCCCCTGCCCATCCCAATTAGCTTATAATCACAAATCCAGTCATTGAACAACTATCAACAACTTTAGATGATCCAGCTCAGCACGATGTCAGGCAGGTCAATGCGGTTCATCCACACTGCTGCAACTGATTCAACCTGCATCTACTGTTTATCTTCATCACATCATTCAGAAGAAATGCTACTTTCCAAAGTAATTACTATTTTGAAAGCATTCAAGACACTTCTATGCAGAGTAGAATTGCAAAAGTCTTTAGGAAGGATTCTTTCAGTTTTCCACCTACCATGAGAGGGTATGATAAAGAACAATGGGGAGAAAAAAAAAAAAAAGAAAAAAGACATCTTTTTTACCACTCTTCTGTCTTGCCTTACTTCACCTCACAGCTTATTATTTCAGAGCATGACAGGAAGGCCATCAAAATTTAAAGTGAGACGCTAAATAAAAAGACCTGAATAAGCTTAAATTAGGTGTTCTATAGCAAGACACAGGAATTGAAATGGGAAGAAAAAAATAATTAGATCACCCTGAAATTTCAGCTGAAATTCATTTAACCTTGTTAAGAAGAAATACCTATAACACACTGGGGAAAAAGGACAGGGCAACAAGTAGTCTAACAGTATCATTAAGCCAGCAAAATGATAGTTCAGACTTTACAAAAATCCTGCTAAAAACTCCTGCCCAAACTCAAAAAATAAATGAAATCCAATTTTGTAAGGGGACAGAAAAATAAAAGTCAAGAAAGAAACAGCAGTTTAGTATTACCTACATGCACTAGACAAAACCAACAACTTAGTGACAACTCATTTATGAGAAGGACAAGATTATGTTTTAACAGGAAGCTACCAACTTCCCCTGAACCTCACCAGAGAAGTTAAATAACTTTTGCTTTATACTATGTTCTGTCACTTTATACTAAAAATAAAACTGAGCCCTTAACTAGCTATTCTTTTATAAATATTTCACTAGTATACAAAATAAGCTTCTACACAAAAAGGAACTCATAAGTTGTGCTATCTTGAAGATAAGTGTATTTTAAGTTATCAACATCAGCAAACTTCATGCATTTCTCAATGATACTGTTCCAACTAAAAGCAAAAAAAAAGAAACAAAAGGAAGAAGCAGCTTCAGCAATAAACTTCTTGAAATTGTAAGTTAATCTTCTCATTAAGGCTTGAAATCATGCCTCTTCTCGAAGGGTTCTGTAGTCACTCCTTTATCACATATGGAAGATGAAACGGAATTTGTTTTCGGAAAGAGCAGTCTTCCCAGCTGACACAGTCGAACTTATTAAGCTTGATTAAAAAAAAAAAAAAACGGGAAAAAAACCAGAAAAAAAAGACTTTTTGAAAAAGTCTCCATTACTGGTCCTTAGAAACCACAGGGCGATCACAGCGCTCTCCAAGCAAACAAAGAATGCCTGAGCATACTGTCATGCCTGTATATCAAAAGGTATGGAAAGCAATGTGCCTTCCTATCCACCGAGGTGGCAGATTGCCACTGCAGGAGAGGTTGAATACAATAGCTAAACAGACTTCCCTCATCATTTATTTATGTTTACTCAAATTATCTGAAAAGGTTCATAAATCAAGTACAAGACACATTCATAGTTAATCTAATAAAAGCCGCTTGCATACATATGCACTACGCACACTTCCTTCAACAAGATGCAAAACATGCAAAATCATATATTTCTTGAAGTGCTTCCTTAGAGATCACAGTGAGTCTTGCAGAGAGCAGGAAGAAGCATCACATTAGAATGAAGACAACTAATCTAGAGTTCTATCTATCTAAACAGATACAAAGTTTTATCTATTTAGACAAATAGCACAGTAATACTGGTAGAAAACTACTAAACTTTTAAGATTACAGAAATTAAACATTATCAGAAGCTCAAAAAAATTTATCAAAGTTTCATGTGGAGCTTCTAAAGTACAGGTTTGTTCAGTCTCCAGCTTGTTTGCTGCTGTGGGACACATTTTAATAAATTTGCATCACAGAATGTGCATCAAATGAACAATCTGTTATTAAAAATAACTGAACAAATAGGAAAGGAAGAGTTGCCTGTCACCTGACAGCAACAAAAGGTAAAAAAGCCTCATTTGTCTAACCTGCTTACAAAGAACATTCAATGGTGACAAAATCCTATGACTTTTCCAAAATTCAAGTCACTGGATAAGAAGCATGAATTAATTTCTTTTTTTTTTCTTCTTAATGTCCATAAACTTAGCTCTAGCACATCCACTATATTTCTAATTCTTCTGTCAGTTTCTTTCCATTAAATCACCATTCTTGCAGGGGGGATTTCTTCTGTTCAACCAGCCACATTCTTAATACAGAACTTGCTTAAGTTGAAAAAAAATGACAGAAAAACAGAGCAGGTGTTAATTAGTCTGAGCATATTTGATTATTGACTTTTTTTTTCTAAAGCAAATGTTAAAAAAATGAAAGAGCTCCAGAATTAAAAAACCAAAACCAACCAAACGCTACAATGTCTACAATGATTTTACTCAACACTTTTAGAAATGCAAGTTTTTGAATAGTGCAAATTATGCAATGTCACTGGAAACTTATTTCCAAAATTATTCTAAATTTCCTATTCAGATTAACATTATACTTTTAAGATAATAAATTATAGACAAAGCATGTACACGGGCAGTATCTAAATGCTGCTAAAAATAAGCTTTTTTTTTTAAAAAAAGTAAAATTCCTGACCATATTGTAGGAAAATAAAATGAATGTTTTTTTCTTCACAAAGTGGCAAAACAGGAAAACACTTTCTAACTGATCTCACTTTAAAACCTATCAATAAGCACCTTCACCTTGGTATTGGACTTCATCACGACTTGCAAGAACTTTTACTGAAGCGCTTTTGGGACAATATGAGTTCAACATGGATAGAATATAAAAGGCCTTAAACTAGACTTAAAACTCCCTTACTGCTTTGGCATTTAGTTTTTAAGAAGCACACCACACTATTTAGTATTTAAACTGAATAGAGGGGGGAACTGAAAGGGTAGTCAGTATTCTTATTTGTGGCAATTTCCAGGAAATCAGGTTCTTTACAAACTTTCTTCCAGTTTCTGCAGTTCTTTCTCCCATTGAAAAATTTTGCCATACTCTCGCAGTTCCACGTGCCTGCATATAGCAAACTGAAGCACCAAGAACCAAGAGTTCCATCCAGTTGGGAACAGCAGACTAAAGCCCCAAATTTCAACATGCTTAATTTTATGCCTGTGAGTACTTTCAGTGAAAATGAATATAAAACATTACAGACTGAAATATAATTTCTTATTTCAAGTACTTTAGCAGCATCAATGCCAAAAAAAGTATTACTGAAGAAAAAATAACTGCTTACAAATGTTGTTCATTAGTAGAACAAAAATCCCAAAACTGTAAATGAATCAAGTACCTGCTATTATGATCAGTTATAAAAAAAATACCAGTAGACAAGACACTGCCATGTGCCAGATTGATTGAGAAATTCCAGTATTAGGGAGAGAAGTTTTCCAAATGAACACTCAACACGGTCAGCAACTCTTTCCAACAGGTAGATTTTCCACCAGGAAAAAAAGAACAAGTCAACTGAGAAGTCATGGAAACTGCTACATAGGACTTTTCAGATTTCAAATACTCTCAAACTATTATTTTACTTCTACATTTGGCAGAAGAAAGCATGTAGAAATACTGAAGCCACACAGCTGTATCAGCTTTGTAACACAACAGATCCATCAAAAACCTAATATAAATGTTCTGTGGATGAACCTAACATAAATATTTCCTAATAAACCACAGTGGGAATACAGATAAGAAAATAATTTTTAAAAATATGTTACTGTAAAATGAGAGACTGAAGTAAAAATCAAAAAAAAATAACAAAGCATACTTGTTGCCAACTGTCTCAGATTTAGTTTGCTTTCCCTTCAGAGGTAATGTTATTGAAAAGAACTTAGCTATATAGCCATCTTTGTCCAAGCAATCAACACAAGAACAGATTTCGTTTACCTCACCTGAGGAACCAGCAGCAGCTACTGCACAGTCAGGTACAGCACTTGCAGCCTAGGGAAGGTTTTTTTTTTTACTAACACTGCAAAAGTGTAACAATATTGCTGAAAAAATAATCATTGGAACATGACACCGCTCTTCTAAAATTTCATTGCTTGTTTCCCCAGGCAGTAAGCCTATATAACTGCAAAGCTGCTGTCACTGGTTCATCAGAGAGTCACCAAAAGGATGCTCAGGTGTTCCTCTAAAGCACCTCTTAAAAAGAGAAAAAAAAAAAATCTCTGCAAAATTAAAAAAAAAAAAAGGCAAATAGTGATGGAATGAGGACAAAGCACACATTTCATGCCTGTTTCAAGCCGCTTCCTGCTTGCCCTGATCATCACTAAGGAAAAAAAAAAAACAAACACGTTGAAAATGGAAGGGACCAGCAATACGTGTACACGAAAAACCGCAGCAGAGGGAAGAGAGAAACAGGCCTAACGAGGTTACAAAGCCACGGCAGCTTCTTGAGAGAAGAAAGCCTTCAGCTGCCTGATCAATGATTTTCAACAACGAAGGCCCTACCTCCCCGACGGTTTCAGAAGCCGCGGCCCGAGAAAGCTCCCGTTGGCGGGCCAGCAGCCAGGAGGGGCAGCGCACCTCTCACAAAAGGACCCGGTCCCTCCTCTTTCGGGCGGGCGAGGCCTGGGCCGCGCTCCGCCAGCCGCGGCCGGGAGAGCGGCACTTGCCCGCGGGCGAGGAGGGGGCGGGGAAGGGCGAGCACCCCGAAGCCTGAAGCCGGCAGACAACAGAGGGCCGGGACAACAGGGCAGCTCGGGCCCACGGGATGGAAAGAAAATAAAGAGAGGAGGCGGGGAAAGAAACAGCGGGCCACGGCAGCGCTCGAAGCCCCGTTCTTGAGGAAAAAAACCTGGGGTGGGAGGGTGGAGGCGAACCCGCAGCACCAGAGCTGAGGGCCCGCACCCCGATGGAGGGGGATGGGGGCGGAGAGAGGCGACGGGAGAGGGAGGCGTGTGAGGGGTAAGACAGCGGGGCCCAGCTCCGTGCTGGGCCGGTTTCTTAGCGCCGGGTCGGCAAAATAAAAGGAGGGAAAGAGGCAGAGGGAGGCGAGTCGCCCACGGCCCAGTCAAGACTCGAACGCCTGAAGAAGCCATTTTAGAGACAAGCTGCGTTGCCCCCACCCCTACCGGGCCGGAGAACGAGGAGGGCCCCCTTCCACCCTCTCTCCCTCTCCGGGTCAGCTCAGCCCCTCTCAGCACGGCCCAGGTAGGGACGGCCACTCACCCTCCCCTCGAAGTTGTTCTCCTCCACGTCGCTCATGTCGGCAGAGTCCTGGCCACGGGGCTGGGCGAAGGGGGACGCTAGTCCCGAGCAGCAACTGCACCCACGACCGCTACTGCTATTATCGTCCCTGCTGCTCCTATCGCTACCGGCACCGCTGCCGCCTCCCTCCCGCCAAAGCCTCCCAAACCGTCTGCCCGCAGCAGCGCAAAATGGCGCCTCCGCTCCGTCTGCGCCCGGCACCGCGCGGGGGGCGGGGCCCGCCTCGCCCCGCCTGCCACAAAGGAGGCGCCGCCGGCGGGACAACGAGCGCGGCTGCGACAGGTTTCGCGGGGGGGAGAGGGGGCTGCGCATGCGCGGCCCCTCCACGTGCACGCGCCCCTCCGGCGGGAGCGGGGCGGGGGGTGTGTCAGGGCGGCTCTCGGGGACGCGCCGCCGCGGGAGCGAGCGGAGGGGTCCCCTACCCCGGCCCGTAAAGGGGGCCGCTCTCCGCCCGGGCTGCCGGTATCGCCCTCGGTTCTCATCTTTCCATCCCCGCTCTCGCACCGCGGGAACGGGTTCTGAAAATGAATACGTTTAGGTCGCCGTTACCCGTCGTGTTTCGTTTCGGCGGAAGGTTGGAAGGTTGCTTTTGTCGTGCACGTTTGAAAATGGTCCCATGTGATTCAGTCTCGAGTACTTCCAGGAAACAAAGGCCCGAATTTTCACTTGGAGCCTCGAGAATTCCCTTTTAATCAGGATTTTGCTGAAAGGCTTATAATTTCTGCGGGGTTTCCCTGTGCCACCTCTGCATCCCATGCCTTCTCCAGCACGCAGCAGTGACGAGGGCAGCCCGCGCCTTGCGGGCAGCAGGGGCTCAGCATCCAGGCCAAACAGAAAATTTTCCTTCGGTCAGAAAATTTCCAAAGATGATGAAACCGCTGGACTTGCTCTGCCTGCCCTACAAAGCCAGGAGAGCAGGGGAAGACAGCAGCCAGCAGCTGCCCCTGCAGATTGCCCTTTCCAGAAAGAGCACGCTCCCGGTTTTCCCAGCCTCTTCCCGGCTGTGGTGGGACGCTCAGCCGCTGCTTCTGCCCCAGCTCTGCATCTCTCCTGGGCTGCTTCAGCAGCAGGAGCTTCCCTTGGTGGCTGAGAAGCTCCTGAGCTGGCTGAGGCTGGTTATCTGCAGTTCACTGTGGTTGTAACCAAGGAACGACCAGCCCGAGTGCTCATGTGAGCGAGCATTCCCAAAAGGGAACAAGGAGCTCAGAGGATTATTTGTAGGCAGGAGATGTTTCCCTAGAAATCAAATGCCTTTGCTACATGAAGCACGCTCCCGGGGCTTTAGACAGCGGCCACATCCCCAGCGCTGGTTGCTTCTCCTTCCACAGCCCATGACATTGGGTTTCCAACAGCTGCTGTGGGAGCACAGCCCTCTTGGCGAGGTGTCCCAGCGGAAAAGCCATGTTCACGCTGCTCATCCACATGCAGCTCGACGTTCTACCAGAGCCTCGACATGGGCTCATCTTTACAGAAATGGTTCAATGCTCCCTACCTGGACCATAAATGACCTTGATTATTTCTTGCATCTATTGTAAACGGAAGGCTGGGACTGCACATGCCAGCCCTTCCTCGTTTTGCCTGGTGAGTCAGATTTAAATAATCAATTAGAGTAAATTAGCTCGCAATGGTAAAGAGGGCAGTATCAGGGAAAGATCTTTCTTGTCCTCTAGGTTTGCAAAATATTCAATTTTGGCCAAAAGTTTCTTGCATGTCACTTACTTCAAAAGCTTTAGTCAACTCCTTAGCCAGTTCTTGTTTAATTACAGTTAGATTTTTATTCCTAGGAGACTGGCCTGAGTTTTAGCCTCTGCTGATGACTCAGTTTCCAAAAGCCATTCCGAATCCATGTCATAATCTGTCTTTTATACCAGCTCTACTCCACTCAGCTCCAGTAGACAGATTTGCTCATCTCCCTTTCCAAGTATAACTTTATTAATAAAGCACTTATTCTCCTGCAAGAGCATAGACTGTTCTGGTGTAATCTGATTCTGGTCCTAGCTGACGTTGCCTGTAATCTAACTCCAGGAACAAAAGGGAAGGAGCGTGAAGGGCATGCTTAAATTCTGAGATGAAAATGCTTATCAGTCTTCTACAAAAAGGTGGATCACTTTAAAAAATGGAATTTGAAGAACACATTAAAAATACATAACGGTTACACTAAAAAAAAAAACCCAAGCTGGGGGGGGAAAGGTCAGGAGAACACAGGACAGGAATATACCTTTTGTTAAAATGTATGCATGTGAGATATAGCCCACATTATTAATATTAATGCACACATTCAAGATGTTTGTGTTATTTCAGCAGGATTTTTTCATTGCTGTGATTCTAACGTGTTCTGGCAATTAAACCTAAAAATAAAATGGCAGTCACTGATACAAATACTTGTTTTTAAAAAGCCTAATCAAGTTTACATTTTAATTTGGAAACTACAAGCTCTCTTCGCCTTTTTTTCTATAAGTCTTCTGCCTTCTTTGTTCTCTACAATAACTTGACCGTAGTTTCCTGGAGTATAAAGACAATAATTATTTGATATTAAATTTCAACTTTCACTATTTATTAGTTAGTAAGACTGCAAAGTTGATCTGCGTCTTTGGGAGCCTCTGTGCTAAATGGAAGATGGTTCAAACACAGAAAACAGCTAGAGATGGCCTAAAGGATACACTAATGTGGCATAGTTATATGTACTTCAAGCGTGCCTTATGGAGCTTTTTCAAGGATTATTAATATACTGTTAGCTTTAATGCACTAGTGAGTATACAGTATTCAACGTTTGGGGAAAAAATTGCACTTTGAGGGGAAAGATGGGCCCAGATCTGACCCATTCCCTAAAGTAAGAGTATAAACTACTGGTAAGGGATCAGGAAGAGAGACAAATAGAAGTGGTAGTAAGGAAAATATGAGGTTGTATGTACTCTTATCTATGTATACAGATTAGAGGATTAATCAGTTAAGTAAGAAGGCAGCAGTTACACTAATCACAAAGTATATTGATCAGAATGCTCTTGTCTGGCCATTACCATTAAGGAGTTTAAACAGATCATGAGAGAGGAAATTCTTAATACATATTTGAAAAGGACAGAGCAATAGTTATGCAAATATGGACAGTCTACAGATAGTGAATCGCAAGGGAAAGGAACAAAGATAACATTGCAGCAGCAATCTATTTTTAATTTTTTGCATTTTGAAAAATAATACGGAACACTGCAGTGTAGTAAGTTTTTACTCCTGCAATCCTGGGCTTTTATCTATCCCTTGAAATGATCCTGAAAATATTATTACCCACAAATAGGAAGACCATGTAAACACTTTAAGGTTTGATTTTCATTTGTCACTGAAGAGAAACAAGGTGCTTGACATTATTTTGTGATGTAGTTTTTACCACACATCTTGGGTAAGGGGGAAAAGTATTACCTAATATAGTGAGATGCATGTTCATGAAAGATGGCCAAATACATGAGGGCTTCAGGCAACAGGAATTAAGAACGTTATAGATAGTTGAGAGTTCCTATCAGCAGAGGGTATGTTTATAATGGAGACACATTTCTTAATACAATTTTCTGACCTCCACAAGCAAATCTTCCTGTGATTACACCATTGACAGATTTCCCTTTCTCTCCCTAGTAAGCTCTAAACACCATATAAATTATATTTGCAGACATTACAGCTGTTCACTGCACATCTGTGAAAATAAAGGATTAATCACTGAGCAAATAGTACAGTAATAAATGGTAGTAAATAGCTGCAGTACATTTGTTATGTGAAGTCCATTTCACACCATCTGTTTTGGATCTTTTCAAGAGGAAATCTTGATTTGAAAATACCCACAGAAATGGATGAGGTGATTCTGCTTTAGAAAACACTTCTAGCAACAATTTTATTGGTGCTGCACAATATAGAGCCAATCTGTTCACTCAAAAGCTTACTTATCAAGTATTTAAGTTTTCATTTTTTCGCCTGTCCTCATCCAACATTGTGTAATTTAGCAAAAGACTTTTGTCCACGAGATGGATTGCATAATCAAATAAATATTTCATTCCTTC
>JAOXJK010000012.1:34000679-34012036 GCA_025774025.1 Xenus cinereus
TGTGGGGCGGGGCGGGGCGGGAGAAGGGGGCGGGGCCTCAGGTGGTGCGTCGCGCGGCGCCGGGAGGCGGGCGGAAGCGGAGGGAGCGGCGCCTGTCAGACGGCGGCGGGTCGGGAGCGGAGGTAGAGGCGGGGGTTGGGGGGGAGCTGCCCCGTCCTCCTGAGGCGCCGGGAGCGGGGCGTGGGAGAGCTGTGGATGGGGAGCGGGGAGAGGAAAGGAAAGGCCTCCAGCTGAGTGAGGGTGGAGGAGGCCCGGCGGCCCGTGTGGGGAGAGGCGGGGTGGCCCCGCCGGCCGGGGGTGGTGGAGGGAGCCGGGCGGTGTGTGAGGAGAGGAGCCGGGTCGCCGCGGCCTGGCAAACTCAGGTTTTCGCTTCGTCTGAGCGCCCCGCGTTGTTTCTTCCCCCCAGGCTTTGCCTCCTGCTTCGGGACAGGTTCATCTTCCTTCTGGCTTCGGCCATGCTTTCCCCCCCCCGCTCCGGTCCCCCCCGCCGGCGTTCCTGCGGCCGTCAGCCTTCCCTCCTCCTCCTCCTCGGCCCTTCCGCAGCGGGTCGTGCCGCTGGGCTGGCCGAGCGCTCGGTGCTCCGGTCGGGCTCCTTCCCGCTCTGGGAGGTCCGGCTGCGGGTAGCGGCGTTGGCGGTGTTCCCGCAGGCCCCGCTCACGGGAGCTGGCGTAGGGTGTGCGTGCGGTGCCTTCCGTCCGCTCTTGTGAGCGTTCCCTTGGGCCGGGTAACCGTGTTCCCGGGCCGTCATGCAATGTCCTTGGATGGTGAGGAAGCAGCGAAGGAAACAAGGGTTTTCTGGTTTCCCTTCTCGTTTGCAGGGAGCCTTCCTGTCATAAACTGTGACTGCAGTGACTCTGCAAGATTGATGTCTTTTTTTTTTTTTTTTTTTTTGTACTGTAGGGACCTAACTTTCCAAGAGGCAAAGCATGCTTACAATGATGTGATGGAACTGAGAAGGAAGGAAAAAAAATGTTTGTTTGATCCATATTCAAGCAGAGGCAGGATCCTTAATAATGTTAGGTAAAGTGATCTTCTGGCACTGACAAGTCTGCACAAAATGCTGGGCAAAGCATTTGTTTTAATTTTAGGAGATTGTAAAATATGGAACTTCCTGACAGCAAAAGTTGTGGAATAATGCTTCCTTTTACAATATAATAAAATTCGGCTTATATGTAACATCTGATTATATATTTTAAGTACATTTCAAATCTTCCGTTAAATTTATTTCCATAAATATCTGTAACATACTATTATCTCTACCTTATTTCTGTAGCTCCATTAATCTATCATTATTAATAAACTTTCTTCTCAGTTTTCTAATCTAACGTGGTAGCATCCTCTAAATTTTCTTTTATTTGTCTTGTCATCTAAAATACTGAAGCTAGAATGGAGTGTGATTTTTTTTTTGTTTTGTTTTGTTTGTGTGCCAAAAAGCAAAGCAGAGAGAGTTTTTATTCTGTCCTATGACATGATGTCCAGTTTAGATCAGTTTAACAACTGGGGGTTCTGTTGTTATTTTGATTTTCTTTGTTGTTTTGCCCCCTCAGTGGGTGAATTGGGGGGATAGTTTTTCACCATGAAAAGTGAGTTTTGTAGGAATTGTGACTTTTTTTTTGAACAGAACCTTCAGAATATGAACATGCTGAACATAATACCCAAGCATGCGTGTTCTAATTGTAATGTGGTGTTTATTTTGGAGCAAATGTTGGGAATTGCTGTTTCAGTCTCATGAGAATATCAAGGAAAGGAGACAATGTGAAGATGAGAACAATATATTGTCGTGTCTTGTTCTAGTGTCACAAGTGGAGTGATTGCAGTTTTAGATCAAATGTGAAAATTTATCGCTACCTTTGTTGCCGTTTTGACTGCTGGAGATTCCTATGTGTATAAAGCCTAAATTGTTCTGCCCTCTTTCTGTTATTTTATGTGCTACAATATATAATTGTTTAATAATTCATTTCAGGTACTTGAGAACTCCAGAGGATTAAGCAATTATGCTGGAATTCCTTTGGTGTAGCAATAGGTCTTTTTCCTATAGCTTTTATAGTTGGAAGTAAAGCTACTTCCTTTTTTTTTTTTTTAAAGCTTTTGTAGTCTCTGCTTTTAAACCCTTCTTTTGACTTTTAGCTTCTTGAAGGAGGCATTGGTATTAACCAATCATATATTGTGGTTTAGCTTGGGGACTGGACATCATTTAACTTCTAAAAATAAAATATTTCCACTGGAGTCTGTGATCGCTTATAATTTTTCCAGAAAGAGTTAAGTTCTTGCTTCTTGCCCAAACTGTAAGTAGAATAAAAGCATGCTGTCAGCTTAAATTGTCAGCTGCGTAGTCAACATATCTGAAGACTAGTAAGTGTCAAAAAAGCGATTAAATTGTTTCCAGTAGCTGTCAAAAATCTGTGGAGCTCATTCATTCAAATGCATGTGTTTTGTCCTGGTACGAGTTTACTGCTAAAATATACTTTATATGGTATTTGTTTTTTGACAAGCTCTTTGAGCTGTGATTGAAAACTTGTACCATTAGGTGGGCTGGGTTTCCCTGACTAAGCATTATTAATAGTCTCCTAAATTTTCTTTTATGATTATCAACTTGACAAAAAATAAAGTAGCACTTGTCTATTAATTTAAAAGATTAATTTTTAATTGCTCAGAACTCAATGGGTACTTTTCCTGTGTAAAACAGTGCCTAGACTAGAGGCCTAGACAAGAGGACTTAAAACATTGAAACTGGTCTCTCCAGTAATAATGAAGAAATAAGAGGCTACCATGATAAAAATAATCCAGTTAAATTTCTGAGTACTTTCAAGTTAATTCTAACAATAAAATAGCGTACACCACTGCTTTGGTTAAATACTGTCTGTCATAACTCTTACTATGCTAAGATAAACTGACAAATCAATCTAGAAATAATAGAAGATATAGAAGAAAAGAACTTACTTGTTTTTAACACTTCCTCCAGTGTTATTTTTCTAAATCTTCAGCTGGATTAGCCTCCTGGGAGGGGGTGTGAATCTGAGGTCGGGACTGTATTGCAGTTTTATCTCTGAAACATACTTTGGTGGACACCTTGCACATGTCCATACTCAGTTTGAGTTCTGCAGGTTTCTTGCAATAAAACCAGACAAGTTAAAGTCTTCCTTTCTCTCCAGAGGTAAAAGTCCTTTTTTCTTACCATTCTACAGGAATAGTGTTTGTGTGGATGCTCTGTGTGTATGACCAGTTCTGCAATGGCAATCTCTCTGCCATTACAGCTGTCACTTTGTCAGTTGACACTCTCTCCCTTCCACCCCCCTTTTAGTTCTCTTTAATGACACCTCCCTTCCTTTTATTTCTCTTTAAAATGTTCAGTGAAAATCCCTCTCTTCTCGGTAGCCTACACTCATGATCTTGCAGGCATGTCTCTCTGTAAAACTCGCTAAAATTAGCTATGTGATCATCTTAGAAAAAAGTTTTGGGGTCTCAGGGGCTTTGGGAAGAGTGGTGCAACCACAGCTGTGAAATTTCACGAGGGAGTAGAGGTACTAGTTAGGACTTGGCTAGGGAGTAATTGCCATAGACTAGTGTTCAACTGCAGGGAAACAATTGTGGTAGTCTCATTGGGAAATGAGAAGCTAAGAAGGTACCTCATAGAATCACCTAGTTTGGAAGGGACCTTTAAGATCACTGAGTTGACCATCAACCTAATGCTGCCAAAACCACCACTAAACCATGTCCCTCAGAACCTCGTCTACCACGTGCTCTGTCATAACTGTGGCTTTTATGAGCAAGGGTCCTACTGTGACTCAAATGGCAGCAATATAGTATAAAGAATAAAAAAAAAGTATCCCAGGTGGAATGAAGCTCAGATATATATATTTTTTAAGAATCTGATATAGAGATGTAGCTGTATTTTGAGGCCAAGATGGGCCCATTGGGAGGAGGGGAACTTCAGCAAGTATAATATACTGTCCCTGTTGATATTTGCTTGCCTTAATTTTCTTCACAACCCTTGCCAAGTCATTTCCCCTCTCAAAATCTTGAATCTTGGCTGACTGCCCACAGGCGAGGAACAAAGAATTTCTGTTTTTAAATAGCTGGTTTATTTTAAAAGCATTTACTGACGGTAGTAGGCAAAATAGAATTGGGGGGTGAGGGAGGAGGTGCTGAAAAAAGGCCAGGGATACTTTAAGGTACCAAAAAGTATTTAAGCAGACTCATTAGACATAATGCAAAGTAAAAACAAATGTTGGCAGAAACTGTAAAATAAAAACAATGCAAATAGGACTACATGCATTGAAAATAGACAGGTTACCAGTATTTCTAAAATACTGAAATACAAAAGGTAATCTAGTGTTTGGGCACTCCGGGGGTTTTATACCAGAGCCACTGTGAACTTGATGTGTGGGTTTTCAAATCTAAAGCGATATGTTTTTGCTTTCAACTCAAAGTCCTGCTACAAAACAGATTGCTTGTGTGCTGTTGTTAGAAGCCTGTAGGAGGTAAAACTGTTCCTGGTTTAAGATATGTCTGAGGTAGTCCCAGCAGCTTTTCAGCATCAACAGTATCTGTCTGCTTGGTGAGCTGTGACTTTTGTTGGCCCAGATATTCTTTGGCTCCGTTGAGAGACAGGGACTGGTGGGAGCACACAAGGAAATTTTCTTCTTTCTTTGTTGCAACACTGTAGAAGAACAGGTATTCTTGGTAGTTACTTACTCATTTTTGCTATTCCCTTAAACCTCGTGTCTTTCTATGATTTCACTGGGAATGTTCATTGAAAATATTCCCCTAAAGACAGGTAGCAATAAGGCAAAGGAATTTTTTTTTTTTTTTCCCTTCTCCCAGTGTTCCTTGGTAACTGCAAGTCTAGGGCATGCACAGGCAGGGAATGAAGATATGCTGTGGGAGAAGGTATGAAGATGGATGTCCTGGAAAAGACACTAAGCACTAAGAAGATTCCTTTGGTAGTGCATTCCAAAAGTGCTACAGAATTTCTAAAACCTGCAGTCTAGCAGCCGTCATACTGATAGGGCAGACTTTTTTTTTTTTCCCCAGAAATATGCCTTCTTACCTATTCTTAAGATGGCATTGTGTTGTAGAGTGCTTGTCTTTTCACTTGAGCCTAGCAGGTATTAATATAAATTCAGTCTTCTATTGACTGATCTATCATGCAATCTTGAAAGACCCCCAAGCCTTATCAGCACACACGTATAGCATTTTGATGGGCTCTGTTGTGTCAGGTGTTGCTGAGGTTTTGTCAATAGGGTGTGCTTCTCTTTTCCCTGTCTGCTGGTGACGTTTTTCTATTGACCAAATTTTACAGCAACAATAATAGGAATATTTAACAAGCTGAGAGTTGATCTTGTCAAAAGACAGCTCAAACGTGGCTGATAATTGTTTGCTTCCGAATAGGATATTCTGCTCTTTCATGGTGCTGTGCAGCTGTCTGGGTGAACCTGGGAACCGAAGGGCAGTGTTGGTCTGCAAAAGTCACCAGTACAGATGTGCGAGTACAGCAAAATGGTTTTATTGGCCTTTTTTCAAGAACTCATATGCTCTGAAAAATATGAGGAATGCGATTCTTCCTTGGGCACCAGTTATAAATGTGAATGGTGTGGGTAAGATGGTTTGTTAAAAGGAGTTTGTGTGATTTGTAGGAAGGAAGAACTGAAGTTTCTGTGTATTGCCAAGAATTGTGGTCCTGTGTAACAGGATATACTTAACTTCTTTGGGCACCTGTTTGTCAGCTGCACCTCATGCAGATTGTTCTCCTACTGTCAAACTGGTAGCCATCTAAGACTGCAAATTACCAGAATGCAAACATCATTTTTGGTGTTCCAAAGTTTCAGCACGTAGCTCATGGGCATCTGTGTGCTTATTTCATGGCCCTGTCTTTAGAGAAGAGAAGGCTCCGGGGAGACCTTGTAACCCCCTTCCAGTACCAGGAGGGGGTCTACTGGAGAGATGGGGAGGGACTCTCGATCAGGGAATGTAGTGATAGGACAAGGGGTGATGGTTTTAAACTGAAAGAGGGGAGATTTAGATTAGATATTAGGAAGGAATTCTTTACTGTGAGGGTGGTGAGACACTGGAACAGGTTGTCTAGAGAAGCTGTGGATGCCCCATCCCTGCAGGTGTTCAAGGTCTGGTGGGATGTGTCCCTGCCCATGGCAGGGGAGTTCTAAACAGATGTGAAAAAGAAAACTAATAGGATAGAGCTGATAGAACTATGGAAATATTTCCAGGTATTCTGTAATGCCCTGTGATTTCTGTCATCTTGAAATGTTCGTTGGCTATTGCAGTGAGGTATCATCATGCCTGTTTAGAGCACAGCTTATTGTTTGCTAATGCAGTAGCCTCACTGTACTGAGAGACGTTTGCTGCCATGAATTCAATAAGAATTTCTTGTATAGACATAATTTTAATATTTTAGTTTTAAATCCTTAATAATTTCATAAACTTGTTACTCTCCCACTGAGATTGTGATAACTTCTAATTTTGTACCGTACCATTATTTTATAGTAATTAAGTCAGTTTTTATACTGTCTTAATTTCTTTCTGCTGTCTGTTCTGTTACAAGACTTTTTTTCCCCTTCCTCTGTGTGCAGTTGGATGCAGTCTCCTATGACTATATCTGGCATTTTTTAAAAAATCTGTCTTGATAAGTAACTTCTTGTGTTCATACAGTTAATAATAAATAGTTGGTCACAAAGCCAGACTTGCTTTTGAATTCAAAGTGTCCCGTTGTTGTTGATCGTAATTTGGCAGTGAGGAACAGATAATAGAGTAAAAATTCCCATTTATTAAGGCTACTTCCCTAATATATTAGTTCATTAGAGACCTATATAGGTCTCTAGGGTATCACTGAAGAACTGCTGCCTCAGTATCTGGCATTCTGTCTTTCAAAATATATAACCAGAGGTGACTTTATTGGATTGTATGTTAACAATACTATTTTCAGTGCATTTTTCTTGGCTTTATCCTTAAAGTACTTCTGATCTTTGAATGGAATGGTATTCTCAGGCTACAGCTTTCTCTATTGTTCATCTCTTGTTGACTCTGTTAGTTTTTTGCTAAAGCTGCTTACTAATAACTACCAAAAATATCTGTGGGCCTGCTGCTTTCTTTTTTATCTCATAAATAATCGTCTGTCCTGTACACTTTTCAAAACTAGAAAGAACACACCACCTTTGCAACACAGTTTTAAATTTGCCCCGTTGATGCCGATAACCACTTCTAGTGGTTTGGGAAGGCTGGGATTTCTTGGACAGACTAGAAAAACGATGACAAGTATGTCCTGGTCTTCCGTGACCTGACTGACTGGCCGAACTCACAGCACTATAAGGTGCATTGTAACGTTTTAAAGATTTGGGTATGCCTTGTTTTCAGGATAACCTGAGATTGTTTCAGGGGATGTATCAGATGTTTCTTTGCCTTACAGACTATTGCATTTTTTGCGTTGTACATAAATATAATCTCTGGGTTTTGCTGGCAATAAGTAAAGCAGAATCCGAGGAAGACTGTAACAAAATTCAAGTGTGTTGTTTTGTAAGGATGGGCTGGTTTCCATGGAGAAAGGTCAGTATTCAAACTGAAGCCCAATGCTACTGTTTAGTGGAGTAGCATCAGAGATACTAGAAGCTTGCTGTATTACAGAACGTAACATGGATTTTCTCTTGTGGTTTTTCTTTTTCAGCCCTTGTTACTTTCATTTTGTGCACTCAATAATATAATTTATATATGTCTGATGCTGGAACACAGCTCAGAGGACAGAGGCATGATTTTATTTTGGAGAAGATGAGTGTCTTAGCTCGTTGCTTTCATTGCCAGATGTATGTCAGTGTTTGTTGTGGTACCACTGGACAGTGTTAAATCCACACTGGCAGGCTGTGGCAATACATTTCTCAGACAACCAGCATTGGCAACAGTGAAAACAACCATACTCTTTCTATGTCTGTAAAAGGCAAACCTAGTCTCAGATTCTTTGTTCAGGAATTGCTTATAGTTCCAAGTTCTAATGTTGCCCCTGGCTTGGGCTTGTCATTTTCAGAATAAAATAAATGAAAGTGTGTGTTACGTGTCTCTAGAAGTGCGTGCTTCAGGAAGAAAGAGGAGACCAAATCTCGAGAACTTTGAAATTACACTGGAATTCACTAGGGCACAATGGCCTCTTAAAATGCATGGGAAAAGTGACAAGTACAAATAGTTCCCTTCGTTTAGGTACACCTTACTCCCAGTGCCTTTGCCCAGTGACAGTATTTGGATGTTATGCCATTTGCCCAGCAGGTTAAGTCCTTGATTTCCATTAGTTTCAGTAGTCAGCATGTGCACTGTGCATCAAATACACATGGCAGAGACGCAGTCTGCAATCCCTACTGCTCCTTGGCGGGAGTTTATTCAATCTGTTCCTCTTGGCTAGGGCTCTTAGCCTGGCTTGTGGTCTTATTTACAGTGTGGTGGCAGAGTTATTTCCACTCCAACGCCCTACAGTGATAGTGTCTAAATGCTTTAGGATGAGATGGCTGGAGATCTGTGGAGAGCTGAACTTAATTTAAATTCTGCAAGAGCTATCTGTTATTTTCAGACCTTTATTTTTTTTTTAGTAATATGAAATGCAGACTTTTGGGAATGGGGGTTGAAACCTGTGGTCTCTGCTTGAGAGATTCTGTTTGGTCTTCTGAGCCATCACGTGAATACCCTACTCCTGGACCTCATATGTAAATGTTTTCTGTCATATTTGATACTGTTCAGGGATTATGTAGATGCATAATGATGTAGGTGCAGCTTATGCTTTAAAGCCTTGAGTGCAGAGCCATGGATTTGGCAAAGAGCTAGGGAAAAGAAGTTTTGGCGAGCTCATGTTTAGGGAGGATCTGTTTCAGGAAATCTTTGCCACACAATTCCAAATATTCATGCTGATACTGTAGAATACAAGTCTTTATTGTTTTCCCTTTCCTTTTATGTACTTAAGACAAATTAGTGTCTTTTGGGGGATAAGCACATTCTTTGAACAAAGTACATTCCATCGAATTTACAGCGGGATTTCAAATTATTGTGTGTTGGCTAGCTCTCCATGTGCATGGTTATATTCCACAGTGAAGGTGAAGGAAGATATTCCTTATTCAGTGACTTGTTGCCACTTACATTAGTACACCAAACAGTAAAAGTAAGATTTTATTTACTGGCAGTTACTGTAGGGCATCTGCACAATAATTTGTTACTTTACAGCAACCTTGTTGTCCAGGTCCCAATATTGCCCCTGCCTTAGGATGATCACTTTCAAAATAATTTAGATACGCGTGTTGATTTTAGAGCGCTTTGAAAATTTGCCACTTGAATCAGTCCCCTTGGCCTGCCTTTTGAGAGGATTATTTCAAGAGTGAGGGTGAAGGATGAGCAACAAACGCATTTTGGATCCCTGCTGGTGGTGACACTTGTGTTTGTAGCAGATCCTGGTGTGTCGGCAGGAGGCCAGTTGAAGTGATGAGCAGAGGTGATGAAAAATACCGTGGGGGCGGAGTTAGGATTAGATGGGTGCTTAGCAGGGTAAGAAATTAAATCTTGATATTCTAATGAAAACGGAGACCTACGTACCAATATAGAAAGTCCAGTGGGGAACTCTAGTAAATGTGTAACTTCAGTCTGAAAACTGCTCGTGTCAGGTAATATGTGGGGAAGAACGGGGAATCACAGGGAAAACATAACCATTACGTAAAATGAGTAGCTTTGTCTAGACTATGTTAAATAATAGAAGCTCCCTCTCAAAAAAGTATCGAATAATTGGAGGTGTTTCAGAGGTGGCTGGAACATGAGAAATATGAGGTAGACACATGTAAAGAGACTGAAAAGATCTGATTTATTTGAAGGGGGGGGAATGAATAAGAGGATAATACATATGTAAATATATGTATCTATGCATATATGATGAATCTGGAACATCTGCTGTCACTGTCTTACCAAGATTTTTATTGTTTATTCTCCCTCCACCCCCCAATACAGAGCTTCCTGAAGATGTCTGTCTTATATTGCCTCAAACTGTCTGGACAGTTGCTGTTTAACTGCTGAAGCTTTCCTACTACTTGCTTTTCTTCCCAAGCCTTAATCTATTCAGGGATCAGAATCGTCTGCTATGGTAAGACTTTAAAAAAGTGGTAGTAAAATGGTGAAAGTGGGTGCAATGTGCCGGTTCATTTTGGTTTTATTTCTTTCTTTGCAAGACACCAAAAAAAAATAAAATCTTAATGCTCTACAAAAAGAGGATAATGCCCAACTTCGAACTAACTAACCAGCCAATAAGAAACTTTGTTCTGCATTTTGTCTGTTTATACTTGCCTTACACTTCTCAGTGAGGAATAAGAATGAAGTGAATAATTTCACAAGATCTTTTCCGTGTGTGTAGATATATGTGTATATCTCATCAAAACGTTGTGTGTAATTGTTTTACAAGTCTGTTCTAGATCTTGCATTTTGTTTGAGATGCATTTGGGTTTAATGTCAGTTCAAATTATGGTATTTAAAATGCTTAAGGTGATTCATAGAAGTTTTGATTTTTGGAGAACAAAAATTGGTAAAAGTAAGAGGAGAAAACCTTGGAAACAACAGGTGAGAGAGAAAAATGACTGCATCTCTAAGCAGATACAAATCCACAACTGTTCCCTAGCTTATGCGATAATACTGTATTTGGAAACTGATGTTTGTCCTTGATCTCAACAACTGTAGCAGTTCTGAATAACCAAGTGATATTTTACAAATTTCAGGAATCAAGACCAACTAAAACATGAGAAGATGTATTCAAGATGATCCAGCCAGAAGATTTTTTACTTCATAGAAATCTTATTTTTCTTTAATATGTAATATAATTTGACAAAGCCAAGCTCAATTACTTCTCTTGAAATTAAAACGCACCGGTGGCCTTCATCAGAAATGTTTCTAACATTTTCAAGAAAAAATATGTCCCAGAAACTGAGTATGTTTTTACTAGTTTTTGGAATCATTTGGGGTTTGATGTTGCTACGTTACACTTTTCAGTATCCAAGACGCCAAAGCAGCGCCGAGTTGCGTGGACAGATACTAGATCTAAGTAAAAGATATGACAAAGCACTGGCAGAAGAAAATACAAATTTAATGAACGGTGGTGGTGGAGCCTCTATGGCAGGATATGGTAAGAGGAAAAAGCCATACTAGTTACTCAAATATTCCCCCCCCGAAAACTAAAGTTATACTGTTTTCTTTTTTAATGTAATATATATACTGCTCTTTATTAGAAGAAACTCTTTATTAACTGATTTGATTTGAGTTTATTCACTGAATTTGAAGATTAAGATGTGGTGCAAAATCAAGGTTGATACATGAGATTCCCCCCCCCCCCCAGGATTTTT
>JAOXJK010000012.1:34024877-34034985 GCA_025774025.1 Xenus cinereus
GCCCTGCCCGCCGGCGGCCCAAGGGCGGCGGGGCGGGCCATGGAGCGGCTGCAGGTGGATGCGGCGGCCCTGGAGGAGTACGCGGAGTACCGGCGGTGAGGGGAGGGAAAGGAGGGCCGGGCCTCGCCCGCCCTCGCTGGGGAGGGGAGAGGGGCTGAGGGGCGGCGGCGGTTTCCCCTCCCTGCCCGCGGTTCCCCTCTGGAGGCCCGGGCGCCGCTCCCCGCGTCTCCCGCCGTCCTGAAGCCGCCTCGCCGGGATCGGCGGTGGCTTCGTTGTGTCACACAGCGCTACCCCCCCCCTCCCCGCCATTTACCGGCGAGACCGGTCAGCGGCCTGACCAACTCCCTGCGGGTGCCAGAGGGCGGCTCTCCGCCGAGGAGCAGCCTCTCTCCCTGGCCTGCGGTGGAGAGGCAGGCCCCGGGGCCGTCCTCCCTGCCCGGCCCCGCCGCTGTGGAGGCATGTTGGAAACGGTGACCGGCCCAACGAAGTAACGCGTCCTTCCTCAGGCGCGGGCCCGTCCCCCGGCCCGGCAGCGCCTCAGCCCGGCGGCCCTGCGTGAGGGGCTCCCCCGCCGGCGGTGCTGCTCCCCCGGGAAACGGTCCGGCAGCGGGAATTCGGGCTTTCAGCTTACAGACTCACGGGGTATATATATATGACACAGAATCATTCAGCTGTACAGATTTTACTTCCTGCCGTCGGTTGTCTCCATAAACGCAGGGTGTGGGCGCTGCTCCGGAGTTCCAGCTATTCGGTGACAGTGAATTTGAGCGTAGCGACACCTTAAACAAATGGGCCTGTCTGAAAAAGGAGCTTGGTAGTTTGCCTTAATAATTAAATAATTTAATAATCCGGCTGCTATCCCCTTTATGTACAGCAACTAACGCAGGCTTCTTGCAAAGCAGAAGGCAGCCTGGCTGCGGCGTTTGCTAATTTGATGGCAGCGTGGTTACCAGCTTGCAGCTGAGTAATCATCTTAACTCGGGCTGGACTAAGGGGAGATAACCCGATACAGGTCTGCGGCACCGTTCGGTGTCGGTGGGTGAAGTGACTTGCCAGAGGTCGTTCAAGAAGCCTGAGGCTGAGCCGGCTGGTTCCGCAGCCCTTGATTCCCATCGCTTTTTCTGCTATGTGAAAAGGAGCTTGGTAGCTCGCTTTAATAATTTTTTCCTTACAGCCCTGGTTTTCAGTCCGACAGAGCAAATTTTTTAGAGGATTCACAAAATTTCTCTAAAGATCAGCTATAGTTCTGTTAAATGTGTATCACTAGAACAGTATTAGGAAAGCTGATATATATTATTTGAAAAAAAATCTTGAGAAACCTACTTTTAATTGTCTTAATTTCCTTATTTTTTCTTTTTTTTTTTTTAATGACATGCTTATAGAATTGTAGGTGATGATGATGGAGGAAAGCTCTTTACCCCTGAGGAATATGAGGAGTACAAAAGAAAAGTATTACCAATTCGGTTACAGAACAGGTTGTATGTGAGCTGGAGATCACCAACTGGCATGGACTGTAAGCTTGTGGGACCAGAGACGCTCTGCTTTTGCACTCACCGGTAGGAATCTCTTCATTTTTTTGAACTGTTGTATTTTTTTAAAATTGGGAAAATGTAAAATATTTCCAGATATGTTACAGTGCAGTATAGGCAAGTTAATTTAAGGTCTAAGGGGTTGAGAAAGTTAGGTTTTAAATCATGAGAACTGTTCTTAAGTCTACATCTCAGTACGTTTTTTTGATACCAAAATGATTTTGTCTTCTTCAATGAATTCAGCTTTAAGGCACAAGTTATTGTAGATCAAATTGATTCTGATAGTGCTGTAAAAATGAAACACAAGGATTTGTGGTATTTATGTAACGAATGGATGTAAAAGCACCTGATATTATGCATTTAATTGAAAATAAGCAATTCACAGTAATTAGTATAATTAAAGGTACTGCAAAACAGAACTCGTAAGATAAATTAGAAGTTAATTTTTCAATGAATACTAACAAAGTCGCAAAAGTCACTGTTTTTGCCTGTTTCAGGTATAAGCAACACAAAACGGACTATGAAGTGATTCCCAAAGAACGTCCTGTTTGTGTGCCTTGCAGAGTGAGGCGCTGTCCGTGCCAGTCCTATCACTATGTCCCTCTAAACGGCACGCAGCCCATCCGTTGCAGATGCAAACACTTTGCTGATCAGCACAGCGCAGCACCTGGATTTTCGTGTAACTCTTGTAAGTTGCTGATGGACTCACAGCATTCTTTCCTAGGAAATTCAACAGGAACAGCATGTTAGGGATCTGTATTCTGCCCAGAGTATTAGGGTATGTGCTGGGCTTGTCACTGATGCGTGTGTTGGTCCTTGCAGAAGGATGGGAAACGGGAAGGAAGACATCGCCTTTTGCACGGGAGGGTTTAGAACAACATCCTTAGCTTCCCCCCAGTTCTGTGAAGTTTCTGAATGGTTCGGTGAGGTGCATACGGAGACCGGCACCTAACGCTAGGCAGTATGGAAACACCCCATATGCAGTTTGTCATTTCCACTGCTGCACACACATGACTTTTCTACTTGAACTTGGTAGTTTGAAAGAGAAGTGTTGATCTCTGTTCCTCTGTTGCCTGGTTGAATGTAATGTTAATGTATTTTAACATTAAAAATAGCTCTCTGTTCCCAAATAGTACTATTGTTAGCACTCTAACAAAGCAGTTCCCAAGCATAGAGAGTGTGGGTCCTGAAATGCAAATGGGAATGGAGTTTCAAGCAAAAGATTTGAGAAGGCATTAAGAGGAAGCTTTTTGCTTCGGTTGTTCAGGGTTATTGTAATGAAACAGCAGTAATTATTAACCATAGAAACTAAATAATGCATAAAGATGTTTTAGTTTGAAACCTCAAGTTACATAAGCTGAAGATTTTTTTGTTAAGAGTTCCATACTGTTACTAAATTTCTTTAATGAAGTCTGTCTAATTTGCACAGGAAAAATCATAAACAGCTTTTGCTGGATGAGAATCATATCCCACAGAATAAATCATAAAATATTTATATGACAGCCTTTCAAGAGTTTGATTTAAGTAATGTGAAAGACTTAATGGCCAATTGGATGAGTCAGACTGAATCCTTAGAAAACAGTGGTTTTAATAATCATTTACATTATGCACTTTTTCTAGTGTTTCTGAAAAATAGCTGACACTTCTGAGGGCTTCAAAGCTTACATAGAGGAGTGCAAAGACTTGCTTCTGTTTTGGACTTGTGCTGTTTTAATGTACTGGTGTTGTTTGAGCCCAGTGCTGTGTAAATCTAATGTGATAAATAAATTAGAGATATACACTCTCTATAATTGAAAAAATATTGCTGTTGCACTTTATATATTGGATATACTTTATTTTGTATCCAAACACAGAGTAAGAGCTCTGTTACTGAGGAGTGCCCAAAGTGGTTTGAAAAAGCCTTTCACGTTTCGAAGAGTGTGATCCTTAAACGTATTACACAAGACTTATAAAAAAATCTTTCTTGGTGCTCTGCAAAATGAACTGTAACTGGGAGTTGGAAGCAGGGTAATTTGTATAATGAAGTATTTGCTAAATCAGTTCCTAAATTTCTTGTTCACATCGTTGCTCCAGCAGGGCTTTGATGATGGTCTTAGCTGTAGCGAGGGCAGATGTTATCGCTTCACTCTCTGTTTCTGAATGTCACATGTCATTTGTGTAACTATTTCAGTTATATCCTGTGGCTGTGTAAACTTAAAAAACCCCTGAAAGTCAGTCTCATAGTACTCTTACGTAGAACCTATTTTGCTGTTACCACTGCTTCTCTTTACTACCCAGATAATTTTGCTAATTTTAAAAGACATTTAAATTGTGATTTGTATCAGAAGTTGTGATTTGAAGTTTTCTGGCCATGCAACATTGACACGTGCTGTACACATTTGGAGATAATACTCCCAAAATGCTGGTGTTACTAATGGCAATGGCCACAAGTTGCAACAGAGGAAATGCAGATAGATATTTGGAAAGAAACGTCTGCTCCAAGGGAAGACCAGCATTGGTCCAGGCTGCTCAGAGAGGTGGAATCTCCATCCTTGGAGGTACTCAAAACTTGACTGAATGAGACCCTGAGACTGGACAACTCCTATGACTTAATCCCCACATTCATCCCTTCTCCTGTTTTATACAGTATTTTCATATCATGATGAAAAGAAGCTGTAAGAGGTTTCAGCAAAGACAACTGATTGCTTGGCCCCAAATCACATACGTGCTTCCAAACAGAAGGCATAGCTGGATGCTTTTTCAGGGAAGGACCTCTGTTTTTTGGCAAGACCAGTTTAGGGAAACACTGTTTTGTCTGCAATGAAGTATAAATTCTATTCTCATCTCACTCATTATGCTTATTTATTTGTTAATTAGGTTCCAAGTGTTCAGGCTTTCACAGTTGCTTTACCTGTGCGTGTGGTCAGCCGACATACGCTCATGAAACCGTCGTGGAAACTAAAGAAGAGCGCTTAGCCCGGGGAAAGCCTGTGGGGCAGGATGTTCCTTATGCTGCTATGGGAGGGCTGACTGGTTTTAGTTCACTAGCAGAAGGCTACATGAGACTGGATGACAGCGGAATAGGTAAGTGCAGCTGAACGGAGCTGAAATTTTAATTCTCCAATAAGTAGTTTTGAAAAGTAGTAATTCAACAGATTTTCAAAGTTGGAAGTCAAACTGGATCAATAGGAGTATGGCCTAAGGACAATTTTTTTCACTTTTTCCAGAAGTCATTAGATGTGAAGAGACCACTGTGGCCATTTTGTCCAACTTCTGGTAGTGAATGGATAAAAAAATTCTTTATCATCAATTCTGGTGTTCAGCCCAGTACCTTCTGGTTGAAGCAGAGCATTTCTTTTAGAAAGAACTCTGTAATATCTGTTTTTCTCTTAATACTTCCATGTTATATTTGCTTTAATCCTTTAGCCTAATACTGCCCAGGTATTTCTTGGTTATACAGCTAGAGCTTTTTTTTTTTTTTTTTCCCCCAAACTCAAAGGTTAATAGCTGTTCAGCATAAGAAAAAGAAGTCATTTGTAGAACTTTGTTTTTGATAGGCATGTTAGTTGGCCTTGATGTCTCTGCTGCTCTGTGATTTTGTGTCATTTAGTAATGGACACATTTTGTCCTGAAATACTGATTTATAATTTATTGTATCTATTTCTTTTTTAAATTCTGATCTGTTTTTCTGGCTTTGTCTGAAGTTTAGAAACTATTGCATAGCCATAGTAATTAAAAAAACAAAACTTTTCATTTATTTTGAAGCCATTCTCTAATGCTTTTGTTAACTCGACTTCATGCACTTTATCTGCACTGGTTGTAGATACGAATCTGTAGCCTTGTTTTGACTCCATCATGTATGTTCTTAATATTTCTCATTAAGTTAATTTTTTGTTTTTATTCAACTTATTTTCTAACAGGGGCTCCTTCTGCTGAACTTTTAGAATCCCCTGTTACCAGCATGGATCATCCATTTATAAAAGCATTTCAGGGACCTTCTAGTTCTGCTCAAACCATCTCACAGATAGCAGGTGCTATATCAGTAGGATAATACTGTTTTACAAAAAGTATTTAATGTAAAATTAATTGGTTTTAGTTTTGAGTTTAAGGATGCTTAAGGCTAAAATCAAAGTTAAAAATTTAAATGAGTATTGAGGCCTTGTTATGTGAAAAGTTAGTGCAACATTCTTGTACTTGAAGTGCTTAGAATAACTGTTTGTAACTCCTTGTTATTTTTGCTCATTATATTATTATTTATAATATTATTTTTAACTTTAATGATTTTTTTTGTAGCATCTGGTATCTTCCCCATTAATGTTGTCATTTATTCGTTGGATTGTTTTTTAAAAATTTTTAATTCCTACTAGAAGCTCATGTATATGAATGGATCATACATATTCAGTGCAATCCTGCGAAACTGTCTTCTGCCAGAAAGTCTTTTCTGTATGAAATTATGGATCGGTTATGCTGATTTTATGTCCTTTATTTAGTATAAGAATTTAGCAATTAATGTAACTGTTGAACTCCTCCAAGAGTATAATAGCTGCTAGCCTAGACTAAAAAGGTTACTCTTTGGTCGCAATTGCAGGTGTTTGTTATTTGCCTATAAAGTTGAGTTCTCATTTTACATGTGTTTTGCCAAACATAAAACATAACCAATGCAATAGCAAGTATAATTAATTAAAAAAGTTTTGGGTGGTTTTTTTTTTTCAGGTGCTTCCAGTGCCATAAGACAAGTTTCTCATGGAAAGCAATCAGAAGATGAGGACATGGCTTACTTTGAAAAACGTTATCAAGAACAGGCAAGTGTCTACATTTATTGCTTAATTCATAAGGATTTTCACAACAGGATGTCTAAAAAAATAGATTTGTTATTTAAGTGGCATATAAATAAGTTATATTGTTAGTTCTCTGCCTGAGAAAACATTAGCTTCTTAAAATAAAGTTTTAAATACTGTTATGAGCTATTGCAGGATTTCATATGTCAGTCGTGTCTGGGATGGTATTTACCTTAACTGAGCAGATTTTTATTGCGGTAACTCTCCATTACAGAAAACTAAAATATTTTACTATGTGACTTTTTGTCACGTAGTTATTTCTTTTTGAAATAACAAAGCAGACTCACATAAAGTCCCCTGTGATATTTCAGAACGTGTGTCTGCTACCTCGTTTATATAACTTTATATACTTTTTTCCTTACAAATGCCTGTGTAGTTGGGCTAAATCTGGTGTGTCTGTCTTAGATGATCTGAATTACTCTCTTAGAGGTGCCTCCTCCACCCCACTGACTATCTTAAATTTAAATGCCCTGCGGTATAGGTTACTTAGATGCTTGAATACCTTTTCTTTCCCCACATTAGCTCCTCAGCTCCACTGTCTCAGCTGGAATTATGTCTTGACTGTTTATGAATTCTTTTGTAAGGCAACATTGGATAATTAACTTTCAAAATTTTGACTGCTGTCATGCTCACTGCTTGCTACAAGGTGTTTGGTAATAAGAAAGCTGTTCTAGTTTTGTGAAATTTAAAATAATTTTCTTTATTTTGGAAATAATCACAAAATATGGTAAGATGTTACACATATATTATCAGTTTATAGGAGAAAACATGTTACTATCAAATCCAAATTGCTATGGTTTTTTTTTGCCCTAAGATTTTCTTTGCTTTGGAAAAGATAGCAAGAATTTCAGATACAAACCTCAAGCCTCCAAATACAGAATAATGTTTTAAAATGAGTTTCTGTGTAGACCAACAGCAGAATTTCTTAGCAGTAGGTTTAGTTGTAGACATCCAAATCAGGACTGGGGCCTTGCTTCCTTTTGACACTATTTTTTTTTGGGGGGGGGGGGGGGGAAGCAGGTTAAAAGTTTATTATTTCATTTTTCCTTGCATTTTTGATAGCAACATGCTGTGTTATGTTAGATGAGATGCAAAAGTCCATGCATCTCTTCTATATAATTGCTCTAAATAGAATTTCCTTCACTAATGTGAAAATACTTGAGGACAACTGTTGCTTTGAAAAACAACAGATAAATTTGTTTGGATTAATGGTCTTACTACAAAATGGCGGAGTCAAATGTATGTGTGTTGGTAAATCTTACCATGCTGTAAGAGCCCACTGTGTAGAAAAATCTGATGAGAGGAAGACATGACATTTTGGGTCAGCGAGGAGACACCGAGATGCAGGTTTAGCAACAAAGTTCCTGTGTGATTTTGTGCGTGCTGGTTAGTCTGTGTCTGTTACACGTCTGTAATAAAACTTCTTTACCTTTCATTGACATAAAGATAAAACTGTGAACATTTTTGAGGCGCTTTGGCCTGAAGGGGTACATAAATACCTAGATTGCCATTACCAGAGATAAAGGCATCTCTGGTTTGAATAGGGGAGGAGCTGCGGAAGCGCTCCTTTGCCCTGTGATGCAAAAGTAAGCAATGCGAGGTCGGCCTAATAATGATCTATAGCTCTCTCCATTGCATGTGTCACTCTGGTAAATCTATGACTGGATGAAGAGGTTTAAAATTGCGTTACTTGCAAATTAACACTTGAACCGCTTTTGGTGTCTTTCTTTGTTACAGCTGAAGAAGGAGAAGGCTGCTAAACGGAAAGAGAAAAGTCCAGTACCACCAAAGAAGCCATGAGATTAATAAAGAAGTAGTTCTTATATGGCACTGCGTTAATTGTTGTATTGGAGAGTAGTTTTTTCTGTGCCTACCTGCATACTTGTATTTCTTCATTTATTTTTTCTGCTCTTTTGGTCTGTTGCTGAAATTAATTTTTAATTGTCTTGTTGTAATAAAATTGGTACTTTAATTGATGTGTTTCTAATCTCCAGAAATGTTACATAGATACTCCTTTGAGAATGGAAAATCATATTTAGAGATTTACAGAACTGTTACTTAAGATCTGAGAGAATAAGCATGTGTTTAAGTATTACATCGTAGTAAGGCAAAGAAAATCTATTTCCTAGTTGGGCAAAGAAAATTGTATTTCCAACTTTTATGATGCACTTTCTTTATTTGTAGAGTCCTTGGAACTCATCTTGTTCATGGATTTTTACTTGGTGGGATTTATTCTGTTAATATTGACATTTTAACCTTTTCTTTAAATCTTTTTTTTTCCCCTCTTTCTGTTGGTTTCATCAACTTTACACAAAATTCAAACATGCCCTCCTTCTCTCACACTTCTCTAGGCTCTATTCTTGCCAATGTATAAATATTTTTTACACGTGATGTTCTGTGTGCGTGTAAACCCATTTCCACACACACTCACTAGTTACTTGAGGGGATCCTGCTTGTATAATTTATGCCAGATTTCTCTAGCAGAGGAGAATTCTCCTGATTCTGTTTGTCTGATACGGTCCATAGCAATGATTCTATTACACTAAACTTCTGAAAACATTAAGTGGAAATGGATATGCTATTTATTGCATGTAAACAAATCTAGTGTTTGATGTAAGCTTATTTGACCAACAAATACTCTTTTGTCGTGTCTAGTCCGACACAGACCGAGTCCCTCAAGAAGGCAGAAGTGCTTTTGTATTCTTTGTCCATGTTCAAAGCTGTGGCAGCGTATGTTGTGCTAAAGGTAGGGGACAGGAAAATTTAAAATTTGTTAACTTTGTGTGGTGGTCTAAATACGTGAAGCAGCACAGCAAGAACGTGGTACTTTAATTTAAATGCATAATATATCAAGGTATCTAATTAATGTTTTAAAAGTACCTTTAGCTTTAAATTCTATACTGTAGCATACTGCTTTAACTTAATAAATATGAATATTCTTTTGAGCTCCCTCTTCTGGTCCTAATAAGCAATCATTTCTACAGATACTCTACTTAAGTCTCATAAGTAAATGGGTATTTCATAATAGAATTACAAGAAACAAGCAAATATAAAGAACACTGGTAAAAAAAAAGGGTAAATAAAAATATGGAAAAAATATTTTTATTTCAGTCTTCAGAGAGATTATTACAAGCTTGATAGTGGAAATTTATTCTACTCTCATATTTATCCCGTGGCTATACCTACTAGGGAATGCAGTTCCAGAAATGTGTGTATTTCAGAGGTGAGGCTTCTCACAGCAAAATACAGTTAAAGACAGAGGCTTTAATAGTTACAAAAATCTTGTATTTTGTGTTTCTGTTTATACTGATAACATAACTTTTTACTTTTCGGAAATAATGTATTTTTTTTGACATTTTGAGATACAAATTCGTGTCAGTTTTAAATGTATGCCAAATTCAGTCTTACTAAGCTGTACTGTGATCATCATGAACTGTTTTTAGCCAAGTCAATTTTTAAAAATTTTATTCTGTGCTCAAACTTACTTAAAATTTACACTTCACAGAATCACAGGATCACAGAATTGCCTAGGTTGGAAGGGACCTTTAAGATGATCTAGTCCAACCATAAAAAAAACAAAAACCAACAAACACCAAACAAAACACACACACCAACACTAAACCATATTCCCGAGCACCATGTCAATCATCTTTTGAATATCTCCAGGGATGGTGCCTCGACCACTTCCCTGGGCAGCCCATTCCAATGCCTTATAACCCTTTCAGTGAAGAAATTTTTCCTAATATCCAACCTGAACCTCCC
>JAOXJK010000012.1:34041465-34052886 GCA_025774025.1 Xenus cinereus
ACCAGTGCAGAGTAGAGGGGGAGAATGACTTCCCTCAACCTACTGGCCACACTCTTCCCTATGCAGCCCAGGATTCCCTTGGCCCTCCTGGCCACAAGAGCACACTGCTTGCTCGTTGTCATTTTGCTGTCTACCAGGACCCCCAGATCTTTTTCTTCAGAACTTGTCTCCAGCAGATCCACGCCTAACCTTTTAAGTGGTGGAAACAGCAGCCTTGTGTGGAATGTTATCACTAATGCAAATGACCTGAAAAAGTTGTTAATCATCATTAGGTGACTGATACAGGAGGCTAGTAGTTCCTGTTTAAGGTGATAATTTCTAGACAGGCTGGTTGACATGGAAATGTTAGGTTGCATATCTGTCCACTGAGGAGAGTCTTCTATATTGCTTCTTAATTGTAACCCTTAAAGGAAAAAAAAAATGTCAGCAAAGATCTGTTTTGTTACTTAAAGTTTTGCCACTAAACTTTTAGACGGGTGCCAACATAAGAGATTTCTCTAACTCTGTTCCTTCCTCTGAAGGGTGTCTGGGCTTAGTAGGGGCGATTCTGATGTCTGCAACGTGCACGTGTGTTAAAATGCTTATATTCTAGTAGTTGCCAGCTGTATTCCATATTTCTGTAGGAAGTTGGTGTAACCTCTGCTGATTTATATTATTGTTGCAGTGTCAGGTATTGTACATTGACTATGGGAATTCTGAGGTTCTGAATAGATCAGACATAGTTGAAATTCCACCAAACTTGCAATGTCCAAGTGTTGCCAAGAAGTACAGACTCTGGGGACTGCAGATACCAACTGGTCAGAGCTTAAACATGTTTGACGAGGTGAGTAACCAATCTTGAAGCACTTAGATGATGAGATCTGTAACTGATGCTGCAGAGTGTTACTGGGAGGAGTCTTCTAAGAACTGGATGTTTAGCTGTGAAGGCAGGGCATTCTGGGAAGGACTGTTTGATCTGTTGGCCTGAAACAGAAACTCTAGAAACTCAAATGGTTTTGTCAAAAATGGTTCAGATTGTGCTGGGAGGTTATTTTTAGAGTACACTTTTGCCATCTTCAGGGCCCCAGGTCTATTTTTGACTGACCGACTTCTTTCTGGTGCTGAGGAAACAAAGTACCTCTGTTTCATTCCCTTCAGAGGGAAAAATATCTCCCTTAGCCATAGAACTTACGATAAATTCACTTCTCTCTGTGAGCTTCTCCTCCAGTGCCACGTGCCTGGGTTCTGCACAAACTTCTGGGCAAGCGAGAGAATAGCAGGTGAATGTCAGTGGTAGCAGGAGCCCTGTCATCTCTGGCCGGCAATGAATTTGAAAGCCTCGGGAGCTGATGCCAACAGGGATGATAAAAAGCTTTGAGCCCTCTTGAGTGGTGCTGCTGACTGTTGGTTGAGCTTTACTAGTGGTAGTCTCCGTTCTGGGACACCACTTGCTCCTTCTGCAGTTTTAATGACATGCTGCTTCAAGGCTTGTCACTGACACTGCCTGTGCTTCACCAGCCGGTGGCTTGGGAGCAGCAGCTGCTGGGGGAGGAGGCAGGACATGGCTGTCCTGCTTGCCTTGCATCCCCCTATCATTTAGAGGAGACCTGGGGACCCCTTGTCTATGGTCTTGTCCCGTGGTCCTATTGACATTGCTTACTGTGATTTCTTAAGGCAAGTGAAAAATCTCTATTCTCAGTTCCCTGGGGTTTTGTTTGTGTGTGTGTGTTTGCTTTTCAAAAACAGTTCTTGTTGCTTGAGGTAAAGCTTTATTTGCTTGCTCTGTGTAGCTTTTCCGCCCCCACCCCTTCCATTCTGAATTTTCAGGAAAACCAGCTTGTTTTCAGAAGCGGTGGGGCAAAGAAAAACAACCAAAACCCCTGTTAATAAAATATAACTTTTTCCCAGATGTCTTGTGAAGGTCTTGAGTGCATTCCCCAGTCTTCCAAAGCTGTTTTTCTTTGATGTTACTGATGAAACTGATAACTGCCAATTCTGGCATTTCCCAATTCCTAAAGGAGTAGTTTCAGTAAGGTGGATTTCCATAAGGTAGATACATGTCATAATTCATTTGTTACTATGTTCTATTTCAGCTTCTGGACCACTTATTGAAAGGCTGTTAAACAATGTAATAATTCAATTATAATTCAATTCAATTTTTTTCATACTTTTTTTTGTAATACTGTTAAATAGCTGGTCTAGTATCCTCTGAAAGGCTTGGATAACCCACTTGCCAACTTCTATTGAGAGTTGATGGGACTTTGGGCTTCTGTCACTTACAAATGATACTGAATTCTGCAAAACTGAATATTGAGGGAGAACTGTTGAAGTCCAGACTGGGATTGACAGTGATTAGATCAAGTGCAGTTGTAGTTGTACAGATACAGCATTGTGTCAGAATAAATGTGTTTAACTTAAGTTTTTCCTGTGCAGCTCTTTGTGTTTTGGTCTTAAGCACGTCCTCTTTTTCTTAGAAGAAAGATGTCTGATTTCAGTTGACAGTATTTAGAGTGTCCAGTACACAACTTCAGTGTATTTTTATTTTACAGGGGAAGAAGTTCTTGAGCAGACTCATTTATGAAAAAGGAATAAAAATACGTTACAAAGGCAAGCATGAAGATGGTACCATTATTGCCCAGGCAGAATATGAAAAAATAGATATTGGAAAAGAGGTAGTCAAGGCAGGGTTTGCTGAAGAATGCAAGTTTCTAGGAAACACTAAAGATGTGGAAGAAAGAGAAGTAGATGTCATGCAAAACCAACATAGGAAGATCAAAGTTCCAGTTCCACTGTGTGTAAACAGATCGCGTTCTGATCATGCACTGGACAGCATCCCAAGAAGGCGCTGTGACCCAGTAGCTGCCAGCGCAAGGAATCGGGATTTTACTGGAAACCGTGTGTTTGCCCCCAAGTAAGGCAGTGGGATGTCATAGAAAACTTTGTATGTGACATCTGATCTGATTAACTTAGTTGCTGGGATGTGGGTATATGAGGAGATGGGGAGGGGGAAGTGAGTATCTAAAATACAAAGTTCAGTTTCTGTCTTTCCAGCATCAAATAATACTGGTACTCAAGGGAAGGGAGGTATGTGTGAGTCAGTGTGTGTGCATGTTTGTGCTTGCTGTGGTGAGGGGAATTAGGACATTAATCTCATTAAAAACCTGTTCACTAGTGTTGTTGCTGGTTGGATAGCTTGTTCTTCCTCATTTGATTTCCAGAGACAGACCGGTCTTATGTATCTTAATGCAAGATTTTAAAAAAGAAGGAAGAAGCAACAGCTAGTAGGCAGAGAAGATTCCATAAAGTTTAGCTGCAAGGACGGGTTGCAGGACATTAGGCCTGTAGCAGATTTTGCAGTGATGGGCAATGCAATAATGTTTGGTTTAGCATCCGTGTAATTTCCATCAGCTTGTCCTTAAAGAGTTTTTGTAGCTATTCCCCCTACTTATTTACCTCTATTAAAAACTCACTGGGCAAATGCAGAATGGAAAGGTACCCTTATGTAGCAGTTCAAACATATTTTGATGATTTATTTGTCTAGGAATGTAACAATGTGTGCTTATAAGAAATAAAGCCAGCAATTACAGTTTTAGTGGGAGAGCTTTAGGGGACAATGGTGTTTCTGCAACTTTTAATTACATTGACAAGAGGTGTAGTGGTAAGTTGGAATTTGCAGTTGTTGTCAGAAATCTTTTTAAAGAGGCTTTTCCTACAGTTGCTAGGATTGTCATGGCAACAGGCTGCTGAGAAAAATGTTTGTGGGTGGGAAAGACGGTAGTTGGCATTCAGAAAGTTGAGATGGTGTAAGAAAGAATGTTCTCCTAAAAAACTTGTTTAGAATTTGTTAATGTTCCATAATTTGAGCTTCTAGAACATTTTAATGAATCACCTGAGGGCATGCCCTTCCACACACTGGCACGATATCCAAATCTGTTTTATAATTGGATCATTTAGGCAAGTCTATGCTGTTAACAAATACTAATATGGAATTAACTGCTCTTCAAAAAAAGTCTAAATTTATAGCGAAGCACCTCATCCTATTCAGGATGTATCATTGGTATTTTGATACTCTGATCTGCCCTGTTTTCTGAGTTGGAGATATGCTGTAAATCTGTTTATAAAAAAGAAATATTGCTGCTTTTGTTTGGTTTTGTTTTGGTGGTGTGCAGTGTTGAGATCCTTTTGTGTATAAAGCTATCCTGACTTGCCTGAGCAGCTGGCAGCTAGCAGATCCTCTGTTTCATTTCTGTATGCTCTGGTGTCCTTCAGTTTTTTGCACACTGCAGGTATTTTTGGGTTGGTATGCCTGAGAAGGAAATCAATTACATCCTAGCTTCTTTCTTTCTCAAAGCCTTGCAGGTGAGGCTGAAGCTGATGCGAGGTCTAGTGGAGCTTTGCTGTGATAACACGGCACAACATCACTCTCAGACAGATGCTTCACATCACTCTTCTTAGTTATAAAAATAACTTGTAGGGTATAATTCCAAAACAATAACCTTGAAGTGCTTTGGCTTATTTAGTAGATAGAAGATTTGAATAACAATGGACTTTGATTTTTCTGGGTCAGCAGTGTGGTATTGTAAGATCTTTTTTGGACAAGAAAGACCTTGGAGTCAGTGACACTGTAAACCTATAAAGGGTTTTCTTCAAATGTTGTATTTTTTTCCTCCGTGTTGTGTAACAGTCTTTGTAAAGAGTGGTGTGGAGAGGGATACAAATTCTGAAGAAGTAAAGCATGATTGTGTAGGTGCTTCTGTAGTCTTTTTGATGTGGCCTTCTATAGTCATTACCGAAATTACAACAGTGTGAAAGAATGCACATTGTGTAGTGTTGGGTTTTTCTTCTTAAATTAATTCCTCTTCATTCATTTTTAAAAGGGGAGAAATGCTAGATTCTACCTCAATGCCAGACACCAGGTTAGCACAAATAAGAACCTGGACTCAGAAACTGTTTGAAGATAAAGAAGCTCTCAGAAGTGAGAATGAATGTCTCTTGCAGAGGCAGAAGGAACTGGAACTGAAGGTTCAACAGCTGAAATGTGAACTTCAGGTATGTGGAAGTGCCCAGAGGATGCTTCTCTCCTCCTTGCGAGTATTTCTGACAATGATTCTGTCCTAGTGCAGTTCAGCTGTGTGCCGTTGTTGGGAATACAGAAGGATTTGAACTGGTCAAGTGAAGACTTGTCTTGCTGTGATGCAGGGAGATGCTGTCAGTGTGTGGCAGCACGTATTTTACAGTCCAGGTTGGACCCTCGCTCCCCGTGGTGTGTGTACTGGTTTACCACTCCTTTTGATGATGGAACTGCTGGTTTGGATGTAGGCGTTCGGTTTGAATGTTGCACTTTGTGATTAAAACCATGCTTTGTGTATAAGGATGTAATCCTTGCCTTTTTTTTTTTAGCTCACTTAGAGCAGAAAAACAGCTTTCTGTGTGTGGGGCTGAAAATTCTGAAGCATCACAGAATCACAGCAGCTGTGGAATTTTAGAACTGGATAATAACTATTATTTCCTTAATTGCTGCTTAATAGAAAAGATGCTTATATTTCTTCCCAGGGGAAGTTCCTAGCACTGTCTGAGAAGCACAGTACTTAGTTACTGATAGGCTTAAAAATGCTGGGAATGGTTTTAAGTGTGATCAACAGCAGTGGTAGGAAGAGACTGTGTGAAAAGATGTTATGTTTGCATGAATTCAGAAAAATGTTTTGCAAAGCCTTATCTCTACAGATACAAAAGGAAAAGCTGCTGTTGTGTAAATCCCTTTGACACCCTGAAACCTGAACTTGTGCACAGCTGTTTCCTTTGTCTTTTTTGTGGAATAATACTACTCATAACCAGCTTTGCTACTCAGTTACCTCTACCTAGAACACCTGTGTTTGGGCGTTTCTATGAAAACTAAAATTACAAGCAACAGAATACATGTCTGCAGCTATGAAAAAATACTTGTATGCAAGGAATTCTTAGAAGCATTTCTTCTCTGTAGTCTGATGATTTAAAAAAAAAAACACCCTGTTTTCTGCAGATTTTAATTACTTTATTTTGTTGAATGCAAGTAAACTGCTTTAAAAGAAAAGGTTGGGGATATTGTGTTAAGAAAATAGTTTGCTCCCTGCTAAAACACTGTGGTAGGCAGTGATTTGTTTTAGAATGGTGATGTGTGGTGATGGCTTTGAGGGGTACTTAAAAAAACCAGCCTGCATTTGTGCATCGTCATGCTCATCTGCAAATACAAAACTGTTTAAACCCTTCTATGTTTGTTTTTTTGTTTGTTGTTTTTTTGTTTCTAAAATAGAACATGTAGCTAGGGTCAAAGGGTAACAACTTTTTTAAAGACTGTGTTTCATTACTTAAAGTGGAATTTATAAAAGTATCCCTGTGGTATGAGAGCAAGAGCTTTTAAATTTACATTGCCCCTTAAGGAATGTAGAGGGATGTGGTGTATGGGCTTGTTTTGCATCAAGAATATTCCTTATTTTGTCTTGAGAATATTCCTTGTAGGAAGGTCAGGATAGTTGTGTGTACAGCAAGGGTTCTTGTTTTGCTGCACCACTTTGAGTTGTGGTAATGATACCAGAAAGGAGTTTAATGAAGTCTTGGACTTGGATTTCCCTGAATTTTTCAGCAAGGAAGGAAAAAAGTTCGATGTTGTCTGAAGACTTGCTAGCAAATGGGGAGTAATCGAAGAAATACAATTAAACACATCGCTACTGAAATGAGAGGAAGGAAATGAACCGTTAACCTTTAAGAAGCTATTAAAGAAAATAATTTTATTCTCATTGGTTTGTATGCCTTTCTAGGCATTTTGTTAAGTGTTTTGAGAGGGCCAGCTCTGTGTATGTGTGTGTGCATGTGTGCGTTTATGTCTTGTTTTCAAAAGTCTAAATTATGCTCTGCATCTTAGTAATCTTAGTAACCTCATCTGTCTGTTGTGAATATTGATCTATCTTTGCCCCTTCTTGTTGAAACGCTGCTCCAAAAATGATCAATAATTCAGAGAGAGAAGGAAGCATCCAGGAAAACTGCTACAAATTTTGAGGAAACCCTGCATACTTACATTGGAACAAAAATGAGAAGTTTGGCTGCTAAGGTGAAGGTATTGAAAGAAGTTAGGTATGTACTTTTTTTTTTTCTAAAATAGTACTATTTATCATTGTGCTGTTTGTCTCTTGAAGTCATGTGTGCTTTTTTGTTTCCCAAAAGTTTTGTTTTGTTAACTTTCTAAGAGAAATGTAGTGTTGTATACAGAGGGGCAAGGCTAAAACCTGAGCTTTTTGGAAGCTCACATTGTAATTTGTGTTGCCTGCTTCTCAGTGTTTATCAGATGACTTGAATTCACTTCTGCTCCTTTAGCACAGCTGTTGCAAGAAGAGTTTTCAATTCCACCTGCAAGGAAGGTACTAATTAGTAAATGCAGCTAGTTGTTAAAAGTAACTGGGTAGTCAGAGGTCTCTGGGTGTCTGTGTTGCTGTGAGAAGTGTATCTCTTTCTAGCCCAAATTACCCTTCTAGTTTTAAAAGAAAGGCCAGAACTTCAGTGGGAAGAAGACTTGAAATAGAAATGACCATCAGCTCCTCTAAGAAGGAAAATATATATATTGGGGGGTGTGTGTGTTCATGGAAGATGAGTAAAAAAAAATACCAACAGAGGAAATAGAACAAAAGGGAAATTAAAAGCAGGAGAGGATTTCCATGTACAGCCTTGTCAATACGGAGGTATAATGAATGTGTTCTTGGTCCTTCTTCAAAAAAAAATTTAGCAGCTGAATTAGACTAACTGCTACCTTTCGAAAGAAACTAGGTCATTCACATGGCAGGTGCTATCTCAGAATTCGTATGTTCCAAGGAGTCTGAATAATACTGATGTTTAAACTGCTGAAATTCTGGAAAAAAATAATCCTGGTAAAATGATGTTTCCTCCTTACAATTTAGGCACACAAATAAGAACAGTCGTTTTAGGGAGCAGCTCTCGGAATCCATACAAGTAGTTACAGAGGGACGTCTCACTGTTCCGTGTTCCTTGGAAAAAATGCAGAAGATTTGGACAGAGTATGACTTGGCTCAAGAGAGGATTCGGTTATGCAGAAATGTGGTAGGTTGGAATTAATTTTTTCTGAAGAGCTATAACTTAACAGTAACTGACCAGAGTATTTTAGTCTTACAAGCGTAGCTGAATAGCATGAGCACAGCATGGATTTAAAGAAAGCCTGTTCTTTACTAGATAACGTTGGAGGCTTTGCTACTTTTGCCACAACTGATGCATTTGTGGAGTGTTATTTTTTTTGTGTGTTAAACCTAGACTTTTTGATGCTCTTGGTTTTTTTTTTTTAAATAAATATAAGGAAATCAGAACATGATAGCTAAAAGGTTTCTGTTCTGTAATAGTGAGAAACCGCTTCAGCTGTGCAGGTGCAGTGTCTGTCTTTAAAACCTTTTGTTACAGCAACGGCCACTACTTTATACGTGTGTGCAGGGACCTGCACGGTTGTATAGGAAGATGATTTGTATAGAGGAAAGCTGCCATCTAGTGCAACTTCTCTGCAACCACGCGTCTGAAAAACTGCCTGGGTACTTGGGCATGGTGGTGTTGATAAGGATGGTTATCTGCTGCCTCTCTCCTGTGCGGCGATGCTGCTTTTGGGAATGGGAAGGTTCCCTGGTCTGTGGCCGGCGTTGTGGTAAGGCAGGGGAGGGATGGTAGTTGTGTGTCTGGGGAAAATGACCTAAAACATTTTAAACGTGTTTAGTTAAGGAGTATTGCTGTATTACACTGAATTTAGGAGCTCGTGAAATGGACTAGAAGGTAATGAGCCATGAGGAGAACCCAGGTAAGATTTGTTGTTGCTTGTGCAGGGAAAAGTATTTAATAAAAGTATTAAAACATCTGTGGCGTGGCATACATTTGATTGTTGTAAGTGAAAAGAAATAGTTTTTAGTAAAAAAAAAAAGTAAAACATTTAAACTTCACAACATTAAGATGAGCATTAATAAGGAGATGACGTTTTAGTGGTGCACCTTGTATAGGGGAGCAGTGTGTAGAAGGATAGCTAGACTGCGAGGCACCCAGGAGCCAGGGCTGCTCAGGGATTCACTTCTACAAGCTCTAGCTTTCCTTGGGTGAATTCCTGATCCCACATGAAATAGTAGCAGTTGCAAATTTCTGGAGATTATGTGGGATGGTTGAGCTCAGGGAGGTCTGTAAGCCTTCTTGAACAACAGCAGACAAAGTGTTCTCTGTCTGCTGCAAAGCCGTCTTAAACTTGTTGCCCCTCTTCTCTTTGCTTTTGTCCCCCTTGGTTTTGCTTTAACTCTGTTGGGCTGGGGATAAAGGGAAAGAAACCTGTAATGGAGTTAGGACAGGTGTGACTGGGGAGTCTCGAAGTGTTTCTTGAATAGAGGAGGTAGGTTGCTTTGGTGTCATTCAGGTGCCAGTGTGTGTGGGTTATTGGTTTGGGGGTTAGTTTTTTTTTTTTTGAGTTGCCAACCCCAGCAAGCAGCATTCTTCCATAAGAAACATCATGAAAAGAGTTTTAATTTTTGAAGAGTGTTTGAGGTTTTTCTGATGGACTAATTTATTGGAATATGCTAGGAAGTCTGGACATTGTAACTTGTTTCAGTTGTGAATGGCTAACAATGAAGTCGTGTCTGCGTGACGTAGTGCGTTACACTGCCAAAATACTTGAAATACTGTTGAAGTGAGTTTACAGCACTATGCAGCTTCTGGTAACTCCACATGTGTTTGTATAGCCCTCTCTTTTGTGTTGACACATGGCTTGAAAACTAGTTTTGTTCTGAAATCAACATCACCCCCTGCCCGTTCTGACATGGTTCCTCATTGCCTAAGCTAAGGTGTAAACGAATGGTGGCATGAAATCTTATGAATTTTCAAGAGCATGCAGTTGTAAATAAATAAAGTCCAGCGATCTGAAGAGGGGAAGCTGTCATGGCACTGTCACCAATATTTCAAACGGTGAAAAACAGAGAAGATGTGAGCTACCCCCTAGAGTGCCTGAGCGCTGCAAAGGGTATGCAAGTGGGAATGTGTGTGGAATTGTAGAGCTCCCTGAAGAATTAATTTAGTTTTCAGGGTGAATTGGTAGCAGCTGGAAGCAGGGCATCTCAAGGCTCTCCTGGAATTTGTTGTAAGTATTTTGAAGACTTCGGTAGGTGAAGGGTACAGAGCAAGAGTTTTGGTTGGATCATGCTGGAGCTATGGTACCATAAAGGTTGTACTATTTTAATGCACAGTGATTTTACTGACTTTTTTTCTTCCCTGAAAATCATCTTGATTTTTAAATATCTGTTTTATGTGCTGTAACTTGCCACAGAATCTTGGCTACTGTATTTTCAAATATGAGAAGTGTCTAGGATGCACACAGTGAAAGGGTGTGCTTGTTATTCTGCCTGTGATCCCTATTTAAATTATACTGACTGCAGATAGGCTAAGAAATATTTTTGATAGTAACATCAGCATACTCAGTTGCACTAACTTTTCTTCCTCAGTTAAAATGAGGTATGTGTAAATCCAGTGTACAGGACACCCAGTGGTCCCTAACAGATGGATGAAGTAGCTGGCTATTAAACTATAGCGGAGTGTTTAACTATGCATAATCTGTCAAGCTAGCTGTCTAAATTGGATTTACTAAGTTAAATCTTACTGTTCAGTTGCCTTAGCAATGTGCTCTTCCTTGAACCTCCCTGCAGGGCTAATGCCCTCTCTCACTGTCACAAGCCTCATTTGTTTCTAAGCTCTTGCAAGTTAACACCTTTTCTTGCTTTGGGGGAAACTTAATGCATCTCAAACAGATATCACAGGCGTGAGTAAACCCAATAAAGTTTGAGTGCAGAGTAAATGGCATTATTTCAGTTTTCCTTGTCTGTGCTTTCATGGTTGGTTTATGCTGGTTTAACTGGGTCTGGTCCTGGATACTGTCCCAAAAACGAAGATGAGTGACTGGAGCATTTCCTCTTAATAAGATATTTATGTAATGTATATCTTGGAAACATAAGAAGACAAGCAGTGAACTGAGGTTGTACTGGGGCGTGGTGTGTATGAAAATAACAAAGGTGATTCTTCTGTAGTGGAAATGCTTAGAAATATATTTAAAACTGATCATAGAATTTGATGTGTCCAAATAAGAAGGCAGTGGTGCTGATAATTTAACCAGCTCTCCCATGAGACATGACTGAGAGGATGGCAGCTTTACAATGAAAAAAGAGGTTAGAAGTTCCCTTGATTGCAATGTAGGCAGGTACTTGTAGTAATAGGATGTAACACAAATTCTGACTTTTTGGATGTTATAGATAGCTTTTTAAGGATGTGTCACTTAATTTATGATTTTGAGTTAGAAACTTATTAGAGATGGTAGTGATGCTGCTGTCGCCACAGCTGTGAATAAAACACAGTGGTATTGGCATGGTTTTTTGTTTTTGTTTTGTTTTTTAAAAA
>JAOXJK010000012.1:34060489-34082773 GCA_025774025.1 Xenus cinereus
CTGAACATTAGGAAAGAATATTTCACAGAAAGAGTGGTTGGGCATTGGAATAGGCTGCCCAGGGAGGTGATTGAGTCCCCATCCCTGGATGTGTTTAAGAGCCGTTTAGATGCGGTATTGGGGGATATGATGTAGGGGAGAACTTTGTAGAGTGGGATTGATGGTTGGACTCGATGATCCCAAGGGTCTCTTCCAACCTAAATGATTCTGTGAAAAGGAGATTGTTGATGGAAGTGGATTACCATTCACTGAGTTCTGCTTGTAAAGAAAGCACAAAGTAGGGAGGAAACACTATGCTTAATGTCTATGTTCTTGCTCAGTTTAGGACTCTTATTAAATCTTCCTGGGAAGACTGTAAGCTGCTGTCCGTCCATTCCTGCAGGCCTTCCTTGATCTCTTTCTTCTTGTGCTGCTGTGTAAATGTTCTGAGTTTGTGTTAGCATAACCTTCCTGACCGCATGAATTGTACGTAATCCACAAGGGTTGTGCCCTTTCATAGCCAGTAGGTTTTCTGCCCTTGGGTTTCATTGTACCCAGAAGTACCCAGAGCATTTATTGTGGCCAGACACTGTTACGAGAAACAGTGTTCCTTGACTTGACAATAAATGCTGTTTGGCAGCAGTGTAGGCTTTGTGCATGTCATGTGCAGTGTAAGGTTAATTAATATAATTACTTGCAGATGTTTATGATCATGTCAGTTATTAGAGGGGGCAAACAAACCTGCAGGTGGTTTTCTGTGATTGCTGGGTGCAATTCAGAATGCTATTCTGCATGTATGTAAGTGACTGCAGTTAGTGTAGCGATGAACTTTGATTTACCTGTTTCAAATCTGAACTTTTCTGCAAACAGTTGAGAGACACAGGAAATGTACAGAGTCTTGGCATGGATTGGTAAAGCACTGGTAGGTAGACCAAGGAAGAAATTTTCATTTATCCATCTTAAACATTTCAAGTGTTGATATGTAATTATTCTGTTGCTGTTGAACTTCTAGCCCCTTTTTTAAAAAAGTATGAGCAATTGTGTAGAGCAAATGCTTCTCTTCCTCTCTTTCTGAATCCAAATTAATCTTGTCTATCATCAATCAGTATCTACAATAGGAAATGGGTCAATGATAGACAAGGAAATTTTCAAAGGCTAGATGGCATCTTTCCAGTATGCAGCTCCAGGCTTTGGGGAGCAACATGCTGTTTGAATTTGCACTGTTAAAGTTTTTAGTTCCTTTGAGGGTAAGGCAGTAAAATATTTTTACAGTTGTTAGTGGAGTCCCCATGCTTGATAGGCAAATGAATGAGGTGAAGTTTGCAAGCTTCTATTATGACTGTGTGGCTTGCATGTTAAATACGAGACCACACTGTCATCTTAGTTCTGGTTGCAAAAGTAGCATCTCTTTTTCTGCAGATACAAGTAACCAAGCTTTGCTGAAAACAACATTCAGTGTAATGATAAGCTGATCTTACTGTTTTTTTTTCTCTGGCACCTTGTGTGTCTTACATCTTGAAGCTAAGTTATTTCTGACTTCTATGAAAACACTTAGGGTTTCCTAGTGAAATCTTTAATCTTATTTCACACTTGATAAACTGTGAAACAGATGCCAGGATGTTTCTTTATCTCAGGTAGTACTACGTAGGAATGGGAAGCCCACTCAATAGCGAAACTGCCATACATTTTGGCTATCACTGTGTGGGCAGCACACGTGTTGATTTTTGATGTGAAACTCAATAGGAGAAGAATTGGGATTCTTCTCATTTTTGGTAAAAATCAAAATAAGATTAGGAAAACAAAACCTGATCAAGGCAAGAATCAAATTTCTTCTTGCCTGGTGAATCCTAACTCTTCTAGTTCTAGAAATCTCAGTATCACTCAAGAGGGAGGCAGTTAAAGGTGAGATCACAAATCCTAATTAGATTTCCAGTAGAGCTATAACTCTGTATTTCTTGCTTGTTTTTGCTGTGTGCTTGCTAACTTCTTAATTTCAATTCCAAGGCTGATTGTTATTTTTCTTCTCTTTGAAGTGTTTTGACCTGATGTCAGAAGCATCTTCAGATTTAGAGGAAGTGGTTGGCAATGCAGATGAAATTCTCAAAAAGGTTGAGTTGGCGATTTGTGAAGAACTGGATACTGACTTAAATGTAAGTTCTAATTATGCCTACTGTCATCTATATGTTTTATTTCTTTGATTTCAGTTTAAAACTTTTCTTAATGTATTAGATGAACGTATTTGCTACAAGGCAGCAACTTTTTTGTGGAAATATGTTGAAGTCACTCAGGTTGCTCCCCAGAGAGAAAAGAATATATTTTCTAGGCAACAGGCAGAGGATAGCTTTGGGTTACGGGAACTTCGCTGTATGTGTGACTGGCTTAACTAAGAAATACTGGGAAAACTGGTTCTTCCCTCTCTATGTGCAGAGAAAGCTTTCTTTGAGCTGTACTGAGTTCTGGTGCCTGTGTTGAAAACACAGGTGACAAAAAGTAAATTTCTGTTTAAAATAATGGGATTGCCTCTCTAGGTGAATGTGTATGGATAAATCTACTTTTTCCAGTCTTAAGAGATAAATATTTTTTCATCACTTTAATTTTGCGTGGCACCAAGTGTTCTTGCCTTGCTGGTAATCGTTTTCTGTGCTTGTGTTAGCCTTTTTCTCACTTACCTTTTCTGATAAGCGTTTCTTCCATTCTCTTTCACTAATTCTTTGAGATACTTGCATTGTCTCTACAATTAGAGTTTCTACAGTGCCAGAGAATGGTTGTGTCAGCAAAGTTGAACCTGTCCTCTAATACAGCATCATACTACCAACAAATCAGTAGTTCAGTCTCCTTGTGACTGCTCTTTGTGATAGAACCAGTGACTCTCTTTTAGAAGAATGGCTGCATGCTTTAATGCTTCATATCTATTTAACTGTGAGATCCTTAAAAAAAATTCTTTCATAGTATGTGGAATATGAAATTGGACTTCCACACAGAAGTGCCAATCAGTTCTATTCTATTGAAACTATTTGATGAACTCTTAGACTTGCTAACTTCCCTATTTAGAATCTCTTTAAGAGAGTGAAAAATCTGAGAAGTTATTTTTTCCATTAACAATGTAATTTCTCAGTAAAGGTTTTACATCTTAAACATTGGTGTGTATAAATGAAGGACGGCTCTCAATCTTTAATTCTCCCTCTGTGTAATTCAATCCAGGAGCCTGATGAAGCAGAGAAGAGAATAATTATGAATGCTTACAATAAAGTTATACATAATGTTCATCAGGAGCAAAGTATGATCACTGTCATACAGAATAGATACTTGGCCAGTGTTGAGGTGAGTTTATGCCTTATTTCTGTCACGCTGATCTATACTAGTAACCCTTTCTGACATAATTTCTTTCTGAAAGATGTCCCCTTATCTTTTTATAAGGAGATTCTAGTATATTGGTAACGCGAGATTGGTTGGGTGAAACCTTGGGAATTGCAGTTGTGCATTATCTCGGACAATTCTTCATTACTCTTAAATGCAAAGATACTTTTGTAAAAAAATAAAGCAGAGGAATCTGTAATCTCTGGATTAACTACAAGTAGTATGTAACTTAAGGGGATTGAGCTTTAAGTAGACTGCTGGTTTTCAAGAAGGTTGTTTATGTAATTAAAATGAAACACAATAAAAACCTCCTTCTGTGGGCAAGGACCCTGAAAAGGTGAATTCAAATAGGCTTCAGGCAGTTTTTCTAATGTATTGGACTAAAGCATTTTAAAATAGAATGCTTGAACACTTTCTGATTTTTTTTTTCTTTTCCTCCTAGTTCAAAAAATGTGCGGAGGAATGGCTGAATAGAAGACCTGATATTAACAACTTATTATCAGTTAAGAAAACCATGAAAAGCTTAAAGGCCCAGTTAAGGTGGAAGCTGGTTGAAAAGAACAACTTTGAGGAAGTAAGAAAACGTTACACTGTTGGTGGTTTTGTCTGTTTTTTTTAAATTGGTTTAGAAACATAAATTTTGTCTACTTTGAATAAGTGGTAACTATATAGAACAGTTTGTGTTTTCTGACCTGAATTTTGCCTTTAACTGCTGAAGTGTCATAGGTCCCTGAGACCGGGCCTGTTTCAGTCCCCAGCCATGGCACTGCACTTTTAGCTAAGTCTCTCTAGTAACAATCGCTGTTCACAGCATGAACGGTTTTGTCCATCTCTTTTTACTGTGCTGGTTGTGTGATTGCTTCTAAGCTTTTACTTTGTTAATACAGCGTGTACCTCCCCTTTGGTGACAGAAGTCAATGTCTCTTCTAATTTTCAGGGTTCCCCACTGCCCCTCAGAGAAGTCAAAGAATGTAAATGTTACCCCAGCTTCAGTACTGTTTGATCACACATCTAATTATTCTGGTGGATGCTTAAGGGAAAAAAGAACCTGCTTGTGTCTCTGTAAGCATTGTAAAGAGGCAGTAAGCTTCCAAGAGGGATTTAAAATGAGACACACTAATGAAACCCATTGGGAAAAGGATTCTTGAATAATGAGGTGACATGAGGAAAATGCCTCTTATGGGAGGAAAAAGTGAATGAATTATGGACCCTGTCATTGCTGGTAGATGAATGATGTTGCTGTTATATATGTGTGATCAGCTAATTAAAAAAAAAAAGCTCTTTGACTTAGGAAACAAGTAGGCAAAGGGCTGAAATATTTGGTCTGTCACACAAATAAAGGGAACACCTTTCTTGGTGATTAGGTTTTAAGAGATTCTCTTGCGTTTCCAGGAAGGAGATTGAATAAAATACGCATTTGAGAGTATGTTCAACTCCAGAATTTGATATGGCAGCTGTTTTTTTAATCCTGATAGAGTAGGTTACCATTGTTTGGTGTAATAGCAGAATGAAAATTATACACTAACTTTGTTATTCCTAATGCAGTCTGATGATTACAGTGAGTTTGAAATGACAGGAATAAAAGAGGAAATTGCTCATCTGCGAAATAGGGTTCTTCAGGAAATATCCAAGGAACAAGAAGAATATGTAAGTATTAAACTACTTGGGCAACTAACTCAAACCTGTGTGAGGCACATCTGCATTTCAGTTGCTTTAATGTGTGTTCTGGGTAAAATAAAAAAAATGGGATTTTGATAGTGTTCATTGTTAATGTGGCCCCTGTTTGGTGAAAGCTATGGGAGAAGGCATGGAGGCTGATTGGTTCTATCTTTATTGGAACATAGTTTCTTCAAACCTTCTCTCTCTTCCCCTCTCCATAAGGGGGTGAGGTGAGAAAAAAATGTGAGATGTAGTTCTCAACGCAGAAGAGCTGCAGGTGAAAGTGTAAGCTCAGTTGCTGAAGAAATGCTGCATTTCTTGCAAGAAGGGGAACTGTTCCCTGGTGACTAGGTTAAAACAGGCTTTTATCCTGAAGTGAAGGAGATCACCCTTTCTCTAAGTCCTTTATATGGAGGGAAGAATCGGAAACCGTTGCCTTGTGAGTGAGTAGGAGGGCACCAGGATTTGTGGTGGTGATATACCTACCTCTGCAGGTGTACCATTTGTGTGTAATAGTTGTCTTACAGCTGTGTGGGGTCTGGGCATGGAGGAGATGCTGGCCTGGTCTATGTTACTACTTGATTCCTGTCTTCCTCCACTTACCTGTAGTGAAGTTGTTCTCCTTTGTTTAGGCCTACTAAAGCCTCTTTTAGAAAGGATGAAATGTTTTCTTTGATAGTGCATGAGCTATTTGGGCCCTTGTCACTACCCATCCTCAGAGCTTTCAAAAATGTGCCCATATTGATCTGCTGTATTCATGTTTTCTGTGGTTGTGTGTGTTGGGCTTTCATTTAGCTTGGTTTTTTTTCTTAAAAGCAAATGGCAGTGTTATTTTGCATGTTGTTGTTGAAGGAGGTACAGTCATTTACAGTCATGTACAGTGTACGTTTGAATGTCCTGAGTATATATTGAAAATGTCAATTTGTATTTATGTGTGTCAGAAACTAATGACCTGGAGCCTGTGGGCCTTGTTTCCTTTATCTAGGAGAAGCTTACTTATTTGGTACAGAAATGGTTCCCTGAGTTACCACTTCTTTATCCAGAAGCAGGAATTCTAAACTATATGGTAAGCAGAAATTGTGTCTGAATGCATTGTCAGTTATTGTTTTGGGTGCACTCAAGGCTCTGCACAGTCTTTATCCATTTGGGGGTCATATACCCTTAGCATTGTTTGTTGTCATCTTCCTCCTCCTCCCCATCTTCTGGGGGTTGTTCAAGGAATCATTTCATTAGCTGCTTCATCGTGGCCAGCCTCTTAGTAACAAATGCTCTAACTTTTTAACATGTCCCAACTGGTTTTGCGCTTTGCTAAGTTGATTGAGGAAGAGGATAGGTAGTCAAAACCTCTGAATTCTACCAGCTGTTAAATGCTGTGCACTTACCCTGGATATCTGCATGTCTATGTGCTTCAGAATTCTGCTGGACTTCTGACACGCAGCCTGGAGCGAGACCTTTTGGATGCAGAGCCCATGAAGGAACTGAGCACGAAGCGACCTTTGGTGTGTTCAGAAATTCAGGGCCAGAAGGTTCTTTTAAAGGTAATGTTGGTTCAGTTAGTGCTGCAGGTGAGGCTTTGGCTTGTTGTCATGCTGATTCTGAATGAACTCTGCTGTTCCTTTCATATCCCTGTGTTTAACAGCCCTTTTCTGATGACACATTTTTTTTGTCAAGGCCGTAGAACATGAAGAATTGTTGTCCTGCTAGATTGCTTACTGATTTTTTTTCCACTTCTTTTGAGGACTGCTGTAGTGAACAGTGCTTCCCTTTACTGTCCATTCTTTCTGGTATCTGGTGGGCCTTTTTTCCTGTTCATTACTCCTGTCTCTTTTTGCAGATGCTGGTTTCTCATTTCACTGAGAAATTTCAAGAACTGCTGCTCTGCTTCTCTACCAATCTGCTTGCAATTGGAAAACCAGGGGACATAGTATTTTGAGAGGCATAGTTGTAAATAGCCATCTTGCTTTTGACTTGGCTTATTTAAATCTCAAATTAGAGACACACTCCCTGTCTTGTTGGTACAGACTTTCTGAGAGTTAATAAGAAAATATGGGAGCAGTCTATGACAGTTGGAATTGAGTTTTGTGTTAAGTAGAAGAGGAAGTTATTTGATGACATCTAACAATACGCGTTTCTTTAATTTAAAAAAAAAAGTTTAATGCAATAATGTTACCAGCATTAGGAGTAATAGCTTGGGTATCTGTTTTGTTTTTAAGGGATACTCTGTAGATGTAAGCTCAGAAGCCAAAGTGATAGAAAGAGTTGCCAAATATCACAGAGCTTGGGATCAGCAGAAGGAGAAATCTGGATTATTACAGCTGTTGTTTCTTCTTTTCTGCAAGGCAAGATTCAAATTCATTATCTTGATTTCCGGTTCAAGTTGAAAGACTTGCAGTTGTACCTTAAAGCTTTAACATACTAAGTTAGAGCATTGAATCAAAAAAACATTTCATTTCTGAGTTCAAATAAGCTGTCTACTTAGTAAACATAATGAATCAATTTATCACCTTTCTAGTGCATGTTAAACTTCCCAATATTTCTGATATTTGAAACAATCTATTTTTCCTTTTCTTTTTTTTGTTTGTTGTTGAAGTCTGATCCTTTGATATATTTAATGGTGCCGTACTACCCAGGAGCAAGTTTGGGAGCTTTACAGGCTGATACACCTTTGTCTTTAGAAGTAAGTATAACTACTTAAACTATCAGCATTTTATTTTGTATGTCTTTGAACTGAACTCTTGCTGATTTGCTGTATCTTGTGATGCTGATAGTGTTTCACCAGTTGTACTTCTTTTGGTGGCTGGCATTGACTGTACAAAGTTGCACAGGATGGTTTCACTGTCATTCTTAGCACCTGGTCAGGCAGTAGTTTATAACTTTCTAAAAGAGATTTTGCTTGGATACACTTCTTTCTTTTATTGAAATTAGTGCCTCAGCTGTATTACTAGTACTTTTAAAAGAAGTACTGGAGTAGAACGTGGTAGATGGTCAGGGGCAGGCATTTCTGTATGGAAGTTTTAGAGGACTCCTATGTGTGTAACTTTTTTTTCTCCCTCACTTCATCCCCCTCCTTTTCCTTTCCCTCCTCCCCGCACAGTGTATCGGCGGTTCAGGTCGTCATCCCTTCTCAAAGAAGCAGTAACTAGCAGTCAGTACAGTCTTTTCTCTAGTTCTGTTTGCTGACTTGGACCTACTTGTAAAAGTCTAAGTTTCATGGTTGCATGTGTTTTTTTGGGGAGGGGTTTGCTGCTATATTTTTTCATGTTAGTGATTTGTTAATCAGTGACTGCATTTTTTTTTTTCTACCTGGCTGTGCAAGTCATAATAATCTTACTAGGAATTAATACATACTCCGTAAAACAGAATTGGTACGAACTTTGAATGTGTACAAATCTTTAAAAAAAAATAAATAAAAAAACAATTAAGTCTTAGTTCTGGACAGAAGTTTACTTGGTTACTGTGCTTTGTTTTTTCCATTATCTTTGTAATAAACACCCAAATTAAATCATTAGGAGGCATTAAAAGTGATGAAAGGAGTGGCCCAAGGTCTACAAACGTTGCACGGAGCTAATTTAGTACATGGATCTCTGCATGGAAAGAATGTTTTTGCTGTGGATCGAAAACAAGGAATTGTGGGAGACTTTGATTTCACGAAATCAGAGGTAAAAAAATAAATTCTTTAGTGACTTTTAGTAAGAATTATGTATCAAAACAGACAACTGCGTTTGCAATTTAAAAGATGTATTGATAAACAATGCGCTTAGCAGTGAGACTCCTGTTTCATATTCTGAATAGGGTTGAGCAGTTTGAGTCTTGTAAATGCAATCTAATGTTGGAGGGGGGAAAAAGAATTACTGAGTGTAGGCTCTGGTTAACCAAACAGTGGAACGAGAAAGATAGAGAATTTACAGCAGTTGTTTGTTGGCTGTCTGTATTGTATATTTAATAGTAATCATCATCATTGGAGGCAAGAGTAAGAACTCCTGTCTTAAGAAGTCCTGGTCAAGCTCATATGAAGTCTTTGCCTTTCCGTTTGATAGGTAACAGGGTTCTAGTATGTGTTTTAATCTATCACAGTACTTTGTAAATTAATAGGATTTTACATGTTGCCTATATATACCTGTATTTATATGTACTGCTGATTTAGTCCTCAGTCTCTGTAGTAGAGAATTTCATAGTTGTTCATGGGGAGAATCTAATACTCTTTAAGAACACAAGCTTTTTTTTTACCTATTCATGGTGTTTACATAGCAAAGTCTCCAATAATGATATCTCTTCTGTAGTTAACTTTTGACTTTCTAAACTCAAGTTCTTTGAGCCAAAACACTTTTGCGCTAGAGATCTGCTTCGTCTTTAGTTAATTTTTAAAATAGTAATGTTAGTATAATAAACATAATATAAATAAAAGTAAGTTTCATTGAGAACCCTTATTTCTGCTTTGGAAATGCATTATCTGTTCATCTCATGAAGGGTGTCAAATGTTTGGACAGCAAGGTGTGCTTCCCTTGAAATAAACTTCAATTTTCAACATGCTAAAGAGAGATGCATTAAACATTTTTGACATCTGAATTTTCTGAAAGGTCATACTCAGTACAGATGGTGTCATTGTGAAAACTGCAAGAGCTGAGGAAGAGTATCCCTCTCTTTACTCCTCCCTGCACGTATGGGCTGTGCTGAAATGATCAGCTCGTGTGTGATAGAGCAGGAAAGTTCCACCTGTGGTCCACAGCCTGGATCCAGTTTGTGCCTTCCCTGTAGGAGTGTCAGTGCTGCTCAGTGCTCATCCTTTCTGCATGGTCACAAATGCATGAGTGGAGCCGGTAACTGAGTACTCTTGGCAGTCTGGAGACTAGTTGTCTCCAGTCTGGCTATAGCTGGTGCAGACTGTTGTCATGGAGGGTGATAGAAACTCAGGGTCTAGCTTCTGTTTTGACAGTAGGTAGTCCTAATATATGCTGAAAATCCGGAGGGAGATAGCAGCTGGTTTCAGGTAAAGACCAGAAAGGCAGAGAAGAAAAAAATAGGAAAGCTGGCAGAACTGAACTTTAGAACTAAAGTTCTCCAAAATACTGCTGAACATCTTTTAATACTTGTGAATTTTTTTTTCCTAATTTGAGATGTTTTGCAATTTATATTCTTTACCACCTTATGAGCTTTAATAGTTCTGGTATGGAGTAAGATCTGCCATCCCTATTTTTATGTTCCAGTTACAGATGATAGGTATGTGATGTTATCTTTTTTTTTCTTTACGCGCCCCTTTTTTTATCAGTAAAGGAGGATTTTACATTTCAGACTGGGTCAGTACTGAACTCTCTGGTAAAGTTGTCTGACACCTTAAAAGGGAAGGGGGGATACATCCTCTTCAATGTGTGGTTGGTCTTGCTTGAAATTATGAGTATACTGTTTTTTTTCCCCCCCATAGGAACAGCGTGCTGCTGCAAGCACTATGGTTGTCGGTACCCTGAGCTTAGTTTCTCCTGAACTGAAGATGGGGCAGCCAGCTTCTCCAGCCTCTGACATGTACGCGTATGGCTGCCTTCTCTTCTGGGTACGTTATGGCTTGGGGGAAAGTTTCTAGCAACATTAAGGAACTGTAGCAGGCTTATAAACAGCAATAATTGTTATCTCCAGCTTCTGCTTTGAGCTATTTTGGTGAAATAAGTGTTCGTGTTTTCAACTGAGTGGTAAGTGTAGAACTTGCCATTATGGGCAGGAGACAGTGCATTTTTCTCTAAAATAGACAATGTAATTTGTATAGTAGCATGAACAAACTATGAATTTTCTTCCTCATGCTGTGGATTGTCAGTTCTTACTGCACTTCCTATTCATTCTTTGTGAGCCTTTTTTTCTTCTTTTTATGTGACCTTGCCCCTTTTTATGTGACCCCAGCCAAAAGAGAGGGAAGATGAAGGCAGGAATGGGGCTGTCATATGTTTTGTTGCTGACAGTAGTGCTTAGATAACTTATATTAGGAGAAGTCTACCTGGAATAACACCTGGAGAAGCACAGGAATCTACTTTCCTATGTTAGGTGTTATGTTGCACAGCCTCTCCTCCATCTCCTTTTTGTCCTCCTGCACTGTATGGCTGCCTCCCCGACTCTGGCTGTCAGTGTCAGTGCCATGTGTCCTGAACAGGGAAACTACAAATTTCTCGAAGTGGAAAAGCCACAAGATACCCAGCAAGCACTGATATTCCTGGGCAGTGATTTTGCACGAGCACTTGATGTATTGGAACTGGTTCACTGAGTACCAGTTGGAGCTCCAAGTACATGGGGGTCTTCCTGGGAAACACTGCGACAGTTCCATCAGCTGCACAGTGATGGATTCAGTAATCCCTTCCGTGCTGCAGCATCTTAAAAACACTTCTTAAAGGAGAACTAAACTGCGGGTTGATAGGTAGCCACTGTCTGTTACCTCTGCTGAGAAGATGAAGCTGATTCATATAAAAGTCATTCTTTGTTATGTTTTATTCCCAATTTAGGAAACAGTTGCTTAAAAAGAAGTAATTTTTCTACTGAACTAAATGAATTAAAGTATAGCTTAATATTGCAGATATTTATAATTAATGAATGTGGTACTGTTTAGTTGGCACACTTTCAGTATCACTAGTCAGATCTACAGCTGTTCTAGAAAAAAAAGACTTCACAAGTGAGTTAAAAAAAGAAAGAAACAGTTTTACAAATAAATGGCTGGGTCTGTTTGAAGGGAATATCTGGGATGCAGCAAAGATCAACATTCTTCTGAAACCTCATCCAAGTTTGTCAGCTGAATTTTAGACGAATCCACATGTAACTAATCTTCAATTCAGACTTGGTGTTGTATTGGTCATTTGGTGGAGAATTCTAGTTCAAGTGTTAGTATTATGTTCAGCAGGTGCTAGTTTCATGTTTGGCATCTGAAATTGTGTTTTCCCTCATTAAACAGCAGTGCCACTTCTAAAACTGAGAGAATTTTTCAGAGTTCTCTGGTGATCTGCGTCATAAGAGCCCAATGCTGACTAAACACATGCTTCCTTTTGCCATCTATGTAGTTGTTCAGAATAGAGGCATTTTCAGCTTAATCTTCAGGCAGGGTTTTGAAAAATACTGTACTCGGGCATGGTTCTAGGCAATAATAAAGACTGGGGAAATTTTACTTTGTATATGGGTATAGGGTTCTCATTTGTCTGTTAGAGTGCACTTAACCTTCAGTATTTCTTAAAGAGGATTATATAATTGAACATACAGGTTGGGCATGGAGTTTAACCTATATTTTTTAAAAGTCTTGCTTTTGACCTCTAAAAGTTTCTTCTGATACTATTTTTTGGTCTTCTTGTTTCTGTGTAAGGGAACTTGAACCCCTTGCATGTTTTACCCTACTGTGAAACTAGGACAAAAGACTTTCCCTAGCATTTTTCCATAACAGTCCATTTTCATGTGAAACCTGGAGTGTCATTGACTGACGTCTGGTTTTGTTAAACTAAAGGGAAACACCACCACCAGTGTTATGTATCTTTTCATTTACAGCTTTGCGTTCAAAACCAGGAGTTTGGCATCAAAGAAGATGGAACACCTGAGGTGGATGCAGTTGTCATGGTATGTAAGTTGTACATCCTTCAGATGAGTAAGATTCAACTTCTCTTGTTTGAAGTGGTTAATTGGCTTTTTTTAAAATTTTTTATTTTAAAGTCAGACTTCATTGTATGTGCTAGGTTAGAAAATGTTTTAATTGACTATTTGGATAATTCTAAATAGCATGTACAAATAAAATGAAGTTTGAGAAGGTAGAAAACCCCAGAGTTTTCTTAATATTTAACTCCAGCCTCAGAAGGAGCAACTTCTTCATGGATAATTATTAATGGAATGATGCCAAGTTACGAACTTGAGGAACAAGTCATTGAGATTCAGCCTCATAGGAGGTATTTGAGTTAGGAACCTATCTTTTCTGAAGTCAGGGAAGTTGACCTTATTAATCTGTCTTCCTGCGTAACTATTGCACAGTGCTCAAGCATTAATAAAACAGCCAAATTCCATTTTAATAACTTAATGCAGTTGTAAGTGTATTGTGCCCTTTATTCTTTGATTTGGTTTTGTGTGTGTGAAACACAAATATTTTTATGCCTCTGAAACAAATGCACAGATAGAAGTGGACCCTGTATGATACAAATTTGTGTTGCTGCTTTCATTCTTTCTACTCTCAACTGTTCTCTGTCCACTGTATGCCAGCAACTGTTGTCACCTTGAACTCTATTTTCAGTCCCTTTTTAGATGCTTATACCTGCCCAGTGTCTCAGTGTCTCTTTGAGAATAAGTAGACCTGTGTGCCTTAATGTTTCCCAACTTAGGTCTTCAGCTTTGAAGTCAGTTCTTCACTAATTTATTTCTTGGATGTTAATCATAAGCAGATAATTTTACGGCCTTCTCTCTGTGTGCCTTAGTTACCTGAGCACTTGTCTTACCTTGGGTTTATTTTCTTCTGCAATTCTCTTTCCCGTAACTTTAGCCTTCTGGACAGGAGTTAAGACCTTTTTTCTTGCCTGCTTTCAACCTCTTCTACCTTTGCTACAGGTGATCCTTTTTCCTCCTTATAAAACTTGGAATAACAAAAGATTTGCTGCCATATGTAGTTTAAAGACATTCACTGGGAGGTTTATGGACCTTTTTCAAATCTTTAGCCTTTTCAGACTAGTTTCTGCTTCATACTTTTTGCTGTACTTCTGCCTTTCTTGTTACCAAGTACTTTGTTCTTGTCCTGTGTACTTTCCATCTCCCTTGAGTGGATTGCCCTTGTGTTTTTTAATCTGCATGGACTACTTCTCATATCATGCTTATTCTACTGATCTTACTTTGAGAACTTACTGCTTTATCTAGATTTGAGAAGGCCATGAAACTCCTTAAATCAAGCCTTATACTGTTATTAAAAAGCCTGCAAGCAGGTGACTCTCTCTGTTTAGCTTATAAGTGAAGTCTTAGGTTAAGGATAGAATTGTTTAAGGAATGTAAGGAAGAGTCAATCGCCATATTTTCCAGAAAACAAAGCAGTGGAGTTGCTGTTAGTCGAATAAATTTGGGTTGTTCTGTCAAGGGAAAAAAGAAGCCGAAGTAATAAATCCTTCTTTATTGGTTATGCTTGTGTATTAATAACTTGCCTGTTTTGTGGAGAGAACTATTAGAGCATGGGGCTACATTACTAGAGTTGTTTTCGTGATGAGCTTAGTGTGTCCTGTTTACTGTGTTTAGGTTAAGAAACTATCATGATACAGTTCCAGACTAACACAGCTGCAGTGGTTCTAGTGTCCGGGCAAGGTAGCTTGTGTATTACTGCATAACACAGTACTGTAAATAATCTTGATTTATTAGGTGACTCTTCTCCTCTATAGTATGTCTTTTAATAACTTGATTTCAACAATATTCTCCAGTGATGAAAGCATTGCTGATAAAGCACAGGACTGTCTACCGAATCTCTCTGCAAAATTATTTCCAGTGTAACACTACTATGGAAAATAAAAGCATAAAATATGCAGCATTTGATCCTGTAAATAGTATTTCTGACAGCTTATTATAGTTGCTTGCTTTCCTATTAAAAATTAAATGGATCTCCTGAAACACACAATACTATAGGAAAGAAGATTCAGTAGTTCATGGTCTGCCATTAGGGATAACTAGGAGTTTTAAATATATTCCACAAAACTTGTACAGAACCGTCTGCCCAGTGTGTCATTCAGGATCATGCATAATAATCCTTAGATACTGAAAAACCTAACTTTCTCTCATGCATAAGGGAAACTTAGTTGTTCAAGGGAATAGAAAAGATTTCTTGGGACATTAAAAATAGGAGTTGGTTCACTTCTGTTTTCCATAAAACTTCTGCGTTGATAGTGTTTTGCAAATAAGGCCTGAAGTGTGTAACTCAAAGGTTAAATGGCCTTTTCAGGGTATTATACTTCTGTGTTCTTCTGTCACAGGTATCTTCTGGAGTGCAAACAGCTGCCTTCATCTCAGGACAATTAATGACAGCTAATGAATTTAGCCATTATTGTTCATTATTGATGCTAACAATTTGTTGTACAGCTTCTTATAAGAGCAAATTTCTTTAACTGTTTTCCCCGACGAAGAAGCAGCATTTGATTTTGACCTTGTCAGGTGATACAATTCTAATCAATATATCATTGTTGGCAGTTTTTAAGGATTCATCCTGGATTCATGTGCAATGCACGTGCACCAACCACCAAAGTCTGCTGGAAAGCAATCTGTGCTGCCTGCAGTGCACATGAGGGTTTTTGCTATGAAATGTAATACTAATAAATATCTTTCAGCTGTTTCTTGGGGAATCTTTTAGACCTCTGGATGTTAATCCTTGTCCCAATTCTTGGGGAAAATCTATTTTGCTTTTAAGTGCTTTATCTATAATCAGCTTATTCGGAATTAATCTCCATGCCCATCTGCAGGCTCTTGACAGACTGGTAATTTCCCTTCCATCTCAGTCTCATGCCCAGAGGAATTGCACAGTTGCAACTAGTAAAATTTTTGTTGTTTTCAGCAAATGTAAAATGACCCCAGGAAAATAATGTTAAGCTTTAAAACAGGGATATTAATGTTAGGTAACTCATGAAGAAAAGCACAGTTTAGAGATCAGCTCTTTAGCCACTTGTGTAGCCATGCCAAAGTTCAGCGTTCGTTATGTTTCAGCATCTGGTTTTGCATATTAAAAAAAAAATAAATAAGGAAGAGCAAACGCAATGAAATGGAGTAAACATGATGAAGTGTTATCCTACAGCAGTATTCCTCGTGGAATCAATTTTCAGTTTCCTTAGCGCATGAAGGTGATGAGAAGGGGATATTTGATATCAACAGACACTTGATAGTATCATGAAATGTGAATATACAAGTACAAATCTTCTCAAGCTCTTTAAATGCTCAGACTTTCTTCACTCTTAATTTTGCAGAGGAAGTGTGTAGTCATGGTTCACTCCTGTGTTTCATCACACGTGTTTGGATCTTCTTAACTAGGGGATTTCCTTTGAGCATTTTAAATGTTTTATAGACATTTAACAGTCCTTCATGCTTCTAAGATCAACAGTTGTCAGATCTCCTCTTTTCACCCAGATTTCTGATTACTTGGGGAGTGGCTAATTCTCCAGAGTCACTCTGGTAATTAGTGGAAGAATTGGAAATTGTCTGCTTCTTTCTGTCTTCAAGTTTTTTTGGGTACTTGGGTGCATTCCTTTGCACCACATTGATTCCTCTGTCTGGGTGAAATGGTGAGAGGTGTAGAGGTGCTTTGCTGTTTCGTTGACCCTGATCAGAGGTGTTGCTGGCTTTGAGACTGAGAACAAACAAGCCTTCTTATGGAAAGATTCTGTTCCTGTTGAATTCTGGTAACCTAAATGTCTAGATCAGCATTTGAGATTGTCTTTCTTGCAGTCCCCCTTGTCCAAATCCAGTGTGTTCTTCCTCCCTTAGCAGCTGATGTTTATGCATGTGTGTAGCAGATGTGTTTTTATCTCTTATGTATGGAGTCTATGGATTCTAGCTCTGTTAATGTGCTAAGCATTTAGGCACGTAATCCCTTCTGATAAATCCAAAGAGACGTAAGTGATGGGTTAATAGCAAAATAACTGCTATTGATTTAGACCCCGTTACTTGGTTGGTTTTTTTGCTTGTGCTCTTGTAGAGAGAGAAAGCAACGTGACAAAAGTTAAGAGATTAATTTGTAGAAGGTGAATAGCACTTGTTCTGTGCTTTCTTAGTAGAAAGACCTATTTCTCTTCACTATTTCTCTTAATTTGTAGTAGTACAGTGAATTGATATTTTAAAATATAATAACTCTTCTGTGAAGTCTGCTGGCAGCAGGTTGACAGACCTGGTGCTGAATGCTTACTTTTATTTTGTTGTTAATGAGGACTATGATTGTCAAGTATTGCTGACCGTTGGGAATACTATGGGACAACCTTTTGTAAGGGCTTTGGGCCCCTTTGCACTAAGAAGATGTGGTCATCAAATAGTTGGTTGTTACTTGTAATCGAGTTCGCTTTGCTTACTGATGAAACCCTTTTCCCTCTGTTTGTAGGACGATAAAGTTAAATCTCTTCTCCTGAATTTGTTCTGCTGCAACAGACTGACAGCTGAGCAGGTGCTGAGAGACGATTGCTTCCTCACAGTTGATGTAATTCCAGTTTCACCACATCCAGGTGAAGAGCATGAGCCACGAGAAGAACATGATTCTGAGAAGACAGATGAAAAAGAAAAATGTAATTAACTGAGGAGAACAGAGCAAACCCTACTCAACAGATGAGGAACTTTTCCATCAGGTGTTTGATTGAGACTTCTGTTTTTGTTTGGCTTTGAAATCATTGCCCTGATCTGAAATCTCAAAATATAAAAGGTTTGGTAGGTGCAGTCATGTTTTGTGATTACGCAATCTTCACTGTGATTTAAGTACATTTTATTCTAAATAAGTATGGGTATAAGTGTGGTGTTACTGATCGTGTTCATTGTCAGCCTTTGTCTGTTACGTAGGCTTTAAATTTACAGGGAATAGTCATTAGATGCCAGAGATCTTTAAGATGAAGCTTTAGTGACTTGTTTTTGTATCCAGTTTTCTATCATTCTTCTTGCTGTGATTCCAGATAACATGTTCCTCTTAAAAATGCTCTAGGGCATTACCTTTTTGCTGGAGGTTTTTTGTTACTGCATAAACAAGTTGTTCCTACAGCAACTGCCTTTTTTAAGGAAAAAAAAGCACTGCTTTGACAACTGGAAAAGGAAACAGCAGTGTGCCTCTTCTGTCTTTCTGCATTTGAAAGATGCAGTTGGCTTTCTAGGGAGCAGGCATCCTTCTAGCTGCTCCTTTGCAGTGCTGCTGCCAACCAAAATGCTATGCACATGCGTTTGCAAAAACTGCTGCTTATTTGCTCTACAGAAGTGTATGTATATATCACCTGTTCTAAAACATTGCTCGTGATAGCTGTAAAGGTGTGATTTTTCTTGAGCGAGTTTGTTTGCCTGCAACACCTTGCTGTTAATGTTACCATCGAAGGAGTTTTGTCAGCTCTTTATTTTTACAGGAAATTGTCGCTTATCTTTATGAAGATTTTCCTTTCTCCTCGGAAAGAAACAGGTCAAAAATGTGCAGAGTTGCTGTAGCAATATATTTGGCCTCTGGGTGTTGCTCTTGGACAGCACTGTTAGCAGACGAGTTTTGTAGAGGAATTATTGAAGATGCATGTTGTCAGATGAGGAATGTAAAAATGTAGCATGTAATAGGCATGAAGCAGCACCAGGGGACTTGGGGAGTGCTTGGCTACAACAATACAGTCCACAGTGGATAGAAGATACCACCTTGACATATATACCTCTGGTAGTAGACTTGGTTTTCTAGTCTTAAACCATGCTATATATTTTTTTTAGCATGTAAGATGCTTCATCCTTTTTTCATTAAATGATAACGACTTACTAGTTTATGTAATGTGTGTATAACCAAGGAGAACAAAACCTTTGTTTAAAAATATTTTTTCTCTAAAATTTTTAGTGTAATTGTTTCATTACAGAAACCACAGAATAATACCTTCTTTTTTGTCTATGAAAGTAAACACTTCAGCAATTTTTGTGGGGTGCTTTCCAAATATCGATTGCAGTCTTTCACTGTTAATAAAAGGCTAACTTTAATTTGAACTAGTTACACATTGACTAGAGGTCAGAAGACTAACCCGATGGTTTGTGTTGTGCTGTGTCATGTATATTAGAATAAATTTTTGCCTGGTTTTCCTGCTCCAGAGTCCATGCAACCTAAAGTGTACTTGTTAAATCCCCAAATTGCTAACCTTTTTGGTTTTCTGAAACCAGAAGTCTTGTGATTAAAAAAAGTTGCAATCTCTTCACTAGCTGTAAGTAATTTGATTTTCACAGGTGGAACCTAGCACATGAGGTTTGTTTTTTTTTTTTTTTAAGATACAATAAAACTTTTGAAATCTTTTGGTACATATGAATGTCAGGGTGTGAAACAGCCTTGCCATTTGAATTAAAAGTTGATTACAGACTTTGTGTCACCAGTTCTGTTTGTTTCTACTTCGACCTTTTCTATGGTAATTTTGTAGCTCTGGCTTTCTTTTCATTTCTTACTTGCCGGAGGGCTTAAGAAAATAGGTTGATTCAGGGTCATGTTGCACAGCTGTCCTGCCAAAGCGGAATATTAATCCATGGTAATGGACTACCTGCTGTTTAGACTGATACTCACCTTTTTCAACTGCATCCCTTCTAGCTAGAAGGTGGATACACAAATGATAGAGAAAGGAGGTTGAAATGATCCTGTAGGAATAGCCTATCTCCTTACTCACTTGCTGCCTCTTCTAAGAAGGCCAAGTGAAACTTACCTCACTGCCTTGCTATCAGTGTTGTACAGTTGTGAGCAGTGTCCTTGCACAGACCAGGTCGGCGGGGGACCTTCAGGGCTGAGTGTTACTTCCCTGGGAAGTAAGGAGTTCAGTTGCTGTCGTGGGCCCAAGACGTTCGTATCTTCTCATGGTCTCTAGTGGTAAGTCTGCAGTTACAAGTCTTGGTGCTGACAACTTCCTTTTCATGAGGACTGTTACCTTTGTCACTTGGTCACATTTGTGTTCTCTCTGCACTCGTGACCTTGGTGTCCACCAGTTGTGTGTTGGTATCAGTCTTGGCTTTTGCTCAGGACCCAGGTCAGCTACTACAGTCACCTTCTGGTTGTAGATCAAGTAACAACTTCACCTAAGAGGAAGTGCTTTCTTCAGGCATCTGCAAACAACCACTTCCTCTGGCTGTACCTAACCTAGCCTGCAGACCTGGGATAGGGCTGGTTTTCTTTGGGAAGAGGACTTCTTCCAGCAGGTTGGGAGAACATCAACATTTCTTATCTCCATGGTTTGGATGGAGCTGTGGGAACTACTCCTCCTTTAAGTGCTGCACCTCCAGTCACTCCTGGAGGCTCCTGCTGTTCTGTTCACTGCCTCTTAATCTTCCTGCCCACCCTGACATCCATAATAACATTACTACATCTTTCCACATAGCTTGCTGCTCACTCCATTAGTATTTAACACTTCTGCCTGTGTGGTTTAGGGAAAGGTGTTTTTTTTTTCGTACTTCAAAATAGCTTTCTGCTAGTACAGAGTCCTTCTTATCAGCACTCACTAGTATTTTAACATTTTTTTTCCCTGATGGTGGCTGCTAGTTTGTAGAGCCTGCAGGTTAAATTACATTCCTTCGTAGGCATGTGCCTCAAGGACTTCCCCTTAATGGGCAAAGATTTATTTCATCTGCAGTCACTTCGTTCCCCCAACTGACAAGGAAATTGGTATGAATTCATCCTGATTTCAAATCAGGAGTCTATTAACTTGCAAGTTGATGGCTTTATAGACCATGGTGGGTGTTTGAGAGCCAGATCTTCATTCGTGTAACTTAAAACACTGGTGAAAACTTTTCTCAGATTTCTGGGTGTGTGCTGACAGGCGCTGAAATTACACACCATGTCACACACTTCACTTGCAGCTCCTGCAGCAGTTCTCTTGAAATGTGCATTTTTTTTCCAAAGCAGACACACTTGTGGCTGCATAGACTGAAAACAATTGTCAGATTGTCCTGTCCTTTGGGGTCATGAACAAATCTGTTAGGATGTGGAATTCTATTCCATTAGTGCCAGCCTGCACTGTGGTGGGGGCACAGGGGCTCGGTTGTTGGAGTTGGGTTTTGGCAGCTTTAGGTTTCGGGGCTGCAATATATCAAGATCACACCACGTAGAAGCATCTTCGTAAGTTAAAACCATTTGAATTGGAATTTTTTTTTATATATATATTTTTTTTTTATTATCTCTCTTGTCTGGTGTCTATGTAAGCGTTAGAGCTGCAAAGTGTGTTATTGGTGGTAGGTGGGGGGAAATAAGACTTGCTTTTCTGTTTGAAGACGTGATGTTGGCTTGTGTTTGTTAGGACCAGCAATGCCAGGAGCCAGTTAGAGCTGCTTGAGGACCCCCTTCCACTTGCTGTGTGGCAGAGCTGGGAAAGTTTCCCAAAACTCCCCAGCACACAGTTCTTCACTTGCAAACATGCAGCTTTTCGACTTTCCTGCAGTCTTAACAATTGGTCGTGTGGTCAAGCAGAAGTTGATGGTATGCCGAGTACTGTGAGTTTAATCTGCCAGTTTAACAGCCCTCTGGCTTCTTTCTGATCTCTGTTTTTGACTCTGTGGCCTGGTGTTTCAGCAGAGCTAAGAGCTGTACCTGTACTGCCTGGTGTCAGGATACTGGGGGCTGACAGACTCGACAGCTCGGGAGAAAGAGTCCTTGTTTGAGGTGGGAGAAGATGGTGTGTGTGTGAGCCTTGGGGATTTGAGATGCAAGATACTATTTCTCCAGATGACTCCACAGCAGGTTTTGCCCTTACCAGGTGTGTCTTGCATTTTCTCTTCTCCTAGATGTGGCCTAGGCTGCCTGTGCTGTTAAAGTGCATGTTACAGCCTTGCAGTCAGTGTGTGGCTGCATGTAGTTATTTCCAAGGGCTGAGGGAAGATGTACAATATCCTCTCCATTGCTTACCAAGTCCTTCATGCATTGCCACAGCTTCTTTGCCTAGCCAACTGCTTGAGAACTTTTCTTCTGTTCCCTGTCCTCACTCTGGTAATCGGGTTTCTCTGTTGTGGCATTGCTGGAACCTGAAAATCCATAAAATGCAAGTTCTTACTAGTGTTGCCTTATGTACCCTGTGGTGGATTAAGTTATTACCTGCCTCCCCACCTTGCCCTGCCGAGGCAGGAGTTGACTAGACACAGGGTCAGCTCTTGAAGGAGAATGTAAGAGTTACCTACCCAGTAGGCAGCCTTGCAAATGTCTTGAGGTTCAACAGATGGATTTTTAAATGGTAATTAGAACACTTCAGATTTTTATGCTGTGTTTGCATGAACTGTGGTAAACTGCAAGCCGTGCAAGTCCTACCAGCTGAAACACAGAACAAACAGGCAAGAAGCCTTGTGCAGCGTGAAAGTCATGTGCGACACAAGTGTGTGTAGCGAGCACAACTTGGAGGGTTATCAATCCAGGCTTCCTCAGGAGAGAAACCAGGAGAATTCCTTTGGAGCAAATAGATTGAAGATATTGAAGATGCTTTGGTCCAGCTACTATGATGAAAGCTGGGTGAATACTCCAAAGTAAAAGGCTGCTGACCTTCATACCAGGAGACGCAGGTGGAGGCTGCTGGAACTGCAAGTGCTTTTTTTTGAAGGGGGGGGGGGGGGGGGGGGGGGGGGGGGGGGGGGGGGGGGGGGGGGGGGGGGGGGGGGGGGGGGGGGGGGGGG
>JAOXJK010000012.1:34092048-34111483 GCA_025774025.1 Xenus cinereus
TCATGGGTTGAGATAAAGGCAGTTTAATATGTAAAGCAAAACAAGGAGGTCATTCGCTGCTTCCCATGGGCAGGCAGGTGTCCAGCTACCCCCAGGAGAGCAGGGCTCCATCATGTGTGATGGTTACTTGGGAAGACAAGTGCCATCAGTATGAGCATCCCCCTCTTTGTCAGTTGGGGTCAGCGGGGCAGTGTGAGGAGCAGGAAAGGCCTTGAGAGCTTAACAGCAACTAAAAATATTAGTGTGTTATCAACTTTATTCTCATCCTAAATCCAAAGTGCAGCACTGTATCAACTGCTAGTAGGAAAGTTAACTCTATCCCAGCCCAAATGAGGACACTAATGAAACTTACTTGGGAGTTGTAACCACAGGCACTTAATTCCTGGTTTTCAGCTTACTGGAAGTTGCGTCTAATTCTGTATCTGTTTTCGGTTATCTTTGGTAGAAGCTGAGACTGAATGGAAAAGAAAGTGTCTGCTTTTTGAATCTTTTCAGGTTCTAACCTTGGATCCATCGAGTGTTTCCTTTGCTGTGCGGTGAGACAGTGGAGCAGATCCTTCCCACTTAAATTTTCTGGAGGATGTTTCTCACATCCATCAGTTGGTGCTCTCAGGTGAAGAGCTGCAGCCTTTCCACTCTTCAGACTGTGCACAATCCCTAGTGCTTTCCTCTCTAGAAGGCAAGGAGTGTGTGCTGAGGAGGATCAGAAAGTGAGATTAAGGTACAAAACTGCCATTTAATATTTGAGGGATTTGTGTATGCATCTTGTGTAATCACTTCTGGATAGTAGTATTCTGTCCTGGCCAGTGCACTGTGAGACTGAGAGTCAAATAGAGGTTTTTGGAGAATATAGGAACTAGAAAACGTATCTGGGAATTGTTTAGAAAGGTGTGCCATTGTACGCTAAAAAGCAAGCAAGCGAAAAAATGAGAGATTAAAGCCGGTTGGTTAGTGTAAGCAAGTAGCTGTGCTGTTGAAACTGAGGGCAGACTTGCTGTTATTTTGAAGCTAAAATCTGATCACAGATTTGCTGAGAAGGAGCCACTGTTTTGAGTGTAACTGGGAGACTGGTGTAGATTCTGCACAGAAGAGCAGAAGATGCCTGACACAGCTGCTGTGAGGCAAAGGCCAGCCATCCATTGGCAAGAGGTTTCAGGATGTGCCTGGACAAACCTCTGGGTAGTGTAACTGTTTCAGGACAAAGCCTATAGCGAGCTACGTGAGTGAACACTTTCCCCTCTCTAAATAGTGCAGTGCACTGTAAGAATGCACTGGATGTGCTGTCCCAAGTGATAAGTGTAGAGTCAGCCATGACGAAAGGTAGGTCCAAGCTGAAATGAATGTTTTTTTCTGAGAAATCTCTTCCCTGTGGCCCATCTGGGCTGCAGGTCGCATTGCTCACTGTGGTCGGTGCAAAGCATCGGTCTGTTCCCGTGTTGTACCACTGCCTTCCCTTCTGTAATTGATGCTTTCTCACAATGTTCAGAACAAAGTGTCGTGTGGGCTTTATGACTAGTCCTCATTATTTCTTTCTGTGTATTGCTTCTGATGTTTAGAGGCAGATGCCCCTTCCACCAGGGTGTGCACCTGCTGCTTGAATAGTGTTGCAAGGTCGATATGTTATAGTGATGGATTATTTCCTTCCAGTGAGGGATGAGGTCTCCTTGCAGAACAGGCTGCTACAAATGGGGTTTGTAACACCAGGAAGATACTACTTTGTTTTGGTTTTTTGTTTTTTTAAAGCGTTGCTTTTTCTGACACCTTTCTTTCACTAAAGGAGCACAGTTAAGGACAGAATTTAATAAGCTGAGTCTTTTAAAACAGAATTAAGAAGGTGTTTAAGTTCCTTACAGTTGTGGTTTGTTTGTTGTTTTTTTTTATATAACCCAGCTATCACAGCTCTCTTCCCAAACGCAGCACCTGCTCTGCGGATTGAATTAGACTTCACACTCTTCATTCAAAGAGGATATTATTTTCTTAGCAACTTACCTAGGCCACATATCAAAGCAGTCCAAAATCCATCCAAGATGGGGTTCTTGCCTTGGCCTTCATCCAAGTTGGCCTTCTTGCACTGAGAAATCCACAGATGGAACTTAGTCTTCTTTGTTCTCCCTTGCTTCCCAGGGGACCTTCCTGTTCTCACATCGTTTTGTTTTTTTTTTTTGGTCTGAGGCGTCACTCTGCTCAGTGTGTGATGTCTTTCTACCAGCCATAGATGATTTGTTCTCCTGCAGGTTGGGTCCCAGGGATTTAATCTCATTGTCTGAAATATTAACATGGCCATGCATACTAATGTACAAAGTAATTACTGAGGTTTGACATGAAAAAAACAAACAACCCACCTCCCCCCATAACAATGAAACGATGGTAATGTTCTCTACTCTTCTGCTGAGTGGTGAATAGCAGGAACAGTGGCTGGTTCATACAGGTTGAGAGGTTGAGAATCTTAAAGCGAACCATCACCAGCACTGCTGTGATAGCACCCTTCTTCCGTGCTTGGTCCATAATTTTGTATCTGAAGAACACAAAGTCCTTGGAGGACAGTTGGGAAAGTAGGGGGCAGTTGAAATGACCCAGGAGACTTGGTACCGGGCAAGGGTTCTTCCTCCACATTTTTCCTGCCAGTTGAGTCCCACCGAGTGCTGAGTCTGTGTTCAGGGATGGCTTTTCTGAAGTCCAAGTGTTCCCATTGTTCTCCAGCAGATAGGAATGGGGCAGGCTTTGAGTGCTCCCATCTGATGAGAATTTTACATAGGAGCTACTGCAAAGGGGGAGGGTGCTCTCCTGTCACGATCACTGAGAGACAAAGCTGAGTGCTCTTCATTTTCTACAGAAAGCTTTGTGGCCTGGTGTATGAGATGATGAACCAAACCCTTGAGGTTCTGGTCCACATGCCATCATTGGTAGAGATGTTATTCATGGTGATCCTTTGCTGGGACTTAACAGTGTTGGTTGGAAAGCCAACTTCAGAAGTTCTTTAGGTGCTGGTACTCAGACTTCTATGTTAAAATTGCTTTGAAAGCAGGAAAGAAATGAGAGGTGACTCCTGTTAATGCAGCTGTCCTTGGAAAGAAACCATCTGAATTTTTGTACAGGTCTCTTGGCTAAGAGTGTGCGTGAAGTACCTTATGCTTATTAACCTTCCTACTGTGGAGAAGCAGATAGGTGTTTTGAGTCCAAGATCTTACTATTATGTTTTTTTAAAAATGTGTGTTTTTTGGTAATACGTGGGTCAATCAAACTCACTGACAGACTGATCATTCCATGACACTTTAATTGTTGCTGTTTCATTATGAAAATAAAGAGCTCTGTGCAAAACCTCCTTCTATAAGGAAGGGCACATACATATAATTATAGGATGCTTTTGGTGTTTAAAAAAAAAAAAAGAAATTAAATGACTAATACATTTTGCTGGTGGAACTGACAGCTGTAACAAACCTGCTTCTCTCATCAGCCATAAGCTTTTATCCCTGCCTTGTACTAATGAATAAATCATCTTATTACATAAAATTGCATTCTAATTGCTCCCATGTCAGTCTATTTCAGGTTAGGCCTAAGCAGTAAGGTTCCCTTGGTGCCTGGGTTTTCCCTTTCTGCTTGACTGCTGAACAGTCACATTTACCAGTGCCTGGGAATGGACTTGGAGAAAAAAAGACGGGGAGGGAACCGGGAGAAGGCGGGAGACAAAGGGAGAGAAGGGCAGGAGAGGATTTGAAGGGGATAAGGAGTTAATGTAGGAGACCCAAAGAAAACCTGAAAGAACTGTTGAATGGAAGAACCAAATGAAAAACGCTTAGAAAAGCCGGTGGGATGTGAGTGGGAAGAGAGGGAGAATGAGTCAAAACTACGGCAAACCTTTTTGGGTTAGGCCTTGTGTGGAGCAGCTCCTGGGAGCTCACGGTGTCGGCTAAACAGCTGTGGCCATTTTGTGGGACAGGAGGTTTTCCTCAAGCTCTGACGAGTTGTTATGATCTAATTTCTTCTTTTCCTCACTTAAAATGTTACCTGGAAAAGATTAATTAGTCATTTAATACTATAGCGTGAAGGGATGTATCCCCCTACCCTTCCAGTCATTAAGTTAAATGATCGATTCTCAGATAAGAGCAAATGGCAATTTGGGTATGCTTTGTGTAGTAGAGAAAGTTTCTTTCCAAATTAACTGTAACTAAATGACTTGGAATTCATCCTTCAACTACTAACACGCTGTATCAACTCTCACATATTGATTTTGCTTGGGTTGATTAGAAAGAGGACTGAGAACAAGTAAGACTCCCTTGAACAAAACCAAGTGCATCTGTGTAGAAATTGTGCAACTTTAATTAATTTGGCTTAATAACTAATTTAATTGAAGCTTCCTGTTGTAGAGAAGGCATTTGGAAATGATTGTGCAGCTCCTAAGTGACTTGATGTAATCATTTGCAAAAAGGAAAAAGAGGTGGACTTTTTGTTACTCTTCTAAGATGTATTAGAATGACATCTAGAATTTTGCTTCTGATAATTTTGTAATATGAAAGCAATCTTGCCTACCCCATTATTTTATGAAAGATTAGAGTAGAACTAGGGTCATGCATTATAAGCAAACAAATCTGGTTAACTGAGGCAGCATGATTCTTTGTTTTAAGATCGTTTGCAGTTCTCTTTCATAGGTTGTCTATGAAGTGGGTTTATCTTAAAAACCTGGCGAATGGAATAAAAGCTGTGGATGCTAAACATTCAGAACCCTATTTCCTACCTGGTATTTCTGGGTTGTTTCAGAGGAAAGAAGAGACATTTCTGACATCCCTAAATTTTGTTGACAAAAGTGCTAAATGAAAAGAAGTCTTACAGTGAAGAAAGCAAACCCTTTGGGTTTGAGTGTGGAAACAAACTGGCAGTCGTTTGGTTTTGTTGGGAAGTCAGTGTCTGTTCCAGCACCGTGAGGAATTCCCTGATTACTCTTTCTGTATGAACCCAGGCAACCTGGGTTTAGCATAGACCTAAACGCAAAGGTTTGTTACAATTCCAAACTATAATGTTGTATGAAGAGTTTCCCTTCGGTCTAATTGTCACCATGGACATCATATTGAAGGAACACCGTGATTTGTGGGGATTGCTATTAAGGATTGGTTTCCATTAAGAGCCTTTCAGATAAAGTTGTTTCTATTTTTGGTGCTGTTCCTCTTTGCCACAGTTTTCTCTCTCCTGGTTCTCGAGGTACCTCCTGCTGCTCATGGCCACAACGTGTTTAATGCTTTCAGGTGACTGGGCTCCTTGGTACCTGTTCTCCTGAAGCTTTGGGATTTCCAGGGAGAGGCTGAAACTGTTCCTTCATGAGAGTGTTGAACACCAGTGTCCGTGTACCTTCTGGCATGTTTGTGTGCAGCTAGATTGAAGGATGCATTTTCACTGACTGCACACATGGTCCTCCTGGACTTTAAGCTTCCAAAATGGGCATTAATTGCCATGGGGAATGGGGTTGGTACGCTGAAGGGATGGTGGCAAGAAGTCCTGTTTCACAAGCTAGGAAAGAGGGAGTGGGCTACAATATTACAGTGTGCTGATTCTGACCTGTCACTTGAGTCTTTGGCCAAAAGCAACTGAAACCAGCATGTAATTAATCAACAAAGAATATTTAAAACCTTTAAAGCGGGGAGGAAAAAAATATTTTGATTTAAAATGGCTGGAACAGATTAAAAACATAGAAATGGGAGAAATGAGCTGTGAAAGAACAATGTACAGTGAGAATGGGTTAAATTAGTGAGAAGGACCTTATGGTCAGTGTGGATCCGGTCAGATCCCATGTAGGCACAACTAAGGAACTGGACAAAATGGGAGAAGAACGTTTGTGGCAGACTGTAAGAAAAAAAGACAGCATAGAGGATATTTTGAGGGAATTCAGATGCTTAAACATAAGGTGGTAAGTTTAGACAGATAGTGGTGCTGAAGAAATATCTCTGAGAAGGATGACTTCTCCAGGCTCTGAAAGAGGGGGCAGCGGGCACTGGTCGTGCACAGGTAGAATCAGCAGAGAGAGATGATTCTGAGGGTCTGCGGGGTCTTGAACATCATGCGAAGCCACCAGAAAACCAGGAGCGGAGGCTTGTGCTGTGGGCAAAGATTGATTTGAGGAAGCAGTGGTACGAAGGCTGTAAAGTTAGTCTTTGGAAGAGGCAGAGATCAAGCTTATGTCTGTGCAGCACCTCGTGAGAACTGTGGCTGGGCACTAACATGCAAGCGCAAGACCACTGGTGTATCTAAACTGTTGTGGTCACTTTTGCCATGCGAAGCGAAGTTGAACTGAATGCAGAACAGAGAGAAGAGGAGACATCTCAGACTAGAAGGCATGTGTGTGAAGACAGCCCTGTGAATGCCATCTTTCTGGTGCTTGTCAGTAAACCCCTTGACATGACTTGAGGAAGACAGGATTTGTTTCCAAGTGCTGAAAAAGCAACTAATTTGAGGTGGAAGCAAACATCGTTTTTATTTTCCAAGGAAAACTCATGCCCTTTTGTCATCTCATTTTCAGCTTCACCCAGTTTCTTGAAGTGGGTAAAGCTTAAATGGCAGAAGAAGGTGACTTAAAATATGTCATCTGCAAATAAGAAACTCTGCTCTGCTGGCTTTGCAGCGCAGTGTTATAGTGAGGCCAAATACTTAGTTTAGGTCTGCCCTCCACGTTTTCTGTTGCTTTCCAAAGAGACTCTCTTAAGCTTTTGAGATTTACTAGCACTTCTTTTTAGTAATCTTAGAGCTTTGGGATTTTTTTCTTTTTGTTGTTGTCCTGTGTTGCTTGATTAAAGGTCAGATCTAAGCGAGAGCTCTTATTGATTTCAAAAGTGCTAAGTCGAGATGGTAGGTTTTTTTTACCCTCTGTACAAATGCTTTTCCCATTATAAGTCGATGGGAGCACACGTCCAGGCCGTAGTGCGAGCAGACCCAGGCCTGGGCTCTCTCAGCAGGACTGAGTCAACATGGGGCCAGCAGCAGCATTGAGACCTTGGTGATTACTGAGCAGGAGGTGGCTTGAGGTGTATGAAAACTACCGCCGTGATAACATAAATGGGGGGAAAAACCAGACCTAACAAGTTAATGAAATGGAAAAAAAAAAAAACCAGCAATGGGAACAGAGATGAATTGGTAGGACTTTGTTAAAGCACTTGTAAGAAACAAGCTGTGAGGTCTGGTGTCAATGGGGCATGCATTAAGTGGACTGAGTGGGAAGTTAATAACAGAGGAGACTGGTGTTGCTGAGAAGAGCTCGGTGTGCTCTTTGTCTTACAATTCATTGGAAGGACGACAGGTCACTTTTTCTGGAGATTATTTTTTGTAGAAAAGAAACCGTAAAGCTCTATGATTGTCAGATCAGGTACACCAACAGTTACTGCCATTGAACATGGGGTAATGTGTAGTCAGATCACCATAGGGAGTTCTGATAACGTAATCAATGAAAAAAGCAGCCTAACTAATGGTCTGTGCATTTCAGTTGCTTATACTGAAAGCTCTCATAAATAAAAAAATTGTAAATTTACTGCTGTTAGGAGATCCCAGCTCATTAAATGTGCTGCGCTCGAGGAGATGCTCTTTGTTCAGCTCACCTGTGTAAGAGGCTGGCGTACACAGCACCTGCTGGTACAGAGCTGTAGCTGCTGGGGGGCGAGTGAAGTGTGCTGTGAGGGAGAAAATAGTACTCCTGGGAGAAAGTAGTCTACTGTTGTAAATCTGAGTTTGGGGTGAGAAACTGATAAATGCTTATTAAAGGATATGGGCGGGAGGGATAGTTGCAGAGCTGATGGATGTGGTTGGTTTTGCTGCTTGTTTTACTTCCATTGGGTGCTGTGATAGTCGTGTGTTCTTTTCCAAAACTGGAGCCATACAGTCTGTGTGTCAAAGTCAAGCATATAGTGATTTTGCAGTACTTCACTGGTTTATGATCTCATGTTTTCCGATTGCTCCCTGCTCTCCGCTGATGTTTTATGGATTTTCATATTCTCTCCTGTTGGCCTGTGAAGACAAGTGCATGCAAGGGCAGGAGCCTACATGGCGACAGCGCTTTTGTACGTAATTTCCTAATCCCATGACAGCATCATGCTCTTCCTGGAAAAGCTCCAGAGGCTTTTCATGTGCCATGGGGTCTTGTGCATCTCTGCAGCCAGAGTGAACCAGCCTGAACCACCAGAGAGAAGACAAGTGGTCTGGAGAAGATGAGTCCTCAAGAGCAGTGCGTAGTGCGGATGGTCTCACACAAGCATCGATGATACCCTATGGATGTGTGCTCTGGCCCGGCTGGCCTGCATCCAGGTGCCAGTGCAGGTAGCGGCAGCAGCCTAATTCCTGACGTGTTGCTGTTCCCACCGTGTTTGCATATTGCATTAAAGTAGCCTGTGTCCTGCAGGTGGTATCCATACCGATCATTTGCAGACCCCTTTTGTATTACAGCTGTTAAAAATAGTGCTGATTTCTGTGCTTTACAGTGATGTGATGGGAGCAGCAGGGGTGGGTACCTGGGGGAGACCGTAGTCTATAGGCTGCTTGCCCTTTGGAGCTGGGGAGATGCAGGAAGGTGGCCAGCCATGGTGTGAATAACTGTTGTGCTTATGATTGTGAGCAGCCTCATCAGTTCAGTGGGAACAGTGCTTGCCTGGGTGGTCCCTAGGGCTTATCTTCATGCACAGATGTAATATTTAGAGGTTTGCCTTCCAGAGCATTTGGCCAGGCCACCCTGAAGGCTGAGCTTTAAAAGGCTCTCTCTGTGAGGCTTTGGCTCATCTCTCCAGGGTTTTGCTTCCTGCTGGCAGGGGCTGCAGGTAGTGATTTTTGTCCTGTTCCTTCTTTTGCTGGTGGGTGTGTTTCATGATGATTCTTCCTGGTGCACTTTTGCAGCCCCTGCTGCTTAAGGATGCTGGAAAGTGAAGGACAAATGGGATGGGTGCTCCAAGGCAATGGGACAAGATGGGAGTAAGTCAGACAGCAGAGAGGGGAGTAGATAGGAGACAAGATGGCAGGTAAACATCCTTCCTTGACTTCGTTTCAGGTTTTCCTGGTTCCCTCTTGCTGAGTCTGAGAGGGGCAGTGTAGTTTTGGGTCAGGACTGTAGCTGAAGCATCATTTGTAACACTTCCCTGGGTTTAGTTTGTTTCACAGATTTAAAAAAAGAAAAATAATAAAATAATGGGGCCAAGACAAAATATTTGAGCCCCAATCTATATTTGGACCTGGAATCCCTTAAGGTGCCTGCTGTGAGGCCAGCCGTGTCACCTGGAGAAGTCCCTGGGGTGGGACTGATGCACTGGCTCTTTCTGAAATAGCATTTAGATGGGTATTTTAGTTTTGAAAGCCAACCTGAAATCAAGGCCCTTCCTTTCCCTCTCCCCACCTCTCTGAGGAGGGGCATGCCTGTCCTACCTGTGCTGTAACTATGGTCTGCCTATGTGCCCTGACAGCCGTTTCAGTGCTTGCTTTTTTCAGAAACTCAAGCTCAGTTAGTTGTGTTTCACCTCACCCTGGCATTTTTGAAAGAATTGGCACGCTCTTACACAGCTTGCTGCGTCCCTTCTTTTTTTTCTGTTGTTTTGCTTTTGTGCCTTTTTCCCTACGTCTTATAAACCTACTCATGTGTTGACATAAGCATCCGAGCAAACGTGCCCTACCGTTCCCTGGTAAGAGGCGGTGTAATTAAGACCTGACGCTGAAAGGAACCTTTGCCTTCCTCGGAACAGTGAGAGCCGTTCAATTATACGGGAAAGCTGCATGTGGGCCCGGCGGAGAGACCCCCCCACCGCCCTCCCAGCACTTTCTGAAGGACTGCTGTATTGTCATCTGACAGAGTCACTCATTTCCAGATAATTGGCTTTTTAAAGGGCATCTATAGGACCCAAATAACTCCTGGCATACTGTTTGTACCATTGACCTGCCAGGTTAGCAAAGGTTAGACTTAATTGCCTCATTTATGGCTAATGCATTCCAGTTTTGCTGTTGCTTTTTCTCCGAGGATAATTGCTCAGACCTATATTTTTGTTTCTGAAATCTTGATGAATAAAAACAAGGGTCCTGCTTTGTGGATAGAGATGTTGCTTTCATCGGGAGAGACAGGACGAGGACACGTAAAATCCTTACGTTAAGGAAGTAACCACATACATGGATGAGAGGTTGTCCAGGTGAGCCTTGCTCACTCCTTTGACCGCTGAGGTTTCCCAATGCACTCCTCCAGCAAATCTCTTTGTGTGGTGCATCTTATTGCAATGGAAAGCAATTTTCAGGCAAATTGTGTCTGATGCTGCTCCTCTCAGTCCTGTCTGTGGTCAGTATATGGTCTGGGGGCACAGGGGTGGTGTAAGGGCCCCTCATTTGGGGCCTCTGCAAGCACACTCCTCTGGGCACAGACAGTGCCTGGACATCCCTCTGTGAGTGAAGGCTGGTGCTGAAGCAAGAGGAGACACAAAGCACCTTCTGGGCTGGTCCAAGGTGTAAACCCAGCACTCCTCTTGTGTGCTCTGCAGATTTGATCCTGATGTTTCCACAGATGCGTTTCATATATTTCTTGTGTTTATCCACAAATTTGGGTAGTGAGGATGGAGCAAACCTGTGGCAGCATCTGCTTTAGCCTCATGGGAATACTCGCACGTGTACTCTGCCCTTTCTAGCACCAGGTGATGTTCCTGTTTTGCTAAGAGTAAATCAAAAGCTACAGCCTTAAGTGCTTCTGTTGTAGCTTTGTAAAGCCAACACTGTACACACAATTGTGGTTTTTGGGTTTTATTTATGGTTAGGATAGTTCTAGCAGAAGGTTTTGAATGAACAGCTTTTGGACACAATGTCATGGCTGTTGAGAGGAGACCTATGCCCCAGCTTTCCTTAACCATCTCCCTGAGGTCTCTGAAGGCCAAGCCATGGCAGCCAGGAGAGGAGCCTTCTGTCCTTGGCATCCCAGGGCACCCTGAAGCTGCCAGAGGTGGGGATGTAGATTAAGTGTCCATCCTTCGTGGGCTTCAGGTGCTCAGAGCTCTACACCCAACTTCACACCAGTGACAGAGGCGCCAAGTTGCCAGGTCTGGCCTCCTCCATAGCTCAGTTTGTAAGGCTTCCCTGTATTAGTTCCCATTAGATAAAGAGCTGGTCTTGACTGACAGTCTTCCTTTGATAAAAATGCCTGCAATGTTCTTGTGCACACAGTGAAGGGGGCTTGTAACTTTGCTATAAATATTTGGTGGGGAAGGGTAAGCTGAGTGTCACTGTTCGTGTCTGAGGTGCTCAGAGGGCACCTTGCTCCTTGTGGTGTTTCCCGTTGGGAATGGTCACACCAGTGGCACCGGCAGCCAGATAGCCACTTGATCCTGTCCCTTATTTATGGGGCTGAGCAGGAGCATCTGAGCCAGATCTGATCCACTGGACTTTTCTGTCTGATCTGCCACCTTCACATAGAAGTGCAAGAATAGCTGTTTGGCCAACTTGCAAACCATGAAAGAGCTTGAATGCTTCTTACCATTCAGTGCTTCTGACCACTGCTGGCAGTCAGTTTTGCTGAATCTGTGCAGAAGGAGGAGAGCACTGAGTCAGAAGATTAACGTTCAGCCCGCAGCAGTGAGGAAGCTGGTTCAGGGGATAACATCACGCTGAGGTGCCATCTCTTGCAACAGATTTTTGGGAATGTGTATTGTGCAAGATTTAACAGCGAAGGTGATTAAGGAGACAACTTACTGTTGGATGTGCTGGATGTCCCATCAGTTAAAGATGGGCTAAATATCTTTATATAAAATACGTGTTGTACTTCTGATGGAAATGATGCATTTAGTGCTGAAACTGCTGGTGTGAATGTCTTCAGGGAAGTGTACTCCTGCTGGTCTTGGGAATAAATCCCTGGGGAAGGGTCTCAGAAGTTCACTTGTGGTCAATAGCAGCATTTATAGAAAGGAAGGAAGGACATATGAGCAAATAAAGAGCGGTCACAGATGCTAGTTAACATTGGATTTCATTTGCAGAAATGCTTAAGAATATTGCTTACTCTGTTGGCCCAAATCTAAGTTCTGTTTCTTTCAAATCACCTGCCCTCCCAAGGAGAGAGTAAGAAACCACATAAACAATTGTTTATTTTTGCTGTGGAAGTGAAGGTGGCTGTGCCAGCCTTTAACCACTTAGTTGTCAGTCTCAGCATGAAGATTGTTTTGTTCACAACATTGAAACAGGAATTTTGTGCTTCCTGCAAAGAAATGTGAAGCTGACTACAAATGGTTGTTTAAGAAGGAGCTCCAAGATTTTTTTAAAGACACTTAAGAGACTGTTTAAAGCAGTAAACCAAAGGATTATATATTTAAGCTTGTTTTATGGGAACTAGCAAAGATCTTTTTGGTGTAGTTTGTCCTTCTGGAGGTTTTGAGACAAAGTGAAACCCTAAATTTTCGTAACTGCTTTGGTAGAGTGCACATGGTTTAGGTGCTGTCCTGAATGAAGGAAAACTGTATTCCCAATCTTGGCATGCCTGGGTAAAGGTGATGTGTGTCCTGGGAGACAGAAGGTACCAGGGATCCCCATCTCCCTCAGGACATGCCTTTGTGAGTAACCTTTGTTTGCACAGCCTGTTGGCTCTCATCGGGGTGTTCTGCCTGGGGTGTGTGATGCCTGTGTTCTACTCCACTTGCTTTGGATGGCTGGAATAAAGCCTGAAGATCAAAACCATGCTCTCTCAAGGGTACCATCCCCATCAAGTCTGAACACACATCAGTGAAAGGCCACAAAAGGAAAAAGCCAATCTAATAAAAGCATGTAGCTAGCGGGACCTTGATAATTAAACACCTGCATGCGGCAACTGTAGGACTAATTACTGTAGTCAGAGCAGCCGTTCAAACATGTTTGTGTTCAATCGGTGCCCTCAGTCTTAGCAGATGCTTAGAAGAAAGCAGCTCACTGCTCAAAATCCCACCTTCACCCACCGCTGGCTTTGTGCTGATGAACCCTTCAGCTTATTTTATCTTGCTCTTTGTCTCCTTCTCTCCAGGGCCTCATCTCAGAAACGCTGTTTGACTTTGGATGCTAAAACCTACATATTTAGGATTAAATGTATGCCACAGAGATCCTGAAATCGTATCTAGTGCTCAACTTGTTCTTGCTGAGACCAAAGCTGTGAAGCTACTTGCTTATACTACTGTTGATTTAAAAATGAAGAAAGTACAAACACTATAACTTCCAGCCAGGTAGTAAAGGAAATGTATTTAGAAGCAAATGTTATGATTCTGTGTGTCTATTCTTGAAATTGTATTGTGGGATTCAGTGGTGATACCCAACACTTGGATCACTGACTTGTATCTTTGGTTCCCATCAGGCTGTACAGCACTGGAAGAAGATGTGTTTCTGTGAACACTGGTCAGTATGTAGTTGCGCTAAGGAGGACTGGAAAGTTCCTCTCTATGATCAGATTTAGATGACCTGCCACTTGGGTGCTCTTCAGAACACAGAATCATAGAATGGTTTGGGTTGGGAGGGACCTTAGAAGTCATCGAGTTCTAATCCCCTGCCATGGGCAGGGACACCTCTCACTAGTCCAAGTTACTCAAAGCTCCATCCAGCCTGGCCTTGAACACTTCCACATATCCATCCACAACTTCCCTGGGCAACCTGTTCCAGTGTCTCACCACCCTCACAGTAAAGAATTCCTCCCTAATATCTAATCTAAATCTCTCCTCTGTCAGTTTAAAAATGTTAGCCTTTGTTCTATCACTACACTCCCTGATAAAAGGTACCTTTCCATCTTTCCTGTATCCCCCTTTAAGTACTGAAAGGCTGCTATAAGGACTTCCTGGAGCCTTCTCTAGACTGAACAACCCTAAGGCATTTGCCAGGCACAGAGGTGAGACTGACTGGCCTGTAGTTTACTGGATCTTCCTTTTTTTCTTGTTAAAAATGGGAAAACGTCACCAACACTGATGATTCATGGTTTTCCTTGGGCCTAAAATAGTTCATTAGATAACTTCCCAGTTTTGACTGAGAAACAGGACCCCTATTTGAATTTACTGTAGCAAGGCCACTGCTAAACAAAACCATGATGAGAATAAAGAAAAACCTGGGGCCATTACTTGATAGGGGAAAAAAAGAGGTAGGTCAGAGCAAAGAATAATGCCTTTGGGCAAGTGATGCAATAATAGGTCATTTGGATTTTCTTGAGAGAAAGTGACTGCAGCTAGAAAACGGAGAGGGCCTTTTTTGTGGTTGGTTGGTTGGTTTGTTTTACGATTACCAAATCGAAACTCTAGTTTTTCTGTGGACAACCAAACAGATTATTTTGCCCTGAGTGTTTTCATACTTCTGAAAACTGCCCAGTCTTCAGAAGTGCAGAATTTTGTGGCCAGATTTTTGCTCCAGACGTACAAAGGTGCTCAAAGTGAACAGAATAATCATTTGGATTCTAGCTGCAAGTTTAATGATTTAACTCCAGACCGATGATTCTTCCTTTTGGTTTTTTTTTCATTTCACAAGTTTGCTGCCTGAAGTGTCTCCAAATGTTGCCTAATACTGAAGAACAAGGTGAACTCAAGCTTTTTGTGTGGTATTTTCATGACTAAAAAAATTCTGTAATAAATATGTGATCTAATTCCCTGGGATACAGAACAGCTCTTCCATCAGTCTTTTCCATCTCAAATTTTTTCTTCATATTTGGAGATTTTTTTTTGTTGTGATGCAGAATATATGATCATATCGAGATGAGGGGGGTTTCCCATCAAGTAGATGCTATATATAGCTGTAACACTTACCGAATTTCATGTGGTGAAGCACTGATGCCTTCAAAAGCTTCCATGGAGCTCAGTGTGTCTTCTGACAGAAGACGCTGAAAGGGCACATATTTCAGGTATTGATGATAAATGTAATTTGCACAATTAGGCATCTGTTTTCAGCGTGGGGACACGCATTCCTGGTGGCTTCATGCTGTACCACTTCAGAACCATTAACATGTATTAAAATTAAATCCTTGAGTGTTCTCTACTGAATTGCCAATAAGTTTGCAAAGGCTTTATTAAAACTCTCTTAAGATGCTTTGCATTTTTAAAAAATCTTTCCTTTCCTTCCTGGCACTACAGATTCACCAGCTCATTTCTATGTTTCTGCTGTCTGCACAGGCTGGATTTCTCTGAGTTTCGTGACGGGTTTTTGAAACCAGCAAGGATGTTCTCTCCAAATAGCAGCAAATCCAACATCTTTGTTCTCACTCATTTCTTTCTTAGAAGGCTTTCTGTAGTAAACCCTTATGCTCTGCTTGTGTTTCCAGCACCTCAGCAGTGGCAGGTTTCAGAAATGGATGCTCAGCCTGGTATGTACTGAGACACCCAGAGGGGGTGTTTACAGACAGCTGGTGCAAAACCTCATAGTATGGTGCCCCGTGCTGCTGCTCCGACTCCTCTGTGCTGGGTGGGAACTTGCTGTGCAGATGTGACCCGTGCCTTTTGGGACATCTCTGTGTGCCTCCTGTTGTGTTGGGTGACCATGGCAAGGTGTTGGCGGGGGGAGCTGCAGGGGTGTCCTCTGGGAGAAGAGGACAGGGGCTGCCCTGTATTGGACACTGCTGACTCCAGCAACCCCACTGCAGGACAGAGCTGAGCCCATCAGCCAAGCTGATGGTGCTTTTGGGAAATCATTTTCAAGAAAGGGCTGAAAGCACTGGATGGGCAGAGGAGGAGTGAAGAAAAAGAGTGAGAAACAGCAGGGTTCACAAACAAGGTTGGAGGCGGGGGGTGCTCCAGGTTCCAGGGCAGGCTCAGGAGAGCCCACGCTGGAGCAGACTTTCCTGATGGGAACTGCAGCCCATGGAAAGCCTTTGTCAGAGCAGAGGAAAGGTGTGAGGAGTAAGAAGCATCAGAGAGCAATTGTTGTGTACTGACTATAGTACCCCATCCCCAGCCGTCCCCATACCACTTGGTGTGGGTAGAGGAGGCAGGAAGAAAGAAAGGAGGTTGGGTGTGGGAAAGGAAGGGGGAAAAGTGTTGTTTAAATGTTTGTCTTTTTGTTTCCTGTTACCTGAATCAATAGTTAAATGTCTATTTTAATTGGCAGTAAATTAGATTAATATACCCCAAGTCAAGTTTGTTTTGCCCGCAAGGCTAACTAGTAAACGGTCTCACTGTTTTTATTTCAACCCACAAGCTTTCTCCTTCCTGTTCTTCCTGTTTACTCCCCTTTAAATAGGTCCTGTTGTGGGAGCAGGGAGTGAATGAGCGGCTGGGTGGGCATTTTTCTGTGTCATCCAGCTTTTACAAAGAACTTGAAGTCAGAATGTTGGCCCAGATGATAAGGTCCTTACAATACAGTAACAAAAAGTTTGGGTTTGATTTGTTCAATTTGGAGGGGTTGGTGGTGGGGAGAAGAAGAGAAGCCTTCAAGTAGGCTTTGAGTGTAGGCCCAATTGAATCTCCTCAAAGATGTAAGATTTCTTAATTTATAGTATTTTTCACAATCCATATATACATATATACACAGATGCACTGTTTATGCACATGGGGAAATGTATTTAACAGAAAGAGCTAATAGCCATTGTGTCACACGAGAGTATAGCGATATGATATAAAAACTGTAAATCAAGACAGCCCTCGGAAAGCGAGGAATTGTCTGAACAGGAATTTATGGGCTTGATGCAGAAATTGTTTTGTCTGTCACTGGTGCTTCACAGCAGCCCAGACTATATAGTCTTAATCTTCCTGTCTGGCAATGAAATCTATGGGTGCCTGTGGTAAATGTTATGATTGCTTCTAGAGCAGCATCTTTGTATTACCATCCTCAAAAATAAATCTCGCTACCTTTATTAGCACGATGTTTCTTTATGGCCATTGCTAAGAAAAAGAAAGAACGTTTTATGGAATCAAGATGAAATTTATACTATTCGTTATTAGTGACAAACTTAGGATTTGATACATTGGGGAGGTTGTATTCTGCTTGCAGTTAGGTGAATTTTAAATGTAGTGTTTATAAATTGCAGAAATATGCCCTTGCTTAACATCCAGTACTCTAGATACCCCTTTTTGGTAGGTTTACCTGTTTCAGTCAGCTAATTTGAACACCAACATGCAGAGATAATTGTTTCTCCAAAGGCATGACAAATCTTGTTCAACTGTTCAAACTTTTGGCCCACAAATGGCATTAACAGCCTTGTCACTTTCCTCATGATTTATCACTGCAGAACGCCAAAAAAGGTGAGTTAATAAACTATCAGGTATTACATAATTAATATTCTCCTATATTACTATTGCTTGTTTAATAATATTCTGTTCTCATTCTTGTCTTTTCTAATTTGTGTCCCCCTACCTGCAGTCATATCCCAGAGAACTGCAAGAAGGTTTACTCATTTAAGATTTAGCAAGACTAGGTGTCTAAGTCCTAAAAGGAAATTTTCAGGTGTTTCCAAACCTCCATGGGATCTAGGCATGCTCAAGGGTTGTAGAATTTCCGTGATATGTGTGGTCAGTCCCTGTGTCTGCAGGACAGCAGCTGGTACATAAAAGGCCAGCTGGAAACAGTGGTCATAGCCACATCTGCCCAAAAAGATGGGTAGAAGAGGCGTAGTGGTATCCTGCCTCCACCAAGTATGCGGGGTTAGTTGGTAGTTATGACATTTATGTATGGGAAAAGAGAGACCTGGCATGACCCAGGCATCCATTTCCTTCTCAGCACCATGCTTTAAGGATGCTGAAGTGGGAATGGATCTCACCATCTGTGCAAAACCATCACTGGTTTTCTTTCACCCATGAGAACAAGCACAATTCTGGTCCAACAACATGGCTTCTGGTAGGCTAAAAGTCTTCCTCCCTCTAAGTTTTGGGAACTACTGGTGTGTGGAATTCTTGCCTGCGGTGTGGTTGGGGCACGTGGACAGTGATGTTGGTGTACAAAGATGGAGGGTTGCTGCTGCCCACAGGTGAGGTTTGAAATGGCTCCTGCTCTGCTTTGGAAATAACCAAACCTGGTGCGATCTAGAAAACCTCTAGAAAAGACTGTGAATTCCACACTGATAAAAATATTTAAGCCCTGGGAAAGACTGGGGCTGAAGACACAATTTCCTGGCTGTGTACCTTAGATGGGTCCCTCAAAAGTGCTGACTGCTGTACTGAAATTAACTCTGCACAGGGAGAATTTCTCTGTAACTCAGAACTATAGATCGCGCTCCAGGTGCCCCAGAGGAGGTAGCACATCACAGAATCACAGAGTAGCTGAGGCTGGACCTCTGGAGGACATCTGGTCTAAACCCTCTGCTCAGGCAGGGCCACCTGGAGCCAGTTGCCCAGATGGCTTTTGAATATCTCCAAGGAGGCAAACTCCACAAGCTCTACAAGTTATGGCTGTTCTGAAAAGAGCCCTTTCTCACCAGGAACAGTGGTGGAATAGACTAATGCAAAAATGGTAATATCTGCAAAAGGCTGATCATCTGTGAGAAAGAACGTGTTTCTTACCAAGGATGAGTTCTGACAGAGCACCCACAGAATAAGTTGGAGGAAAGGAGAAATGGGAGAGAGAAGTACTTCTTGTCCAGCTGTTGTCAGGCTCCTAATCCTGAAAGGTGTTGAACACGCCTGATTCCCATGACATGTGTCTTGCATGAAAATGAAGGTGCATCTTCACCTTTGAGAACTGGGTCCCAGGTCGGTTTTGCAATTCTCGTGTCGAATTGTATATTCTTGTAAAATCTGCTAAAAATGGCCCCAGTGTAGTCAGTTGATCAGGATCAAAGAGGCTATTTTTTCACTTTTTTCCTCTTCAAGTGTAGTCGTGATTAACAGTGTTAGCTACAGACTGTTTTATTCCCTTTATGAGATGTTTCTACTCTCTTTGCCTTGATTCACTCTAAAGGACCTACTTTCCTTTTAAACTGTGAAAGACCAGGGAGCAGATGCTGTCAGTTGTGAAGGCTGTTGTTTATTGCCTGTGAATGTAGTTTGAAAATCTGTGGTCACCATTAGCCTTGAGCCATTGTTTGGTTTTGGTTTTTTTTTCCTCCACTGACATTTTCTATAAATATATTTATAATTTTTTTCTTATATTTTAGGTTTGCATGGCAGCTGGTTTGATGTATGTTTAATAGCGCTCTCTCCCTCCCAGCAAGGGCCATGTGATAGCTTCTGCCTGGTATTTAGTTGTTTGGAAATGCTATTACCATACAGGATATTGACAGCTGTCAAAAATCCCCTGTAGAGCTAAATCTGTACAGATGCCATTGGTCCACTGTGTATCGCTATGGATGGCAGAGAGAAATAGGAATAGATTACAAGCCGTGGTAATAAGTGGCTATAAATCGTATCATCAAGGAAATGCATCCCTTCAGATTCAGACTCTGAGATGTGTTGATGATTTACGGCTTTCCTGGAAGCTGTGAGAATGACGTACTTGGGAAGGATATTGGTTTGTTGATTTTTTTAATTTTTTTTTTTTTTTTACCACAAGCAGCCATGTTCTAAGATCTCTTGAAAAAAATTGCCCTTTTCCATTGTTA
>JAOXJK010000012.1:34111676-34142041 GCA_025774025.1 Xenus cinereus
TGTTAACCCACTCTCAGTGATGCACCAGGAGAGTTGGGATTTAGTGACTTTCATGCCAGTAATCAAATAGGAGGCAAAACCTCCCGTACTGGTTGGCTGGCAGTTTCATGGCTTTTTTTTTTTTTTTTTTAAAAAAAACTGTTTTAAATTCAGTTTTACCTCCTCTGAGGCATGTTATAGCCTGAATCATTCATTTTTACAACTCACTCATCAACTCTTGCTTTGTTCTGTTTTCAAAAGAAAAAAGTACCTCAAACTTTGATAATTGTTCTCTGATTATTTTTATTTTCAGAAATTGGAAAGCATAATATTTCTCTGGCTTTTTGTTTGAGTTGTCTGTTATGCATATCCTGTGGACCTCATTATGTGGAAATCTTACAGACCTGAAGTGTGATAAAAATATAATCTTAAACTTTAATTTGGGTCTCCTCCTCTATCTGTTGCATTCACATGAGGACCAACTCAATGCTTGTTCTCGTCAGGCCTCCAAAATGATGCTTACATGGGACTTAAATGGCTTTAAAAGTATTCCTATAGTGTCTAGTTCTTGGACATTCCCTTCCTTGGTGTGAACTTCATCCCATGTAGCTCACTTCCAGGGTTGTTCCTTGATCACTGAGAAAGGTCTGTGGCTTAGATGTCCCACAGTGACTGACCCTTATTTTGAATGTGTGTAGTTGCACCTCTGGTGTGAGAGTTTGGTGTGAAAAACCTGCTACATACCATGATGAAGCCAGGGGGTTGAAGTGTTTGCGATTCAAACTACCGTTTTCTTCCAACTTCTGCTGTTTGTCTTCTGTCCATACCCTTAAGTTTTAAAAAAGTTTTCTGCTAACCAGAAGGGAACCCTGGGCTTCAGGCAGAACCTCAAGAGATTTCAAGGTGGAAGACAGTAATCATTAATTAACGAGTTGATGACCAACCGATAGTCTTTTGATAATAAATTCAACTCAGATAATAATTTTTCAGATGTCATTTATTGTCTCCTGACATTAATCTTACATACTTGTATTTGGGTACCTTCTGCTGAATGTCTCTGTTACATCAAACCAGTTAAATCAGAGAAGGCAGACTGTGAAAGAGAGAAGAAAACTTTGATTCTTCCCACTGAACAAGGTCCTGAGAGAAACGTTCTCAGGAGAGGCTGCCCCCAAAGACAAGGAGGATTCGTGCTTTTGTGTAGCCTGAGAAGTTTTGCAGTGATTTAGTTCAAGTACTAATCTATAGGGATCCAGGTAATTTTAAGTATCATTGCAATGTATGGATGGGGCATAGGCAGAGGAGATTGAATAGGACTTCTTGAGGGGATAGTCAGGTGGGAGATGGAGCTCTGACTTCCCTGAATAGGAGCCCCTGGCTGTTCCAAAACCATGCATTTTGTTGTAAAGCACATCCCAAACCAACATGGCTGGGAGTTGGGGGCCCCCCGCGCAATGCAGGGATTGATTTCAGGCTGTAGGTTGGTGACAGGTTAAGTTCATTTAAGTCTGGGCCTCCTCTGAAATGGCTGCTTCTACCCTTTGCCTGCCTACCTGTTTCTGCTCCTTTCCCTGGGCCAGCCTTGACTTATGGGCATCTGTGCAGTGAGTTTAATTTGTTCTCAGTTAGCCAGCAACCTTATTTTTCAGGGTTGATTTTTCAACTGCCTGTCAGCTGGTGGACCTGGCCGGCCAGACATTGTGTGAGCAGGGGCGCTGGCACAGGGCAGGAGCGTGTGGCTGGGAGCAGCTCTACCCCTTCTGGTGACAACACGGGTTTAGATCATCTCCATCCAACCGTGAAAGCGCACCAGGAGGGGGTAGACCGATCTGCTGGACTGAGAGCCTTGTCAGGTGGTGAACAACGAGTGTGTTTGGACCTGCCTTGTTAGCTTCGGCAGCGCCGCTCACCATGAGAACAATTGCCTTGTGTGGGAGAAAGAGAGGGAACAGATAGTGCCACTCAAAATAGCCCCCTACGTATTAAGTCTGTAAGCAGTAATTTTCCCCCCTCTGAACGCCCCTCCTATACCACTGGAAAGCTTTTTTTCTTTCAATTAGCTTTGCCCGTGAGTGCTTTTTAACCATTTCTGCTGCTGTTGTTGTCAGGAGGGAAATCCCAGACCTGGGCCACTCTGGTAACAAGCATTACAGTGGTAACTGTTGGGTGAACTTAACCGAGTCACGATTAAGTTTTGATCAGTCCCATTGTGTGATATTTTTAATAAGGTTTTGCACTTTGTGTTTTAGCTTTCTTCCTAACGTGCTAATTTAAAGGCAGAAAGTTGCATCTGTAAATATTGGAACGTCTCCAGTGTTTTTTGCCACGCTTCTTTACCAAAGCTTACTGAAGTTGACACTGTTAAGGTCAGGGCTTTTTATGCTTAGACAAGCATAAAATAATATAAAAATAGCATAAAATAGTGGCTTGAAGTCCAAACACTATTTGCTGGGAAATATTTCATCATCAGACCCTTGAGTTACGAGTATTTTCTTAACATCTTTCTCCTGTTTCTTCATATGTGCTTCTATGACCAAATGGAGTAGTTGGCGTGGCTCTGCTTACTTCACTAAACGTGAACAAGCAAAGCTGTATTTGAAGCATTTTGCAGAGTGTGTATTCACAGATGGGTGACATGCATTATTAATCTTGCTTTAGGGACAGTTGTTTGGAGCTCGAAGCAGCCGTATGGACAGGCGTGTTTGGCAGTAAGGATGTTCGACTCCAGCCTGGGAAATGGAGTAAGGGCAGAGTGACACTGGCTCTGCCCTCACTGGGACTTTACCCTAAGGTAAAGAGCAAACCCCAAGTGTAGATGAGTAAATCTGGATGTTAAGTTTGCTCTTAACGCGTCTTGTGTTTGTGTCGTTGTGGCTTATCTCATCTGCATTTGGGATTTGCTGCGTTGCTGGGTTCACCTGAGGTTTCTCGCTGTAGCTGCTGGAGTCCACCACAAAGTACAGCAGTACTTTGACAGATATTTTATGATCCTTAGCTGGAATGCCCACGCTCTGGACAAGGGCAGTGGTAGCAGAGGCGGTCTGCTGGGGTATTTAGTGTTGAGTGAAGAAGACTGAGGTGCCATGCTCCTCGATCTTGGATAGTCAGGTGTTTTTCAGTTATTGAAATCTAACCAACACCTTTCTGTTTTCGCTTCAGGCAAAGAGCAACAGATGATAAACAAAATTCCTTAGACTGTAACCTATTAGGCGTTTAAGGCTGTTCACTTGATGTGTTTGCATCTCCTTACTTCAGCCTACATGCCTGGACAGTCTGGAGCCTTCAGAGTGTATGTGTGTATGTATGTATGTTTTCTGAGTTTTACATAATATGCTAGTGCCCGAAACAAACTTACTTGGTTTCTTAAATGTCTAAAATGCATCTTTGAATACTTTGCTGCATTCAAATGTGATTTTTCCACATGTTCTTATGTTCTTTTCATTTCAACATGTGTGACTGTGTCTGGGGCAAGCCCAATACTGCAGTCCGAGGTTCTGTAGAAGAGATGGTGCGTGAAAGAGCTGATGGGCCACATTAATATCTGCCTTGTTTAGCGGGGAACGTCCAGAAAGCATTTGCATGGTGGTCTTTGCACCCGAGCAGATCTGCATGAAAGTAGGTGGCCAGCCACCAGTGCTAAAATACTTAATATTTAGGTCTGTCTTGAATATCTGACGACTCAGCTGAAATCCTGAAGTTCCTTTCTGTAAAAAAAAATTAAAAGAAGATAGATAAGATTTTTTTTTCCCAGTGTTATAAATATCTTCATCTCCTTCCTTCTGTATATCTTCCCCCCACCCTCCTCCCCAGAAGATGAAAGATTTGAGTAAAATTAAACTATTCATTAATTTGATAAAGTTGGAAACTGACTGTATGTCTTGGTTTGCCATTGTTAGAAAAATCTAGGACCCTCAACTGAATTTAGCAGTATGAATTTGAAAGTACTACAAGAATTAGCAGTCTCGAACTTGTCTGTGAAGGCTGCAAATGAACCAAAAGAGGTCCTTCCTTGCACAAGATGACTGTTACAGGAAGCTTTATTCCCAAAGGTTTATCTGTGCCCAGAAACATAGAAAAAGCAAAAGAAGAAAAATCCTTTGGCTGCTAAGCAGTAGACCACATTTTTATTTGAGCATCTGGCCGAACTTCAGACAGTTGGAAGAAGGGAAGTTGCACTGGGGGAGGTATCATGGAATACTTGCCCAGTTCTTCTTCTGTGTCGGAGATATCTGCTGCTCGTTGCTGTAGGAGCCTGGATGTGGGGTAGATGGTTCCTCTGTCAGATCCAGAGCGGCTGTTCTTATTAAATATAGCTCTTCCAACAAGATGTTACAAACCTAGCTAATGTTGCTCATATGCTGCAGGCTTTAAGAAGTGACAACTCCTAGAATGTGCCTTCCCCCAGAAGCTGTTTGATAGAAGCAGCAAGCAATTTTTCTGTGGGTGTTTGTGATGCTGCTGTGACTGGTGAAATTCGTTACTGGCTGTCCTCGTCCTGCAAATTTTTTCACAGTTGGAGTTTGGTCAGAAAAAATCTCGATCAGCTCTGGACCTGACTGTTTACAGGCTGTGGTTGTTACTGTCCTGCTTAGGTTTCCCTTATTAAGGATAAGGGAGAACTGCAAATGTAGATTTTAGTAGAGATGCTCTGGGTCGTGGGATGGGAGATAAAAGCATTGAAAAAAACGTAACAAGTTCAAGAATATCTTTGCATAAAGAGACAAGACCATAACCAGGACAGGATAGGGCTGGGAGCCGCTGGCTTAATAGATCAACAGGAGAGTTGGTTTCAGAACAAATACTAACAACAAGAAAGCTGTCAAATTAGAAGCTGTGTTTGCTTTATGAAGTGGCAGATAACAGCTGAGAGGCAAGAGAACTGTATTCATAGAGGCAGGCTCATTATGGGAAGGAAATAAAAGATTGAGCAAGCCACTGCTGATTCTCATTGCTTTGGGTGACTCAAAATCCAAGACCTCCGCAGCTCGTATGCCATAATCTTGCCCTCCCCTTTCCCTCTTGAGAACATTATTGAACATGTGAGGCAAAGATTTTATTTAGACTCCTCCTGAGATTGAAATGTGTTGACAAGCTGAATGTGTCAAGGATGCTTACATATGCTGTTGCCTAATAATAACAACAGCTCAAAACCACCGTGAGGCTTTTTTGTCAGGCTTGTAGCTCACACGGAAGACTTGAATGACATTGCTCACTGCAAAGTTGTTGGCATCTCTCCTCAAGAGTGACTCGCTTCCTGCGCCATAGCCAGGCTTGAACCACATCACATATTTTCAAAACAATTTACAGATCTAGGATTTGGGTATTTGTTCTTTTATTCAAAAGATTGAACAGTCTTTCCTTTTCTTTTGCATGTTTGTGTTTTTCTCTCTCTCTCTCTTTTTTTTTTTAAGGTAGGATGATATCTTCATAAAAGAAAAGTGTGCTTTGCAAAGTTTTCTGTTTTCACTTTTTTTTTTTTATGCAATATAGAACTACTGTGAAGCAAGAGACCAGAAATCCAGCCAGAATGGTTGCCATCAAAGCAGCCTGGAATCGAAGAAGGATATAGACTCCAACAGCTAAACCCACTGCTTCTACTATTTCAGTCTGCATGCTGGCTTGTGCATGCCAATTATGTGAGTGGAATTCAGGGAAAGTAACTTTCCCTTGGCTTTTTGGAAGTCAAGACTGATTGGTGCAATTAGCAATTAAATGCATTATCCCTTAATTGCAAACAGCACCACAAAGGCTTGAATTAAGGAATTCTTTAAATGTTAGGGGGGAAAGGAATTCTTTAAATGTTTTTTTGACCTCAGCCCTAAAGTTGTGGGCACAGAGGACCTCCACCGTGCAAAGGGCTGTGGGGCTGGGAACTTCCTTTGTGTCCCCCATAGCATTTCTTCTCTTCGGGTCAGTGAGATATGTGAAGCCTCACCCTACGGCCGAGCAGAACCAGCATTTTTGTTGCTCCCCACACCTGGTTATGGCTCTTGGAAGTGGTGATGGATATCCCGACTGTTTTCCATAGTGGAAAATACAGACAAGTGAAGCTTTTCACACCTATTTCAGTCCTGTGTTTCCTCTGGACCATTTATTGCCAGATTTGAGTTGCATCAATAAAACCTTGTTGGACATATTTAATTGTGATAAATTTAAGCAGATGAAGTGCTTCAAATGATCCCAGTACTCTTGCTTCTGTGATTTTTTTATTTTACTTTTATGTTTTATTTTTTAATATTCTTTTCCTGTTCCTAGACTCAGTGGAGAAAGCTAAAAGGCTAATGTTTCAGATGAGGCTGCTCTGAGATGCACTGTCACCTGTGTATTGGGTCCTTGACTCCATAGACTCTGGCTTAGAAAAGTTCTAGAAAAAAAGTCTGCTCTGGCTGGAAATTTTTTTTCTAATGTGGCTGCAGCTAGAGATTAAGAAGGACCTGCTGCATGTGTCTCACCATCAAACTGGGATCAAAGGAAGGAAAGCTAATCTTTAAATGAGCAAATGATCATTTGTGTATCAAATTATTAATTGATTTATATCAGCATTGTACATTATCAAGCTATATATTCAGCCTTGAGGAAAACAAGCATTAAATGATGGCTGACATCAGCAGTGTATCAAGGTCCCTTTTTCACTTACTCCACTCTGCTGTTCAATAATTAAAAAAACCACAAAACCAGAGAGGCTTCATCTGAACAAATGCACTCAGCATGGGACATCTGCCCTGTTTGCTCTTCAGGCATTTTGGCAAATTGTGCTTTTTTAGTGGCAGCAGAGGGATTTTGGGGGTAGAGAGGAGAGATGGGAGGAAGGGCTCAGCCTCTCTGCCTGCTTTGTCCGCCCCAGTACAGATGCTGAAACTCACCTACACCCAGCTCTGGAGAGGAATTGGCCCAGGTCCTTGCAGACTCCAGGGAAACCTCGCCCTCTCTTGTGGGCTACCAAGTTTGACTCTGTCTTTTTAACATCGTGAGTAAGAGCGTGGCTCTGAAAGTTTCAGGCAAGATTAAAATCCTGATGATGTGCAAGGAACAAACCATGGGAAAAGTCACGACAGAAAAAATCTTTTCCAGATACATATTTTGAGATCAGGATCCTGTCTGTATTACCTGATAGATATTTGCTGTTATTACTCCCAAATAGCTTATTTCCACAGTGGAAACAAGCCATTTGTTTTTGGCTAGTTCTAGTTTGTGTCAAGAGGATGATTCAGTAGAAGAATCTAGCTCTTTTGCCACTGATTTACATACCTGGTGGGTTTTATATTTCTATGCACGGTTTTCATCAGGATTAAATCTTTTAAAACCTGTTTGGCACCCAATTACCTAGTTGCATGATGATGATCTTGTAGGCAACTTAGTATCAGTAAGCCAGAGGAAGGAACTGGCTTATCAGCTGTGCTGTATCATTTCTTCAACTTTTTGGACTTGAAAAAGAAATAATCAGTTAAATTACTTCCCTAGAAATAGTAAATATAGCTCTGCAAATTGCATCTCTTATATCTTAAATTGTGTTCAAAGCCTGGCATTGCAAAATAGGGGGGAAAAAAGTGTTATTTCATGAATGTAGCATTAACAACAAGTATGGGAAGCATGTTGGGCAGATGCCAAGAGTAACAGTCAGGTGGATCGGCGCAATGAAGAGTAGATACTGTACTTCCTTTCCTATGAAGGAAAGGAAGCTATTTCTCCCTATTTCTTTTATCATAGTAATCAGCCTTTATACTTGTTAGTGAACTGTAACGAGTTTGAGACGTCAGTAGGAGTTTATTACATTTATAGCAGTCAATGCCTTTTTTCCCATTTGCTTGTTTGAAAATGGCGTCTTTGTAGGACATCTCACCTGTCTGAATTTCTTTAAATAAACGTAATATAGGCAGTTGAAGACATCGCTGGTAATGAATGTTAGATAATATCTTGGATACTGCAGCATAAATTGTAAGATGACTATATTCTGTCATGATGAATATTAGATAATGATACCTTATCCCTATAAGAATAACTTATTTTATTATTCAGAATGATCTTATGAGCTCTTTGGATTCATGGGAAATAACTTAGTAGAAACCATAAACTATTCAAATTTCACTGAATATTCTAATCACACTTGCATCATTCTCAATTATGAATTTGGGGGACTGCCAAAAAAGAGACAGAGGCAGTGTATAACAGCTTTCCATTAACTCTGTACTGTTGGAGGGCTGGCACCGTGTGTGCCCTTGTGTTGTGAGCTGGCTTGGATGTTTTCTGTTCCCAATGTTCGCCTTAGCACAGCTCTTCCAGATGTTCCACATCGGGTACTGCCCAGCTGCAGGCTCTAGATTTATCCCTCAGGAAGGTTTTTTGCATGTATTTGTTACTTAGAGTGAGTCAACAAAGTTGCTTGCCTCAGCGGGGCAGCAAGTCTCAGATCATCCCATAAGATGGGTTAAAAATGCTCTGTCAAAACCAGCCTTGGCTGAAAGCTATGATACTTCTGTCATGGTTTCAGCTGGGACAGAGTTGACTTTCTCACTAGCAGCTAGTATAGTGTTATGTTTTGGATTTGGGATGAGACTGGTGTTGATAGCACACTGGTGGTTTTGGGTGTTGCTAAGCTCTCAAGCCCTTTTCTGCTCCTCACACCACCCCACCAGCGAGCAGGCTGGGTGGGGGGCACAAGAAGTTGGGAGGAGACATGGCTGGGACAGCTGACCCCAACTGACCAAAGGAATATTCCATGCCATGTGATGTGATGCTCAGCATGGAAGGAAGAAGAAGGAAGTGGAGACATTTGGAGTTAAGGCATTCTGTCTTCCCAAGTAACCGTTAGGCATGATGGAGCCCCGCTCTCTTGGAGGTGCCTGAACACCTGCCTGCCTGTGGGAAGCGGTGAATGAATTCCTTGTTTTGCTTTGCTTGCCTGTGTGGCTTTTGCTTTACTTATCAAACTGTCCTTACAACATAATGTTTATTAATGAAGGGATGTATTTTTTACCTTGGACAAAACCAAGAGACTCGCAGCAGTGTCAATACAGGTTGCACAGTCGCATTGTGAAATCTCCTAAACTTCAAAAGAGCTGGTTGGTGGTTTTTTTTTTTTTACTACATTAGCCACAAAACAATCAGGAGGGCTCTAGTTGTTTTTGCAGCAAAGCAGTGTAAGAGGTTTACTGAATAGTAAACAAATATATTACAAAAGACAGTAAGTGATGCTGAATGCTCAAGATTATAGAGTAAATGATGAGAGACATTTGTCTGAAGAAAGCTGGTTAGGTGCAGGCATAGATTTTAGGGCTCTGGCTGTAGACAACCAATTTGATGAAACAAATCACAAGCAATGTCCACAAATTCCTTTCTAAATATACCTTTCACATAGTCATGGATATGGAGAGATATATATGTGTGTATATATGTATCCCAAAGGAATTCCACAGAGCTCCTTCCACTGTGGGTGACAATTCTTGCCGTTAGCTCTCATCCTCTATGTTGAAATTTCAGGGATCAAGTCTTGGAGGCTGACATCAACTCCAGAGGATTTCTGTTCTTAGACTCCATATGGAGAGAGGAAAGGTCTCCAAAACATTTTAGAGCCAGGTCTTAAACCCATTTCAGCTGGGCAGACCTGTCAGATTTTGCTCCAGGCGTGTTTTTTGCTTAAAAGCTTACCTGGTCTGCATTGTCTTAGATAAGCTTGCTGGGTACATATGGAATATACAATAATGTGTTCAATGCCAGATTTTACAACATGGAATTTTTTAAAGGTGGGAGAAGCATAATAAATTTTACCTTCTCAATAAAGCCTGAGCTCATGCTGGTTCCCTTTTGGCAGACTAAGGAACACTTTCTTGAGGTAAAATGTCAAAACCAGTATTTTAAACTTGGGCAAAAAATTAAAGCAAGAGTAGACGTTATGGAGAACAAGAGTAAATGTTGTACTTTTTTATGAGGTCATAAAAACATGAAATTCCCCATATGGAGACTTTTTTTTTTTTCTGTGATAGCTCTAGGGGGAAATTTCTTGCTGGTTTCCTTAGCAGATTTTGAAATAAACAGCAGTCTGTGCAATCTTGTTTTGCTGAAGGACCATGAAAAAAAAATCTTCATCAGTTGCATTTTCTTAATTGGAGAAGAGAAGGAGAAAGTGGAAGAAATCTTGGAGGTACTCTCTTCATGTTCAGGTCATTTAGAATTACATTCCATTAGGCACTCTCAGAAAAACTGTGCAGAGAAGAATGGATTTTTAAATACTGAAGTTTTTATCACTTGCTATATAGTTACATATGTGTAGCACTGTAGTTATATAGTGATGGCTGTGTGCATGTGTGTATGTGCATGTATGTCTGTGATGGTGCAGCTGTATCTCTTGTTTCGAAATGGCTGCCTGAAAAGAAGCTGAATTTGTAATCCCAGAGCCTTTTTTTTTTGGTGAAAATCCTTGATTAAACAGGGCAGGTACTTGAGGAATCTGTAGGGCAAGATGAGGTGGCATGAGATTAATGAAGGTCTGCTGAGCTGTAGAAAACGTTGAATAGTTAAAAAAAAAAAGGCAAAGGCAAAGATACATATATTTAAACTGCACACAAGTCATACAAAAACATTTGGGAAATAAATTGCTGCTGCCATACCAGAGGAATAATATTTACGTTATGCCATTTAATTCACCTCTAGATTCCCAGTGGCTCAGTTTGGGTCCTTAGAGCTGGCTGAGGAACTTCCCACATCACGATGGGGGCAGGCCATATCAAACCAATTTTTACTAAATCATGGTCCCTGTAATTCTGGTTCAGCTGTGCGTATTTCCACAGCGAACCAGAGCATCCCAGACCCTGTGGTGGTTTCCCTCAACTACCAGAGGCTCTAGTAAAGAGGCAGTTCTTATCTGGAGACTGATGTCTTGGTGTGTTGTATTGGAAGGTGTTAATGAAGGTGCCTAACATCCCTCTCCTACTAATCCCTGGAAGCCTATGCTTAATCATGATCTTGAACATCTAGTCCTAATAAAATGCAGCATTTTCAGCTGTATTTTCATGTATTGTCATGTAAAACTTTTGTTAAAGAGGAGGTGCAAAACCAGTTTTACAGAAAATGGCTTCATTCAGCCTCCTGAAAAAGTCTTGATTAAAATTGAGTAATGACAGATACGCAAAATTTTTACTTTTGTGTGATAAACATATGTGTATTGAATCACTATGTCGATGGGGATTTTGCACAGGCGGTTTTCCAGATGATTTTTAAATCACTTTTCACTGATAATGACAAATAGAGTCTCCGAGGAACGCTGCGACTGGCGGGTAGAAAATGAAGAATGCTCTAAGCACCAGGTCAACAGATTTCTTTGTGAGTGTTAGTAGCAAAAGAAGAAAGATTGTTGCTCAGACTGCTAGTTCGTCTTGACGTAAGAGAAATGCTCCACAATCCAGTTAATTCGTATTTCTGTGGTTTACAGATAAGAAAATTAATTTTTGAGAGTTCAGTGATGGAATCGAGATCAAATTTACCATAGCCTATGAACTGTAGTTCAATTTGGCCTTGTCAAAATATTTCATCAGTATATACATAAGGAAATGGAAAACTCAAAGGTTTCAGACCTTTACAATCAAACAAGGACAAAAGTTTGACTCTGCCTCACCTGGTGCTTTCTTCTGAAAAGCAAACAAAAGCTACTGTGATGTGGGGCTGGAAGTAGAGGGGGATGTATCTGAGCCTGGGGGAGGAATTTGTGTGGTACGAATACTATGAGATGTGGCACTTGAGAAAGGCAGCGGTGGTGAAGTGCTTTATGGCCACTGACGTATTTGTCACTGGTAGGCCAGTGGTTTGCTGTGTTTTTCTTTTAATCTATGATCCAGGGAAAAGCAGATGAAATCAAGCTGTGTATCAGAGGCGTGACACCCTCTGCTTTAAAGAGCATCAGATTCATAGCCTGGAGTCTTGTCTCTCTTAAGGGATGCTCTCTTTCACAGTAATGCATGCAAACAGGGAGCACTCTTGGGACAGTAACTGCATCCTTCCTTACTCCGGCAGAGGAAATGTTTCTCCTTGAGAAACCCCAGGAAAAAAAAGGTGCAGAAGACAAAGAAAACAGAGAAAACATCTTTTCTCCCTAAGGCATTAGAAGTGTGCAATGGGTTGAATACCAGCTATGCGTTTAAAAAAGAAACAGATAAAAAATTCCAAACCCTAAACTTTCCTATTGATTACTTATGAATCTTGGTGATAAAGATGCTTTAGCACAACTGGGACAAAACACTGCTGGAAGAGCCTGCAGGATTTTTCTTGAATGGCCGTAGATTTGTCATAGGTACATTCAGAAATGTAAATCCTACCTAGTTCCTTCTGAAATTAGATCTGGTTTATGCTTTTCAGGGAAAGCCATGACCTTGTGGGAATCCTCAAACTCCACTGAAGCTTTACTGTGGTCTTTGTACCCTGAAATGATGTGGCCAAAAGACTGTGGAAGATTAATCTGAAAAATGTCCACAGGCTGATGTGGAATCAAATTATACACACTGAAGCTGAAGAACAAATCTGTTTGCTAAAATGTGCTGATTTGTATGAAACATTGTCATTTCTAAGAAAATTTACAGAGCAATCTCTTTTTATTCTGTGCTGTATAATAGCTTCTCATTTTTATTCAGGTCTTGAAAATTTGGAAGAAAAGGGATGTGCTGAAAAATAGTATGACAAGGCAAGTTCCCTTGACAGTGAATGTAGGAATTGACTTGGTACACAGGGGCCACTCCATCTTTTTAATGCTTTTTTTTGTTTTGTGGGGTTTTTTTGAAGGGAAGAAGATAAAGAACACTATTTAAATATTTATGTAGAACAGATGGTTAAAAGACAATATTCCCAACTTGTAAAAAATAAAATAAAATATAAGCCATGTGTTTTTTATTTTTTAAAAAAGGAGAATTAAAGATACTTGAAGCAAGATTTGGACATTCAATCAAATAAGTTTAATTTCAGGAGATTTAAACACCTTCTGCTCCTGCTGAAACTCTGTTTGTAGAGCAGATAATCAGTTTGCATGTCTCACTTGGAAAATTTTAATTAGACTTGTCAAATGAGGCAGACTATGGTATTTTTGCTCTGGCTGAGAAGTGCATTGTTTAATGAGTACTCCCAGTGATTCCAAGGGAAGCTGTGGGATCAAGCTGTATTGCAAAAGTAATGCAGTCTATCTCAATACAGTAATTTACAGTTTTGTGCGCAGAGATCATGAGGGAAATGAAAAAAAATGAGGGAAAATAGGTAATGTTGGAGAAAAGCCATCAGTCTGAGCTAAGGCAGGGAATCAAGGAGAGAGGTGTGATGCAAACATTTCATCTCAGGATATTGGTGGTTGCAATTACTTACTTGCTATTTAAAAACAAAAACAAGCCCCCTGGAAATAAATGCAGAATTAAATTGGAATGCTTTGTCTTCATGAGAAATTGAGGAATGGAGAAACAGGGGCTTTTAAATCTGCTGCTGAAACTCAGTAACTTCTCAGGAACTCCATTGAAGCTTGCCGTGGTGCTGTGGTGTCGGATGGGTTGTGGCAGCTGACCGAGGCGTCGCGGTCACCCACTAGTGTGAGGTAAGATGTGTTATCTAGGCTTTCGTGCATTTGCCAGCTCATGACACTATGAAGTCATGTTGCCTCGGTGTGTTCTTTGGTCATGGTTTGTAATTGTCTCAGTGGCAGGAATAATATTTTTTATTTCCCTTCGTTTCCACAAGGTATATATCTGTGTTCCTCCGCTAATTTTCCCTCACTGTGTTTCTAGGGCACTACTGTGGTTCCCTCCCATCAGTTGTGTTTCTAGAGAAGTGCACTGTGAGGGATGTTGTGAGTGAGAGATGATGTTCTGGGCACTGAGAGTCCATCTGAAACCTGCGCTACTTACGGTACCTCCAGCTTCTTGTTTTTAAGGCTCTTCATCCCATTTTTTGTTTCCTTCCAGTCCATGTGACCGTGAAGTAAGAATATGATTCTCCCTTAGTTTCATATTGATTTAGGCTCTGAGTTTCTACTAATTTGTGTAAAAATTAACAAAGTCTTGCATTCCTATTTCATCAGTAATAGTACATGTAAGAGGCAATAAATCTGCACAGCATAGGTGACCATAAAATTAAGCCATAAATGCAGTAGTCATCCACTGAAGCAGCAGTGCAAAGTCTTGATTTTTTCCGAATATTATTTTCTTTGTTCACTTGATTAAAAACAATTTTGTCTATATGAACCATTTTGTTAAGATACAAGGTAATGGAAATATCGTGAATGGATTATTTTTAGGTGCATCTGAGAAGCGTAAGAATAATCTTTGGTGATCTGAATTTAATGGGATGAAGGGGTGAAGATGGAGAAAGATATTTAATATGTTTTTAGAGGTAGGAAATAAAACAGAAAGGGAACGATGATACTGAGAGAAGAGGATGAATCCATAAGATGTTATTTTCTTACAGACCCGGAAGAGAAATCCTCACTGGATCAGTCTGGTGCCTGTTGAACCAGTGAATAGTCACTGAAAGAGCCTTCACAAATGATGCTTATTTGTTGGTATTGTGTTGACAGCTTCAGCGGGGAGGCTGGTGGGTTTCGAAGACTAGCCTAGCCCCACACGTACATCTCTAGGTGTCTGCTGAGGAAGGCAGTCAGAACGTGTAAGACTGCTCTGACAGGGCTACACCCAGAGAAGGTTTCAGCTCCTTGAGGATGGTGACTCTGCACCCTTGCTCAGCAATAAATCCCATTAGAATTTGTTTTCATTAAGAATGTGAATAAAGGGGACATTCTTAGGATTGGGAATAGAGACTTATAAGAATGAACTGCAGAAATTTCAGAAGAGGACAGAACTGCTGAAAAGTAACTGTAAATCCCCGTATTTTCTTATTGGTTTGGGTTTCCTGTTGCAAATCTAGTATGAGTGTCTAACATGTCTTTAACTGCAAGGTGATAATCCCGTTGTGAAAGCTCCTGAGCAGGGGTACTTGTTAATACCACTCCCAAGTATTCCAGCCCGCTGCTTGGGAGTTGAATCTTGTTTCTCAGTTTTCCACAACATTGCTTCTATACTTAAAATCATCCACCAGTGGTGGTTTTCCTGGCATGCTGCTTGGTCAAAATACAACAGTAGATATATAAAACATATCAATGTGTGACATATGTTAAAAAATACATATGTGTATAAGTGTATATATTTGTAAAATTTATGACTTAAGTAAAAGACAGGAGCCTGTTTATACTTAAGGAACTGTGTGATGTGGGGTAATTAAGGCCTAAAAATGTGGAAAAAAATTGGAATTAATGATCCTGGTATCATAACTGTTAATAAGGACATGTCAGTAGCGTGACTAGGATAGCTGAAAGCCCTAATTCTGACCTGTATAAATTCTTGTCTCTTCAAACCATTTGCAGCATCCCCATGAGAGCTGGGTGGGTGAATGACACTGCCTATGGAAGTGTCATTGGTATAAGGGAAAACTGGTAGTAGTGGTGACCAGAAAGGGAAAGGAGCTGAATATTCTGGTCAAGCCAAACTCTTACAAACCCCTAATTATTCTTGTCACAATCCAGATATATACGTGGGAGAGAAGAGCTGGGGACAGAAGACAGATTGCCTTCCCTTAAGCACCATTCCCATGGCTGCCCAGACGAGGAGACTGGAGGACCTTCCTGCTTCCTTTTCCCATCCCCCAGTATCTCCCATCAAAAAATGGGATCATGCTCTTCCATCATGCCCAGCTGGACCTTTTTCCTTCCTATAGCTTCTTCTTTCTCTGGCCTGCAGGCTGAAAGCATTGCTATCTTCGGGGTAAGGCCATTCCCAGAGCTCTGAATTGTCATGATACTGGCAGGCAGCAGCGGTGCAGGTAAGGTTTGGGTTAAAGCTTGGTGTTTTGTACAAGCTCCTTCTCATTTGTTTGTATAAAGAAGAGCTGAGAAGACGCCTAGAGCATGGTGAGTGCCATGGTGACGTGAAGAGACCCATCACAAGACCTTACTTGCCCAAGGGCAGTGTTGTGAGAACAGACGTTCCCTTGGAGCAACTGGGAGTAATCTCCAGTCAGCTCCATCTTCAGCTGAAATTAGTCATTTACTTTCTCTGAGGCTTTTTTCTTTGCTTGAACTGCCAGAAACTGCCTTTGCAGCGAGTTGAATGCATACTAATGCCCTGAATGAGATTCAGTGTCTTAGTGCTCTCTTGGATGCTGCATTCAAGATGGTCCTTTACATCCAGGTGAATCAGTGCATGCACCAAGTGGCCCAGGGCTGTCGATTTGGGTGTGGGGATGATCAACTGTGATTGTGTGGGGTTTAATGCAAGTTGCAAAGCTTGTGTAGGGTCCTGGTTGAATAACTGAAGAGCCAGTCAGTACTGATGTCCACCTCGCTCTGGCCACAGTGTGGTCAGGACCTATGCTAGGTGGTTCAGAGCTATCTTTATGCCTGCACGTAAACTGCACTCCCATGCTCTGACTGCACTGAAGACATGCTTTCTTAGTGTGGTTGACTCGATGGATAATGTTTACGCTGCATGTATGGAGTCAAACTAAGCCTGTCTGTTTTTAACTACTGTTTTATGCAGACTTTAATTGAAACAAAAAAGTGTGCTCTCCATTCTGACCAAGACCTGATCTCTTTTTCTTTAAACCTAGCTAATAAATCCACTTCTCTAATGTATGTACATCAGTGTCCTATCAGATATCAGGTATTTTCAGCCCTCCTGTCTCCAGTGGGAGCTGAATGCAAGCAGCAGACCAGGGCTTCCCCTTTTTGAAGACACATAGTCATGGCACTGAGAACAGGACAGCGCTTGTAGTATTCCATAAAGAGGAAAAAAATACACTCAATTTCAGCTTTCTTTTTTGTCTTTATAGCTAAGCTAGTATGTAACAAGATGAGTGAAATGGTGCAGTTAGTGCTGATCACTGAACGCTTCTTAAAGGTCAGGAAATGTCATCTCCTTATTCTCTGTTGTCAGTTGTAAAGGCTGGGTCGCTGGTTGGTGTGTGTGAGAGAGAGATAGATAGGCTTAGTTTGGGGGAAAAAAATTCTGAAGACTTCTTTTTTTCTCCTTGAGGAGATCTCTATCATCACCCATGCAAGCGTTTCAGCTAATATTGCCAAAAGCTAGGGTGGTTATAAATATATATTGCTGAAAGCCAAAAGCTTGGTGTTGTAGGAAGCCCTTGGGAACTATGTGGCCAAAACCCATCACAGAGGTCTCAGGTGAGCGTTGCCTTTGTGAATGCTACTGAACTGCAGTGCCATCAAGCCCTCATTTAAAGTCAGTCTCAATGAAGAGAGGGAGAGTTTAATTATGGCATCTTGCTGCAGAGGAGCATTAATTAATTTTCAATTGTGTTAGGTGTAATAGGATAATTTCAGAAGAGGGCTCTGCAGGGTCGGGCGTGATGGATACCAACTCTCAGGGAGTGTGGAGCAGCATCTGGGAGTGTGGAGATGGCAGAGAGCTGCTCTAGGAGTGACCAATGCTCTCAGTGAGTTTTGCTGGAGGCATCACGCGCGCTGGAGCCAGCTCCCATGGCTGGTCGGGCTGGCGCTGGAAGCCAAAGGCACAGCACACATGCTCTTATTCCCAAGCCTCTTGCAAAGTATTTATTAATTTCCCTGTTGTTTACGTCTCATTGGTGTAAACTCTGACGCGGGTTCATAATTTTTTTCATACCCAAGACTACAGTTGCCAGAGACAGTTATTAAGACTTGCTATAAAATAAAGGGGATCAGACCAGCGTGGTGCTCTTTCTTTGGCTGGGGCCATTGGCAGATGCTGAAGGGGAAGGTTTGTCCCACTAATAGACACTATGGAATAATCTTCCTAGAGGGGAAGTTGCCTCCTAATTCAGAGGAACTTCTACTTGGCTTATTCAGTAAAATACTTTAAAAAAAATTTTTTTAAAAATCTCTCATCTATATTTTAGCATGCCCAATATTACGTAAAGGCTTCTGGTTTTCTGTAAAAATGGTGTCTTTTGGGAATCCTTTAAAGATGTTTAGCCTATATGGTATCTTCTGACAGCATCTTCTCCAAGATAATCCCATGGGAAACCTTCTGCCACCCCCACGGAGTACATTACTTTTTATTAGTTTATTTGTATATCCCGTTATTTATGTTTCCAGTGAGGGTAAAGGGCTAATTTTGTGGCATTTGTTGTTTCACACCTTTCTTGTCTATTCTCTCATTAAAGATTATTTGAATATTTTTAATCTGTCCAACCCTTTGTTACAGGCTTTCTGTGCTCCTAAATGTTTTATTTGCCCTTACGGGATGGATTCTGTTTTCACTGCATTTTTTGTGAGATGGGAGGGCCATAGAGAAGCACTGTTTTATAAGGCAATGGTGTCTTTAACCTTTTCAGTAATGCTTTATGTGCTAGTTACTATATTATTTATAATTGGCTTGCTTTTTTTCCATTTGTTGCCGTTGCCTGTTTCTATTATATTTTTACTAAGCTATCGCAGTGACCTCCTGGCCACGTCCTTTAGCAAGTATATTTACATATCTCATCAGAACAGAATGCTGACTGCAGGAGATCCAGCCCCATCACTGGGATTGGACCACATGTTTCTATAAAACAAATATTTAAGTATAGTCTGCAATTTCAGAGCCTTGCAATAATACAACTAGTATCAGATCCTTATTAAGAAATTGAAAATCCAGTTATTTAACCAGACTGCTCTGAACTAGAAGAATATTCAATTTCAGACGGGTATGGGACTTCATGAAATCTGCAGCACGGTGATACTACTGGGGATTTTAATTTTTCATTATCTTTTTCTTCTGTTGTTTGGTTGTTTGCAGACTCTACTTATCAAAAGCAATGAGGAAAGAGTGTAAGGAGCTGAATTGTACTGCTAATTCTGTGTTTATTTCCGATTAAATTGCTTTCCTGTCCTTTGATTTATGAGGAAGGAGAAGCATAAATGGATGACTAAGGGATTCATCTGCATAACTCCCCTTAATTTCTGTGGCTGCTATCTAGATGAACACTGCAACAGGCTTTAAACGTCTCAACTGGTGCCCACGGTGTGCTGAATAAGATAGAAAATGTTGTCTGCTTCACTTCCGAAGAGCCTACAGTCAAAGCGAGACAGCAGCAGAGTGATACTGTGAGAATAAATTATTGTATATATATTTTTTTTTTTTCCCAGTGGTTAACAATGCTGTTTACTCCCTTTCTCTGGAACTTGTCAGAAGAGTGAGTTGTTGTTGGGGACATGTACAGAGCTGAAGACTGGAGTAGGGAAGGGACTCCATATGTCAGAAATGGAAAAAATTCCCTAGAAGGTCATGGTGGGATCTCACTGCTGATGTCGTAACTGAGTTGCTGTCATATGGCGGTAGTGCTGTGACCGCATGAAGCTATAACTCCGGAGACAGGCTTCTGCCACATACTCCCACACATCTGAAAACTAGTCATTTAATACTTCTGTGTCCCAGTGCTCTTCGAAGGTGCTTCTGGCTCCCTACCTCAGTGGTAAAGTCGTTAAACCCCTTTGAAATGCCCAGGTACTAAGCTGATGAGTGATGTACGAAGCAGTACAAGGAAGTGGGAAGGACTCCAGGTGATGTTAATGTGTTTTAGTCGTAGAACGCAGGACTTCATTTGGGTGGCAAAACAGCCCCTTCTGCCTCTTCCAATAATTAAGGGGCGAAGCATTGGCTTTTCTGAGGCTCCATAAGTCTTTCCCAGAATATAAAATAATAGCAGCACATGTCAGCTGGAAAGTCAGATGGTGCTCACTGTGGAGCGTTGAATGACTCTTCCCTCGCTGATGCTGGGGAGCCACAGCGCTACTCACGCATATAGAATGTAAATTCTCTGGGGAGAGCCTGTCTTCCTCTTTGTCCTGTAAGGAAAGCCTGGGTTCCTTTTGGGTGCTGCTGTGCCAAACACACATAACCATGGCGCTGCACAGCCAGAGCAGTCGCGCACTGGGCTCTCCCAGGACACCAGAATGGAAAAGCTCTCCAGGGTTCTTGACGCCAATCCACAGATGCTCTCAGTAGTCATATCAGAGGAGGCTTTAAGAGGTGTCTCATTTTCCACCTACCAGCTAATGAGGATGTTTGCCCCCATGGCTCTCATTGCAGTAACTGTTGTAGAAATACACCCTGCTGATGGAGCTGCTTAACATTTCCAGACTAAATTTAGGAAACAATACTCAACTTTTGTGTTCAGCTGAAGTATGTCCAAGTTCAGGATTCTCTGTAAAGATAATCCTATTTCCAATTTAGTTTTTGAAATAACTACATCTCTCTTTTTTCCTTTCTTTCCGTCTTTCTTTCTCTCTTTATTTTAAAGTATATTTATTTTAGCACCCTAGGCTGCTGCCTATTTCAATTTTACCTTCCTTTGGCTCTTTTTCTTAGTGATGGTGCGAAGGAAGCACATATTGCATTTAGTCCTTGTGCATTAGTCCTGTTTCTTTACTTGCTGGTGAATTATGCTGGCATTTCCCCCTCGAGAAAACTTGTCCAAACTACTGCAAGACAGACTGTTCACCTGTGAACATTACCTGGCTTGATGTGTCCACCGGGCCAGATTTGTGCATCTGAAGAAAAAAGGAAACAGAATCACAAAAGAAAGCAAGGAGGACAAAGTAGAAGAAGCAGATATATTTTGTGGCACAGCATTTCTGCCTCTGTTTCTGTGGCAGCGCAAAAAAGGGGAAGTTTTAAGAACTGCTTTTCCAAGATCCCTACTAGAAATTTCTTCCTTTGTCCCATGTATGTATTTTTCCTTCTTGTGGCAAGAAGAAAGAACGAATAAGCAAGCTGTGGGGTTTAACTTGTCACTTTTCCTAGCCAGGCCATCTTTCATGGTTTCAATGAAAAGTGCAATGTCGTACCTGTGTAGCCTTGTGGACTAGCTCCCTTTCATCTGTGCTGTGTGATTTGACTAAGAAAAGCCATGTTTTTATAACTATTAGCTATGGACTGTGTCTAAGAAATTATACAGTGTCAGAAGCCACTAACCAGTCTCTAGAAAAGACTGGATATTGCAGAGACGTGTTCTGCTTTTTTTTTTTTTTAACTATTACCAACTGGAACTCTAGTGAAAGTGCTATTAACATTTCTTTTCTTCTCTTGCTAGGGATAGAAGCTGTTTATAAACCCCCTTTAATCTCCCATCTTTAATAAGCTATGACAAGCTGGTGAGCTGATTGTTGTCTCCAAAAGACAAAGGCCAAACAAATTGCTTTTCTGTCACCGAGACTGGGCATTTCCTATGTTCAGATCCATATCAGAGGGTGCTATTCAAACTGCTGTGTACCTGCATGTTTCTCCCTCTTCTGCTGCACTCTCAGGCCACAAGTTGCAGGAGGAGGTTTGGAGGCAGAAGATGGGCTGAAGGCAGCAGCCCATTGACTCCAGCAGCTCTAAGTCCCTGCATCAGTGTAACACTTAAATATGTGCTTAATTTTTAGCTCCTGTAAAAGGTATCATTAACTTCTTAACGTTCGTTCTTAGACAACTCTCAGCAGCCCTTTGCATCGTTTCACACTACCCAAAGCTTAGCTAATAAATTCGCAGGCTGTGTCTGCAGGATGGGCCTCGTCGCTGGTTTTCAGGACAGGAGCAAAGCAATGGCAGAGCTTGCCTGAATGGAGGCAAAAAACCCAGGGCAAAGCCAGGGCTTTCTGACCAGTGCTCTGGGCTAGGTGCTGTCGCTTGTATTGTTAGCCCTTTTTTTTTAAGTTGAGTTGAGCTGAGTTAATGTTTATGTTTATTATACTGTCGTGCAACTAAATTCAGTCATTTGACAACTTTCATTGTGAGCCAAGTTATTGTTGTATTTCAGCTTTTGAAATGTAGCTGTTTCTGCTGTACGCTTAATAACTGCTTGGAAGATGGAAAGTCTTTACATTTTCCTTGTGGAAACAGTTGCTTGGTTTGCGGGAGGGAAAATGCATCATGAAATCAGATGTTTCTAATTGCTCCTTGTTTCAGGAGTTTCTATTGAACACTGAAAATCATCCTTAATGCATGAGTAAGCCTGATGAACAGATAGATTTTAAAAACATTGACTCAAAATAAATTTCTCTTGGAAGCAGAATAATTGTTGACTAATTCTCGTGGGAGAGATACATGAATTTCTTGCAGGCTTTTTGTACAATAGCACTTCAAAGAGGCTCAGTGAAAAGAAAGAAAGGTACCCTTAATCTTCTAACGTAGTATTGTTTATTCCCTTTTGCCATTAGGACATCTGCCTCATTAGTATTAACAAGATTTCATACTGTCCTCAGGGAGACAGGTACTTTCCAAGAAATGCCTGTAAGGAAAAAATAATTGTCCCAATGTCATAGGCTGGAGCATATGTAACCCATAAATCCTCAACTGCCATCATAGTTCCCGAGGCATTTTCTTTGGAAAGAAAATGAAAACAAATGTTCTTAAGGCAAAGTTATAGGTAACTTGAAAGAAGCCTTTCGAAGAAATTACTATTTGTGGGTAAGGATCGGTTGCAGCCGAAGGTGAGGTTTTACAGAGGGAAGACAGCTCTTCGGTTGCTGGTCGGAGGCAATAACCATGTGTTTCTATCTCAGCGTCCCCTCCTCAGTCACGCAGCAGGTAACACCCTACAGAAACCGAGCCTCTTCCCGTGGCTGCTGGGTCCCGCGTGGCGGCCAGCAGAAACGACTGAAACAACTGTACCGGCTTTTGTAGAACCCTGTGGAGGCTGGGGAGAGGGCTCGGGAAATGAAGGGAGGGCAGAGGACTCAAAAGATTTGCAGGACTTAGATCCAGATACATAAGACCGTCATTTTGGACGGCATCTGGTAATTTTGGGTGCCTCCAGCTTGAGCTGCTCAATCTGAAACACCTCGCTGGCACACAGAAAACGAGGACTCCGGGAATTACCGGATGTTTGAAAACTTTTGTCGTCACTATTTTCATAGAAGTTGGTGGCTGTCTGTCAAGGAGAGCGCAGAAGGACTGGAGTTCTGGGTTGCACACGACTGGGACAACCTCACTGTGCGGGGAGGACGGTGGAGACTCGTGTGGAGTCTGTGTCCGGGGACTCCTAAGCTGGAGTTGTATAAGGCAAGACTGTTTAACCTCACCCTCTGATTAGCGAGTGAACATATCACTCTGTGCTTCCTTTTAAATCAAAAATGAAAAACAGCTAATTAAATCCTCTTTCTAATGCTGTTTGAATTAGAAAAAAAAGAAAAAGAGTTATTTCTGGTGTGTATTTTTCATTAATGCTATATCATATAATGTAATCTAAACAACTCTCATAGCCCAACCAATCCATTTTGCTAATTGTCATAATAGGAACATAAAGGCAGTATAAATATATAAGTTAAAGCTCATTTGAATCTTTCTCTAACACCCCCTCCCCCCAAACACAGAATCCAGTTAAAAACATGAAATGTAGCCTGTTGTAATCCTGTTATAACCATTTGTGCTTTGTGCCAATGACATCTGTGGGCTAGAAGATAATGAACTTTATTCCTGTGAAGACTATTGAAATAATATTTTTCATTAGAAAACAAAAAATTTTAAATGTTAAATGAAAAATGTTAGCTATTGCTAACATCTATCTTGCATCTGCCTAACTGACTCCCTTTCTTGTCTCACATTTAAACCAAAGGTTTTGCAATGAGAGGTCTCGGGGAGTTAGTTATGAAGACCTTAATGGCCGGTCCCAGCAGTCGGCGTGAGACACATCGCATCTCAAAAAGTGACTGTCGTCATCCAGAGAAACACGAAGAAACGTAAGCCATGTGAAAACAACCAAGCGAAAAAAAAACCGCTCCAAACGCTTTTCATGTTTAAAGCAGCCTTTGGAGATAGGGATGTTTTGTTTTACTCATTTTTTTTTTTTTTCATGCACAGTCAGATTTTTGGAGCTAAAATCAATTTTTAATTTCTGAAGTGCTCTTTTAGTTCTTGAGCCCATATATGGAAAAGATGATTGTCAATAGGAAATGTTTGAAAGGAGGCACATGGCAAATACCCTGCTGTGAAGACAGACAGGGCTGGCCTATATGGAATTTGCAGTTAAACTTCACCAATAAAAAAGCAGCGTGTCTTGCTTTTGTGGCCTACTAACAAGACAGTTTGCATGATTTCAGAGCTACGTTATGAGGGAAAAATACCAGAGGGGTGATTAAAATGTGATCATGATAAAAATCTTAAGGCATTTGTGATACAATATGTTTAATGAGGTTTTTTTTTTTACCACAGCTGCCCCAGTGTTCTCCTGGACCCAGCAGATGATGTGTTTGAAGGAACTGGTTGCAAAGAAATTTATGTGAATATATCTGTATCTTCCACAGAGCTTGCCAAACATTCAGTAACACAGATTTCTGTGAAACTGTTGTTACTCAACATCAAAACAAATTGATGTAATTTAGATGTATCCTGTTTGTGCAGTTTGTTCCAAAATATTTTTCATGTGTTCAATTTTTTAACAGAAATATTGGAAAAATCTTGGGTTCAAAAAAATCCCTGGAGGAGTTTTATGGAAACCTAGAGGCACCCAAGGATGTGTTTGTCCCAGTGAATTTTTAGTTATAGTTCAGTTTATGATAATCAGTTCTCCCAGAATGAGAATTACATGTAGTGAACCGTCACAGCTATAGGCTGAAGGCTATGTGATGCCTTTCTAAAAGATGTTGTTGCAGTCTCTTTCATTCCTTAGATTTAAACCAAAAGGATTGTACTGGGGGGTCTTGGTGAGTTAGAATCATAGAATTATCTAGGTTGGAAGGGACCTTTCAGATCACCTAGTCCAACCGTCAACCTAACACTGACAAAAACCATCACTAAACCATATCTCTAAGCACTATGTCTCCTTGTCTTTACAGTACAGTACCTCCAGGGATGGTGACTCAACCACTTCCCTGGGCAGCCTGTTCCAATGATTAATTAGCCTTTCAGTGCAAAATTTTTTCCGAATGTCCAATTTAAACCTTCCCTGGTGCAACTTGAGGCCATTTCCTCTTGTCCTATCACCTGTGACTTGGGAGAAGAGACCGACCCCCGCCTCTCTGCACTCTCCTTTCAGGGAGCTGTAGGGAGCGATAAGGTCTCCCCTCGGCCTCCTTTTCTCCAGGCTGAACACCTCCAGTTCCTTCAGCTGTTCCTCACAAGACTTGTGCTCCAGACCCCTCACCTTTGTTGCCCTTCTCTGGACACTCTCCTGCAACTCAGTGTCTTTCCAGTGCAGTGAGGGGCCCAGGACTGGACACAGTACTTGAGGTGGAGCCTCACCAGTGCTGAGTACGGGGAGCTTAGCAGCCAGTCCCAGCAATTCTGAGCTCTGAACCCAGGATAAGTGATGATGCCATATTCAGCATGTGTGAGGAGTCTGAGATTAGTGCTTGGGAGGGACAGGGGGTTCTGCTGCCCGTGACAGTTCTTTGATATTAACTCTGGCTTTCATGCCTGCCTCTACAACCGATACAGTCCCAGGTGACTGTAAATTCTGCTGATAAATTTAGGCATCTTTGTGCCCTGGTGGCAGTGCCAAGGTTGCTGCCATTGCCTCTCCTGGCAGGAGCCCGCTCCACATCCATCCCACAGCACAAGGGCAAATGTTTTATGATGCCCTGTCAGGAGTTAATGGAGCTTTCTGTGGTTGCCATCAGCCTCAAAGGATGAAGTTGTTCTTCTCACGATGACCTCTCTGGATGGTTTAGTGGGGCATCATCATAATTTTGTGTCCTCTTTTATCCTTATGCTGGCCCCTAAATTTCCTTTTCATTGATCTGCTTCACAGGTCACAGCAATTTGCACATGATCTACAGCAGAGAAGATGAGAAAGGGAGGCAGAGAGAAAGCCACAGATAAAAGCCTCTTGCTTAGACCAACTGTTTCTGAAGTGCATACATTTTTTGTGGATTCCACATTATAAAAGATGTTGTAGTCTCTGTCATAGTTTCTGTCAGAGCAAAACAGCTTCAGGTGTTGAAGGCCTAGTACCTCCAGCTGTTTCTGTTCACTTCCAGAGTGAAGGTTTCTTCACAGTAAAGGAAGTTCATGGTGCTTTGCTGATGAAGTTGCTTGGGCTCCAGGTGACCTCCTTGCTCTTGTGGAAATAGCCCCATGCAGTTACAGGGGTGAATTGAAAGTATTCTACCTACGCAGTGCCCATTTCTCAGTGAAGCTGTGGTTATATCATGGGAAGACGTGATGATATGTGACCTATAACCTCTGATGTTTTGCTAGCACCCATTATTGCTTAAGATTGTCTTTTCTATATGTCAGGGAAGGGAATCAGTGCCAATGATTTCTGAATACTGTAAAGAGAGCAGTAACTGGGCCAGTGGTGCTTGATGCTGACAGTCTGACTCCCTGGCCTTTAGCACCATTTTTTTAAGTCCTCAGGTTTCCTGGACCCTGCTTATCTGTCTGGACTTGGGGTACCATAAGCAATGAGCTGTGTCGCCCTGTGGAGTGCAGGTGGTGGTGGTTGCTCATCTCTTCTCATTCTCATGGCTTACATTTGATGTAACCATTGAATCTGCCTTATGGGGCATTGAGAGGTTCTTTATCCTTTATTCATTGGGGGTTATAGGAGACCAAATAGAAAGTTTGTCAAGAGAGATGAGTCGCCACACACTGAGGAGAACGGTGGTGCCACGGGCATGAGACTAACAGGGCTGGGGAGGAACCAGCACCTCATGGCTTGCATTGAGATCATTAGGTGCAGTATAATCTGGGCAAAGTCCCAATGGTGGTGTTGGTGAGCTGAAGGAGGCAGCCGGAAGAAACAGCTGCTTTTGTGTGGCTGCTGGTCGTGGAAGGCGATAACTGGATATGGGAAGAGCGTTTGGTCATAGGAGCAAGAGAAATGACAGTGCTGCCTGCATTGCCTGCAGCAAGTGCCAAAAAGCTTCTCCTTGGTACAGGTGTTGTCCCTGCTGGGCCCAGCCCAGGGTGAGAGGTGGTGAAGTATGTGGCTACATGTTGAGAATGTTCAACAGCACGACTGCTGTGGATTGCTGCGGTAGACCTACGAAATACCTCTGCACTGGGGTGTTCACTGACTGCAGGGAAATTTCTGGGTAGGATTTAAGATTTTCCCATTAAATTACCTGCATAGAACCACAAGGGAAGTTCATAAGAAAGCATGGGTTGGGTATGGCTACCTGTGAGACAACCTCTGCATTGGCATGGCTGTGTGTATTGGTGGGTTCACCCCCCAACTGCTGGGAGAAGGATAGTCATGACTGGAATCACACGGGAATCACACACTCTTGTGTGGGAGATGTGCCAGTGTGCATCGTGCTAATGAGGGGGAGTGGACAACCCCCCGTCAGCATGTGCCTGGTGCTAATGACGCTTAGGACATCCAGGGATGAGGAGCCTAAAAGGGCTCCTGGGACCCTGTAAGCACAAGTCCTCTCCCAGCCAAAGGAGGATGGGGTCAGAGCGAGCTGTGCGTTGTGGTCCATCCCACAAGTCTGCCTGCCTTCTGCAGCACCGGTACCACTGATTCCTCCTTGGGTACCTCCTGTGGCATGGATTCACCTCCTTGCTTGGGAGCTGCTGGTGTAGAACAAGAGAGGAAAAGGTCAAAGCTTGACCCTGGCCAAAACTTATATCCAAGTTTCCTGTATCCCAGTTTAACTTCAGCCACTGCCGTGGCAGACTCCCTGCATCTCGTACAATATTTCCTCTGGGTCTTTTGGAACTGAGCTAAAAGATGTGCTTGTATTGATTAATAGCATGTTTTTAAAGCTTTCCATTCTACAGCTCAGAGCTAATAAGATAATGGACATTGTGATCCAAGAATTCTTAGAAAACCTTGATTTGTACATTCTTTTTTAGAGTATTTATTCATACTTCTGTGCTAGTTGCCTTAAATCATATGTAAAGTACCCAAAGTTCTAATTTCCATTCCTGTTCCTTAATGCCAAGTATCAGATGGTGTAGAAGACATTTTGAACAAAGATCTTATCTCGGTGTCATCAGTGTGATTGGGTCACCCTAAAACAACCAGTGTTTATGAGCAAAACATGGTGGGGGCATTGGGTTGTGTTTATTCTATTTAAGCATCTAAATCCAATTTTGACATCTGTTGTGTCATGTTTAGCTTTTAAATTAAGTTCTCAGGAAAATTAATGTTACGAGCGCAGTAAGGTGATTAGAAAATTATTGTTCCCCAAGATGCATGATTTATGATGTTTTTAATGCTACGTTCTGCAGGTTGTAACAGGAGAAGCCAGGCAGAGAAGGAGAGATGTGCAGAATAAGGAGTACAATAGACATGTTAATTAAGAGAGCTTAAAGAGCATGGGGAAGAAAATTATTATTCCCCTTACTGGCATTTGATATCTTAATGCCCAGGCACTGTAAATAGGGGCAGGCTTTCCTGAAATGTGGGTGAGCAGGGAAATTTGTAGAAGAGGTACGCAGCGTCATTGGCTTCATACACCACCCCACCGGTGCGGTTTTAATGGGAGGTAGCTGTTTTAGTAACAGGAAGAAGACAGATGTTGCAGAAAGGCTTCTCCTGAGAACCAGGAGAACACCAGTCCTGGGGTAAGGTGTAGGAAGCAGTAAGTGTCCTGCCTCTGAAAGGGGTTGAACTACTGAAGTATCTTAATTGTGGGACATACTGTATAATTTTGACTTTTGTTGGTAGCCAGCGCAAGAATGGGAGAGAAAGCCCTAGAGGATTGTCTGAAACCTATCACAATAAACAAAATATCTGTGTTTCTAGGAGAATGACTGGTCTATATGTAGTAGGGTATAAAAAAGAGATTTAGACATGAACATAAAGCGTTTGCTGCTTGCCAGCTTAGCCTTTGCTGTTTATGCTGACCTGTCTCTAATCTTTGGAGACCCAGACTACAGAAAATTTTTCTTGATCAATATTTCTCTGATCCATATCATAGAGCTGGAATTGTGGTTATTTGCCACCTATTACAACTTATCTGTATACAGTACTAATGACGATATCTCAAAAATAATACAGAGTTTTAATGAATAGCTAGTTTTCCAGAATATTGGCAATAGACTTTAATAGCAAATATTATTTCCTTGCCAAAGCAATGATGCATACTGATACTGTGCACCATCTTTATGTGTTTTCATCATTGTATGTTTGACATTTATCCCTCCTCATCTTCAGAAATTCTGTTGCATCCAATAACACACATCAAGACATGGAGGGCAAGAAGTAGCAACAGTGGCAATGAAAATGGAAGCAATTATTTGTATTTAATTTTCTTCAGGGATCAATGAACCTTATCTGTCTATGCCATACAATATAGCTGAATGTTAACTTCATTTTATAAGATTTTAACTGGTACTCCAGGCAACTGAACAAACCTTAAAAAAATTAATAAATGGGACCTAAAGCAAGCCCAGGACTGGAATTTACAACAATCATGTAACAATGAAAAAAAGCCAAACAAACCCTAAATCTTAGAACAGATGAAAACGATGGTACTTTCTGTCGCTGGTATAAGAAGGACAGGAATTTGGATTTCACTACTTTACGATAAAGCAAAGTGAACCCCTAAATGATGTAAGGTAAGGTCTTGAAAAGCTCCGATGCTTAATTTAATGACCTGGAAAGGTCTTTAGTATGGACAAATAAACTACTTTTGTATAATAATTACTTATGGAGTAATTATGCATTGTAGTGAGCAATGGGCTTCAAAGCAGGTGACAATACTAATTAAATCTGCCCTCATCCCTGCGAGGTAAGTAGTAGCAGTCAAATGTTGATTGCTCCAGAATGGGCCCTGGAGATAGCAGAGGTCAAAACTTTTTATGTGGCTAAAATGATACAGGGCAGCCATGTGAATTTGGAAATTCTGCAGATATTTTAATGGACAAGATTGTGAACTTCAGTAGCCTTGGACACTTTTCAATGAGTAATTTTGCAGTGGTACCAGCTAATACTGAGATGCAGCCTCATGTTACATGTAATTTAATGTCATGCTGAGATGATACCAAAAAGGGTTGGTTCCACTATCTGGATCACCATCAACACTCCATTTCATCTCTTTGGCTTGCACTAGATCTTGTAATTAGCTGATTTTACGCAAGAAATGTGGGCAGAAGCATGTGGCCAAGGGTAAGAGGTTGAAGACTGGGAATGACAATTGCTTTGGATCAGGGTAATATCAGATCAACAACCAGTCTTCAGTGTGTGTAAACGGAAGTACAGCCTAGTTATTAGAGGATACTGAAAATTATCCTTAAATATTATCTTTGTCTTCCATGGCAGGGTCTAAGCACATGTCAGTTTTTCCATCTTGAATTTGAACAAAGGTGTTGCACAAAACTGGTAAAACTTCAGTAGGGTATTTTCAGTAGGGATGAAATGAGACAAGCTCAGTAATGAAGTCTCTTCCCTTTATCTGGTGCAACATAACAAAATAGAACAGGTGAATCTGTAAGAAATCTGTAAGATATTCACACATC
>JAOXJK010000012.1:34165125-34181012 GCA_025774025.1 Xenus cinereus
ATCCACCAGGACTCCCAGATCCTTTTCCTCAGTAGTACTTTCCAGAAGATCCACCCCTAACCTATATTTGTGCCTGGTGTTCTTCCTCCCCAGGTGCATGACCTTACATTCTTGTAGGGGAATTTGTAGTTGTTAGTATCCCCGTGTAGCATCACTTTCCAGGGAGGGCTAAGCCATCTTGGGGGCTTAGAAATCACTGAATCCCATTCTATAGCTTTATTCCTTTCCCCAGTATGCTATATCACCTCATTGGAGTGGTAGGTCACTGGTCTCCAGCAGCTCACTGCTTCAACAGCCAACTGCAGTACACCAGCAGGAGCGTGGCTGACTGCTTCTCTCTTTCTTACCATCAGATTTACAGCCCTCTGCTGATGTTTCACTGGGTACTCCAGCTCAGCAAGCCTTAGTGCTAACATTTCTGAGCCTGGTGGCAGTGCTGACCTCCTTGATTTCTTGTTTCAGGCTCTCTTCAGATGCAGGGAGTCATCCCTATGCCAGTTATACCCAGTTTTACACCATAAATAGGTAGTAAGGGCAGAAGTAGGTCCCATGGTCCGACCTCGTGTGTATCCCAGGTTGTAGGACTCTCCTAAGTTGATTTGTGTTTGATCTAGAGTACTGGCTTTTGAGCAACATTCAGTGTTTGTTTAAAAATTGCCATTTACAGAAAATGTGTTTCATAGACTGTTTTCTACCAAAACCAGATTTTGCATCTCATTTCCATTGTAAATATCTCCAGCCTTAACTCTCATCTACTTGCTTTTCTTTGTCTGCTGAGCTGAATAACCCATTAGCAAAGTTGTATTCCCTTTTAGGTACTTACAAACTCATCAAATTACCTTTTAACCTTTTACTTTGTTAACTAATTAGATTGAGTTCCTGCAGTGTTACTAACAGTTGCTTCCTCTTGTTCTTTAATCTTTCTCAGTGCTGCCTTGATCCCTCTCAGTTGTCAAAGTCCTTTCCAGGACATGATATTCCAGTCGTGATTACATTAATGTTCAGTGTAAAAGAAAGACCAGCTCCTCATCTTTTTAGGAGATCTGGAACTCCTTTTTTGGCCACAGAACTAAACTGAGAACACATGTTCCTTCCTAGGAGTTATGTTCCTGCTTGCATGAGATCTCATATTCATAAGGGACACTGTTTCTCCACATTGATTCCCCAGAGATGCCCTCCTTCCTTTGTCTCTAAACATATGACCACCAGCTGATCTTAATAGTATGTTTTTTTTCTTCTTTCCACCTTGCCAAGTGGTAAAATTTGGCTAAACATTGAACATTTGCTTTTATGTTCCCAATTTCATGAGTCTTCCTGCTGGTCTATGTATATGAAGGAGAAAATGTGTGTGTATTTTTTGATGCACAGCAACATCATACATCACCTCTGATGCATCATAAAGCACCATAAATCCCTCCATAACAGCCATTTATCATCTTAATTGTATACTTCTCACCCAGTTTTTGTGTTATCTACAGTTCTCATCAACGATGACTTTATGCTTCCTTCCGCATCTCAGGCAAAAAAGTTAACTGATGTAGGACTGAGACTGGATCCCCACTGAACCTCAATAAAACACACACATCTTTACAGTGACATTCTGGTATGTAACTGCTTGCCAGTTTTAATCTATTTAATGTGTGCAGTGTTGATTCACAGCATTCTTAATCAATGTTTTTTTGCAATATATGGTACTGACTGTATAAAATGTCTTGTAGAAGTCCAAATATAGCGATACTGTTACCTCTATCAGCCAATTTGTAATCTCATCAGAGAAAGATATCAAGTTAGTTTGACAGGATCTATTTTCCAAAAACCCCCGCTGAGTGATGATAATTATACTGCCTCTCTTTTATTCCTTATTAATTGGGTCCTGTATCAGCCATTCCTTTATTTTGCCTGGGATTGATATTAGTCAGTCTGACACTCTTGTAATTACCTGAGTTGTATCATTTATTCTCTCTTTATTTATTTATTTATTTTTTTAAATACTGGTGTTGCATTACTTTTTCTTGTCTCCTGGAACTTCCCCAGTATTACAATAGTTACTGAAAAATCAACGTTAATGGTCTGAAGGGTTTTTCACCTAGCTCCTTTTAAACTCTCATATGCTAGTTCTGAGACTTAGCTCTATAAATATGTCTAAAATCAGTAGCTCTTATTTGACGTCCTTCTGATGCACTGTTGGAGTGAAAATTGTTTCATGATTTTCTTATGAAATGATCACATCATCTGATTCTTGGCCAACTATACAACAGTTATTTATTGAACACTTCTGCCTTTTCTGGACTATTTTTGGCAATTTTATAATTTCCAGTTCCACTGTTAGGATTCCTTTTGCTCCCTTTATGTTCAAAGTGTCCTTCTGACTATTATTAGCCCTGTTTATGACAGATTTGCATCCTTTTGCTTCACTTACCAGTTTTTTTGTGTTAAAATTCCCAGCTCATAATCTACATTCAAATCTACATAATAATTCGCTTTCTTTTGAATTTTTTTTTTATTAATTTTGACCTTCACTTTTTTAATAATCAAAATTGGTCTGTAGCTGATGTGGTCTCGAACATCTCCAAATGGTCATTCACATTTTGCCCATTGATCCTTTTGTGCCCAGTGGTTTGGACTCATGAGGTCTAGCAACCTCCTTAAAAACTAATCCCAATGAATAAATGAAACAATAAACAAAATAAAAAGCCATGACTTCTGTAAATGGTAAGCTTCCAAGTGGTGGCGTTTGTCAGAGATGACCAGAACAGAGAGCAGCTGTTCGGACAAGACTACCCTTTTTTAGGGATGAGAAAACAGTTTAACTGTGTGGACAAAAGCTGTGCTGTCTTCTTACCTTCATGGCCAGAGAACTGCCCGGGATCGCTGCAGTCGCTAACACAGATGTGGCCACTCCTCCTACATGGCCATAGGTCTTTTCCTTTCTGACCCCATGAATTGTGGGCAGGCAACTCTTAAACATGAGCTCAGTGGATCTCAAAAGGCCTGACTTCCTCACAGGGACACCTCCAAACTAGCTAAAGGCTGAGGAGACACTCTGATGTGACCGTGTCCTTTCTGTTCCAGGATGGCAGCCAGAATTTATCCCTAGAAATGAGTGTGTAACTTGAAATAGCAGGGCTGTTTTGTTGGGTTTTTTTTAAAGCTTACTGTGTTTTTTTCTCTCTAACTGTTTGTAAAATGAGGTTAGCCTTGAGGCTTAATCTGATGAGGTTTCTCTGTCAGAAGGGTCTTTCTTGGTAATGAGGTAAACACGGAGGTTTGCCTTCCTCTGCCCTCACCCTTTTCCTGGAGCAGGTTCATCAGTGTCTCATGAGAGGCATGTGTGTAGGTGATGGCATCCTTTAATAAAAGTTAAATGGGTCCAGGCCAAAACCCCAGCGAAGACAGCACCTTCCTGAGCACTTGCTAATCAGGCCCAGACATTTGCCAGGATAAAGGATGCAACAAATGTTTTAGTTTTAAGAATGAAACCCAAACCCATTGAATTGTGTTAGAATGTCTGGAAGAGCTTGGAATTTCAAATAGAGTCAAAAGTGACTGGAGAACCCCGAAGGGAAAACAACAAGGAGAGCTGGACTGGTTGCTAGTGACTGATTGGGCTTGGGGAAGGGTGCCTGGGGATGCTGTCTGTCATGTTGCAGCTCAATACTGCGGGAGTCTGAACACAATGAGAAGAAAATTATCTTCATCCTTACTATCACATAGGTATTTTTTCAACTGTGTTCAATGAGGATATTTTAAACCCTTGCAAACTGCATGAGTTACACTTTTTAAAAAAACTTGCAAACTAGGTAATTCACATAAAGTAGTATGACTGACATCCAGACACTTTCATAGGCAGGATAATTTCTTTTACAGCCTGCATAGCAGTAGCAGTGGTTTTTGCATTTAGGGACACAACTTCCTCCGTATGGAAATGTACTTTTGATAAGAGTTAGCACACCTTTTTCAGCAGTGTTGTGTCTCGCTGAGAGTTCTGGAATCACTGACAGATACAACTCTTACACGAGCCCTCCCTGAATGTAAACTTGGTCCCTGAGAATTCCAAAATTACAGGGAAATTGCGGCATGCCCCTCAGAGCGACAAGGAAGAGGCAGCTCCTCATTTGGGGTGATCTTAGCTTAGATTTGGGCTGTTCAGTGATCATGCTTGCAGCGACCTGCAGCACAATCTGATCCTGGCACTGACACTGATCTCAGGAGTAGTTTTAATTTATCAAACTAAAAAAAAAGCAAAAGTCATACTGTCTCAGTTCCACCTTAACTGGAATTGAGGTGGGATATGGGTGCCTAAGTCACTGGTCGAGATTTGGAGTGTAGTCCTTTAGCTGTAGGGCTGAAAGCACCCAAAGTCAACTGGTGGCTCCATTTTGAAAGCAACAGACTTGTTAGTGCCCATCGAGTTCCCCTGCAATTTGGAGCAGTTGCAATTTGGTTAGGGAGGTGATTAAATTCCTCCTGAGTCCTGCAGCGGAGGCATGGTGGGAATATGCTGAACATGTTCACGTGCAAGTTCACTATAATGATAAAATTTCTAGGTCTGGGCCACTGCTCAAGCCGGTATGGAAGAGAAAATCAAAAAATTTCACTCTTCAACTCAGTAAGAGAGGAATTTTCTAGGGAGAGGGGCAACCCTGGCTGCTGGCTCTTGCTCACAGTGTTTCTTTAAAATATGAGAGGTACAATGTCCTGGTTTGAGGTAAAATAATTTTTTGGTATACAGAGTATACCGCAACCCTGAGGCAAGGGTCGGGATCTAGAACTCTTCACATGTTGGTGTCCTTGTTTGAGGATGACACTTGGAGTTTCCTCCTCCCTGGGAAAGCATGTTCATCCTGCTTTCCTTGACAAGAAATGAAATGTTCTGGTCCTTTGCTATCACCTGGTCTCTTACAGTAAATCAATGCCAGCCGAGGAATGTTACTATATTCCAGCCCAGGGCAATTTACTTTGGGAACAAGAAGCTTCTTTTGAGGCTCTGCGGATCCTGGGGGACCTCGCACTCATGTAGCAATAACTTCAGAGGTAGTGCACTGAGTTTCTAGTCCACGGAGAGTGTGGTATACCAAGGGATGCCTACTGAGCTCCTACAGAAGACATTCCAATATTTTTTTTTTTTTTTCTCAAATGGCGCTGCTCATTGACTTTGTTACGGCATTTGCTTTTAGTGGGGGGTGGGGCTGTATTTTTCCCTGGCAAATTAAGCTGGATTCACTGCTGTTAATGAGATGCTTGGGTACTTTGGTTATGCGCAGCACAGGCAAGCTAGCAGGTAAATATGGTTTCAGTGAAATACACCCAGAGTGTACTGGGTGTATTTCACTGACCTGTACTGACACTGTTAGACTGACCTGTACTAGCACTGTTATATCACATCAGCAGTCAAAGCTGCTGATAAATGAGACTTTGGGACTCCATCATAGGAATAATTTGCTCCTAAAAGCTGCGCAGGACAAAAAAGGCTCCCCAGTTGTATGGTGATGCCACACCATAATGACCCTGCCCCTTTCAATGGATCCTCTGCAGTACTTAACTGGACATGGGTTGTCTTACCCTTCTAAAAGATCCCTAGAAGGGCAGGGACCAATTCTATAAATTTATGACTTTAAGAAAATATGTAGACTTGGGCACTCAGCCTCCAAGTGTCTCCTTTTTGTTTGTTCCCTGTGCTATACTTTTTATCATCTATCCATGACTAGATGGGCATGTTAAGATCTTCTGGAGGCAGAAACATGCTAAAAACACATGGTTTCAAACACAGTAAACAGTAAGATTAAAGCTTCACCTGAAAATATATCTGAGGCTGTTTTTAAAATATAGCTGATGAGTGTCCTGCCCCTGATACTGGTTGAGCGGTGGGCACACTCTAATTAAACAGGCTACCACATCCTATTGCACCATATTTAAAACTATTTCCATTAGTACTTATATAGCCTGGGTGGCAGATGAATTAGTGTGGTCTTTTCCAGTAGCGAAAGCAGCTATAAGCCCAAGTTAACCCAATGTTTACCAAAGGTTTTCCCGTGTGTTTCTATATGGTTGGATCCGGGGGAGATTTTGTTTGACTCCTGCCTGTGTATTGCTGTTACCTGTACTAAAAAAACTAAATCTAAAACCTGGGAATATAAACTCAATAATAATAATATCACTATGAGAATGGAAAAGTTGTGTCGTATTAATTTTGCGCTGCAAGGTCAGCAAATTAAAAGCAGTTAATTAGTTCATTATAACGGTGAATCCACCACTATTCAATAGCACCACTGGATTGAGAAAATTACTGTAGGGATTGGTTTGATTTAAGACCTTTAAATAACAGATCTTGTTTTCTGGTTGGCAAAAAAAAAAAAATTAATTCCAGAAACTTCTGAAAAATTAGGAGCCACTATTATTCTTTGAACAATTAAGAGCATAGGAAATGCACAGAAGAGATTTCTAAGAAAATGCCAGGAAATATTTGGAATATACTTAGTGATCATGACAATTCTTATAACTGGAGAAATTTTGGCTGGTTTTACAAACATCTGTCAAGTCTGCTATGAAACAAATAAGATTTGGGGAATTGCACTGCAGATTTTGCTTCTTGAGAACAATGTTTTATTGGTTCCATTTGAACATACTGAAGTGTGCAAATGATCACAGGTTTGGCAAGTTCTTACATGCCCAGAAACAGATGTACAGATAATTTCACAGACATGCATACTTTATATGGTTGCAGACATATACTCTGGGGACAAGTACCTTTGAAAAATCACATTTGTGGGTATTCTGGATGTCTTTCCTCTTCAATGAAGTACACAAATCTGCATTGATTTCTGATGATATTTATTTGGCTAATAATACTTTGATCCCTGAGTAAAAATTATTAGTTTTGTGCCAATATGTTTGCTGTGAACGAGCACCGACTTTTCAACAGCGAGGTGATGGTCTCACATTCCCAGGTGGCCAGGAAATTGTTGGGGAGGTTGTGTAAAGTGCTGGCAAATGGCAACTTAATCACATCAGTTGCTTCAAACACATGTGGACAACAAATGGGAATGAAAGGATCAAGCTTATATGAGCAACAACAGTGGTATCTCACATCCAGACCTTTCAAAGGATGGACAGCCTGTGTAGCAGGTCTCTGCTTTGCCAGGTACATTTTGCAGAGCAAAGGCCAAAAGCTGTACCAAAACACTCTCCTGTGAAGCTGTGCTTGAAGTTTTTAAAATTATGAGCACGGTCAGCACCTGATCTGCTGTCTTCTCTGTAGACCATCCCTCCAGCTACCAGGAGAGCCCTGGTATTGTATGGGTAGGACAGCTGGCAGCATGCCACCTTTAGCTTCCAGCCTGTAGCTGGTCCCTTCATCTGACCCACACTGATGCTTCCCAGAATTTGGCTCCCATTCAAGCTTTACAGCTCTTATAAAGCCCTTTGTCTTTTCCTGCTTTGGGTGGAGGTTAGAGTTATGCATAAAGGGAGCCAAAAGTATTTAAGTTTGTTCCTTCTCTCATGGGAGAGTGTAGAAAGAAAGGCATTTCCGCAAGATCTTAAACTCAAATGTGATCATCATGATTACAAAGTGGGTAAGCCCATATTTACTTACCCAGCTTCTTAGCAGGCAACAATTAACAGGTGGGGCTACAGACAGGACAGCAGTAGGGTAAGGGGCACCATATCACTTCTTGCTCAATTGCTTCTACTTGCATAAATAATATCACTGCTAATTTTAATAAAAGAATGTATGATATTAGTAAATAAGAGCATATTGTCAGAAAGTAAGCAAAGGAAAAGAGATTAAATGTACATATATCAGCCAGAATCAATTTTCAGTCATGTCTGTTGAAGATGCGTTTTGATTTATTTTACCTGAATCTTAGTGCCTGACAGAAAGTTGTGTAAGTGGATTAAGAGGAGATTATAAGAACTAAAATTAGATAAAATAAATAATGAGTTTTAACAGTGTAAGAACTTTAGAAGGTATGTTTTAATGCTAGAGTTTGTAATCTATATTCTTGTTACGTTTGTCATATAGAAAATTAGCTTGCCCTTACCATTACAGCTGTCACACTCTTTTGCTCCAAACTGCACTGGTTGGTGGGGGAAAAAAAACAGAATAATGGATAAACATTTCTTTCCTGATGTCAGAATTATTGAACTAATGGCTGAACATGGAATTTATTTGATGGCACTCATCCATTTAGCAGGAGTGAAAAGCTGTTAGCTCAGGTACAATTGAGCTGCATAAAGCCAGGGCACAGCCAAGACCCTTCAGACATTTTTTTAGGACAGTATCAAGACATTCCCATGTGTCACTGCTCTGTGAGACCACCACAGTTGGTATGACACCAACTTAGAGTGTATGACCCTTTCCTAAATCCTGGGCCTGTTATTTCAAATGTGCTTGCCAGGGTATAAATGAAGAATGATCTCTAATATGGACAACTGTTGTGGTCCTCTGTGGTATCCAAGCCCTTGTGATGGTGAAGGGTTCTCTGTCACCAGTGTGTGGTTTGTTCTTTGGTTTCTTTGACTGTGCATGAATAGGTGGTCCATGATCTCGATGTTTTAAGATGATGGGGAGAGAGGAGCATCTCCTAGTGGGGTCTCAGTTGTGATGGACATTTATCTTAGGTGAATTGCTCTGCAGCTGCCTGCCTTTTTGTGGTTTTTTTTGACTGTAAGGACCAGTTCTTGAAGCAAGACCCTACTTTTTGGATAGCCAAAGCCAAGAGAGGCAAATCCCCTCCTGTATTACCATAGAATTAATCAATCTATCACCCCTGTTTCCAGGTTTAGATCTGCTTTTAAAAAGTGCTGCAACTTTGGCACTTCAAGTTTCCTATGCTGTGTGCCATGGCAAGTAATAAAACATTCAACACATACAAAATTATAACACCATCTGGGATAAAGTTACCTCTCAGCTGTGTCAATGTTGCAGGACAGGAGGCAGAAGTGATTCTGACTCTGCTTGGACTGTGAATCTGCCAGGAGAGAAGATGGGGGAGTGTGTGTGTTTGCGTATAATATCCCCATTTTAAGCATAAGGATGTTTTTCAGCTCCAGTGCCTTGGATGTAGATGAATTTGCTTCAGTACACATATCAGTAAGTGGTAATATTCTGTGAATGAACACACATAGCAGGGTTTTCCAGAAGCCTTTATGGATGTCTTTCTTATATCTGCCTCTCTGATTTACTCCCTGCAGGTAAGATGTGTGACAATTCTCCATGTAAGTTTGATTGGATTTCTTCAGTCCTTGGCACAATCCCATCAACCTCTGATATCTCCTATATTTCAGGCAAGTCTTTGTTGTTTCATTTTCAGGCAGAGTCACTCAGCGCAATCTTACAGTGTAGCCTGTCTGGACTTCTCTCACTTTTTCTCCTATTTCCCTCTTGAACTGGATTGAAGTCAACACATACACTGAAGTAGATAATGGCTAATTCTAGTAATTCTGGTTGTCTTTAAGTCATGACAGCTTTGCCAACTTCCTCATCTTATATGCATGAAAAATCACTTTCTTTCAGTGTAGAGAATTTGTTGTTTCTGATATAAACAGTTGATTCATTTGCTTGAAACCACTATCTTCTTTTAAGCTGCTCCTTACTAACTTTGGTGTCAGCAGTAGACGTGTTGCAGTGTTTTGATCTCCACCCTACTAATCTATCTTTGTTTTTCTGTTGTCCTGGGGGAGTGGGAAAGGGAAGAAGGTATAGCAAAACAAATGTCATTACAGTTGCAAATACTGGGCTTGGTTTTGTTGCTTATTTGAGTATCGTTGTGCTCCTGTCAAAACTGTGCATTGTACCGTGTGTCCTCAGGACAATTGCTGATGCCCCTCTGACCTTGTTGCAGCATTTCAGAAGTCTCTCTGGTTGTGTTTTGAAAAAAGAAAAACAACAACTTTCATTAGAAGACTCCACTGAAACAAGGTTTTGGTTTTTTTTTGAATTCCAGTCATATGTTGCTGTGATGGTCAGGCAAATGCTTGCAGGGCCTTTGATGTGAAGCTGTGAACAGCATTGCTTTAAATAGCAAAGAATTTATCTGTATTACATCTCGGGTCTGCAGCTCACTGTCAAGTGGCTGTACGGGAGCCATTGGTGCATCACCAGGAGTAGTTCGTGTCACCGAGAGCTGCCTTTCCCTTTCCCTGCCAGAGGGCAGGAGGTGCCACGCAGACGGCTCTGTGGCTCCGCGTGGCATCTTGGTGTCTGCGGTGTCACGCTGCCGTAGCACGTGGAGACACCCACCACCTTGGTGTGTGAATAACCCCATCTCCCCGGTACCGGTGTTGGACTCTCCTGGCGCTATGGGAAGAGGGGACATGCAGGAGCAGGTAGCTACATCAAAGCTGTAACAGAGATGGTTCCAGCGGATGGCTTCCATTCCTGTCCTATAATCCCCAGCAGAAATGCTGTGAGACTCTGCCACAGGATGCTGGTGATGCTCAAAATTTACTATAATATACAAAAATTCAACTGCTAGTTAGAAAGTTCCTAAGCCACATGGACCTGTTAGAACGGGTCCAGCGGAGGGCCACGAAGACGATCAGAGGGCTGGAGCACCTCTGCTATGAAGACAGGCTGAGAGAGCTGGGGTTGTTCTGCCTGGAGAAGAGAAAGCTTCATGGAGACCCTATAGCCCCTTCTCGTACCTGAAGGGGGCTACAGGAGAGATGGGGAGGGACTCTTTATCAGGGAGTGGAGTGATAGGAGGAGGGGTGACAGCTTTAAATGGAAAGAGGGGAAATTTAGTTTAGATATTAGGAAGGAATTTTTTACTGTGAGGGTGATGAGACATTGGAACAGGTTGCCCAGGAAAGTTGTGGCTGCCCCATCCCTGGAAGCGTTCAAGGCCAGGCTGGATGGGGCTTTGAGCAACCTGGTCTGGTGGGAGGTGTCCCTGCCCATGGCAGGGGGGTTGAAACTAGATGATCTTTAAGGTCCCTTCTAACCCAAACCATTCTATGATTCTATTTTCTAGAGATTGGGAAAAGTACAGTGGGAAAATAGTGTATTGTATACTGACAGTCTTAGGAATCTGCTTTGAGATGCCATTGAGGGCAAGATAGATGGGCTTTTTGTTTGATCCAATAATTTTTTTCTTTCTTTTATACTTTCATGTTATTTGTACTTAGCCAGAGCCCTACTTTTTGATGAAATATTACAAAACTGCTTAACTCTTGCTGGGCTTGCAAGGATACCTCTTGAAAACAGTGCTACTGCTGAACAGGCAGAAAGGGGTGGTCGCTTTAGGATTAGAGGGTGTTTTGTTCAACTCTTACCAGTATGTGCAGGGGGAAGAGGCTAAAGTGCTGAAAGGGACACAGAAAAGTTTGGAAATATGGGTACTGGTGTGATGTATCAAAGCACAATGAGAAGCTTTTCTGGGAGTATTGCTAGGCAGACTGAAATTAGCAATACTGTAAAGTGTGTGAGAGCCTGATTTCGTGAGATTAACAGCCCCATTTTCTGTTCAAATAGGTTCAGATAAATTCATGTGACTACTGAATAATTATACACTGCTTATCTGACTGAACTTCCAGTCCTAAAGATTCAGCATTTCTGGAAGGTTTGCTCAGCTATGGAAACCTTTAGTGAGACATTTTAACTGCAAGAGTAGAGGCAACATCAGCTGATAAAATCTGCCATTTCCAGGTCTCTAGTACCACATAAATCTTTTCTTCCTCAGGCTCCAATTTTTAACACTTTCACTGTACTTGAAGATTGATCTTGTTCTTCTATTTAAAATAAGTACTATTAATGAGCTACTGTGGAATGTTAGTTTAGGATCAGTGATGCACACAACCTTAATTTATTTCCTTGAGAAAATGACATAACGTGTATTTGTAATAATAAAGAACAGCTTTAATTCCGTGCCTACCATAGAAAGTATGTTATAAATAATATTCTGTCCAAAGTTAATCACACTAAATTTTGTTTTGATTAAGGCAAAGATCATGCCCCTGTTTAATGCAATCATATATATTGTCATTAATAAATTACTTAAATTTTCTTTCACGTTTATGGTACTTGTAGAACAGTATCATCTTACTTTTAATATGTTGGTACCTTGGAAGTCTTCTTGTTCTTAGTGTAGTCTGAAAACTGTAGGCTAAACAGCTATCTATTGAATCTTTAGATGCCATGATAGGAAACAGATGGCAAAATTTAACTGTCAGGTTCCTTTTCACTTTTTCCCCATTGGTGCTGTACCAGGCATTGATACCTGCTCAGAGCTTTGAAACTCCCGTGTTTCCCTCTGTATGTAGTTAAATACTCTTCAAGCTCTGGATTGCTTAGCTATAGTGTAGCTAGGAGTTGCACATCTGCAAGTCCATAATATTTGGCAAAGAAAAAATATGAGTGTCTCAGTGCTGCCATTCCTGAGCTATGCCTGTGTCTTTCTGCTTTTTCTACCCAGGCTGCATTCTTTAACTCCATTTAGTTCTTCCCAACTTTCTTCACTAGCTCTTCCGAGTCTTACTCGTTTCTTTCCAGCTGGCCTCGCTGCTGCCTTCTTCACTTTTATGGCTCATCCTAAAGCTGCTTGTGGAAAGTGCTCTGCCATTTGCTAGGGTACAAATGCCTGCCTGCTTTGCATGAGGGCAGCAATGCTGGGCAAGCATCCACGTGGAGCACCAAACAACCAGCGTCATCAAAGGCAGAGGAGACCTTGACTCTAGAAACCAGTGGTAAAGCACCCATTAAGATCAATGAGAGCCAGGAACATTCCGTCTCACTGATGCACCTGGGACTATATTTGTCTGTTACTTTAGGTATAGGGTTTGTTTCATCAGTTTAAATATGCCAGTATTTGTTGCATTGAGATTATATGATGATTACATTATGTATCCAAAGTAGGTTTTATCTATGTTATTTAAGCTTAATATATGTTTTATGGTAGGAACTGGATGAGCCTGTATGGGTTTTCAGTGTTGCAAAGCAGAAGAAGAGAGAGGAAATTTTTGTAAGAACTTACAGAGTGGCTCCAAACATAAAAGTTTCTGGACTCAAGAAAGCTTTAAGATGTATGCTTAATCTTAAATGAAGAAATGGGACATAAGCACATGCCTGGTGCTGAGCAGTGCCTCAATACTGTTAGAAGAAATGGGCATTGTGGAAAGCAGGGTGAGTAAAATTTTGGGGTTCCCAAATTAAATGCTGGAACTGTATGGAAAGAAATTATATTCTGGAAGTGCGGTGAGAGTGGTGAGGTTTGACAGCTCAGGAACTAAGAGTAGGGGCATGAGGCCAAAGCTGGGAGATGCTCCTTCATCCAAGGGTCAGACACAACAGATGAGTTGACCGGGGTCATGGTGCCACAGGAAAGAAAACCTCTCCCCGGACCCTGACAAAGCAGCCTGCAGTTGCAGGAACTGCTGTCTCATTTGGGAAGCGAATTTGATTTCTCCTCCTGTGTAAGAGAGAGGGCTTCCCTCACTCCTCACATTGGGAGGATGCTGGCTCTGAGCGTGGTCTGTACCTTATTTTTGCGGGGAGCTGTTGCTCCAGACTCAGTATTTTGTAGAGGGACTTAGCAGGTACGATGCGTTAATCTTTTCCTTGGAGGGAGCAGCTTATTCCTCCTACCTCATCGCTCGGAAAAGAGCAGGGATTCATCCAGGGTTTCTGGAGATGTCAACAGCCGGCTGCCCAGGTGACATACTGCTACGTCAAGCAATGCAGACATACCCGTGATGGGGGAATGCTGTTGCCTCCTTATAGCCCAAGTAAGCATGGAGACCCCAGCCTTCACCTTTGTCTGGCTCTGCTTGCTAGTCTGTTAGCTTATTCTTCTTTCTTTGAACTGTCTTGAAGACTGATTGTGTAAAAACAGTGGTGTGAAGCAATCATCTCAGTTGTAAGTGGTGAAAGAGTTTAACGGTGAGAAAGTCACCCCCAGTCCTGTGAGCCGACGGGAGATGGTTGTGGCAGAATCAGGCTGAAGCGGGCGAGGGCTGTCATTGTGGCACACCTTCCCAGATGCTTCAGTCTCTGGCGCTGTCGCTGCTTGTCCCCTACACCCCGGAAAAGCTGATAAACTGGATCAATGCAAGATTTGGATTAGGCAGCTTATTGGATTCAGTGTGGCAAAGGGAAAGTGATGGAGCCAGAGCACAGTTGCTCTCTGGGGCATTTGCAGTGTCACACGTATCAGACTGTCACATCAGCTGCCTCCGTGATGGGCCAACGTGAGGGCGAACGCCAAATGTGCAGGAGTGCTGCTGGTGGGAGGACGCAGAGCGTGAGGATGCATTGAAGCCACTTGGTGAGATGTGATGTCACCCTGTGCACAGATCTGCTGAAATTAGGAGCTAGCGTTGCGGGCTGTGGCGTGGAAAATTATTCACACGCATTAAAATTCTTGAGTCAGTATGTGACAAAAGGCAGCCTGTAATCTTGCTGTAAGATTTGTGGCCAGTGCACTATGGACTCACGAAGATTTCAAAATATCTCTTGACATTAAGAACTCTGGAATTTTCTTTGCTTCCATGGCTTGAAATGGACATAGTCCAGCGACCTTCCTTGCACGCTGCAAGAGCCATTTATTTGCTAGGTTTTTTTTTAGATAATGTTGAGATTCTGTTTCTGGAGTGATGAAAACAATTTCTGGCTTTGCTCTTGTGAACTGAACATTGTTTTTCAGAACCTGTTGGATTATTATTATTAAGCCATTAACTGCATATGATAACAACTATAGAAATTAATAGCTACATTTATGGTAGTATATGTATTATATAATTTTAGAATATGTCTTGAAGCTTTCTGTCAGTATGTCTAATGTTCGTTCTTGGGTGATTGTTATTTTACCTTCAAATGAAAGTAAAATAAGATATGATCAGAGTCATGATTTGTCATTCCAACTGGAATTAGTCATTGGTCATCAAGATGCTAATCAAATTACCTGTTTCTAAAGAATTAACTTAATTTTACTAATATATATGAATACATTCCAACTTTACCAAACTTTTCACAAATTCTGAAGCTTTTTTTGGCTCGGATTCATTTTACCCAACCTTAGGCACTCTGGTGGTCTGATGTCTAGTCTAGCCTAGTCACCTAGTTTGTTGCTGTAACCAGTGGAAAAGGATATGTTGCTGGAAGATGCCTGCTCTGCTTATCTCAGACCTCTGTTGTATGAGAGGTCAAATCACTGTCAGGGTGCCATCCCTCCCCACTGACTCTAGGGCTGGACAAGTTTAGGGACACGCGTAAACCTGGCACCTTGCCTGGATCAGTCCCTGTAGTCCCATGTTGCCGGGAGAAGTTGCCGTGTCCCGGATTTAGCAGTGGGTCCCTTGGGTCGGGACAGGCTGGTGTGGAAGGCTTCTGGAAAGGCTGGTGTGATCCCGTGACGCTGGCGAGCTATTTTCTGTGGCATGTGGCTCAGGCATAGGAATAAAACAGGTTAAAGTCGCTTTAGAAAAGTCCCTCAGAAGGTGGCCCCGGGCAGGGGTGTAGAGGGTCTCCCTGGCAGAGCAGGCAGGACCGTTCCATTGCTGCAGCTCTGCTGCCCGTCCCCGGGGGAGTTAAGCCTCAGGATGTACCCATTTCGCAGGTATGCTCACAGAACCACGGAATGATTTGGGTTGGTCTGAGCCCGTGGCACTGATTTGGTATTTTCGGTCGCCCCAAACCACTTTACTTTCCTGGCTTTATTATTTATTTAGAAGCTCAAGCCTGGGGCCCCTCCGGTGCCGTAGGAGCCGGGTAAAACCCGTTCCCCACGCTCGGTCCCCTTTCCCTGCCGGCTTCGGGCACCGGGCGGCTCGGCGGCTGCACCGTGACGGGCCCCCCCGGGCTCCCACGGCCGGACCCGGGACCCGGGGGACGGGACGCAGAGCCCGGGGGGAGCTGAGCCCGGCTGCAGCCTTCGGGTGGGAGCCGTCGG
>JAOXJK010000012.1:34189571-34203900 GCA_025774025.1 Xenus cinereus
AGACCCGCTCTGGCGGGGGGGTTGGACTAGATGATCTCCATAGGTCCCTTCCAACCCCATATGATTCTATGATTCTTTCTGTGTGGACCAAACAGCTACTGACAAGTGGAGGACCTTTAGATCAAATGCTACCCCCAGTGCCCCTTTCAACACATATTTCAAATGTTTGATATTGAGCAGTGGAATACCACGATAATATTTCAGGGTGGTGGCTGTGGACCTCAGTTTTGTTTGAAGTTGCTAACAGCATGACATGTGGGGTCTTTTGGTTTTGGGGTGGTTTTTTGTTTTTTTTGCTCAGTGAATTCTCTTTGGAAACTGTTTACTCCTGAGTAAAAGCGATGAATACCTCTATTTGTATTTCAACATATCGTAGTTTTCTACGTGAACTTAATTAAGGGCTACTTAATGGCATAAAGCAGCTTTGCAGTGAGTCTCAGTGGTGTAAGAACAGGCCATCTGGGCAGAAGTATGGAGGGACAAGTTCTGGTACCCAAGCATAGACATCTGGCCAACCAGGATGCCTCTGCTTTGATGGGAGTTGCATATACAATCTTCAAGTGCAAATATGCATATGTATTCCTTATTGCTGCGATGATTAAAATGAAAATTTTAGGTAGTTCTACCTTTGAATTTTTCAGAAGGGGCTTTAAAATGTGTTTAATGTTTATTTTATTTTTTATTCGTAATATGTATTGCAGGTTTGAAGACCCTTCGATGTGGTGATGGGATTTTCAGCACACCGTCAAAACTTTTCCTAGTTTTCAGTTCATACTCCACTCCTATGAAGCAAATCATAGCGTCATCCCCAGTGCATGCAGCCATTGTACTGAATTCTGTAGAGTTTTTCCCTCATCATATTTGTATATACCTTTATTTAAATAAATTATTTGTGCATTCCAAAATATAACAAACTAAATGAAAACAAGCAACCCTGTCATTGGCATAGTAAAGAGTTGTTTTAAACTATTAAAACTGAATTTTAACCTCCCTGCAGTCTGAAGCAGTATGGACAACAATAGTGTCACAGTTATTACAGTAATTAGTGTGCAAAGTAAGATAAAGATATAATTTATTGTAGCCTCAAACTCATCCCAGCTGCTTGATTTATGCAAAACTGCTTAAGATAATTTATCGCAGACTACATAATTTAGGAAAATAGTGTTCTGAGAGGCAATCTTTCAGAATGACCATGCTAAAAACTTACTTAGTACTTACATTGACAAATGTATTAAAATGAATAGCATTTTCATAATACAAAGGAATAAGTCACTGCTTAATTCTGCTAACTCCTCAAAACTAATTTGAAGCTTGACTGTCAGCCTGAATTAGGAATTTTAAATGAAACGGATGTAACATCTTTGTTTTGGCAATATGCAAAGCAGCAGAAAACAATACCTAAAGCAAATTGTTTTAACAAGACAAATCTACAGCTATTTGTGCCAGAAAAGAGACATCTAACATTGGCTAAGGCCTTGTAAAGGAGCACACTGATAAATCACAGCCATTTGGGTACCTGCACTCTGAGCCTCTCTCATTTGGAATCCTTCATGGTTTCTGTTTCTACCATGAGAAGGTACCTGAAACACAGACAAGGGGAACTGTCTTCAGGTTTTATTTTATTTTATTTTATTTTATTTTATTTTATTTTATTTTATTTTATTTTATTTTATTTATTATTAATTTCATCACTAGCCTAATGAGGGACTTATACACAAGAACCTCTGAAGAAACCATCAAAGTTTTTAATTCAAAGTAACATTAAATAATGGCAGCACATCACCCTTGTTCTTAAGTGGTTTTAATTCACAGATGCATATCTTGCAGTATGGTCAGGACCCACACTGGGCATGACTCGAATGCTGGTCCTTGCTTCCTAATATTTAGGCACAACTTTTATTTAGGCACTGTGACTAAACACTGGGTAATAAAGCACATAAAAAATTTCAAATTGGAAAACAACCAGCGTGAAGGTTCAATGTATTTACATCTCCTCCTTTTCAAATGTTTCTGCATGGCTCTTGCTCCCGGGGGAGATGCATCAGTGCAAGTAAGTTCCACATTTCCTTAAATTCACATTGGGTGTGTTCACAAGGTGTTACCAGGAGTGGCCAGCTTTTGCAGTCTCAATGTCTTCAGTAAAGCATAACATGTTTTTCCTCTTCATAAAACACATCGGTGTCATTGGAATGGGCAAATTTTGCTTTCAGCAGCAATACTTCCACTTACAGGCTTGGTGATGGGTTCCACAGTGCTACACATGAATTTGTGAGGATTAAGAGTAGTCTAGTTAATTACAAAAATGTTTTGTTGCCACCCAAGGCAGTAAGTGATGATGTTCTTCATGACAAAGTGACTCCAGGATGGCCACAGCTTGCTGGGGCTAGCAGGAGTCCATCAGCTGCTGGCCAGGACCTGCTGTATCGGAGTCCACATAAAGTTCTGTTTTAAGTAATTACTGAAATTAAAATTGGAAATTAGTGAGGTATCTACTATATAATGTCTCTAATTCCCGGTAATTCCTAGCATATAAATATATATATATATGACCATGAAAATGATAAAATCAGTAGATGATAAACTAAACTCATGTTGCTTAGCACTATCATTACAAATGTGCCTTCATGAAGAAAGAAGGAGTTAAAGGAGAATTAGTGCATGCTAATTACTCGTGCTGAGCTGTTCCATTCAAATACCTGAGCTTTCTTGAACTTCAAGAACACCTATTCGTATAGAAAAGCAAGAAAAGTCTAAAAAATGCCAGGTTTATTACCTCATGAGCTGTCAAAGACAGCAGCAAGGCAAAGCACTCACACAATATTTATCTATCCACATTGTGCTATGATTTTCTTTCTAAAATCTTCCCGTGTTCTCTGTGGCAGACACGTGTCCGTAGAATTCCAGTGTGCTTAGGGCTTACCTTCCTTGTGTACTCTATATACCACTCTTGACAGGCCAGGACATTGAAAACGTTGGATCAGGTCTCCAAATCTCCAGATAGACTTGAAAAATGAGCTGTGAAATGAAGAAAAACACTGGATTTGTTTGATGTAGCTTCTGCATTTTGACTTTCGGGTTAACCTTTTCATCTTTTTCTCTCTAACCATGAGAAACAGAGCTTTGTTTCTAAAACACAGGCTGAAATTTATGTTGGAATCTGAGGGGGCACGAGGAAAAACAACAAGAAATGAGAACCATAGAAGTAGGTGATAGTATTTTCTCCCTTATTTATTGCAGGTTTGAAATGATGAGGAATGTACATAGATAGGTGTAACACATTTAAAAGAGTCTATCTTTACATTTGGCAATTTCTGTAATATATATATCTCAGTTATGCCCAATTTTGATTTAACCAAAGAGGGGATCTGTATGATCCCATGTATCTTCTCTTCTAGGAGAGGAAATTCTCTCTCTACTTTTCTCTCTCCATCCCTAGAAACCCATCTCATCTCAATTCTTTCAGCTCTGAAAGTCTTCTGTGCCAAAATACACAAATTCCCCAGTCCTTCTATAATGAGTATGTCCCTTCTCCCCAACCATGGAGTGAAACATCACTGTTACTGGTGTTGGACCAGACTGGGATGGTGTGGGTGCCCCCTGGCTTCCTGCTGGCCGGCTGCTGTCCCCCTTCCCTGGTGAAGGTGAAAGAGCCATTCATCAAGCTGAATTTTCCTCACTTGTCATCTGAGAGGTGGAAACCCTCAGTGGAAACCACTGCTCTGGTGGCCTGAAGAGGACATGGAATGCCTTCTGCAGTCAGGGCAGCTTTACTCTGCCAGACCATCCTGAACACGGGATCATGACTGATTGGGGAGGAGAAGACATCCCCACTGCAGTCTCCACTGTCACCTGCTGGAAGATGCAGTGAAGTAAGGAGGTGTTGGTGGTGTAGAGCTGGAGAGGACGTGGGCACAGTGGATCTGGGAGTTTGGGGGCTGCGCTGGTGACATTGCAGTGGCAGTCAAGGTAGGTGTGATCTTCATAGATGTCTTGGCCCCAAACCAGGCCCTGGACTGGTCTGGTCCAGTCGCCCCAGGCAGGCAGGTGCTCTTTGGCATGGGAATGAAGGGGGATGCAAGGGTCCCACTGCAGGGCTCCAGTGCTCCCTCATGGTGCCCAAGGGTGGGCAGCGCTGCCCAAAACCATCACATTGTGTTGGGCTGAGGTGGGATTTACCTGGTAGCTCACAAATAAATACCAATTTTCAGCTGCAGCATCAAATGTTTTCCATCGTGGTTTGTAGCACCTTCTCCTGCTCTGCTGGCCCCTCAGCCTGGTGCTTAGGGTGAGGTGCCCAGCAGCACTCAACACATGTGGGAAGGGGATTTTTAAGGTGAACTGACCATTGCTCTGTGTTTCCCATGGGACTGCACAGCCCTTAAAGGAGATACGATCTGGCAAAAAGCAAATGGTCTATACCAACCCCCATGCTGCTGTCTAAACCAGATGGATCTCAAAAGCAAACCAAAGCTATGACAGCTATACAGTAGCTGGGATGTCTTGTGAGTGAACCAAATACGCGGATTTGAACCAAAGAAAAAGATTTTCCATACAGATTTCAGTCAAGTCAGAAAACTAAATGCAAAGTCTGTCACTTAGAGACAATTTATGAGCCTGGGCTACTTCTCGAGAGCCTCGGGGTTATAAATCAGTGTCTCGCTTCCAGCCAATTATTCACAAATTCTGGATTATCACATCACAACTTGAAATTATGTCAGATCTGGCTGTTTAATTTTAATATTTAATAATGGTTTCCTGTTAAAAATTATCAAAGAGTAATTTAACACACACAGTAATGAAAATTTAAAAAACCCTCTCGCTTTGTTTTGGTGGGTTAGTACCCTGAGTGAGAAATTGATACTGAGTGGAAATTGCCTAACTAATGCAGCAATTCATATCAGGCCAGTGTATTTTATTTATCTGGCTGTATTGTTATCAGTCATTTATTTATCTGTATGGCAGCAGCACCTGGAAACTCCAGATACGGGGCTTTTTGTGCTCCAGTCTGTAGGACCATAATAAAAAAAATAAGCCTAGACTACAGAGATATTCCATCCACGTGCAAAGAAAGAAAGTAGGAGGAAACTTGGGCTTGTAAATAAATATGGTAAGTCGGTTATAGTGGTCCTACTGCACCCGTAGGCTTGTCCTTATAGACTCTTTGATTACAGCAATTAAGAATGGGCTATAAAACAGGTAGTGCAATGTTATCTTGTTTCCAGTTAATGTGTGTGTTTGCTAAGCTTTTCCTAATCTAAGTTATTTGCTTTTCTCTAATGACCAGGGCTTTGCCAGGCCCAGAGACCTTCCAAGCTATATTTAGCCTAGACCTACAAGCAGCTCCCGCCTGCCTGTGATGGACACCGGGCTCCAGTCTTGCACTTGCTGCAGAGGATGAACTCCCACTAAGCTCTGACTAAATTTGAGATTTTCAACGTATCCACGGCGGCTTTCCCCATAGGCTGTAAATCAGCAGCCTCTCCCAGAGGTACAGGGGTGTGAAATGCTCTTTGTCAAAGAAATATCGATTAAGAATGAGGGTTTGGGAGACTCTGTGATAAGTACGTGACTGGCTCCTTAAGAGATCTTTCGTATTTGTCTTTCCACACACTCCTGTGTCCCATTTTTAAGCTTCTTTTCCTTTAAAAAGCACCTTTTTAGTTTCTGTTCTCGGTTTGCCTTCTGTTCTATGGAAGAAAAGAAGGGCTGCAAATTGATGTTATTCTGCATTTATGATGCAAACTATTCTCATAGCCAGGGATGATTTTCTTGAATTTATCCATTCATTCACTCTACCATGTTTCTGACAATGACTGTGGTTCAGCTGTCTTCCCCACTGAGGTCTGCTGGAAATACTGTCTTTCCACACACCCTTTTACAAGTTCTGTTCCATCAGTACTGGCACAATTTTTTTAAAAAAAAACCAATTTGCTCCAGTACTTTTTTCACTGCATTGTAAAACTTGAAGGTTGATTCTAATTAAATAATCTAAACCAGAAAAAAACACTTTATTAATTGAATATTAATAGTCCAAAGGCTTGGACACTTTTTGGTGTGGTCAGCTTTTTCAAAGCAGGAAGAGTCAAAGTTAATTATCAGATCAATCAGAAATGTTAACTTGCTTTAATGCATTCGTATTTGAAACATTTTAACTTTGACCTCAGTTGTTTGCTGCTTTCAAATCAGTGATCAGAAATGGCAGAAAATTACTGACTTTTGACATGAAGCTTTGCGTTGCTGCGCCAGGACCTTAACTTAAATCTGCTTTTAAAAGATGAACTGCGTTTAGAACTGCTTAAAAGCGCGTCTTAAATTGGCTGCCTTATCTGTCTTAGCCAGAAGTGTATTTTACATTTCTCCACAGGCGAGGGGTGGTACCCGGGTCTGCCTCGGCGCGGCACACGTCAGTGTCTGTGCCTCAGCGCTCGTGGTGACTGTCACCATAGCCTGCGAGGACTAAAATATATTCCCCGAACCGTGAGTCAGACCTAGGTATTAATAATGAGCTCCATTTAAGTGGGAAGAAATCGTCTTTCATTCCATTTATGAGCTCTGATTTACCAGCTGCTTTAAAAAAAAACCAAAAACCCACACCAAAAAACCAACCCTGAAAATCACCTGCAACAAAAAAGAGGTTCAGCCTTATGTTCTGTCAAGGAAACGGGCTGAGACAATGTGCTGCTACATTTAAATTTTCTTAAACGTGTTTCTCACTGACCAGGTGTTACTCCAGGCACTCAGTTAATGTCACTTCTCTTCGTGTCACCCTCCTTCTCTCCTTAGACTGTTAATGCTCCTTTTCTCCTTTATACCATTTGATAGGGAACCTACCCCAAACTTCAAAGCTTTTTGAACTTGGCTGTCCCCAGGCCAAATCACCCCGAAAAATATCTGCTACCCTACAGCAGAAGAACCAAATGTGCGGAAATACGAGCCCTTTCTCTTGAAGTGTACCTGGGGGGGGTCTACAGGTATATTTCTGCTTTAAAATGTAGTTAAGGTGCCTTAGATTGATGTTTCTCATTTCTTCACCAGCTGGGTAGCTATTACCCAAGCAAGGCTGGCTTACAGGCATCACATTTACCCAGCCCTCTGCCTTCCCTCTTCATCCTCACACAGTTGCTAACAAAGCAAGAAGTTTTTATATGGAATTTCTATTGCACTTTTTTAACCTCTTTTAGTGTTACTTAGAAGTAAGAATGGTTGATCATGTTATTTTGCTAGCCACACAGGATTGTATGTGTGGTGGGTTGACCCTGGCTGGAGGCCAGCTGCCCACCAACGCTGCTCTATCAGTCCTCTCCTCAGCGGGACGGGGGAGAGGAAATATAACAAAAGGCTCGTGGGTCAGGATAAGGACAGGGAGATCCCTCAGCTCTTACCGTCATGGGCAAAACAGACTTGATTGGGGAAAAATTAATTTAATTTATTACCGATCCAATCAGAGTAGTGTAATAAGAAATAAAAACTAAATCTTAAAACATGTTCCCCCCACCCTTCCCTTCTTCCCTGGCTCAACTTCACTCGTGATTTCTCTACTCCCTCCCCGGCAGTGGCACAGGGGGATGGGGAAAGGGGGTTGTGGTCAGTTCATCACACGTCTCTGCTGCTCCTTCTTCCTCGGGGGAGGACTCCTCACACTCTACCCCTGCTCCAGTGTGGGGTCCCTCCCATGGGAGACAGTCCTTCACAGACTTTTCCAATGGGAGTCTTTCCACAGGGTGCAGTCTTCAGGAACAGGCTGCTCCAGCGTGAGTCCCCCACAGGATCACAAGTCCTTCCGGCAAACCTGCTCCAGCGTGGGCTCCTCTCTCCATGGGTTCACAGGTTGTGCCAGGAGCCTACTCAAGCACAGGCTCTCCATGGAGTCACAGCCTCCTTCAGGCATCCGTCTGTTCTGGTGTGGGGTCCTTCATGGGCTGCAGGTGGATCTCTGCTGCACTGTGGACCTCCATGGGCTGCAGAGGGACAACCTGCTTCACCATGGTCTTCACCACAAGCTGCAGAGTAATCTCTGCTCCGGAACCTGGACCACCTCCTCCTCCTTCACTGACCTTGGTGTCTGCAGAGTTGTTGCTCTCAGTCCTCTCTCCTGGTTGCTGCTGTACAAGTTCTGCCCCCCTCTCACCTTCTATCCCAGAGGTACTACCACCACCACTGATGGCCTTGGTCAGCGCTGGTCCATCTTGGAGCCGGCTGTCACTGGCTCTGTCAGATATGGGGGAAGCTTCTGGCTGCTTCTCACAGAAGCCACCCCTGTAGCCCCCGCCACCAAAACTTTGCCCAATTACATTATGCTAAAGCCATGTTTTTTAAACTTGTAGTACCTTACTCCACATACAATGCAATAGGGTTGGTTTTTCCATGTAAAATGCCTTGGAAACCTTGTGAGCAAAACCCTGCTGGAGCTTACAGAGAGGTAAAAAAGTATTCTAAGAAACCATTATGTCCAGTGATTTTCAGAGAGCACGTGGGTTTTTTTTGCCTGTGTAAACTCAAAGAGGGGGCCCTTTCATTGAAAAAGAGTCAGCAAATGTCAAAGATGAAATGAGACTAAACGTGAACTGGGGTTTCTTCCTCAAGCAGCCACCAAGCTACCGGCAGATCTGAGGGACAGAAACAGGTATCAGCCCCTTCCCTGCTCTTTTCCTCCATCTTCTTCCTCCTCCCACACACTTGAGTTGGGGTGCCAGAGCCCAGGTAGCACCAGCGTCTATTCATGTGGATTTAAGAAAATCATGGGAATAGAACATCACCAGTCAGTCACTTTGTCTTCCTTTCTCAGCACGGATATTTCTAGCTGCGTGTGAAGGAAACTGTGAAATGTGTGCCTAGATGCTCAGGTAGGAGAGACTTGTAAAAAGACCTGGCCTCCTACTTGCTAAAATATCTTGGGTTTTGAGTCTGTATAGTGATCGGAGAAAGACGGAAAAGGGAGCTGGTTAATGATTTTTGGATGCTCAGGGAGAAGACAAATGTTTCTATTCTGTCTTCTTGCCCCTTCCTTGTGTATGCTTTTGGTCAGTTGTAAAGAAAGAGCCCTGGAAAATTTTCTGTATCAAATCCATGCTGGCTAATGGGAGGGAGCTGTACACAGCTCTCACCTCACCAAAACGGCTCAGCTGGCCAAGCCCGGACCTTTGGTGTCCAAACTGGGACTGCTGCTGAATCCCTGTGGTTTGTCAGGAATGGTAATACCAACTCCTGTTCTCACGCTTTGGGTCCCTGGATTTTTTGGGCTATTCCCACCTGCAGTGTAGAAGTAAACGTCGCCAGAAAAGCTGCACTGAAAAGCACAAAAGCAAAAGCCGCAGCACCCCAGGCATTCAGCACGTGGGCTCTGAAAAGAACACTTCTTACTTCTGTGGATCTCATGTGGCTGTTTTTTATGCTAAGAAGATGGTAGGTAAAGTAATGGGGGTTTTTTTGCCTTTTTTTTGTTTATGTTACTGTTTGCACACCCTGGGGTTTTTATGCCTCTTCCATAGTCCATCTCGCGTAGCCTGCTCTTAGAGACACAGCACTAAATTCAACTGACCATTTGAAAGCCTTGTTGTGGCAATTCCTATCTCTGTCTAGGTAAGCAGTTTCATTAATATTGTGTATGCTCCGTGTACAAGGCCCTGCTTTCTTCCCATCTCTGCTTTAATAAGTGCTGGTTTGGAGAGTACAGCTCAGGAGAAGAACATAAAGCATAAAACTCGCCTGTCACCAGGCTGTAACGTAAATGGCATTGGGAACGTTTCCATCATGAAGAGATGCTTCCAGAGAAACGGGTGTAATAGCATATGAAAGCCACTTTATGGTAATTTTAGGTGCCCTCAAATATTCAGCATTCTGTTGGACCCTAGTGGGTATGAAACTGCACAACATGCAGTGGAGATCTCGTTTGCGACCTAAAGGTTTCAATAAAAGCATGTCTGAGACTTACATTTTAAAAAAGCCCCTCCCCTGGTATGTAGTATTAGGTTTTCTTGGGAAGAACATCTTAGGACACACAGTTATAGGAATTACGGACTTGAATTTCATTTACACGTCGATGCTTTCTCCTTTTGCATTTTTACCAGGGATAACCCAACACCCACTCCTCTTCTGCTTTGACCAAAGCTGGACCTGCTCTGCTCAGTGACCTAAAACTGCTCCATGTTCAGAGGAGGCAACATCTCTGCTGCCCTGCGGGGTCCTGAGCACGAGTGTTAGGGACACAAGTGGGCAGAGAAGAGCATGTGTGGAGAGGGGTGGAAACTTCAGTGTCACCCCCCAGTCCCTAGTTGGACCTGTCCCCTCAGGGACTGCAGGAAGAGGGGGATTTTGGAGTAACCGGGTGAAACATGGAGGTGATGGGGTGTTTTCTGGGGTGGGAATTCTTTGGAGAGAGACCACAGACCTGTGGCTCACTTGCTTGTCAAAGTCGATACGGCTCCCACTCCAGCAGCCTGCAGGGAGCCAAAAGCAAATTTTACACAGCCTCAGGGTGGCTGTAATGGATGCAGCCCATCAGTGCTGGTTCAGTGGGCACAGCACCACCAGTCAGCGCTGCACTGGGCAGCACCAGGTGATCCTGGGGGGGAACACACCCCACCCCCCCCTTTCTGGGTAGAGCATGGTGTATCGACTGCCACCAAGATAATTAGATCTAATTGTCTTTATGTTTGCATGAAGTCTTTTTTTTTTTGGCAAATCCCCTCATTATCAGCTGCCTGTCTGGAAAAAAAATACAGCCGGATCACAAGCCTGAACATTTTTGGTGGCGACGCTACTGTAAGTGATGTTAGCAGGATCTGGATGTTACACCTCGCTGGTCGGTGGATGGCATATTCTGGCAGATTTACTCACTTCGTTTATGTTCCATAATGAAGGGAATGCGATCGGACATTTCTTCTGTATTGGTTAGAGAAAAGCTCCGAGGGAAATACTTGGGAGAGAGCGATGACCTATTGAGTTGCCTGATTTGTGGCTGCAAAAAAGCTGCTTCCTTTGTGCGGGCGCAGGCAGGAGCGGTGATTCATACGCGGGGAAAGATCACTCTTGCTGCGATTTGGTTTGCTGTGAGCTGCTCCTTTCTATCTTCCCACACTCCTGGTGGCCCCGGCAGGTTTGGGGCGCTCAGACAGAACACCTCAGCGCTGCAGGAGGAGGCATGGCCACACTCAGGCCTTGGAAGAGCTGTCTGAAGGCTGCAAAGGAGCCATCAGGGCTGTAAAAAACAAGCAGCAAGATGCAGCAGGGTTTCTACTAATCAGGTTAAGCCAGGAGGCCAGAAATGTGCCTGTTTAAGGAGTATCGGGCACGCTCCTGTGTTTTTAAACACAGATCTGGAAATCCACTTCCAGAAAGGCATGGTAGGTCCCAGCCCGTGCAGTCTGAGCATCGCTGCCTATGTGCGGCTCCCACGGCCGTGAAAGGAGGGTGGGGGTGGGAGGCATTGATGAACCCGGGGCAGAATTTGTCTCTGAGGTTTGCAGGGTACCAGACTGGTATTTACCCGCCCCTGACACATTTTTTTACGCAAATCAAGGAACATCATGTACTAAGGCACTGTCATTGCTGGAAACGCTGTGTAAGTCACGGGGCTGTACGCTCCCGTACTGAATGGCAGAGGATGTAGGTGACTTACAAGGACATGGGTAGAATGGCAATCTGCAGATAATTTCTGGAACAAAACCTAAAAACTGCTAAAGTACTTCAGGCAAATTATAACACCCACCTTACTTTTTAATGCCACCTTAAACTGTATTCTGCATCAGTCAGCTGTGGGAGGAGATGACATAAACAGACAATTAATGTTTCTTTTCACTTGCCAGTTAAGATTGAAAAATGTGGTCACTGAGCTGTCTTTTTCTGACATTTTCTTAACAGCCTTACACTTTGCAGAGAAGTTGCTGTCAGTCCCCATGCTGGAGCTGTGCTGCAAGCAATGGGGGGAGCCTCTCTGTTTCACAGGGTGGACCATCGGCTTCATGAGCACCACGTTGACTTCCACTGACCACGAAACTCCCTGCTTGTTGTCTGGGGCCGCGTGTTTTGCCAGGTGTGGTGGGATTGGGGTTTCTGGAGGCTGGAGAAGGGTTCGCTCTCCCCTGGTTGACCCCAAGAAGGGCTCTTTTGTGGCAGTTGTGCACTCGGGGCCACCCAGAGCTGGACAGGGCCGGGAGAAGACCTCTTTAGTGTCAGGAAGCTGTGATGGCTGGAATTTGCACTGTTTTGATGCACCCTTCAGGTCTATGTAAGCTTAGTTTGTATTTGAAGTATTCTGTAAGTACAAATGACAGTCTGTGATTGAATGCTTGAGTGCGCAATGTTCTCTGGAGCAAACCCCACCTTCTCACTCGTGCCCATCATCGCATAGACTCAGCTCCCTGGAAACTCTGGGCTGTCTCCCATTCACCACTGTTGTGTCAGGCACCTAGTAGTGGGTTAAAGCAGCGATTTCAGGGTTTTTGAGCACACTTCTTTAAAATGGTTTTGGGTTCCACAGCTGTAATATGCACTGTCAGCAGTGATTCTGTGGGTGCTGACATGCTGAGCTCAAAATACGTTGTCTTACAGGAGGTGGGTGGTGAGGAAAAAAGATCTGTCTTTCATAAATATATTTGGATAATTGCATTCACAGAAATCACCTTTGTGTCCTTTCCCACTCCCTTCTGAAGACGAGAGTGTTAACAAAAGGAAGTCTGATATTTTATTGCTATTGGAATAACCAGATTCCTGACTTTTCAATCATAATTTAGATTTTTTTTAAAAAAAATGTCATACATATTGAGCGTCACTGAGTTTCTGCCAGAATTTTATTAGATAATTGGCACAATACTTCTCCCATCATTGAGACACTGAGGAGAAAATACAGCAAAGGAAGGGAAAAATAAGAAGATGGAAGAAACAAATAGGAAGAAAAGAAAACTGAAGTAGCAATCTAAAAGGCAAATAGTTTTTTAATAAAAGGACTGTGAATCACAGTCCAACGTCAGCTTTACTGCTCAGTTTCACTCAGTAAACTATAATCCAGATTGAAAAAACAAGCCCCCAGGTGTCATTTGGACCTGATTTAGTTACCCTGCTGCAGTCTCCTCTATAGACAGTCTTATTTTACAGCATTCTTATTTCTGATCACGAATGTCTGACTTAAACCTAAATCAGCGCGATTTCAATCAAATCTATCCACAAATTACTAATTACATCTACTGAAATCTGGGTGTGCGCTGGTAGCACAGTCAAGCAACCATGTCCCTCTATAAAATGGGCTCTCCGGTTTCCTTGGTGGAACCGGGGCAAGCGGCTTCCCACAGTCTATGCTATTTTAGTTAATCCAGTGTGAGGGAGGGAGGGAGGAACACGCTGCAGTGAGGTGAAGCAGGGTGTGGACTCCTGTGGCAATGGCCTGGGTGCACGTTTGTGTCCACAGCATGTGGGAAATGCTCAGCAGCCTCTCGGATACCTCGTGTGGGTACGAACATGCCCAAAGTGGGGCATGGTTACTGGGGACTTGCTGATGAACTTAGGGCACAGCGATGGTTCACCTGTCCTTCAGCAAAGTCACTTTTTTTTGACCGAAACAAAAACGCTCTGGATTTGCTGTGGACAAGCTGTTCAAATTTTCCTTAAAGTAAAAACAAAGAGGTGTCTGCAGCAGCTCAGGTTGTCAGAGGAATAGCAATCTGAAGAGAATTGAATGAATCTAAGTAAATAAGCTTGATAACTACTTTTAACATTGCTATAAAGAGGTATTAAAACCCCATAGTGAAGAAGGGATAATGTGCATGTATGCATATATCCTTCCACTAGAGTGAGCGAACACAGGATGAAACCAGGCCAGAGGGCTGCAAGCACAGATGACCACATATTGATCAATTTAAATGCAGCCTGGACAGAAACTGGTTTTAGAGCATAATAAAAAGAAAACATGGCTTATTTGTGCTAATGAAGCCATTAGTCATACTGCCAGAAAGGTGTATGAGAAAGAGTGTTAGCAAAATCAGCAATCTCCTTTTGGAGGAAACTGTATTTCTTAAAGGGTGGTCAGGGAAACCAGGAACCTTCTTATTGTGATCACATAACTTGAGCACATATGGAGCTGTATAGCAACATATGACATCACAATTGTACATACAGTAATGATCATTTAGCTGTGTTCTCTGTGTATGTATGTTCAGGTGTGCAAGCATATTATATATATATATGCACCTCTGCATACACACACTCTTACATGTATGCACACATGTAAATACTATTTTATTGGCATTTAATGGACATATACTTTTCCTTCTGTTTGGTTTTGTAATCCCCTGTTTCTTCTCTTGCTTGTTTTTGGGTTTGAAGACAAATGTTCCCA
>JAOXJK010000012.1:34204128-34236277 GCA_025774025.1 Xenus cinereus
CCTTCCTTCCGTCCTTCCTTCCTTCCCTTAGATATGCTCTCTTCGTCTATTTTTATTCTTTAGATTTAAAAATTGACTATCTGATTTTTGGGGGGAAGGGTGCAGAGGCTATTCATAATAAATAGAAAAAAGTATTAATCACATTATTCTAGGAAGTCAGACCATAGATCTTAATATTTTCAAAGATCACTTAATCATTTTGTTCCCTTCCCCCTGAAGGGAATCAGATTACTAACCACTTTGCTGCACCCTGGGGCCATACAGCTTTTTGTCAGTCTCTTTATGGTTAACCTCTTTGTCATAATATTGATTTCTAACAAAAATATCCTTTCTGCTTTACTTAACTTTGATATGCCACAGAGCCCTGTAACTATAGCTATCTTTAGATCATTGTCTAATCTTAGTATTTGAAATCAAGTTACTATGTCTAATCAGTTCTTCCCAGAAGTGCCTCACTAAAGCCACGCTGAGGGTTCACCAAGAAACCCATCTGGCTTCATTTTTGCCTCCTGAGGGCTCCTCTCAATCCCCCAAAATTACCAGCAGCACTTGGAAAGAGACTAGTTGTGACTGTCTCCCTTCCTCCCCTTCTCCTCCCCGTCCCTCTTGGAAGAGCGAGGTAGAGCCTGAGATGTTGCAGAACCTGTGCAAACGTGGGGGTGTGTGTGTGTGTGTGTGTGCAGTGTCTGCCGGGAGCAACCAGAGCCCAGCTCCAGGAGCCCAGTAGACGTGGCAACAGTAGAGGAAGAGGTGTCAATGTCAGGGACCTATGCTGTTGGTGTGGTGGCCGTCAAGGACGGTCAGCTCCACCCTACAGACCTCGGCAGCAAATTGCTGGCACCTTGCTTGGATGCAAACATGCCGACAGTCTGGTCTTGGCTGGGAGGGACACGTGTCCATGGTGGCCGTGCTCCCCACAACGTGCCTGAACCCATACACCCTCAGAGCAGCTCAGCACAGGTCACAGGAGCACGTTCCACTGGCCAGGTACCTGCTCTGGTCTCGGTTGCCACCAGCTGCTGTGGTTGTCCCCTCTGCTCTCTTCTTGCCCCTCTAAGGATCACACCCACCAGCTTTGATCCTGGCCTCTCACCCTCTGAGTGCCCACACAGCGGTGCCGCCCCACCAGGTCTGCTCTGTAGCCATTAGACAAAGGCTCACACATGCTCCATAGAGCACAGCTGCCATCTTTGGAGCCCACCACATCCTCTGCAAGGAAGAGTTTGCCTCTGCCATGGCCTGAAGCATGAGGAGAAGGTGTCCTGTCAAGGGAAAGACCTGGAGGAGGATCTTTTTTGGGAGATGGAGAGGATTTTGGAACAGAGGGAAATTCCCCTCTGGGAGTTTTCGCAGGGGTCTCCAGGAGCTGAGTAACGTAGTTGACTGCTGCTTGGCAAAGGGAGATGACCGCAGTGGCCAGGTTCTGCCCCAAAACCAGCTCAGGCGCTGAGGTGAGATCTTGGTTGAGGCCAATATGCCGACCGGGGCACCAGAGGCACTTCAGGACAGCCCTCTCCAGCCTCCGTGCCATGGCTTTTCACCAAGCTGTGACGTCCTCCTCCTCTGTTTCTCACCCTCACGCGAACACACACAAACTCTGCAATCAGGGACCACCAACCTGGGTCGTATATCAACATGAAGGTCACCTTTCTTCATCTGATGGTGGGCCACAAGTGCACAGGCTTGCAAAGAGTTTTGTTGGATGAGATCCATGCCCTTCACAGCCTAGAGACCTTCAGGTGGCACGTGCCCAGAGATGGCCGTGAGACCCCAGCCCAGCAGGACGGATCTCTGTGACACCACAACCTGTCTCTGGTGGAGAGGTGATGTTCTGCAGCTCATGTGGTCACCACACACACGTGGGTGCATGCACCCACACTTCTCTCTCTTCACTTAGCCCTCTGATGGGGCATTTGCCCTGTGCATGCTGGTTGCAGAAGAGTAGAAAGTGGCACAACACTCCATCATTCTGGCTTTAGAGAGGCAGTTATGTCGATCCTATCGTGTCGTTACCATCCTAAGCTTTGTTTTGGTGTCCTTTTTCAAGGGGCATCTAATTAAGAGTAACAAACTCGAACACCAGACAAAGGTATTGCATCAGTTCATCAATTTGCAAACATTTCTGACCAGAGTATGTAGGGCTTTATGAAATGCTAGTAATTAAGTCCAGATAATAATCCCTCCAGCCCTTCAGAACAATCAAGCAAAATGTTAATTAAACAATCAGTGTCCCCCATGTAGAAAAAAAAAGTAGTTCAGGTCATGGTGATTAATTATATTTTTCTCTATTCCCCAAGCAGATTTTATGGCTGTGGTCTGTGAATATTAAAAATAATCTGGTGATGAGAGACCAGATGGCTAAGGAGGTTGAAAATGGCATGTGTTGCTTTTCACTTGACGATTATGCACTTTATTCAGATGTTGCTTTTCGTGGCTGTTGAATTGCTTGAATGAAATGAGTTGGTGAACCACAAAATTACCCCAAAACAGGCAATAATTTGCACCAGTGAAGAAAACTTCCCAACAAGACTGGGAAGGATTTAAAGAGGTTTATAGCTGGTTATGTTTGGCTATAATGAATGATTCTAGACACCATCTTATTTAGAGATTATTTTATTTGTTATGTATTTTAGGAATATATTATCTTTTAAATAATAATCTTATTCCTGAATTTTCTAATTATCTCCAAATTATTCATAATTATTTTAGATTACTTGTTTCAGTTAGTTCCAATTATTCCTAATTATTTTAGGAATAATAACACGTAGTCTTGATTTCCAAGTTGGACTAATTTGGTGGAAAGATTTCATTGACTTCTGTGACTTTGGGATTAAGAATTTAGAAAGCAGTATGATTTGCACAGTTTATTTCAATTATGAATGCTTGTGTATTTCTTAACCCACAAAACATATCAAATCGCTAGCCTTTTACAGGAGCTGGATATATTTGTGGAGGTATTACACTGTTTGAGATCTCCCTGTCTTCTGGGAGCTTCAGTTTCTAATGCAGAAACCTCAGTACTTCATAGGGGAAAAGTGTTTTAAAAATATAGAATAAGACATGGAAGAAATGATGATGGGTTTTATAAAAGGGGGAACGGGGCATTGCAGCACAATTTTATATCCAGACTTAACCCCTTCATCATTGAAGAGAATAAGGTGATGCCAATCCCCATTTTACCTCCTTGTTGCTGTTCTAGCTTTGTAAGGATCGCTGCCACTGAGACATTTCCTGTTTTACTGTAAGTTCCTGGAAGGCTCTTTTGTGCTGCAAATTGACTTTAATGTTCCTTCCATCAATTTTTTTTGTTAGGCTTAAAGCCTGTGCCCTGAATGAGGATTTAGGAGGAACCCGGGGTTCCTGCTTCTGTACTCCCACTATAATTTTTCCTAATGAAAGAAGAAAGGGGACCAAATAGCTCCAGGGCAATTCCTTGCCAACAGTGAAAAACACTCTTTGCCACACAGTTGTCTGCACTAGAGAGTGGTCCGTACCTTATCTAAAGGTTAGGCCCTTCCTCTGCCATTATAAGATGCCTTTTCAAAGACCTTTGTAAGGAAAAGCCTTTGAGAAGCATCACTCTTCCTTGTCCCTCCAGACCTGATTTGTTCTATTATTGTATGAAATGCTTTTAAAACACTGACAATGGCGTGTGTGTGTTTCAGGGATGTTTGAAAAGAGGCTTGTTGGTCACTCTAGGGGCTCCTGCTGTGCTTGAAGAGATGCTCCCCCCCTCCAGAACCTAGTCTTGCCATATGTGTCTTCCTTGCTAGGAGCAGCAGAAATGCACTGATTTTCTCTGCGGGTCTGAGGTGAGCACATGGGAAGTGCCCTGGAGGCTGGTCCCGGTCCATTGCTGCTTCCAAGTCAACACCCTGAAGTTTAATTTAAAGCTGTCAGCTAAAAACAAAACACTGTTTCTGGGCCCGCATGTTTTCTCTGAGAAGCCAGTGGAAAATCCTCTTCATAGCCAATACTTTGTGAAAAAGTTGGAGACTAGTAACAACAAATATTTAAATCATTCTTTTGCTCCCATGTGAGTAATTCCAGCAGGTAGCCCGTGCAGTTGTGAGAGAGGAGAAGTAAAAGCCAAATGTATTCGTCAGATTTGTATTTGGCTGAGAAATACAACTATGAAAAAAAAATTTAAAAAAAAAAGCTGCTTTTTGTTGAAAGAAATAATCATGAATGAAGTATTGGAGGTTGAGACTCCTGAGTTCTCCTGTTTGTAGCACCACCACATCCTATCAGTTTGGGAAGCCTTTCACGTTGAGATTCACTAGGTGTAATTTAGAACAGAAAAAAGAGGCATAAATGAAGAGCATCATCACTGAAAACCTTTTTTACTTAAAAGACCAGTTTGTGCTTTGGAGCTGCCTTTCTTTCTGCTGCTTACAGGGTGGTCAAAGGCCTGACGGTCAGGAGGGTGATTCCTGGCCTCTGCCTCTGGGGACTTCAAGTGCCCCTGCTAAAAAATGGAGATGAGGGTGTTTCTCTATATCACAGAGCTGTTGTGAGAGTTGACATTTGTGAGGCATACCTGAGTGCCTCGGGTCATTCTGTATTGATCATATGATTCTCTACTTAAGCCATGACATTTATATATAAATTTATAGATGTGATACTACTACTTTTCTCCCAGGGCTGATATTTAGTACTTCTGTACTAGCAATTCTTCATTCAAAATTAGTACATTTATAAATCCTATAATTCTGCTTTGACTGTTTTGTTTCTTTTTCCTTTACAGGCACAGGACCAGCAGTGCACAGTAGTTTTGTGATTTTACGATGAGGTGTTTTACCTGCTGGTAGGTCACAGGGAGGTCACACTTTCTTCTGTAAAAATGTCCAGTCAACACCAATGCTAATTTTCTCAACAGGATTGTCAATGTACATGTCATTTTGCAGCTTCATATATTATGTAAAGCCTGTCACTTCTCAAGCTGTGCTACTGCTGATGCTTGATTAACAGTGAGGACTTGTTACCTCTTATATGGAGCTCTGGCTAGTCAGCAATGACAGCTAATCGAATGGCTCTTATGAAAGACTCACCTCCTCTTGGGTACACCAACCTTCAGGATGAATGAAACTTTGGGTCCCAATCTGTCAGGGACATTTCTGTCATCTGACAGGTGCCCATTGCTCAAAGACCAGTTGTCTTTACCTTTTCTTAAAAGTCTTGTGGTTCTGGTCACTCAAGAAGAAGAACAGTCCCTTGGGGCCTGCACACACAGCTAGGACTGAACAGGGGGGCTCTCAGTTCAGTCCAAAGGCTGAAATGTGGCTACAAGAATCAATCCTGTCAACAAGCAGTTTGCAACTATTTCAAGGTCTCAAGTGTATCTACATAAACTTACATTCAATTATTTTTAACCAGGAAGAAATTTGGAGCCATCCAGTCGGTTCACTGACAATTTCCATGCAGAAAAATGTCTCAGAAGAAAGGTATTTTTAATATCAGCTTATCCAGCTCCATTTTCAAGAGATAAACCAGAGCTGTATTCCTGTTGTGAAGTTATATATGCCTTCAGTAACTATCACTAAAGATCAGATTATCTTTTTTATTCTCACAGTATGCATAAATCTGGGCTCATACCTACTTCTCATGCTCAGTTTGTGAGTACATAAAGCAGAGTATGCCTGATGCTGTCTGACACGTGGGGAGGTATGGGCCTCTCTGTTCTTTAAGATTTCTGTAGAATAAGTTTGGATTTTTTCTTTTTCCTCCTGTTCCACTTCTGATTCTGTTGTAGGTAGGATGCTCTCGGGATTCTTCAGATTACAAGAACACATTTTCTTTTGCAATGGCCTTACTGAAAGTAACTTCAGAGCTTGGTTGTAAGGGTTAAATTCTTTTCAATCACTGGTAACAAGAAATCTTTTCAAGACCTATTAAAGCAGCCAAATCTCTCAAAAAAATTAATCATGACATTAGAAAAGTCAGAGGCTGTTGGATGTTTTCCAGTGCATGCTATGGAAATGTTCATCCTCTGAAGAAAGCCAGAATTAGCTTTAATGTCAGGACAGAAACCTGGAGCTAGCCATGATCCTGAAATGCAGCCTGTTTTCTTCCCACAGCTATGAGAAATATTGGCAGATAAATGTTTCTACAGAAGAGACCATGTTTAGTCACCTGTGGTCTTGGTTCCTGGCAGCTATAGCCACTAATCCTGGTATGACACCAGATATTTGGATGCCTCTGGGAAATGGATTTACATCTTTGCCTTCTTACAGTGACACCTAATGAATTACCAAATTTGCGCTAGTGTGTCTGATCAACAATCAGGCCAGACTGATTGGTCTTGCTCCTACTGACACCAGCAAGGAGACAGCGTGTGTAAGGTCATGACTTACGGTAGGAGGTTCCCTTCCCAAACCTTCTCCCAAGTTTCCCTGTAGGATGTGTTTCTGCTCCCAGGATCTCAAGCACCTCTGTTGCTCTGCAGGGACCTCTGTGTCTGGTTTCATGGCTAGCATTTATGGGGCATTCCTACTCAAGCTTAGAACGATGGAAACCCATAAAACGCCTGAGTCTGGAGGCACCGCTGGGTGCCTTATTATCTTATTCCCAAACACCAAGAGAAATCCAGAATCGTATGTGTGTGTGTAGCCAGCTCCTTGGTTTCAGTCTACTGTCAGTTCTGGCAAGCAGAACAGCACAAAACCCATGAAAGATACCACCTAAGAAAGACTTCTATCTAATTGTCCTCATTTGCTGTCACCTCAAAGAGACAAACAGAAGCTATGAACTTTCTTCTTAACCCTCCTCTCTCCCTACATGCCTCCCTCCTGAGAGAGGCTTATTCACTTCCATTCAGAAAGACACTCCATCATTTGAGAGAGCAAGATCTTAGACACAGTTGCCAAAGGCCAACTGAGTTAATCTGTGTCTTTCCTGACCTGAAATCTATCATCTGTTCTATTTATTCTTAGAAATTTCTCTCAAATGAACCTGGTTTGGGAGAAAGTGAACTCTCTGTAGACCTTGACTGAAAAAAAATGTAGTTTCTTGCACCTCAGAGTCAAAGAGCAAAGTTTTATGGGGTTGATTATACTTAATGTCAGAACAAAATGAGAGGTGGCAATGCCTAGTGGACTTAGAAACTGAATCTTTTCACTGGCTTAGGCTCAGAATTCACTTTAACCTCAGTTTTCCTGACTGTTCAGGGAAAATTCTCTCTCTTGGCCTCCAGAAGGCCAACTACCATATACTTACCTAGGTGTCGTGTTAGAAATATCTTTATTTCAAAGTGGTCTAGCGATTTTCTCTCTTTTGGACTCTGCCCTGACTCTTCTCAGAAGTTCACAGGGATAGGACAAGAGGAAAGGGACACATGTTGCAGCAAGAAATATTTCAGTCGGATAACAGGAAAAAAATCTTTTATCATGGGAATAGCCAAACTCTGGAACAAGCTACTCAAAGAGGCTATGAAATCTCTACTCCTGGAGATATTCAGAGTGTGACTGGACAAGGCTCTGAGCAGTCGGATCTAAGTTGTTCTTGCTTCATGTGCAGATTTGGACCAGATGAGCTATGGAAGGCCCTTTCAAACTAAATTATTCTAGGCTTTTATGACTCATATCATCCTTATCCATCCCTGAGTTCAGCAGGAGAAGGTTGGTGCCTCCCTTCGCTGAGCCAGGTATGCAGGTCTTTGTTGCATGGTGGCCTTTTGGCCGGCTACTAAAAGAGAAAGTGCTTTCTGGGGCTGTAAAACAAAGAAATGAGCACCTATATGAGACCCAGATGAAACCTTGAGTCTTGTCAACGCTGAATTATCTGGAAGACACTACCTTTACTTAACAACCATCGTTTCTTTGAAAGCAAGCTATTTCCTGTGATTGCAGTTGACTCTCAGTGTAGCCATTAGACAGTAAGCAGCAAGCATAAACCTGTGAGGTCTCTGCTCTTCTGCAGAGAAGCAGCCAGGGGTGTTCTGCAAAATCAACATCTTATCTACTAGCTCATTAACTGGTGTAAAAATTAAATGGCAATTGCCTAAATAAACAAAAAGAACTCCTGGAAAGTCATGTCACTCTGAGGAAATGTAGCTTCACATTTGTGTCCACAAACATCTATGCTGTCGGCAGTCTGAAAAATGCCACCCAGAAGGCCACGAAGTCTCTGTTAGTTAGAAATAACATCAGTAGCTGAAGTTACAAAATGTTACTGGTTCTTCCTCATTCACCTGAGATGTTTCAAAGTGAGAAATCTTTTTCCTCTTTATCATTTCATCTCATACTTCGAGAAGCTATCACAAACCAATTGCATTCAATAGTATTACTGTATTCTTAAGCAAGTGGAGTACACCACTCCATTAACTGTCAGGCAAAAGTGTTAATCTTTTCCAGTTACCCACCACCAAAACTACATGTACTGTAATTGTTCAATTTCTTTCCGAAAACTAGAATCACCACGGCCTTGAAAGCATATTGGGATTTTTCTTCATGGCAGGAATATGCTCTGTACTCTACTCTCTTGTAAGTTCTTATTGGTGCTTTCTTGGGAGATGGGATTTGAAAGAAAATTAGATTGTGAGATATTGCAAGATTGTACAAAAGCACTTTTGCGGAAAAAAAAAAAGGACGATTTTTACTTTTCTCTGTGGACAGCTAGAAAACGTAACAGCCTGGTTTTGCAGCTTTTATTATGGTACTCTAATTTTTTCCTGGTAGATACATTGGAAGAAAAAAACCCCACGTTTCTGAATCACTGTTTTCAGGGTTGCATATTGCGAGCAATGAAGCAGTCAGAGGTAACTCTGCCAGTATCTTGTCACCAATAAACGCCAGTTTGAAATGATTACGGGAGCTGGAGAGGCTGGAAGAGGTGCTTTGCTTCACTTACCGTTCTCCCTGAATGCTGCTTTATGCATAGAGATAAAATGCACTTGGCCTTTGCCTGAAACGGTACTTTCTCTACAAGGTGAAGCATGATCTTTCATCCCTTCCCAGGGTGCTAGATGGCACCGAGCAAGGTAAAATAAGAGCCCTACTTTATGCTGTATCTTTTGGGGGTCAGTGGGTGTTTTCAAAAGGAGTTGTAGGCTTCAAAATTAATTAATCGCTTGTTATTTCAGCTCAACACGCAGGAAGCCCTGGTGCCCCAGTACTGCTGAAATGTTGCAGATTCTTAGGCTGGAATTTTGGATAGTGACAAGGCAGCAGGTAACAAAAGAAATGAGTTTCAGCTGAGTGAATATAAACTACATTTTAATGCCCTGCATCAAATTTTAAAGTATTTTGCTAAATCAGTCACATGCTATGAGGCAATACTGCATTGAGAAGAAGAGGAAAATCCATTTAGAAAGCACATAATGAGGTAAGCTTTCTGGTGATGTACATTGCCGAGGAACAGAAAATTGTCGAGATATAAAACATTCATGAGAAACACGAATGATAAGGTTCTTGTTCAAAACTGTAAAATCGGTGTTTCTATTCTGAACTCTATTTTTGGAAGTTGTTCCTTGTTTCTTAAAAATTGCTTTGTGCTGGAATGTAGCAATAAAGATGGTAGCCCTGGAAAAGAATCATCTTATTCTTCTGGTTTTGGTTCTTCTTAGAGAAATGCAAGAATGTATTCATTGAAGATCCATTCAAATGCTTTTGGCCAAATAATAAGTGCTCAATTTCTGATTATATTAGTATATTACCCAACCATCCACCAGCAGGAAATTATGTTTAGGAAAAAATATGTATGGGAGTATCACCCAGCGTGATACTACGGTCAGTGTCAGTCTCTTCTGTGCCTGCAGCCTCAGAAGTCAGAGGCTGTTTGAGCCTCAGTGGCACCTGGGCTGCTACATGGCTTGGTCCACCCTGCAGGTGGGGCTTGGACATCAACAGGACCTCATAGCCATCAGTACTTTGGAGGATGTTGGTGGCGCTCCGTGGCTGATCTTGGGGGAACCCAGGTGGAAGGAGATGCCTCTCTGCAGGCTGGTGGGCAGTCTGCAGAGCCTCCATCGCTTCTGAAAATGAGGCAAAGCCATCACGGTCATTTAGGGCCAGATTTTTTTCCTTAAAGCATTTAGGTGTCTTAATGTGGGAAATTAAGCTCCAAAGCCCTCCTGATAAGCTCACCAGATGCCTGTCTGCAACATTAGTTTGTGAGGTACCTGTAAAATCAGACTCCTTGGCAGAACTGAACAAAGCCTGAGCAAGTTTCTGATTTGGGATATGCACGCTGTGACAGGAGCCAGGTGTCTCTGGAGCATGTGTGTCTCTCTGGGACAACACCTCCATTAGCAATCAGAGAACATTCAGCCTTACTGAGAAGTGTGTTGGCCTGACCCTCAAAATTTCCTTCTGCTTTTTGAATCGCAGCAGCAACGTGTTGCTAACACAAGGACGCTTCGGGGTGTGCGTGTGTCAGTGCCGTCCCGATGGCAGGGAGCTGTCAGAGCAGCCGTGAGGGGGAAAGGTGTCTAACAGAGCCGCAGCAGCTGAAGGTGTGAGGGTAAGTCTGATGCAGATGCCATCTCTGAGCCTGTCCCAGGGGTGGCAATGAAGAAATCTGTGCACATTCTTTACCTTGGCAGGTCACACAGATTTATTCTCTTAAAAGTCTATTGTGCAGATATTAATATCTGCAGCTCTCTTTAATTTCTGTTGTAATGATGCACTTTTATTACATTAGAGTGACCTGAAACTGTGTCCCAGTCTCAAAGATCCCATTTGCACAGCTTGCACCGTAGGTTTAATTTCACAGTTTTTAGTTTCCCAGCTTAAAAATATGAACAATTTATGGAGCAAAATTAACAGTTTATTAGAAATATCACTCACTGCAAAAGTCTTAAGGGTAATTCACAGCTCTATAAAAGGTCGTGATATAAATAATTGCTTGATGAATATGGACCATGTCTGTTTGTCATTAAACACCAGCAGAGAGCTAATGCACTTTAATAGTCCTGCTAACTGCTATCTGACAGGCATAGAAATCACAACCAAATACAACAATTAGGCTGAACAATTGCTTTTTACTTTTTTTTCTTTACACAAAAGGTAAAATAATGACATATGTTGTTTTCTTCACACTTCAGTAGTGGTCACGACTTACACCCCTATAAAATACTGTAACCAATAGCTTAAATAGTGCAATGATATTCCACTGTTTATCAAACAAAATGTCTCATTAATTCCACTCCTTTACATGTTGAAAGGCTGCACTCACGGTGTGCAAACCCACAGTGTGCAACAGTGAAAACTGTTATTCCCCTTCCTATTTGTAGGGAACATACTCCAGGTCCCTGGTGAAATCACTGTATTCATAATCCACGCACAGTGGTGCCCTGATCCAACTCTACACCACTAGGCCCTCATGATCCGCGTAGCTCTCCATGTAGGATTAGAATACATGAATTTAAGCCTTATTCAAAGCAAAGGTGCCTTCTAGTGAGGTTTCTCTAATAAACGCAATGATTTTTGTTCTCATTAAGGGATTGTTTTATTCAGTTGTGATTGAACCTAATTACAGCACACCTAGTTCTGCCAGTGAGGATGAGACCACAGTCTGTTGTGTTTGGGAATGGATGCAGAGGTGATAAAGGACATTGAGAAAGATTGATTCCCCCTTCCAAAGTGTCTCGGTCTCTTCTAGATGAATTCCTGCTGTACTTGGCCAAAGAGGCTAAAACACACTGCACACACTCTCTCCCACTTGCCTCATAGCATGTCTCAAACTCTAGATTTAATTAATCTGCTTTCTCCCAGCTTCCCTTGGAGAGGCTTTTCTACACACCACAGACCCCTTTAGGTCTGCTCCAGGCACCCCTACTTACCCTGGACCTACCCTGGGAAGTGACACTTGTACAATGAGGAATGAGCAACTTCCCAAGAGGATAGGCAGGTTAAGCTTCTCCAGTAGGTTAAGAAGCTCCTGCCCTTCCAGTTGCCTCCCTACTTCTTCTCATCTGTGAGAGCTCACCAAGTGGGCAGGATATTTAAAAAAATGCTCTGACTCCAAGCCATAACCAATTGTGAGTGCACAGCCCATCTGCACCTGCCTGATGAATGCCCTACAAAGAGATTGCTTCCTGCGGGCATATTTCAGGGTATCTGATTTTAGTGACTAGGAGAAACTTATTGTTTCTTTCTATAAGCTCTCTGGAGCCTTGCACAGCTCAGAAAGGCCAGGCTGGCATTTCTAACCTTGACTAATCAGTCTTGACTGAATGGTTCACAAAAGACCTAGTTGCATACCTACACAAGCAGTGGAGTTACACAACTGCCAGGGATAGCACATGGGCACTGCGATCACCCAAGTATATTCCCTGGCAAGAGATGCTTGAAACAGCAAAGGAAAGTCTCTGGATGCTGCTGCCTTCAGTCGAGTGTAACAGAGAAAGGAAGAAACTTCAAGCTGCACCAGACTCAGCCAGAAATGTTATGCCAGGTTATGCCAGTATTGCTGGTACAAACACAAGATAAATTCTTTGACGGCCATATCTGGCACAGCAGCAAGTGGCATTGCCCACGTCTGCTTGCTCTGAGTGTAAGGAAAAGCAGGGTAACAGGGAGGCATGGAAGGATCCCACCATTGCCCAGGCTGGAGGAGTGAAACATTAGCTGCTCTCAACTTCCAGGTCCAAATTTTTGGGATACCAGGGCTTTCTTTTTTTTACTGTACTTCATGTGGTGATGTGAGCAGAACAAGATATCTTCCCTTAAGCTTGTGATGAATGTTTTTTTGTAGAAAGGTTTTAAACCAGTTCTAGCCGAGTCAAATAATTTTCATTGAAAACTATCATACCTCCAGTCAAAAGTCTCAGAGAGCTGAGTTTATGAGGTTTCCTCAAGAACAAGAGAGCGTTCCCTTGCCCCAGGCAGTGTGACCTAGACTTGTTTCATTCTTTATTCTTGATAGGTGTGTGTCTAAATAATCCTTCAAAACTTCTAAAGACAGAGTCTGCATCCTCATTAAGCAATCTGTTCAAGGCTTTGCATGCCTTACTGTTTTTGCTGGGATCCATTCTAATTTCATAGAATCATAGAATGGTTTGGGTTGGAAGGGATCTTAAAGATCATTGAGTTCCAACCCCCCTGACATGAGCAGGGACACCTCCCACCAGACCAGGTTGCTCAAAGCCCCATCCAGCCTGGTCTTGAACACCTGCAGGGATGGGGCATCCACAGCTTCTCTGGGCAACCTGTTCCAGTGTCTCACCACCCTCATAGTAAAAAATTTCTTCCTAAATCTACTCTAAATCTCCCCTCTTCCAGTTTAAAACCATTACCTGTCCTGTCCTGACCAGTCCTGCCACTAGACTTCCTGACAATGAGGCCCTCTCCAGCTCTCCTTTTAGTTCAACCCCTTATTGCTTGTCTTTCTCAGGATAGGTATGGAAAAGAGTTTATTTACACCCTATTTTTGTCTGTCTTTTGCATAACTGAGAACCGGTATCGTTTCCCTTCGGCCTTCTCTTCTCTGGACTAAGCCTCATTTTCTTCAATCTCTTCTCATAGCATAAGGTCATGCTTTCTAGACTTCTTTTCATCCTCACTCTTCTCCTCCAGTCCCTCTCCAGTCGGCCAGTATTTTTGACAGATGCCGCTGCCCAAAACTGGATCCTTATTGCTACCAAGTACAGACAGAAGTTTCTTCGTCTGGCTGAGAGACAGCGGTCTGGCTCAGGTACAGCAGGATGCTGTTTGCCTGTTTTGCAACTGTGTGATGCTTTTGCCTCATGATTAGTTTGTGATTCACTGTAAAGCTCAGTGCTTTTCTGCAGTACTGCTGCCAAGCCAGGCATTTTCCATCCTGCATTTGGAGAAATAAATGTAGAACTTTGCATGTCTTTATTGAATTTTTGGCTATTACTTTCAGGCCATCTTTCTAATTTATCAAGAATGTTTTAAGTTCTGCCCTCCTACGTGCTTGTAGCCTTCCCAGCACTAGCGTTGCTTGAAAATTTAATAAAATGTACTTGTTAATTCATCATCCAAGTCATTAATGAAAATATTGAATAATACTGAGTGGAGGATAGATCCTTGGGGGATCTCGCTTGATACATCCTTCTGTGTTGACTGTGAACTATGGGTAGCTATTACCTAAGTGTGGATTCCCCAGCCGGTTATATACCGCTGATATCACCTTTGGCTGGTGTACATTTCACTCACTTGTCTGTATAGGCCAGTGAGGAGAGGGTAGTGACAGTGAAGGTACTAAAGCGATGACAGTGAGTGCCTCTCTCCAATTCACACGGCTTGTTACCTTGTCATAGGAGGAAATAAACTTCCTGTGATTTATTCTTGACAAATCCACGTTAGCTGTCATTTATCTCCTTTAGATGGCTACAAGTTGCTTGATTATTTCCTCCAGATTTGGGAAAGGAATCAAGATAAGCTGACTAGTCAATAATTTCTTTCTCCCTCTTTTTCTCCCCTTTTTGGAGATAGGAACAGCATTAAACCTCCCCTGCTGTGAAATCTCCTTTACCATCTAAGTTCTCTGAAGCTCTCTAGCAGCTTGGAAGCTGCCCTGTCTGGGTCCAGAAGGGTTGCTCTGCAGAGTGACTTCCCAGCAGAGGTTGTGGCTACAGCCATCGGTCCCTGTCCCATCACCCCTTCTCCAGTGGGCACGGCTAAGCAGGGAGCTGGACCGGGGACTGTGTTTGGGCTGAAAAACAGCCTTTTCCTTCATGGGGACACGGCAGCAGGAATGCCTGGTTCTGAACTGGAGGGGAGCTGGCAGGGGACCGTGAACACCTAACCTGGTGAGCAATGCCCCCTCAGCTGAAACCTGTGACTGGACCCCAATACCCTGCTGGTTATCTTGGAACCATGGGGTCTGAGAGCCTCTAGCTTGCACGAACACTGGCAATCTACCCATTTCCTGCTGTAGCCTGATTTCTTATTTTCACCTGCTGGTATCAACTACATTAACTACCTGACCTCAAGTGGCCATTTTAGTGACAACTGATGATACTTTTCACAAGTAATCAGTAGATAATTTTCCTGCCCCATTACAAGTCTGGACAACCCTTGCCTCAGTCATTTCAATGTTATTAAAGTATTAATATATCCTGTTTACCTGCGTCCCTGGGGAACTGTGTCTTGTTTTTCTCCTGAGCTTTTATAGTGTGTGTCCCTGCACAATCATCCTTTATATCTGCCCATAATAACGTGAGGCTTCTGGGAGCTTCCTTCCTTCCTTCCCGTGAGATGGCAGAAGAGCTTGTGGCCGAGGGTGCTGCTCTGTGTCTGTGCCTCCTCTGCCAGGAGGATTTTGCACTTCTGTCCTTTATGTAGCTTCTTCAAGGAGATGCCAAGTCCTGCGAGCTCATTTCCCTCCAAGAATTCCAGTAGGATTTTACTTACCTGCAATAGGTTTTTGCTCCTGTGAAACCCGTTCTCTTTACAATAACAGTTTCTCTCTCTCTTTTTGCAGGAGGTGTGAACCCCCTCACGCTGCACACTGCCCTTTGCCTTCCCGTTTTCATCCACCTCCTCCTGCCTTGAACCGGTGCCTGAACACGTAACTGTGTGCTAGCGATGGAGTTGGACAAGGTGCTAACACACAAAGAAGTGTTTTCAAGAAAAAAAAAAAGGGACTAGCTGAGGCATAGCCCAGGAGAGACAATTTTTGTGTCTCTGAAACGGAGTCAGAGATGATTTTAGCCCACCACTAGGTAAGAAGATTGGCTTCCAGGAGAGCCAGATGAAGGCAGAGGCACCAGAGAACAAGTGGAATTCTCCCAGGTCTCATATGGATGCATCGCAACTCAGCAATTGCTGAGGAATAAAAAAATGAAGGTAAGGTTCTTACTCCTTTTATTCATTCCACCATTTCTCACATTATTTTATAAATACTTTTATATTAGTTATATTTATATAGTATATAATTATAACATATGATTATATAAACATACAATATATAATATTTATATATAAATATTATATTTAGTTTAGTTATGATTGTTATGCATATAATTCTAAACAAGTTTTCACAACTGTGTCCAGAAGCGACATTGGTTTTCGTGGGCTTCTTCCTGTTGAAGCCAGGGCTACCACATGCCAATAGCAGAATGCTTTGCTCATGGGGGCAGATGACAGATTTGTAGCTTACGATAAAACTGCCTGCAGGTTTATTACTGTGCTGTCATGCATTTCAAAAGCTACAGTAGAGTGAACCCGAACAGTGCCCCAGCCACTACTTGCCATATTTACCTGATGATAAATGTCAGGTCTCCATTGAGTTTCAGCAACAGATCAGATAATGGCAAGTAAAAAGCTTGGGCAAAACAGCATCACCAGCAATCCCACTCTCCGTGACCCGTCACGCTTTTTCATAACATGAAAAGATTGTACATAATATCTGCAACCACTCCTATGACAAGAGCTAAAGGAGAACATTTTCCTTCCATTCTTCTGCATCCAGGATCTTCAGGAGAGTTATCAGGGTGGGGCCTGTCTGTGTTTGCCTTCTAAGTCTGAAGACTTAAGAGTCACAGTTTAAGGTTGTCTGCCAGAGCTGGCTCCAAAGATGTTCACAAGGATTTTGTTGATCGTTTCAGAGGGGTTGTATTTTCATTTTTTTTTTTTTTGTGACAAGGAATATGAACACTTCTGAGCAAATAGCCTGCTGTAAGGGCTGTCCTTCAAAACCAGAACAAAAGCAAAACCTCTTAGTATTGGGACACTCACAGTGAAATCACAGAAGTTAACAACCCTGCAAATGCTGTCAACAGCAACTCAAACAATCTGAATATCGACTGGCTCTTATGTCTAGCTGTGGAGAGCTGACCCTAGATACCAAACACCAGCAAACTGAGAAAAAAGAAAATGATCATTTTGCAGGACAGCTGCTATTGAAAGAGTTTCTTGGCTTTCAGGGAACGACCCTTAACAAGTTTTTGTATTTTTCTGTGTTGTTTGCATGCTCATCACACCTGCTCAAATGCGGCATCCTGGATCCAGTATCGCAAAATTTTTCAGAGTGTCTTAAAGAATTGGCAGTCTCCAATATGCAAAATAGTTCTCTAGCATGATGGCTGTTATAAAGCATTAAATGACGTATTTAAGATTTATATTGCTAAAGCACCCTCTAGCGGGGCAATAACAGAAGAGTTGTTTTTTGCATAGACATGATAACTACTCTGCATATTAAAGAATAGCCAAGTAAAAGGCTGGCTACCAGTGGAGATAGGCAAACGCATTGAATCTTTAGTTTAGTCAATGCTTTTGCTGTCCATGCAACACGCAGCACTCGCCGTAATATCTGAAAGGCGGCAATGTGATTTTATTGCATGTAATCACAGAGTAATAGCATCATATCAGCCAGAGACCTCTGGAGGTCATCTCATCTAACCACCTGCTCAAAGGTGGCGCAGATAGATCAGGTGGCTTGTGGCCATTTCCAGCTGAGTTTGGAATATCTCCACAAGAGAGGTTGCACAACTGCTCTGAGCAACAAATTCCAGTATTTGACCATCACCACGGTGAAAACAAATTCCGTATAACTAAACAGAGTTTCCTGTGTTGCACCTTCTCTCTAATGCCTCTCGGTCTACTGCTGTGCACCTCCAAGCATTCCTCATAGTTCCTCAGGGTCTTTACAATGTCATCATCTTGAAATATTGGAAAAATATTCACAGTCACCTTTGGATATTGTTTGTTCACAAATGCCTTCCTAAATGGTGGTGAATCGCTGGAGATAAAGCATGATACTGTTAGATGCAGTACTCCTGGCGCAATGAGGCAGATTATTTTCTGGTCTCACGCTGGGACCCTCATTCTGCAAGAAGTTCATCCTGCCAAGTTATTTCCAAGTTAAGGGTTTGCATTAAAAAGTCTAAAACGTAAGCTTGCACAGCTGCTTGGGGGACCTGGACCAAACAACCTAACTGCAAAATTTTGATGTAATACTTTACAGCTCCCTGAGTAGTTTTGCCACTTATCAAGTGAAAGAGAATAAAATATAAAATTCAGTTTTAAAGAAACAGAGGTATTGCTAAGAATTTGTTAAGCTTTATTGAAGCTGGGGAATACAGCAGCCACCTTTCCATGGAGATGGCATGTAAAGAAGCCAATGAGTGCCTTCCCCAAATCATGTAGGTGAAAGACAGATATCACCCTCTAGAACACAGGCACACGGCAAAACATGCACAAATAAGCACACACATAGAGCTGGAGAGGACCTCTAGGCTGATGGCATCAGGGAGTGGGGGTAGGAGAGTGTTTGCTGAAAGCACGTGTGGCCACGTGTCTGTGACAAGCAGCAGCAGGAAGCCATGAAAAGGCACGCACCAAGGTGGCACTGGGTGCAGCTTGGATAACCAGTGGCAGCATGTCCCTGAGGGAAATAAAAAAAACACTGAAAGAGAGAGAAAGATTTTTGGCCAAATGCTGACTGAAAGTGAGTTGGGGTTGTAGTAAAGAAACCCCTCCCTGTTCCCCTGTTCAGGGCAAATGCATTTTGCAGGTGATTTGCAGAGAAACACAATGGCTTCAAAGAAGCTCACTCTTTTTCTTTCTTTCTTTTTTTTTTTTTTTAAAGGAAGCAGCTGTGAGGTCCTGACTGAGGCCAACCACTTGGCTGAAGGTGGGCAGGAGTGGGCACTCCAGGTGCTCACACAGCTTTGTGGGTGAGCGCCCAGTACAGAGCACCAACTTCCATCAGCAGTACAATATCCGATATCTTTAAATAATTAATCTTATTTTGAGAAGACAGAGATGGTTATGATCCAAAGCAGAAAACAGCCAAGACATGTGAGCTAGGTCTGGAGAACCAGCAGGTCACCAAAGAGGGTGGTGGACCCCCAGCTGGTGGTGATCCCTGCTTGCTGCCTGGCCCTACACTTTACCTGACTGCAGCAAAGGGGTGAAGAGGGGGCAGGATGACCTGGTCCTACAGACCCTCATCCAGACAGGCCAAATTGTAGCATTGTTTCCCAGGCCTTCAAAAGATTTCCTAGCAGTCCAGCTTTGGCTGGTCTCTCACGGTGAAAAGGAAATGGCTGTATTCCCCTTTCCCTTAAATGGCTGATGGCACTCCCCATGGTGCGTGGAGGGGGATGCACAGCATCGTGCTGGGTATGTTCTGGGTAAGAAGGTTGGTCGTCCACACCATGGCACAATTTTCAAGGCACAGAGTATATTTTTAGGAAAATTAGTATACTTTTAGGAAATCAACAGCATTGGGGTCTGCTGTTTTCTTTTACTTCTCTAAAACCAGGCATCAAACCTGCTGAGATCTGGATAGATGTGGATCCCAAGGAAGTACTGATGCACCTCCTGGACCTCCTCCATTCCATCCCTGAGGATGTGGCATCCATCCCTGCCCCTCTGCAGCTTTGTTCTCTCACCGTGCATGCCTGCTGCCTCCCCTGCGTTGCCCGCAGCCACAGCCTGCCAGTCCGGCACAGGATGTTCAGAGGGAGGATTAGGCAAGGAGTAATGATAGTTCTTTCAAACTGGCTGGATAAAATTAGACGCGTATAATCAGCGGTCAGGTGGCCAGAGGAAAGGAGCTTTGTTTGTGAGTGGTCAGCAGCCGCTGACATCCAAACTCATGGCCTCAGTATTCGCACGCTTGGTACTTTAGGTACCTCGGCATGAAAACGCTCGCCAGGGCCAGACATGGGGACTGAGCCTCCCCTGGAGCTGGGATCCCTCCTCTGCTTTCCATTTCCACCTGCCACTGCTCACCCAACCGAGCTATGCGTTTCTGTGACCTTGCTTGGCAGGAAGGCCAGAGTCTCTGCAGGCAGCCGGCTGCCAGGGACATTCATTTTTTCCAATTAGTGGAAAACAGAGGGTGTTGCCTCTACCCATGATTTAAAAACAGCCTCAGAAAAAGAAACCCATAGAGGACATCCCGCATCCTGGTCAATATGTCACTGTTGGAAGCCAGCAGTGCTCTCCTGTGTGCAACAGAGGACACTCCCTCACACAGCATTTTTGGAAAAACCCTAGCAGTGATGCTTCAGAAAAGCTGGGTAGGGGAGCACAGGGACCATGATGTGTGATTGTCTTTGGCCCTCCTGGAGCAGTGATGCCCTGAGCACCTTGTGCAGCTGAAGGGTTCAACCTGGTGGGCTTACTGCCCTGAGGAACTGCCCTGGGTTCTCCAAAAGCCATGAGACCTGTGCTCCAAATGCTCGCAACTTATGGTGAAAGAAGTTCTGGGAAAGCCCATGAAACTGTGACAGATCCCAAAGCACTCAGGAGACTCCATTTTTCTTTTGTGCTGAATTTCAGTCGTCCTTCTCTGGATTTTCCTCTGATTCTAGCTCTCCCATTTGGCATATTTCTGTTGCACAATTTGGCTTTTCAGATGTTTCCTTTCAAAGTGGCAGTTTGGAGCTGGAATTAAAGAGGGTGGCAAAAAGCCTTAATAAGAGACCTGGCTTTATAAATAAGACAAGTACTTATTTTATTTCACTGTTTAATAATATATTTCTTTTCTATGGCTGCAGTGCTGAGGAGGCAGAAAGGCAGCATGTAGGACTGCTGTTAATTCTACATACCACTATAAGTTATTAACCTTGAAATGGGGAGAAATGAAATTGAACCTTATTTTAGCATTTATAGCAACATTTGATCAAACGTAGTTTATGCCCATATACAATTTCTGACACTAGAGGGAGTACATAATTTATTTTATGAAAATAAAAAACAAGCCTGGCTTTTTAAATAGGAAGTACATCAAAGGGAGGAAAGCAAAAATATTCAAGGAGAACTTTAGTCTCTCACTTCAAGTTATACTTATAAAAAGAGCTGAGAAGCTGCCTCGTGTGTTAGCCTTATCTAGGTAGGTTATGCAACTGGTGTCTGCAAAAGCCACGGTGGGGCAGATAACCAAACAGCTTGTGTTCAATTTGTGTGTGTCTATCGAGTCTGAACACACGGGGTGAGTAACCAGCCCACGGGATAGCACACACAGACATCTGTGCCCACAGGTTTCTATCTCTGGTGCTGCTATATTCCCACTGTCCCCCACAACCACCGCAGCGTCTGAACAGCGATGATCTCTCCAGCGTGTTTATCCTCTCAACATGGCTGGGAGGTAGGGAAGAAGCACCACCCTATTTAATGGCTGGAAAATCAAGGTGCAGAGAGGATGAACGATGCACCCACAGCGCAGTGGGAGCCTGTGGCAGAAGAATAAGACCGTGCCCCGTCTGTGCACCCTTGCCCAGGCTCGCAATTCATCTCTGGGTACAGCAGGTTGTTAAGATACAAGGTGTCCTCGCGTGGCTATTTTTCCAAACCACAGGTACAAAGGTTGCCCAGTGCCTTCTGTGCTGTGGTGGTTTTTTTTGCGTAATTGGATAGACGTGTCGCCGTGACTTTGTGACCCTTTCTCCAGCCTCAATACGCAGGAGGTGACTCAGGCTGCAGGATGGTGTGGGGAGAAAGCAGCTCCCTCACCCCTGGTGGGGGTGAGAGGCCACACAGCACGGCCCCCACCGCCTCAGTGACAGAGGCTCTCACACGGGCTGAAGAGGATCATCTTGTCCTCCTGTTAAAATATTCATAAAGTTGCAAGGAAAATACAAATGCAGTTGTCCAGGACAACCTGAATGGTTTTGCAGCCCAAGCATCTTGATTTTCGCGTGAGATCCGTCTGACTCACAGCATGTGACAGCATTTGTTGCGTGCTTATCTCCATTACAATGTAATTATCTGATACAGAGATCTCCTAAAAGTCTCTTTATCACAGGGAGGATTTCTTTTATATGATGGAAACAAGGTCAATTCTGAAAATGCTATCACCTTGTTATCACTGTACATGCCAACAGCTTCTGAGAGTCCCTTCTGAATTCTTCCACTGAGGTCTCCTTCAGCCCATCTGTGGCTGCAGGTATTAAAGCAAGAAGCAACTTAAGCAACTCATCCCATTAAGGAGTATTATGCAGTAAAATTGCACTGCTTTTAAAATGACTTCTAGTGCCTTTGGTGAAGGATTTGGTTTGTTACACCATGGTTTTGAGGAGACAGATATTCAAGCCAAGTTTAAAAATACTGTAATGTTTGTGGGTGGATCTTGTCTCCTGCCAACTACAGACACCAAATCATAGAATCACAGAATAGAATCATAGAATGATTAGAGTTGGAACAGACCTTAAAGATCATCGAGTTCCAACCCCCTGCCCTGGGCAGGGACACCTCCCACCAGACCAGGTTGCTCAAAGCCCCATCCAGCCTGGCCTTGAACACCTGCAGGGATGGGGCATCCACAGCTTCTCTGGGCAACAATGCACATGGCCCAGATGATAGGCATAACCTCATGAATTTTGCTGGTGAAAAGGCGAGAGGTGTTGAAGAGAATGAGAATATCACGCTGGAAAAACAGAATGACTTTGAGGCTGAAGTAAGACGTGGATGAAATCTGAAAGCACGAAACGCTAGGTGAGACAACTTGGGGACTAATAATAACAACAACCTTTGCTGTATTTGCCATGATGCACAAAGAGGAGAAATGGAGTCGCTCACACAATTCTATAAGCCAGTAATACGATAAGGCAGTGAAAAAAAATAAAAAGAAATATTACTATCTTCATAGAATACAGTGATACATTAGCAGTAAAGATATATAGCTCCTACTAGGAGGCCTTCTGAGATACCACATGCAATTTTGATTATTCAGGAGTATGAAGAAAAGAATTCAACACGATGCAGGTATGGAGCAGGGCTATTTGGATGAACAGCAGAACAGGCATCCAGGAAACTAGAAAGAATTTGATCTGTTTGGACGAGCAAAACCAAGGCTTGTTTAAACTGGCAGAATGAAGGCTGGGGCAGAAAGAGGGATTGTTATGTGACTTTTGAAGCACAGTATGAAAATGGGGGTGGGACAGGATAAATATCAGGGACAAGAATGTTGGCAAAGCTAAAGGCAATGCTGGCATGAGAACACGCCAGTCCCAACTAGCCATACACATATTGTTTAAGCAGGAAATTATGAGAGAGTTTTTGAGTGTTTAACAAGTGAGAGTCCGGACTAGCTTCCTAATACAAGCAATAGGAACAAAGTAAAAAACTAGCTACATGGTGGAACTTCGTAAGTTCATTAAAATAATTCTAAAATATGTTTTTATGTGATAACAGGGAACTGGATTTGGTCACCAGGCGGTGCCTTTCAATCCTCCATTCCTAGCTGGTTTTTAGCCTTTTAATTATGAATCCTATCACTATAACCATAATGTGTTGCAGCCTCAGGTATAAGAATAACACATTAATCTTTTTCTACCAACCCGTGTGCTAAAAATGGGCTTCTACCTTAAGTAACTATATGAAATAGCTTTGGAGGTTGACAATTTAACTATCTTTCAGTGACTTCCAACAACTAAGCCTTTTGCTCCTTGAAGCGGGAATAATCTTTTTGGTTTGTGTTTGGGTGCAATAGGATCCTGAACCTTGCTTGGGGATCTTTAGCCTTATGCTAATACAAATAATAACCAAAAAAAGGCAAACAAGCCCTGACATGACAGCACACTATGATGTTTTCTCTTAGGAAGAGAGATATATAGTTGCCTTTTAGGTCATAGAGAAACATTTAGAGGCCGAATAAAAGCAAATTTCAAAATGCAAATTTGCATGCACCCATCTACTGTCATAGCACGGGTAATTACACCAGTGGTGTCCAGGTAGTCCAAACCTCACAGCTGAGTTTATTTGCAATGTTATAGACATTGGGAAATGATCAGTTTTTATAGTTTCGTTCGAACTAGAAAAATAATATGTGTCAACATTCTTCTCACTATAGTAGTAGCACCTTCTTTTGTAACCATATATTTATCGATAAGCTGGATCTACCAAGGTTAGCACTACAGGGCTAACAGAAGAACAATTTGGTTCTGTTATAGCTTTGTATACCATCAGCAAGTTACCTCCTAAATTTTCTTTATAAGACCTTTATCTGCAGTAATGATGCATGCAGGAGAAAGACTGAGATTGATCAGCAATTGCAAAGTTGATTTTGCAGATCTAAAGAACTGCAGAAGAACAAAGTCTCACTCCTGCTACCTCATTCCTTGCAACAGCATTTTCCCCACTTTTGTACTGAACTCATGGTAGCAAAATATAACCGAAACAGTTAATTTCATTAAACTGATATGGTAGACAACATTCACTTAACATCAATTAGCTTGTATTATAGCTGATAATTTGGACCAGGGCAGTGTGCAGTTGACATTCAGAGCTTGGTCCGGACATGATAGGGATAAAGGGGGGATGCCTCTGCAGCTGTGCTGCTCCTCCCCTGTCACTTAACTATGTGTGTGTTGAACTGGGTAGCAGCCCCCCAGGACATCTGCTCCTGTGATTAGGAATTCCAGCAATGTACTAAAATCTAGTTTGAGAAGCAGTTTCTCTTTGTAGACATTTTCTTATAATTCTCAGTGAAAATGGAATTTCCTTCCTGAACCTCTGTGATGTATTTTGACCGTTGCAGCATTACTAAGCTGGAATCTTCCAATTTATAGTGTTTTTTATATTTGCTCTCTTTGAGCGTTGAGCACAGCAGTGATATACTTTATTAACTGATAACCTATTTTTTCCATCTTAAGGCTTTTTTCTACTTACTTAAAAGACAGTAAATGTAGCACAGGAACCAGAATTTGATAGCTTAGGCATTAAGGTTATATGGGACATTGGGTTTATTTTCTTGCTCTCAAAGCTCGTAGGTTGACCTGAAAGAAGTCATGAGAAGAGTTGTAAAGTTGAAAACAAATTAACTTTAGGCTGTTTAGCTCCTAAAGCAGAGTTGCAGCACCTAATCTTGCAGCAGAGAAGAAGTGGATCGTCAGCATCATCAAGAAAGAAAAATATATAAATATATATATATAAAAACAACATATAAATTATCCTATTAAAAAATACAAAAGACAAAGACATGCCCTAAATCTCACCTTCCTCTGGGCTTAAACACTGGCCTATGAAAAAATAACAATGTCTGTTTGGAATTTGCCATCTGGGATTATCCTGGTCTTTACATCAAGTGATTGCTAGATAGATAAATTACCAATCTTTAGAAGAGGGATAAAGATCAAGTCATCTCTTTTTCAGCTCAATGCCACTTCCTGCTCCTGCATCTGAGGAGCTTTCTCCCAGCATTTCCCCAGAAATCCCCAATTTCTCATCCCTTTTTCTCATTTGTCAGGTGCTTCCACAGAGGAAGCCTGGCAGAAGTACGGAAAACACGGAAGAAAAATCTCTTCTTTTGAACTATTGGGCAAGAATAGAGACCTGTATCCTCCAGCAAAACTCCTAAAGAAGACAGATACTGGCCTCGTATCTTCTGGAAAGGTTATCTCAGGTAGCACAGAGGGATGTCAGTGTGGGACAGGCAAAGCTGCTGAGCCCTGCTAAGACAGAGACAGTTCTGGACACAAGTAGGAGCAGAATGTTTAGCATTAGAGAAACATCACTATCAGAAACATGGCCATTAGGAGCTTCAGGCTTGCAATTCTCACAGTACTGCCAGGATTTAAGTACTTGTATTTCACCTCAATGTCCTAAGGCACTGGGGGGTTGTGTTTTAATTTCAAATTTCCCTTTCAAATCTCCCTGCCTTGCCAAGGTGGCCTAAGGACAAATCCATTAATGCATGTGATGTGCAGGTATATTTACATTATGGGAGTTATGTAAGCAGGTAGATCTCATCAATAATTAAAGACTTTGTGGGTAAAGTAAGATCTGACCATTTTCTTTCTCTGGCTTCTCAGGGTTTCTGTGCAAGTCACACAGTCCATATGCTTTTCTTGTGAATAATTTTAAGGGACTGTGTTTTAAGGGATGATGGCTCCAAACTTTTCATCTGCAGAAGGTTGTGTGAGCCTCTCTCATTTATTTCTCACAGAAACAAGCTGGAGGAATTACCAATGTAAAATAGGAATTACTGAGGGAAGGATTGAGCTCTCTAGTTCTATTTTGATAACAGCCTGTACAAGGTGTAATAAAATCAATAGTTTCTCTTGCTGAAAGGTTTCTTTCTATCTACAGCAATGACAAGAAGATAGTGGGCAGAGAGCTCTATTAGCTATTCTTTAAGAATCAATCACACTTAAAAGCAATAGCCGGTATGACAACAACTGCACAATGGACTATTAATTTATTGACACAAATGTCCTGAATTTCAGAGAAGAGAGATGCTTTTCAAGAGATAGGAAATAAAATGTCTGTTTTTCTGAAAACCAAGAAAATTCTAAGCATTTCTTACTAAAGACACTGAAACAAAAAAGCTTAGATCCTGAAGGGGTAAAATGCCAACAATTTCAGTCCACCCGATCAAGAACAGCAGATAACGATCGAGATACATTTTAAGCAAAATTTCACAAGTCACATCAGGAAGTTCAAGATCCATGAAGCTGCAGTCCTGGAAGGTAGCCTCCATGGCTGTGTCACTCTTACTATCAAAGAGGGACCTTCCCTCATAAAGTGGCCTAACGAGCTACTGGTCCTCAGCATCTGGTGAAAGATGTGAGCTGACCCAGCACGGATCCACCGCCTTACACCAGCCGAGAACCGGCTGCTTTCTGTCTCCGCGTTGTATCTAGAAAGAAGATGCAGCACAAAGACATAATTGGCAATTACAAGGTGGCATTAAATGGTATGTAGCGAGCTACTTAAATACATCAGAAGCACGTACAACAGAAGCAAGAAATAAAACTATATCAGGTAAAAGGCCATATTCGTGCATAATTAATAAGGGGAAGATACAATAAATCAGCTTGTATCACATTGAAATTTCCGTACGGTCTCAGTAGTGTGGAAGAGCAAATGAAAGCCAGAGCAAAGCATGGAACTGTGCTTGCAGAATTATTCCTTGTGGACACCGGGTGAGCTTACAGTGGTTCAACAGCAAGCATGAAAACATAAGCAAGACCAAAAGAAACCCTAGTCAACATGCCTGTACTTCTGTCTGCGGTGCAGGGGTTTTTGAGATACTATGGTTAACAAACACCATCACTTACTTTGAGAAAAAAAAAAAAGAAAAAAAGATGTATGGTGGAGTTACAGACAGAATGACTTTGTAAATGAGGACAGCAGACTGTACTCTGTCTTTTCATGCAGTCATGTTTCTTTGTTGATGTCTCTGTTTTAAGATCAGTTTGCTCCATGCATCACCGATTGTCTTTTGTTTCCTCACAGCAGGGAAGGCTCAGTTAATCCATATGTCACGACAAAAAATTCAGGCTTCTCTTTGATAGGAACCAAGAATGACAGCAATCTATTGAAAAGGTGGTTTGGACTATCATTTCTTCCAAGCTAATTTATTGACTGGATGACTTTCAAAAATAATAGGTCTGTTTCCCAAGATAATGAGCTGAGATGTGACTCATGAAGTCCATGTGAGCACACAGACAGACTAATTATGAGAAATAAACTAATAATAAACTATCAGTCTCTAGAAATCAGTATCTGTTGTGATATATCAGTCTGAACTTCAGAGAACATGCACGTTTCCACCTGTTCCCTACTGCAATAATTTTGTTTTATTAGCCTTAGATATGTAAAACAAATTTATTTTTATTAAGCCTTAGACAGATCAGGATGCTAAGAAAGTATCTGATCTTTGGAGGTGGGGGATGATGGTTTTGCTGAGCAAACTCCAGTTCTAGCATGTGGTTTTATGGGGCAAATGCTATCCCACTAATATTTATTTAGGGTTCCAGAATCTGCAGATTTATAAATCAGAGATGGCAAAGTGAAGGATCCGTGAGAATAAAACCTTTAACACCTCACTGACCAATTTTTTTTTCCCCAGTACATTTCACTTTAAGCATATACACCACAGTGCAACTAGACAAACAATGTATCTTTCCTGTAGCATTTGTGGAATAATTTTAACAAATTTTAACAAATAGTTTCTGTCACTCATTTTCTCATTTCAAGGACAGATGATGGACAGAACACAACCACATTTCAACTGCAGAAAAGGCATTCTAAAGACATGTGGCATACTTAGGAAACATGAATTATTCTCACACAATGAAACTTCTTCTAACAAACAAAATGCCCGTAATCTTATCTTCCAGGAAAAAAAAGGGACTATGTCCAACTTCTGCTGAAGCTGTAAGAAAGACTGTCACTACCTCGTCCAGCCAACTTTTAACTCTTGGACTTCAGAAGAAATTTTCATACCGCAAAGAGCTTTTCCGGCACGTTTACCACTTACCAAAAAAACCCCAAAAAACGGTATTCAAAAAAAACCTTCACAATGTTCTCCTCCCTTTAGGTGTAAACCCAACCGGACTTTTTATGATTACTGCCTACCTGTGCTCACTCTGGAGTAATCAGCTATAAAAACAGTTGAACAGTAGAAAATTCTGGGCCATTGTGTGTTTATGACTCTTTTAAGGCTAGCACTTTTAAGGCTGACCCTGAATCATCCTGACCTTTACTTAGCTGTTGAAACGTCTCTGCCTTACGTTACCAAGGAAAGAAATTGCTGCCTTAAAACGTTCTTGACCTTGTTCAGCACATTCCTCACGCCGTAACTGACTTGCTTTTAGCTGCCAATAAAGCACAGTCAATGAGTTCAGAGATGACAAACAAAAGTTGCAGAAGTTGCATTCCAGGAGCATTTATCATTTCTTCTAAGAATTAAGAGCTCCCTTTTAGCGCCGTGAACTCCAGACTGCTGTGGAAGCTCTGTCTTTTGCTTATATTTCTATGAATTATTATGTGATTTCTACAAGCACACTTCAGCATATTGTACTTACATCAACACTTACTAATGCTTAGCAAAACTTCTGACAAATACGGTCTGTTCTGGTTATGTACAAACAGTGAAAATAATATGGAGCTAGAGAGTCATCATTATTTTCTAAGCCCTGTTTTCTCTTTAGCACAACAGATGTCCATTGAAAAGAAAAATATGTTTCAAATGCTTTTAAAATTACTAGGATTTCTCCTCCACAAACATTTCCTATAAAAGCTGCTCCTGAGAAAAGGGAGTGACCAAAAGCCCCATTTGGAGCTGCTCTGGTGAGTCCCCGTGTACACAGATTTCCACTTTCCTCTCCTTTTAGGGCCCTGAATAAGGCCTCCAGTTTGAGCAGTTCCCAGTAAATGTGGGACTGCACAGCAGTAAAACGTCCATTCAGCAGAAAGGAACAGATGCATTTTTATTTGTGAAATAAAACCTGGATTTTAAGGGGTGAATTTCAGAGATATAAATAATCCCATGGTGCCATAGCAACACCGCTACAATAGGTTTTAAACCAATTTGCCAATAAATATTTGCGTACAAGCCAAAAAAGCAGTCCAAGTATACTAAATTGATACCTAGTAGGTCATTTCTAACTACTGCAGGTCAGACAGTTACCTGTTGGTTTCAATTAAGCTTTGCAAAAACACCCTTGTGTCATGCTGTACCGTGAAGAAAAATAATGAGGCAACATAAAGCAAAGGGCTTCACCTACAATGCACACTTTGGGCTGTGTGAAATCACGTTTGCACTAAAAATAAGCAACTCACCAGTGCACTGAGAACACAGGTCAATGAAAAGCAGGAGAAAGAGCCAGGGTGGGGGAGAAGGGAATTAGAAAGTTTTGTAAGCCCCCCAGTTTCTATCAGCTGGGTGAAAGCACTTTATGACTTGTTTCCACTGAAACTCTATGGATTGTATCAGGGTAATAAACACAGGCTGTTATCTCACTTGGCACTTCTTTAGCATGTTCATCCTGCAGATCTCAAAACCCTCTGGCGAAGGCTGCCTTAAAGTTCTGGAAAAGTTTTCCTGAATATTATCAGCACTTTATAGACAGAAAGGAAAAAAAATCAATAAAAAATCACAGCAGTGAAATATTTTTTCCATTATATTAACATCTAGGGATACCCACTGAGGCAAAATCAGTTGTGAAAAAACATACAGAGATAGATTAAATTTTTATAGTATAAATAAACAACACATGGGAAGAAGCAAATGACCATCCCTAATTCACAGAGAAGAAAAAGGGAATATGTAACAAGTCCAGAGTCAAGCAGAAGCAGAGATAGGGCATTACACCTGGGAAAACATAATCCAGGAGTGCGGCACAGGATGGCATCTACCCAGCTGGGGGTCCTGGTGGAGAACAAGCTCAGTGTGAGTGAACAGGGTGTTGCAGCGGCAAAGAAAGCCAACAGGATGTCAGATCCAACAAGGGCATCACCAGCAGAGATAAAGAAGTCATTATCCCACTCTACCCAGCGCTTGTCAGGTCACACCTGGAATACTGTGATCAGTTTTGGTCCCTGCTATAGAAAAAAGATGTGGACAGTTCAGAGAAGGGCCACCAAGATGACCAAAGGACTGGGAAGCTGCTGTATGAGGAAAGGCTGAGAGGACTGAGTTTGTTCAGCATTGAGAAAAGAAGGCTTAGGGGAGACCTTATCACCATGTCTCAGTATCTAAAGCGTGGGTACAAAGAAGATGGAGACTCCCTTTTTACAAGGAGTTACAGGGAGAAGACAAATGGTAATGGGTACAAGTTACTCCAGAGGAGATTCCAGTCGGACACAAAAAGAATTTTTTTCACAATGAGGACAATCAGCCATTGGAATAATCTCCCCAGGGAAGTGGTGGATTCCCCATCATTGGACACTTTTAAGATTCAGCTGAACAGGGTGCTGGACCATCTTGTCTAGACTGTGCTTCTGTCAAGACAGGTTGGACCAGGTGATCCTTGAGGTCCCTTCCAACCTGGGATTCTATGAGAGTTCTCTTGAGGCCCATTCCAGTGCCCTGGACACAAGTATGGTACAGTATAATGCTCTCTTTTTTTTTTTTAAGATAGTAAAGGGCATGTAACCAATACATGAAAGTGTATCAGCCGATGGGAAGTTCAGATGAACGTTAACGTACAGTTGTAGTTTCTTATTTAGTGACAAAGTGAACATCTTTGAATCCTATGATGAAGTCTCCACCCATCGGGGATTTTTTTTTTCCTATTTCCTAGTCATAATTTCTTTTTTGACTCTGAAATAAAACTGGGACCATGTAGTCAGGTAGCCCAAACTAGCTTTTATTTTTCTTGGACGGGGTCTACTGTTAAGTGAAGTGGAAGAAGAGTGTCAATATCGTATTTACTACTTTGTGGAGGATGAAATGCAGTTGCTCCAAGTCGTTAACCTCTTCAGTCAAACTGCCTGTGTAAAATGCCACAACCTACCCAATGCAGATAACGAAAAGATCACAATTAATAAAAATTCTGTTCTCTTTATGTGTGTACCAAATGGTCACACTCTAAAGACAGTACACCTTGGTGACAGTCCACTGATTTATATAAAGGTGTTCTGGAATACGAAGGGTCCTCTCACAAAGATCCTTCAGACCAGGAGACTTTTTCAGAACCCAGCACTTCCATGTATCCCCATGAAAGAAATACCTGCCTTAGGGAACTCTAGCAGGATTCCTTTTTTTCCAGGAAGTTTGAACATTTGGCGTTTAGTTCAATCTCTGTAGTCAGTGTCTGGGGAACTTTTCATTTTATTAAGCCTGAAATGTAAACCAAAGTGGCTTTGTTTTCACGGGTCTTAGTTTTGTCAGACAAAAGGGTGACAAAGCTGAAGGCAAAGCTCACCTTGGTCAGTTCAGCCACTCCTCCCACTCCGAGTCAGCCCTAGCGATGGCTCCTCTCCATCGCAGTAAAGACACTGGGAGACCAGAGGACGTTTTCAAAAGCATCAGTGACTTGGTGCCACCTCGCGGACAGACCTTGGAAGGCCACACCATCACCGGCAGCACGGACACGGAACAGTCACGGAACAGCCCAAAGTGGAAGAGACCTCCAAAGATCATCTCATCCAAACTTTCTGCTTTCTCTCTGAACTGGATTTCTTGACAGAAGGACATCTGTGTTACTCCTGTGTCTTCTGTAGCCCACGGGAACAATACACAAGGTCCCTGGGCTTGAGTGAAGGCTCAAAGTGTCATTGACTGAACAGTCACTTAACCTGTTTTCAGAATTATGCCTGGTTCATCCTTAGGATTACATTCCTTACAGCAGTAATCTAAAGGGGGCTACAGGAGAGATGGGGAGGGACTCTTGATCAGGGAGTGGAGCGAGAGGACAAGAGGTAAGAGTTTTAAACTGAAAGAGGGTAGATTTAGATTAGATATTAGGAAGAAATTCTTGACTGTGAGGGTGGTGAGACACTGGAACAGGTTGCCCAGAGAAGCTGTGGCTGCCCCATCCCTGGAGGTGTTCAAGACCAGG
>JAOXJK010000012.1:34236377-34312165 GCA_025774025.1 Xenus cinereus
CTCGGCGGTGAGGAAGGAGCCGAGCCGAGCCGAGCCGAGCCGAGCCGAGCCGGGGAAGCCGGGCTGCAGCCGGCTCCGAAGGGCAAGGGTGATCGATCCGAAACGCCGCTTTAAAGCCTCATCAATCTTCATCTAGGTCGCTCGGGTAATTACGCCCGACTCTCTTGTACGATTACAAGTGGATTTGGATTTCTATTCCCCAGGCCCCCTTTCTTTTGTGTTTTACAGAAGGGGGGTCTGGGCAGCCAGCGGCTCCCTGCCCCGCAGAGGCACTTGCCCCCTCCAGCCCCTCTCCTCGCCCTTCCCCGCGGCGCGGCCGGGACCCGCCGCTCGGTGATGGGCTCCCGGGCCTTTGTGCGGGAAGGAAAGCGCCTCGGGAAGATGCGTGCTGGAAACCACCCGATATTCTATCATTTTAAGGAGCGCGTTTGTGGGCTCCGCTGAATCCCAGAAGAAAGACCATCAATTTAATCCAATTACCTCTTTTCCCCGGTGCTGCGTGGCTAAAATAAAAATAAAGGCAGCGCTATTTAAATGGTCAAAAGGCCAAACCCCATAATCTGACATTCAGGAGAAGACAATAGGTGCGGGTGTGCTACCGGAATGCACTCACGCACTGGAGGAGGGGGCAGAGCCGCAAAAGCAGGGGGTGGATGTGGAGGGAAGGGGACATTCACTTCTTAGCCCGCTACTGAAGGCAGGGGAAATCGGGGATTTCTGGCTCCCTCCTCCTCCTCCTCCTCCTCCCGAGAAAAGGCTCCGAGCTCCCAGACCGGGATCTTGGCGTCTGCCCTGTCTTCTGCTCAAATGACACCCTAGATTTGTTGCAACGTAAACATGTCAGAGGTATTAAAATGCGACAAGGAATAAGCGTTATAGTACTTTCCAGATGAGAAAACGTTCGTTTGTGTGTTGGATTTTTTTTTCTTTCTTTTTCTTTTCTATTTTAATAAAAAAAAAAAAGGAGAAAGCATAATAAACAGTGGTGAAATTACGGCATTTAGGGGCAGTGTGTGTTCAAACTAAGTGAAAAAATTCTTCACAGATTTTTCTTTTTTTTTTTTTTTCTGTTGAAAGCCCAAAATGAAAAAAAAATATTCGGTATTAACAGTGTGTCATTTTTACACTTGTCCTTTGGAAATCTCCAATTACAACTTCCAATTCCATAGCATGTTTAAGGAGCACTGAGTCTTTTTGTTGTAGCCTTCAGGGAGCAAGCCAGCCACTGAGAGAATACGAAATTAATCCACTACAGCTATACAGAGAGAGGATTATGTTTTAATCCCCTTTGGGACAGTCTCTGGATTTTAAGGATCCGATATTAAAATGTTTACATAGAGCATAATCAAAATACTGCAGATTTTCCATATGGCACCGAGCTATCGGGAAGCTTCGGGTCGCCTTTCCCGCGAATGTCTAATGAAACAAAAGCCGGGCACACCTGAGCCAAAAGCCGCGGGACGGGCTCATTCGCATGCGGGAAAGATAACGAGCTCCGGGGACCGGCCTCACCCCGGCCCCTCGGCGGCGGGGGGCTGCGCTTTTCCAGGGGATGCAAATAGGCATTCCCGGCTCGGCTGTGGCCCCCGAGAAGCGGAGGGCAGCGGGGCTCCGCCCGCACCGGGAGCCCCGCACACGGGGATGCTGCCCGGCGCTCCCCCGGGAGGATGAGGAGCCGCCGGAGAGACCGGGGGCGCTTCCCCGCCGGCTCCCGGGGGAAAAGCCCACCGGTGGCTGCTCCGCTTCACCGGAGAGCTTGGGGTCTGTGGAGAGGACGCGCGTCCAGGGCGCTTCGCTCCTTGAGACTCTCGGGCAAGAGCATCTCTTTTTAAGGATCATTTCGTTGCCTCTTCCGAACCTCTCTGAAGGGGCCGGGGCGGCCCGGAGCAGAGAGGGAGAGACCTAACAAAGAAGTTCTGGCCTTAAAACCAGACCAGAAATCACTTCGGATCCACAGGTCTTGTAATCTGTTCAAATGGGGAATTTTCCGCTTTGCCTGATCCCTGTGGTCGGCACATGTGATTTACATTTCTAAAACAAACGCTACCACACATATACATTTAAAAATAATATTTTCTTTCCAAAAGTAAATGATTGTGGGATTAGAAGGTCCCAGTGAACAAAAGCAGCATGTAATCTCTCTCCTCCCCTCCGCTAATTTTTGTTAAACAGAGATTTCAATTCTTGTGTTTAGTTCTTGTGTCTTTGCTCTGTATTTTTCAAGTTCAAGTAAAGAAAGTCAATGCAAGTGAGAAGTTCTATCAAGGTGACAGTTTGCTATCTGCTAAAGCAATACCAGTAAAATTACACCTCTTAAGGAAAGCTCCAAAAGAGTGGTATTTTGAACTTGTTATTTCAAACTGCCAGAGCTACAGAAGTGTTACATTTATGAGCCTGAAAATTATACCAGAGGTATATCTGCTAAGATGATTGGGCGTAATTACTCCTAAGTAGGATAAGATATATGCGTTTAGATGCTGAATTATGAAAACAAGCAATTTACCTGCTGCAGACTTAAAAGTATAACTTTGAAAATAATATTTTGGTGACTGCTTATAGATGAAAAAAGTAATAGCTGGGACAAGTACTTTCAAAACATATCCAATCAGCTAGACGAATTTAATTCTACAACCTCCTAGTAACTATTCTGAAAAAAAGCAGTGAATATTGTCATGTTTAATCTTAGCTGACACAATTTTAAAAGAAAAAACATATCAATCTTTTTTCATGTACTGTTTAACAGATTAGCTGAAACTAATAAATTTACTGTGTAAATTAGTTTGCATAAACTACAATTTGTAATTTGATATGATACTTAGACACGAATTTTAAATATTAAGAATAATTATTAAAAAATCACTTACAAGGTACCTGAAATATGACAACTGAAATTGCCTCAGCACTTTAAAGCCAAGTGTATCTGACACTAACTTGCATTAAAAATGAGTGGAAATCTTTATACTTGAAACAATTTACATGTAACATACACAAAAACTTCAGTTTCTTGTAATATAAATCACACAGCATACAAGCAGAAACAGGTATAGGCACCAGAAGCCTTTGGGAAAAGCTCTGTAGACAGAAAAATATTTCAATCCATTAACATCATTAATATAATACATGCACTGCCATGTAAATAACAAGTAAACAACGTAAGATTCCTAAAAAACAATTCACAGAAATTAGTCTTTTTTGTTTCTATTGTCGCCATAAATCTGATCCAAATTACCCTTTAAAAAGACTTCTGCAGTAAATACATTGAACTTACATGAGGATGGTTGCCCCCAATTTGTTCTCCACTATAGCAGATACAGGGACTAAATCCTTCACTCAAGCCAAGGCTTTTATAAGAAAGTATATATACAGCTCCCTTTACATATCACTTTCAACAGTTTCAATAAAGAGAATAATTTGCACAACTTTTTGATTGCAAAAACCAGATTCTAAGTCTAAACATGGCTATAATCTTGTTTTTCTCCTCCCCCACTGCATAACAACCCCAATTCCTTTCCCCTGTTTTCAGAGATATCCAAGCTTACTTTGTTGGCTTTTTACTCTTGCAGAATCATATGTTTCATATTGTGCGAGAGGGATTGATTTTTATTGTTTGTCTAAATGTCATTGCCAGTGTGGATAGGCCCTGATATCCAAAATTTTCCCCACTTTTTCCCCCCCTTTCCTCCATAAAGTATGTAACAGTACTACTAACATCAAAGATCAACTTCAATGGTCTTTTTCAACAACAATAACTAAACAATTACAGCAACTCAATTCTCTTAAGTGGTGCCATAACAGCAAACAAATGTGTTTGATTAAAAAGAAAATGTAAACAAAAATAATCTTACATATTACAACTGTGAATAAAATAGTAAGAAATAAATATACATTTTTGATGAGATTGTGAAAATGGTTAGATCTTGTTGCTTAAGAAAAAAAAAAGTAATTTTCTCTCAAACATCTACATACTTTCCACACATTTGAGTTAAGTGACATATGCACTTTCAAGGTAAATTATTACTTGAATTTCATACCTTCCCGGTCACATTGAAAGAAAAATATAAAGTAGTACTTCTTCCTGAGGGAAAATGTATTTCACAATATTCCTAGTATAAGTCTCTCATTATGTTGTTCAAAGTGTGATAGAAAGTAACCACTTAGTAGAGCGGTCACAGAATATACAGAGACAAGCTCAGTACCGTACCAAAGTCAATCTTATTAGGTATCTTCTTACTGAAGGTCCCATGGAACAATTACCTGTGTGTCTAACAGCCTAAAGCAAGTCAGAAAGTCAACTTTTGCCCCCTTTTGCAGGTAAAGTCTGATTTGCTCTGTGGCATACATGAAAACCTCTGAAATGAGCTAAAGCTCCGAGTGGCTTACTTGGGTTTAGTACTGTTCCAGGACGTGTTTGAGCGCCAACCTGCCAGATGATCAGGTATTAATAATAATCAAGACTCTCCTTAATGATTCACAGCTGGCCAGAAACTTAAATGTTTGGGATAGGGACCTCACTACTGCAATGAATACATTTGCCACTTCAAAATTAGAATCATACAGTGTGCTCTGCCTGAAGCTATACCTTGGAAGCACTGAGTAATTTAAGCTGGTTTAGAAACTAAGAACTTGATTGTTAAGCAGTGCATCCAGATGTGAATATACTACACTAATGCACTATGACCTGCACTGGCTTCTCCTAATTTTCAGATATAACTTAAGGTACTTTTTTTTAACCTAGAAAACCTTAAGTGATGCTGAACGTGCTACATAAGTGCCAGTTTGTCCCTCTGAGAGTGCCACTAGAGCTGTCTATTTAATCAAAAGGCGAAAGAAAAAACCCACCTTAGAAAAGCATGTTTAATGTTGGAAGAAGAAAGGAAAAAGAGCATCCTGCTATAGCAGTGTATCACCGAAACAGGAACTCACTGTAAAGAGTCAGGAACATGAGGGTTCAAATCCCGGTTGCCAGTCCAAGTGAACAGGACTTGACAGATATCTTATACAGTCCAGCTTGTGTACCTTGTCATGCCAATAGAGCTCAATTGATTAGAAATGAAATGTAAGATGAGAGCCCTCAGCTTGGATTTCTTCTAGTCTCCATTCTGGAAAAGCTCTCCAGGATAAACTGTAAGCCTTATATTTCTTGAGACCATAGCGAAGGGAAGTGTTATGTTTAGCTAATTTGTGATGTTTAAAGTTCGCTTATTTGGTTAGCTACTCCTATATGTGTGGGGGAAGAAAAATGTAAGTTCCTAGGTATATAACTTGCTAGGTATATTTGGAAGAATCATCTAAGATGCGATAGTTGTAACCTCAACATTTTCTGAAAATACAAGTATCTCTAAACACCACAAGAACGAACAGAGAATGTTTTCTAGTGTAACTGTGTCTACTGGTTGATTGCATATTTTGCTTTCTCGCAGTTAGGGAACTTCTGAAGACCCTCCCACAAAGATTCTCTGGTACCTAATAAAAGGAGAACCAATGTGGCAGGCTCTGTCGTGTAGGCTTTTTTCCTTAACAACCTGATTTCATTGCAGGAATTTTATTGCTTACACCTTTGCTAATGTTTGTTCAAAATGGCTTCCAGGTTCAGAAGTTACAAAGACAGAGGCTGACAGAGGATGCTCACATAAACCTTGTTTCTGTAGAAAGCCAAGCTAAAAGCACTCACATAACAGGCTACCAGTAAGGACTGTCCAAATGCACTGGATGAGGCTGCCTCTTGTACAATTTCTGGCTATTGAAACCAAAACTAACCTAACTGTTGTCTTGACTGATTTTTTAGCTTGATAGTACAACACCAGTGCAAAAAAAAAAAAAAAAAGGCAAAACCCCAAAAATCCTGTCCATAGGTCAATGCAAGTGCTTAGTTTAACATAGGTACTGTTAATACAACTCTGGATACATTCTTGCCACTAATCTATGTAGGTCTGTCCCTATACATTATTTTGAAGATTGTGTACTAGTATTTTTACATGGGAACCAATTGCACAGTGAAGATGAAATGAGGTGCAGAACAGTGGAGTCTGTTCCTCATGTCAAGGTCTGTCTTTCTGCAGTCTCTCTCCTGTATATCAGGTAGCTCATCAGCTTGACCTTTGATAAGCTAATTGGCTCCATCCAGTGTGTGGTACCTCAGGACAAGGGAGAAGCTACAGACCTACGCACTAGGCAAGTGTGCGGTCATAGGCTCCACTGTAGTCTAATTTTGCATCCTTCAAAATTTCAAATAAAAAGAGTCTTGCAAGTTATGGGAAAAAAAAAAGAATTTTACATAGACTGGTATGAGTGGACAGTAAGAGGACATGAAGCACTCTCAGAGCCATTCATAAATACAAACCAACGAAGTTCGAATTGATTTAATTTTAAAGCTTGGAAAGCAGGAAATTCAGCTGCCATTTTAAAAGTTGGAGATGCTCAGACTTAGAGTGGGGTGGAATGAGGTACAAAAAGAAGAGCTCCTCAAAGCTGTGCTTAGAAGCACTATTGTATCTGACTGACAACCACCTTATAAAATATTAAGCTATTTTGGATAGTAATGTGGAAAAATGATTAGAATAAACACTGAGATGTCTAAAAATAGTATGTTATAGAAACTGTGGGGCTTTTTTCTTTTTTTTGTTTTCAATGTGAAAGCCAACTGCATATCAAAAGTATAACTGTTTTCAGTTTATGCCTGAATCTATACTCTAAATTAATCTCACACAAATATGTTTTTCTTTTTTATACTTAGACTTGAGGATCAAAATCTGAATATATAATAAGCAGAAACCATGGAAATCTGGCTGAATTAAATTTCCATGTTTGGAAGTATCTACCATAAAAAGGGAAAAAGAATCACTCTTCCACATTCCTGTCCCTTCCCCAAACAAGCAAACCCCTCAGTGAAATTCCTATCTTGAACACTAATTTGCAAGAAAAATGACGTCTGAGCGGAGAAACCTACTCAGTAGTGCATGCTGAATTCAGTGAATAGTTTCCATTGAGAAGCTTGAAAAACTAGGAGAAATATTAAGACTTTTTTTTTGGTGTTTTCTAATGAAACTTTGATTTTTGCTGTCTAACTGACTGATGTATTTATGTGTGCATGTATATATACATACTTTCTTAAAGAAAAAAAAAAAACATAAAGCATGGAAAAGCTTAAGGTACCTTAAGCCACCTCTAGACAGAGAGAAAAAGAGAGTGAGAGAAAGAGAGTGCAAGAGAGAGGGGAGAGGGAAAATGGAGAAAAAAGAAAGAGAGCAGTTACTACCTCTGACTCTGGAAGCCTCAAAGGTGCAAGCTGTCGCAGGCCGAGAGAGAATTATTAGGAAGCATCACTGCATACTTCTTACAGTTCTTCCAGGGCTTACCCTGTAGTTGCTGCTTTCTACCCCCTGGGACCTCCACAGACCATCAGAGTCATTAATGTATGGATGGCAACTGCTGTATTAGGAGAGCACATGATGGGTGGCAGGACTCTCCCAGCCTCCTAGGAGAGGACACACCAGGGAGGGAGGAGAAGGGTTGGAGAGGGAAGATGAGACCGCTCTCAGAACCACTGTCATTCTTCGCCCTCCAGGAGTTGAGTGGGATGAAGATGATTGCTCTCCTCTCCTCTAAAACCTCCTGGATGTGATCACTGCTGGAGACAATATAATGTGCTATTTGGTCCTTTCTTTCAGCCCATTACTCTGACAGCAGATAATGTAACAAAACTTCCTCTGGTTGGCTCCAAAGAAACAATGGGGGTTTTTTTTTGCTTGCAAAATCTAATAATTTGAATATCTGCCTTCTCTGAAGAGGCCCAAGTTACTGTTCTTTTCTTTAATTAAGAAAATCTACCATTTGCCTAATTCCATTAAAAAAAAAAACAATGGAAACGATCCTACATACCTTAAAATAATTTTGAGATGGAAACAGAATTAAAACCAAGAAAATATGCCCCTCCATTACTCCTTAAGAATAGGTAAGAAAAAGTTGCCAACAGCTTTGCTTACCAGAGATTGTTTACAATGGTCAACTCTTGTAAAGAATATTCAGTGTCCGATTTTGGCTGTAAGAAATGTTACTGTAACTAAATATGTATATGTCTAAATATTAAATGCATATTATATATACAAAGATGAGTCAGTTGTATTTAAGTTTTCCATCCCAAATACTTATTTTGTGAGCTTTTTGCATCTTTAGATGCAGTTTCTTTGTGTGTTAGTGTTTTTATTACTGCATCTGGTCCTATGCAAAGCTTCAAAATAATTTCAGAAATGTAAATGAGTCCTTTGTTAGAACCTGGAATAGAAAATTTCCCTAAGGGCTAAATGATTTCCTTTTTTTTAGGTACTGCTATGCAATTTTAACTATATGTAGTAGATTTTTTGGCAGTATTCCAGTTTCCTCTAATGACAGCTTCGAATATTTTTTCAATTGGAAATTGCTCAAAGTCATGATTATTTCTGTTAGTTTGTCTGAAGTGAGACAAAAGGCTTATTTTGCATAGGCCACAAAACAGATGTTGATAATGTTTGGTTACCACCAGTCTTGTCTGGACTTCAAACAGATGACCTGGAAGTGAAAGGTCTTATATCTCATTAATAATAATACAAGCTGTCAAATACTCATGACCCAGTGTGCTCCTTAGGAAAGGGCAGTAAGTCAATACATTCAGCACACTACCAAGAAGTCTGGAGAGAGGGCTTATCACATTTAGTCCTCAAGCCAATGTGGACTAGCTATCTATGCTGGCTTGGAAAAAAGATCAGCCCTTGTTTAGCAGGAGTAATGTGGCTTTCCAGAAATATTTCTACACTGGAGCTCAGGGTTGCTTAAAATTAGGGCAATGCTGGGATGCTGCATTTTACTCAAACCTTCCTGGCACATTTGCATTGTGGGGGGTTTCCTTTGACATAGAGACAGATGTCCAAGAAGAAGGGAAGATTCTGTAGTGAAGGTTAAGATAACGTTAAGACTAAGATGCATTGAAGGCAGTTAGTGGCTTTCCTTGGGTTTATTTGGATGAGTAGCTCAATCTCCTCATATAACAGACCGATTAATATGCATTTATTCTTGCAAGACTCCTGTGAGGCTGTAATTCACCATGGCTTATGAGGAAGTCAGATTCTGAGTTGATTGAGCCCATGAAAGTAACCAGACAGATGCCTGCCAAAGCCTTTTGTCTTCCTAAAATAACTCAAAGCCTCATATCCTCCTATCTTTGTTTCCTTTTTTCTTTCTAGAAACTACTCTTTAGAGAGTAGCAAAAGACTTCATCAGGGATACTTTGCTTGGCTGGGGCCTATTTGCTGTTGCCACCACCATCTGATGAAGTAGATGAAATGTGCTCCAGTTACAGGACATGTATCTTTCAAAAATGCCATTAAGGCTAAATTCTGCTTTCGGATGCAGACAAACAATTTTCAGCAAGTCAACTGCAACTTCACAACAAAGAGAAAAGAACATATTTCTAAAATGTAAAATTCATAAAACCTGAGTGGTTCAACATTTACTCTGTTTCGGGTTTTTTTAGGACCTATTTTAGTGCAAGATCAGTGCTTTTAAAAAAAAAGATTTAGGAAAGAATAATAATTATCTATTAAAACATATTTCCCTTTGAGAATGCCGGCTTACGATATTAGAATACATCCACATATTTTTCATTTTGAAAAAATCACCTGCTAAGCAGAAGACAAACTGTTAGAAAATTTACATTCTCAGGTTCTTAAGAGAAAAGGTAAGTATTTAAGAGCCCTACTGCAGCATTAGAAAATAGAAAAGGATAAAGGAGAAGAGTTAGTAATATCAACTCACTACAGTGGATTTGATTCACAATATATTAGAAAACTGTTAAAAATTGACTGAGCTATCTCAATCATTAGTTCTAACAGAGATGTGACTTGCCTCTTGAAGTGAACAGTCTGGGAAGAAAAGGAGCTAAAACTGGAACAGAAAAATGTAAAATATTTTAATACGTAAACGCTAAAACAAGAACAGCATCTTTCTATACTCATACTGGAAGACAGTTAAAGACAGTTAAAATACTGCTTTAGTTAAAAATCTTGATGCAAACTTAGAAGTCATAATTCTAAGACCATAATAACATGGAATCTGATTTTTATATTTTATTAAAATGCTACTTAATATAATGAAATCTGACCGACTGCCATTGCAACATATGGAATACTAAGATTATATAATAAAAATATTCAGACTATAATTATTTAAAAATTCTCCATCCCATATGTAATTTATCAAAGTGAACTTTACATTGATTTGTGCCACATGGTTGATGAAAAACTATAAAGGGTCTCTGGAACAAAAGGTATGTACAGATAGCTTTGTATGAACAGTCCCAATCTGTTTCAAACTTTCCTTTTTTTTAGTTTTAACTTTGCAAATCAAAATACTGTAATATTTATATTCTCTTAGTTAAAAGTTTTCCAAAACCTAAGGTCTCGTCTATTTAAACGGTGCCTTAGTTTCACGGAATAAACGATGTTAAATTGTTTTAGTTAAATGGGGACAATCTTAAATCAATTTAAACCTGGTTTATAATGATCTTTTTTAATTCCCATCCCTTACTGAGACAATCCAAATCGTTGTAAACCAGGTTTAAATTGATTTAAGCTTTAAAGTTAAACTGGAGGCATATCTGCATTCAGAAATTCCTACATATCATTTCACGCTGAACAGTAACTAGATATAAATGATGCTATGATATACCATAACTTGATATATCTCAAAGGTTTCCAGATCACATACACTGAATCTACATCACTCTTTAGAATTAGGCAAGAATGGACAGTGTGACTTTATCAGGACTTGCTCTTCAGAGCTGTGAGAGGTTCTTTTAACATTCTTAGGCATACAACCAAGGTTTTATGCCTAAAATTCCAAAAATAAGCAAGATTTGAGTAGCAATGGTTGCTGGTAATTTGATAGTAAGAAAGAGGTAGTGGAATGTGGGCTCTTATTGAGAACTTCACAGTTTTTGGTACACATATAGCACCATTACCACATCACCTCACCACACTGGGAGGTGCCTTGCTTGACCTGTTAGTGTTGATAGGGAACACAAAGGCTCATTTCTGACACCGTTAGGACAGATCTCTTGTCAATATTTCAAAAGTAAATTTGTTTCTATTTCTATAATTTCTGTTTTTCAAACACTGACAATATCTCCCGATTTCTACAAAATGTAAAAGGAAAGGACTAGAATTACTGTCCATGTCCTGAAGGAGCAGGGGATGTGACACATGTAGTGATCTCTAGTAAAAGGGTATATTACACATAAATACTTAAGGATTGAAATACTAGGTTTTTACAGAGGGAGTTATAGGGATTGTATTGCATCAGTGTGTTTGAATGAAATGGCACTGTTGGGGCACATACAAGAACTTCATAGCTGACTGTGAGATTTGCCAGATTGGGTAAGAATTTTTCATGTCCACTTTGCAGTTCTAATCAATATTTCTATATAGTTGCATATTGCAGCCTTTAAACTATAGCAACTGTATGCATATTTACTTGGAAGCACTGTTCTCAGATATAAGAACTTAGCCAAAGCAGTGCCGAGTCTTCCTTCTAAAGGAGAAAGGAACATAGATCAAATTATCCCACTAATGGTCCTGCTTGACGCACTCTTTTATTGACTTAAGACAACAGTTTCTCAGCGATGGTTAGCTGTAGATTGAGAACGCAAGCAGATTGACATATTAACTGGTACAATCATATACTGAAAGTTGCTCCCAAATAAAAGCATTTACTTGCCCCCTCAGCTCTGCTCTGGTTTCAAAGTATGAGATTAATGTAGGCATTTTTTGCTTTAGTTAGTTTGTTTGGTTTTTTTGTTTTTACCATCCATTTATGATCTTATCTTTGCTACAGATTTCTATTTTGCCATCAGAAGAAGGTGCGGGAGCAAAGGTAGCTATTCCAGAAATTCAATTACGCTGAAAAAAACCCTGAGACATGACAAAACTTCCCCTTAGTGCGGTAATTTAATAAAGGTATTTTAAAAATATAAAAAATTCATACTGCATTTCACAGCTCTTACATTTTTATCTCGTCTGAGAGGAGAGTGTACTTTCAACATGCCTTTCTTTCCAGATTACCTCCCCAGGAAAGATAGTATTGCAGACAGAACTGTAACAGAACCTGCTAGAAGACGGATAAAACTGAGACCTCACTGCATACCCTCACACAGAGAGAAAGGACCAGAAGGGATCTTCCATGTACATTTTTACAGAGGATTCATTCCCAGCTCATCTGCTAACTAGGGAAGTTCATAGCTAGGTTACAATTTCATTCCTTCTTAGACCCTGTTTACAACAGGCAACTTTTTCCCTCACTGTGACAGATGGGTTGAGATACTGCAGATCCCCCTTAACTCCACCAGTGAGAGAAGTGGGTGCCAGCAGGAGCGCAGGTGTCTCTCCACAAGCTGCGTGGCACTTGGGATCAGGTCAGGAATGAGCACAACCACACTCTGACTCACAAAACTCTGAGCTGTGGAATTAGCCCGCATTTCCATTTTAACCAGAAAAGAGAGCCGTTCCCACAGCGGTTTTATAGAATTTTCAACAAGAAATCACAGGCAGTAATAAAAGCACTTGAAGAATTGCTATTTCTCACATCTCTGCTGAAAGACTATGCAATGAGCACAGTCTTTGTAATCAATTCCCCTAGTTCATGGAAGTAGAACGTAATATTAAATCTAGAACACAAAGAATCTGTCCCGTAACTGTATGCTTCCCTGCCAATATTAAGACACTAACCACAGAGCTTAAGAATTATCAAGTTTAAAAGAGCCTCTTGGCTCATATCTTAGTTGTAATTAAAAATATAATTACCTGCAAGGTTGTCAATCTCTTTCTCTTGGAGCAGGCTAACAGCATCGTCATCTCCTTCCAGCATAAGCTCTGTTTCTGCATTCTGATTTACCACAGCTTGACTTCGGAAAGTTTTCTTTGACTTCACTACATCCTCTTCAGTGCCTAAAAAAAGTTACAAATGTTGTGAATTTAGCTGAATAAAATTTTAAATATAAAACAACCACAGTCAAGTAGTAAAAAAAATACAGTATAAATCATCTCTATCGAAAAAGTGAAGGAACATTTTAAAAAACTTTATCAAGGTTTACAAAATATGCAGCCTTATTCTGTCTTTCAGAATATATCTTGAATAAAATACAAACTGTTTCACAAAGACTCTCCTGCTTTTAATAATTGCTATTTTCTTTATGTTCAGTGTTGTTCCATTAGTTTTCTACCTGCAAGAAATTGAGGAGGAGTTTCTCTTGGGTTCCCACTGTCCTGATTCTGACTGACCTCTGAGAGCTCAAACCACCTACTCTAAGTAAAGGAGTTGCTTCTGGGAATTCAAAATCTGTCATGATTTTCATCTTAGAGATAGGAAGGACAGGTTGGTGAAGTAGGAGGTGGGTTATCTCAATATAGAGTAAAAACAAGGTAGGCTATGCAGAGATTCAGAAAAGATTGAAAAAAGGAGAAATACGATGAGGAAACTTTGGTGTGCATCTCTGTGTGTGTGTTTAAGGAGCACAGTAAAAATGTTGATGCATGGACATGTGCCAGTTGCCTCAAAGGACTTCACAGAAATGCCTTGCCCTTTCTTCTTGCCTACAACTGACCTTTTCTATTCAGACTGATGGTTCCTTATGGCAGGAGATATACCATCTTACATTTTGGGAAGATCCTACTGGCGCTTGTTAGAGTTCACTTGCATGATGTAAGAAATTAATCATAGTGTGGTCAAATGATAGTAGCTTTCATATCATAAACAGCTTCCATGTACTGTTGTGACATCCACACGGTGTTTCTTAGGTGGGGAGAGGTCCTTAGTTTCGTTTGCGTTACTACAGACTCAAAGTAGCCTTAGGAGAGAAAGCTTTCTGTTTGTTTTTCCTAAACAGAAAACCCTGCATCTTCACCTTGGACTGTACAAGACATGGGCATCTCCAGTTTGGCCAACCAAGAATAAAACCCAAACCTAATCCCTCCTTTCTGTGCGGTAATTTGGAAATTTGCTTACTACTAAGCTACAGGGCCATGAGTGAAATCTGAGCAAAACCAGGCACGTGTGGATTTTGTCTTCCATAATGCCTGAACTTCACATGATGAATATTATTCTGGCAGATGTAAAATCTTGTTGTAAAGCCTAATATAAGACTCACGGTTTCATATTAATACAGGACAATTAGGAGGAATATAGTAAGCAGATAGGCTAGTGAAGTTCCATTCCATGCATGGAACTGATATGTCAGGCAGTTTTGTTATTACAAATGGTGGGGAAGGTGTTACAATTTTATGTCCTACTCTTATATGAGTTTTAATTAGTTTGTGCAGAGGAAAGTCACACCATATAAATAAAAATGCTGGAGGCATATTTTTTTGTGATAGTGTTTACTGTGTTTGAAGATGACTATTAGTATGACACTTGATATCGGACTCCACCACAGGCTGAGACAAACTCACATTTTAGACTGGCTAATATTAACCATTTTTTTCACCAAACCCCAAATTAAAGACAGCCTCTCTCATCTTTCTACTTGTTGCTCTCCATTAAGACCATACTGATACTGATGTAGATTCAGACAATACCAATGCTGACATATACCAATACACAGTGTTTTGTTGTGTTCGGTTATTAGGCTGTGATTACTACCTTACTTGCACAGTTTACTACTTAGTACAACTAACTGTAATTATTCATCCAATTTAAAATTGAATCAAGTAACTAACAGCTGGAAAAGTTTTCAGTATTATGACCAAGCTTTTGGCTTTTTATTTGGTTTGGGTTTTCTTTTTGTTTGGTTGTTTGTGGTTTTTTTTTTTTTTTTCTTTCTCAATTCACGAAAGGGAGCAAGAATTGTAGGAGTTTGTAAAAACTCAAAGGAGTAATGTGCTGCAACAGACCGTTGGTTTTATTACATCAGAATTGTCCTGAGTATTTAATCACTAGATCAGGATCTTGTTACACTTGTGTTTACTACAAGGGAATTTAGCATCATTTGACACAAGTAATAGCTCCTGCTGTGAAGCATTTGACACTAAAGGAGACCGGGCCTGAGATGAACTAACACGGTGGGGGAAGGAAGCATGAAAATACTGTTCGCTTCCTTTTTGGTAGTTCTAGTGAGCATTACAAAAGTTTTGAAGCTTTATAATATGCGATAATCTTCAAATGAATAACTTCAAAAGTACTAATCTGGACTAATCTTAGAGTCAACCATTTCTGTAGTAACTGATTAGATTAGCGACAGTTGTTCAAAATTATTTATGCATGAAGAAATATTTTTAAATTTACAAGAAAATTTTCAAGCCCCAAATTATTACTAACACTTAAAATGCATCAGAAGAACCTGGAATGTATTGTATTTTAAATCCCTTGTGATGAGGGTTCCGGTTGCCAAATTACAGAAATAGTTCCATACACCAATGTGAGAAATGTGGTAGAGTAGAAGGCATTAAATTAGTTTGGCAAATTTGGAGCTTAGCAACAAGACAAATGTCTCTAAAATCCATTCTGGTTTATAATATTAAACATACATTTATCTAAAAGAAATATAGTAAATGGCGCTTCTTTGTCTTGATGGAAAAAAACCCTCTGGTTTGGCTGTTGTTTAAATTTATCACTTTGTTGAGTGCACCTCAGTTTTGCTGTACTGTACCAAACATTTATCTAAATGAAAGTGTACGAGACCCAGAGTTGCCCTTCAATCACTATATCCTTTATGAATTAGAGTTCCATTTATCAAAATTACAGCAAGAAGAGTAAGGTCTCACAGGGCTGTCTCATTACAAGGCTTGTAAACACTGTCCTTACAAAGAAATGGTTTAACACCTAACAAATCAAAAACTGATTGGGAATAGAATTTATTTGAGATCATCTATCTTCGGAAGACGTGCTGTACTGAGTGCACTTCGTGGCCTTTCTACCCATTCATCAAGAAATTAACAAGCGAATACCACAGACCACCAGATCTCCTTGGATCCTGAAACGTGAAATATGTTCAAAACAGATCTGTCACAGATGTTCTATTTTTATATTTCAAGACAACTTCAAAAAGGTTTTTAAATAAGAGAACCTCTCCAAATAACAGTAAAAAGAAAAACAACTTGTCTCTTTAAAACCAGACAACAAACTGAATAAAAAATTATATGACATAAAACTATGTCTAGTATTGTTAACAATGATATAAAAAGGAGAGATGAATAAATGAATACTTGATATTTCAGCATATTTGAAAAAAATCAAAACTCAAATTATTTTTTCAAAGCCCCAGAAAAATTACTATGAAATGAAATTCATTTCCAGATATTTAATTTGAAATTCTTTTTAGGACACAAGGAGTTTGTATTTTAGAGACACTATAGGGAATTATATTAAGGTCAGTTCCTGCGTCTGATTAGAAAATGCTTCAAATCCATTAAAATAGAAAAAAGTAAAATTAAACTAGATATAATTTCAAGGAAGTAACATGTTGACATTGGGGTGCAGAATTGGAACTGGCAGATGCTATCAGTTCTTGTCGTTACCGAGCTCCTTCTTAAGGGATATTTTTCTAGACTGGGATTTGGAAAAAAGCTTTGGAATAAGCAGCGAAGTATTTCTTAAAGCTACATTTTGCAAAGAAGTTAAAGGAAATAAGTCACTCAGCTCACACTGAAGTCCAGCTGAAGTTGGTGCCTTAATTTCTTAAAACTTGAAGGCTCTGCCTTAAAGATATTTCAGGATGGTGTATGTATAAGACTAGATAAGAGATTAAAAAAAAATCCATCTTTTTTTTCACCTGTTAACATCGTGAAAATATTTTTAATGTGCATATTAAAACTGGCTTTCTACAGTAGCTTCAGGATAACTGAAAAGAGCTCATCTTTAAAAGAAATTAAAGAAACCAACCAGCACTCCTCCACAAAACCCCAGCCTCCATTAAAAGGTGTGTATTCTATATGTCTAAAAGGTTATATGAGCTGCACAGTAAACTTGTACAGTATTGCCAAAAATTTACTAATCTCTCTTCCAGTAGCACCACTTTTTCTTAGACAGAAATTATTTAGCAGACAAAAAACCCCTATACCAAAACCCCCACTAAAGCCTAATAATTTCCCAGGAACAGGAGAATCTCATGTCATTTTGCAGCTACAGCCTCTAGAAATATTTAATAAAGGCAATATTTAAATGTTTTGGGGGTGTGTATGGGGGTTTTTGCAACATCTGAATTTTTGCCTCTCTATTTGCAGTTAAATCAACAAAATCCCTGTTGGGTTCTGTAGGTCACAACAGGTTCTAAGGATGTAATCTAAATTTCAAAGATACTATAAGTGTCCAAACCCACAAAATCATCCCTAAATAAAATTTTAAAATTAGCTGTACAAATGTAACATATTGTTGATTACATTTATGTTTATGTACGCTTATTTTATTAGACATTATACCAATTACTATGATTTAGTTGAACACAGGAATGGATTTTCCAGTTCTCTCTTTACTTCTATCCATTTACTATATATTCAAACACAGCATTTAAAATTTTTCTCTTTGTATTTAGTATAAAATGAGGTAAAAAAGTAAGTCCAATTTTAAGAAAAGTTTGCTTGGTCATACTGTACCCAACAAAAGCAGACTACTGCTTCTTATAAAGTTGTTTCCATAGTTTACTTCAACGAATTACCGATAAGGCAATTTATGCAGTGAGCGCTCTTTGATCTTTGAAGAGAGATGGCAGAATGGAAAGTTAACCTCATTTTAATGTTACCTAAATATACTGACAGGAAATTCTAATGTTTCCAAACATCTGGAAATCTGCTTCATGGGATGGTGTTCTTCTTTTCTGTAAGAAAGCTTTTTCATATACTGTCTTTTACAGTTTTATGTGGCTTCTAAAGGAGCATTTTGACATAAGTAAAGTCTGTTCTCTTTACAGTAAAATGCTGCATTTAATTAAAAACTCTCTTTTATAGCAACTAAAGTACAGTTTTTGTGAAGCTCAGCTCTCCTCAGAAACCTTTAAGGGCAAAGTTGCTTTTCCCTACTTGCAGATCACTGCTATGTACTGCTCTGTAGAATGTTGCTTTTGTTGCCAAATTTTCATCACCTAAAGTAGTTTTTTAATATTTTATTAAATAAAGAATTCAGAATCAGTTCCTCACAAGAGACTACCTGATAGGTCATGATGTGAACCATGAAATTATATCACAGGTAAAATATAATTTAAGAACAGAGTTTGAAAAAACTAAGTTTTTTTTTTTGAAAGAGATTGATTATTGTACAAACTGTAACTTAGGAAGGATTAAACTTATGTGTGCAAAGAATTAAAATGCAACACTATTATCTCTACCTTTTCTTTCATTCAACATTATTAATAGTTAATACGTATAAAAATTTTCACGAGCTAATCTTCCTGCTTTATATATTCTAACAGTTTAAACCCCTGCTTTCATTGCTAATCTTTACTAACTTGATTAGGCACTGGGACCCTCGCAACGGTCACAGTTATGGAGAGCAGCTGCTTGGGAGCCTGTAAACTGACCTCTACAAAACCAAATAAAATGAAATCATCGACGTGGTGACCACTCCACCCCAGCCGAATATCCTTCTGTGCAGCTACAGAGCCAGCCCTTCTAGGACTCGTGTTCACTCCATGGGAAACGTGCACCAGGTATCCCTGGGTCCGCTCAAGAGACCGACCTTCTGGCTTTGAGCAGCAGCCCCGGTGCTGGCATATCATGATGAACTGTCCCCACCTGTGTCTGCTAGAGTTGTTATTTAAATTGCAATGTGTTTCTGGAACTGGCAGCTTTGACTGGCATATAATTTAGTTTCCCCAGAGAATCAGAGAAGTGACTGTTATTAAAGGAAGGCTGGTTTTAATAGATTTAATAAAAGCCAGAGGAATCTAAATCATATTTTCATTACTAAGGATCTTTGAAGAAATGAGGGAGAAAAACTATGAAAATTGCGTAGAAATTAAAAATTGCATACATTTGTATCGGAAATTACTTCTACCAAAAGTAAAACACAATCACATTTTTGTTTTCCATAATAGCTATATACCTGAAAATTTAATCATAGACATTCCAGACATTTTTCTCCAATTTTTATACTTAATATCTGACCAAATGATTTTCTTTATGTGAGTCATTTGTAAATAAATACTTCACAGTTGTATACATTTTCCTCTTCAAAATTCTCACATGTTTTGCATTGTAGAAATGAGACTGATGCAAACTATACCAAAGAAGAGACTGAGACTATGGCAAGACCAAAATGAACAGGTTTCTCAGACAAAGTTGAGGATTTTTAAACAATGAATACTTGCAGTTAAAGTCAAAGTGCTGTATATTAATCTAAAAGGTTCTACACGAAATAAAGATGAAGTTACCATGTTGGACACTCTTTATTTTTGTTGTTTATAAATAGGAAAACTGAAGTTCAGAGTGGTTATGAAATAAATTTTTAGAAGTCGTCAATATTGTCATTATATTTATTCGAGATTTCCAGTGTTCTGAGCATGCGAGAAAGGATCCTGCACTGAACAGCCAGTGGGTGACAGAGCTGGATATAGCCAGTCCAGCAAATGCTACAGGGCATTTCCAGGCATCTGAAGGGCAGTTTTCATTCTGACTGGAAGTCAGAAGTCCTTCTAACGCGAACTTAAAACAGCCAAATGTTTATATTTGGATTAAGATGTAGTTGGCCACTGTAACTTGTACACACAAGAATGGATTCATATTTCATGACTGATGACCTTTACAAATCCCTGCCAGTTTGAAATGCAGCCTCCCGGTGTATACTGTAGTTTGATAAACTGCAGAAAGAAACTGAATTTTCTGATATGCTGTGGATCACTTAAATAGGCAAATATGATACACGAGAAAAATAATTAAGAGCAATAAAATTTTCCTAACTGTGTTTCCAGCCATTTTGCAGAAGTACAGTAATAGCTGAGAGGAAAATAAGTACATCACACCAACAGTTATTGCTCAGTGGAAAGGACATCAAGGACACTTGCAAGTAAGAGAATTGGATCAATATTAACGCGATTTTCATTTCATGCTTCCCCAACTCCAGTAAGCTGACAATATACTCTGATTATGTGAACTGCCTCTGAGTAACATAGAAAAGGTTATTAGAGCAAGAGGTGGAAATGGAATGCACTTTTTATATTGACAGGTCTGCTAATAGAGTGTACTGATTTTCAAAGCCATGCAATGCATTTTCACAATTTGGTTTTGACAGCAAAAAGGAATTTCATTTATCCTTAATTCAAAATATTCACATGTAAGCAAAGGTTTCTTAAGACAGGCCACTGAAGAGTATAATCAAACTATTTCAAAAGGAAAATGTAATTAATAGGGTAAGACGTAAAAAGTGATTGAATTTAAATATGTATGACATGATAATGAAATAATAAAATAATTCTACTAAACGAGGCATTCTATGCTTTTGAAATGGAATCTGATAAAACGTTTTTAAGATAACAAATAAGAATATGTCATGTCTCAGTGTTCAGGTCTGGATTTTGTCTTGAAAGTTTTAGATTAGTTTTGAGTTTGAAATAACTAACCCAAGCACACATTCTGCAGGAAAAGCCATGCTTGGACTCTATCTGCTTGCAGACCCTAGAGATAGGATCAAAGTTGTCGGACTTCTAAAGAGGCACTCCTCACACTGAGGAATTGCACCCACATATGCTAGCCTCAATTTTTCTTCCTGTTCACAAAAAAAAATCTGATTGAAAAGGCTAATAATGATAAAGCCTTGGGAAGAAATTAAACACTCTTTAGAAATACAAATACTTGGTGTATGCTAGCAGACATGCACTAGCATGTAAGAAACATGATTTTACCTCCCGTACTGGGGTATTCTACACCAAGATTTCTAAATGTTACCTAACATTTAAAAATTAGAGCCTTCAAAACCATGAGACTGGTCCAAAACCCAGTATTTTTTGAAAATAAATATAAGGCTGTAGTATTGTGGTCTGTCTTCTAGTTTTTGAATTCTTCCTCTCTGTGGCCAAATCTTGAGCGATTATGGCTGCTAGAAGGCAACTTTGTCCCTCATCACCTAAGCTGTTGCTACCAGATCCAAACAAGATCATCTCTTTGGAAACAGGCGCTGAACAGAGACATAACAGGACAGCTAAAAAATTAATTCTCCAGTACAGAGAACAAAGGTGGAGGAAGTAAGTTTAAAATTATTTTATATTTGCTATGATAATTCCAGTAATTAGGTAACTCTTAATTTCTATTGAGACTACTTAGAGAAGAAAGCTTCAACAGCTCATGATCAGTGCTTCGAGAAGCTCATTTGCCAACGTATCTGAAATTATTTTTGCTTTCTGGAATGGTAATCTTTTTAAATGAAATTCTGCTCTTTTGAGACAGACAGAAGGAACATCTTATGCAGTCTTTACATAGGCAAAATCTCCTATACGTGACATAATGTCTCCTGTAACTGTTTCTGAAAAAGATTGTCCCCATTATATACAAATAGTAAATTTGTCAATATAATAATGTCATTAAAACACCTAGATTTACTCTCCATTACATTGTCTTTTACTGTGCAATTCCAACTGGTTCAGTGTGCTGCACTGTTTTTTGTTTTTTTTTTCTGTGCAAATTTTATTTCATCCTCACATATATCACCAAATCTTTAGAACTGGCATACATCATTTTCACTTCAGCAGCAACAGTAATCGGTGGGAGGAACCGTTTCTATTTCTGCGTAGATCAATGCCTACAGCAACACCAGACAAAGGGCAGCACCCACAGGATATACACATTTGTGAGACAGCAGTGTGGCCATAACACTGGGTTATTTCTGTTTAACTCTTAGCTCTACTAAGTGGCTATGCTCTAGTAGCAACAGACAGTACTTCTGTTTGGGCCAGGCTGTTGTAAAAACACAAGCTCCTAGTTCCTGAACCTAAAACGTGACTATTTACCAAATTAAAAACAAAGCTTTTCTATTTGCTTGATTGGAACCAAAATTTTTACTTTTTTTTTTCTTTTTTTTTTTTTAAACAAAAATAGCTGTAGTTCTAAAATCTCCTGTTTCATGCAGTCTAGCAGATGGAAAGTGAAACAGTAGCAGTACACAAGATACCACTGAGATAAAGCAGAGGGTCTATTACTAAAACAGCTCAATAAGATCATCTACAAGATTTTCATTATGTTGTCTCTGAAATAGGTGAACGGTAATCACTGTCCCAGGTAGGAAGCCTGTGTGTATATTAAGGAGAACTGACTCACAGAAATCTTAGCGGCAGTTGGCAGTAAAGAAAAAGAGGAGAGCAGTATTTCATTTCGCCTTCCATTAAGCTGCCATGTGGGGTCTGTGGCGTCTTTCATTCTGCTTCACAAAGATCACAAGAGAGCACAAACCTTCCATGCAACTGCAGGGATACTTGCAAACCGCTACATTTATGTTAAATTTGCAAGCACCGGCAATACTATTTTCTATTCCTACTGGACCCGAGATGCTCTTTAGACAATATGATCAGCTTTTTGGAAGGCTTGGGATTGAATGACTTGTGCTATACGGCAAAGGAGACACTGATAAAACACTCTTCAAGCATTACGTATAGACCTTTCAGCTGGTAAAATATATCTAATGTAGGCAATGTTCAGGGCTTTACACAAATACACTGGGAGATATACTCGTTAGGCATACATTAAGAATAGGAAAAAAGTCATGTCATGTTGTAGCATATGTGATATGAAAAATAAAATTAAATATATAACTGGAAACATGCATAATATGCTGGCTGATAGAATTCTTAACAAGGTGTCTTCCTTGTCATGCTGGTTAGCAGTATATTTGAGAACCTTTCTATAAAGTGTATTTGACTTTTAATAAACTGCTTTCAGTAGGTGTTTCTGCATCCGTGCCTGTACCTTGCACAATGCTGAAACACATATCTTTCAGTTTGTTTGACTACACTGGTACTGTTTGTGTGTTTCAAAGTTAACTCTATAAGACTAGTAACACATAAAATAAGTGGTATAGAAGAACTTGCTGTACTTGTAGGGATATGGAATAGCCAGCGCACATATACACGAGTCTTTGTTTTTTGTGTACTAATCTATTACTATTTACATAAAACCTCTATGATAAATTTAACATGATATAATAGAAATATATTTTCTGTGATAAATGTAAAATAGTGCAACGTAAAAAAAATGAGTAAAAATACTTTTGTATATTAAAAGATATATTGTCTCCAAAAATGAATTCCTTTATTTTCATAATCTATACATAGTGATTCCATTTGCTTTGTGAAAGAGAAGGAATCACCTATATTGAAAAGATTCCGCAATCTGCCTCTGTCAACTTAACCCATTTTTATCTTGCAAGTAGCCCAGAGGCTCTCAGAAACCTGAGCCCATGGCCTGAAAGCCTGTCATGCCTCCTACTGGTTGTCAGAAAGAGTAGGCAATCTATATTTTAAATCTATACTACAGTCTCCTAATTCTAGGCTGCAATGGTTGCAGTACTCTTGAAATGGCTATCCATTCCAGCCATGTGCTTGGCAGGCTGGTCTTCAGAAAACACCCTCCTCCATTCAGGCAGAAGTGGATTTCACCTTGCACTTTTAGACCTATTTGGTCCAGCTTTGGCTTCTTTACTCAGTTATTGGTGTTATTAAACACCTTTTTGCATTATTGACATGTATTTCCACTTACTCATATACGAAGCGGAGAACAGAGTCCTGCAGTCAAGAAGGCATCAAGAATAAGAAGAGTGGAGAAAATTTAAAGATGGAATATTTTGTGCTTTGAACTATAGCCAAAGAAGATTTTAAGTGCTGTTACTTCTTAGTATGGCATCTTAAAGAACAGCAAATAGGAGGTAAGAAAAGCACACGGTAAAACCTGAGTCCCAAGAGCTACATTCACCCAGCTGTGAAAGCTGTGCTGAAGGATTATTATTAGACTTTCACTGAAAGAAAGTTGTTCCAAAATGTTTCTATGAGATGCACTGAATATACATTGATCAAATGTCTATTTCTTTGTCAATTAGCAATAAAACTGAATTAATAGAACAAGCATACCCTTAACATGGGTTTGAAAACATTTCACATCACGTTAACTTACTGATTTTGGTAAGTAAATGACTTTTATTTTGCAGGACAGATATCGTATATTCTTTTACATGAAAACAATGATGGAGGGAAGAAAATTGCAGCTAGAATTCTAAAACTGGCAATGGTTGTGATTTTCAGGTCTTAGGAATGGTTTTGCAGACCAATTTGATTACTTCAAGAACATTCCAGAGTCATACTCTTTCAGATGAAGAAGTGAGAAACAAAAATAGTTATGTTAACTGCTGGTAAAAAGCCAGAAAGTTCTGCAGTAAAATCTATTAGCTCAGACGTATAATAACAGCTAAAATCCAGGTCATGCCAGATAACCTGAAAATCTCAGAGGAAAGGCATTTGAAACCCAACACAGAGGTTTTGAGGGAAAAAAAAAGGTTTCATATCCTATTTGGATCTGTGAAAAGCTTGAATTAGAGTCAAAACAGAGATTCTGACATTCAAGATTTGTCATGAATCTGTACTTAAACTTATTATAAAGCTGTTACCAAAATTCCTATGCTAGAAATAGCATAGAACAGGGAGCAGATATTTAGAGACTGCAAAGGATTGTTAGGATGCAATTGCAGCTCATTTATGTTACCTCGTCAGACAGCAGAAGCTCAGACACTGAGTGCTCAATACAGTTCGGCACAAGAGTGTTCATTACTCTACCTAAGCAAATTCCTTTACAATTTACACCTTGAAGGTGCTTTCATTACATTACAGTGGGTTATAAGAATAAGGACCATCATAATAGTAGATATATTTAACGAGAATACATCTATGATTTGGGGTGTGGGCCTAAGAAGTGCTAGAGAGAAGACCAAGTTAAATCTAGTATTTTAGATTTAATTATTCTCACAATTAGGATTTTGCTTTGCAGATCCTTCTAGTAATACCTGATGTAAGCTCTTATTCCTTGACTTCTTTAAAAAAAAATAATTTTCATCTGTATCTGACAATTATCATGTAAAATATTAAGAGGACACAATTATCATCTCATGTTTTCTCTAAAACCCTGTAAGGATGAAATATTTGGAATTTTATTTGGAGAAGCAGTGGATGGCACTGTTGGGCTACAATTATAAGGCTGTAGATGTAAATCTTAAATCCCTATGCTAAAGAAAATACGCAGATTTTTGTGACTCCTTCAGGCACACAATTTGGATGTAAACTCATTCATGGTACATTGCAGATTTCACAATCAGATGGGGATGTTAGTTCACATACTGAAAGGACATTGTGTAATAGGAGTATTATTTTAGGTGCTCCAAGTGAAGCAGAATGGTTTACACACTTGCCTCTCGTGGCAACATGATCACATTTAGACTAATGAACAAAGAGGGCTTACTTGATGACACATGGAAGCATTGTTATGGATTAATTTAATGACAGCATACATATTCTTAAAATGCTCACTACTGAACATCAAGTAACATACATGTGTTTTCTTTCCATAAAGTGGATGCTATTTCTTCAAACTGCTCACAATTAATTGTCAACTTGTGTTTACTTACAGACTAAAATTAAGGTTGTATGAATGAGGGAGGCAACAGGGTTTCTTTTTAGTGAAAGACTTTTGTTCTTTAGTTTCTCTTTCTTTTCTATATTCATATTTAAGACATTGCTTAAATAAATATTAGTTTGGGAAGTTATCTTAGATAAGGGTCATCACCTGCATTTCCCCAGAGCAATGTATTTTATGAGATTGTGTGCGTTACTAATTTTCAGGATTGTGCGTTAACTAAGAAAAAATAAAAGGACTATAAAAAACATTTTTGTGGCTCATGTAGTCACAACAAACTCAATTTCAGTAATAATAAATAGAATCATAGAATCATTTAGGTTGGAAAAGACACTTGGGATCATCGAGTCCAACCATAAACCCTACTCTACAAAGTTCTTCCCTACACCTATCCCCCAACACCACATCTAAGCAACTCTTAAACTCATCCAAGGATGGTGACTCAACCACCTCCCTGGGCAGTCTATTCCAATGCCTGACTACTCTTTCTGTAAAGAATTTCTTCCTAATGTCCAGTGTAAACCTACCCTGTTGCAGCTTGAATCCATTCCCTCTTGTTCTATCGCTAATTGCTTGTGAGAAGAGACCAGCACCAACCTCTCTACAATGTCCTTTCAAGTAGTTGTAGAGAGTGATGAGGTCACCCCTCAGTCTCCTCTTCCTCAAACTAAACAGTCCCAGCTCCCTCAATCGTTCTTCATACAATTTATTCTCCAGGCCCTTCACCAGCTTTTGGTGCAGCCCAGGATGTTGGCTTTCTGGGCTGTGAACACACATTGCCAGCCCGTGTTGAGCTTCTCATCAACCGACATCACCAAGTCCTTCTCCTCAGGGCCATTCTCAAACCATTCTCTGCCCAGCCTCTTTTTGTGCCTGGGATTGCCCTGACCCATGTGCGAGTTCTTGCACTTGGCCTTGTTGAACTTCATGCCATTTGCACAAGCCCACGTCTCAAGCCTGTCCAGGTCCCCCTGGATGGCTTCCCTTCCCTCCAGCATGTCAACTGCTCCACACCACTTGGTGTCATTGGCAAACTTGATGAGGGTGCACTCAATCCCACTGTCCATGTCTCCAACAAAGATGTTACTAAATACTACAGCCATCCCAACAAAAGTCCACCCACAAACACACAGGTCTAGGCTAAGAGATCTCAAGGAATAAAAGACACAAAATAAACCTTCTTTCCCCCTCCCCATTGCTCCTTCAGACCAGTCAGCAATTCCCTCCTTGGTAATGGGTGGTCCCTTGGGGTCCAGGGCTTCTCGAGAGACAAACCTCATCAACTCTCCACTCATGGGAAGGACCCTATTTATGCTTGAGATTTAAGGAGCTGGGTCTCATTTTCCCAATGTTTGCTAGCACCTGGGCAATGATTTGTTACTGAGAAGAGAAAGCTGCCCCTTGGGACCCTGAAGCATCCATATAATGCAGTGCAGCTGCTTTTGGAGGTTTCTTTCCTTTGCATGCACAAAACTTACGGTGAGCTTTGTATGTGTAAGAAAAGCAAGATCTAAGCTATGCAGGGAGCACCTATTGTTAAAACATCAGGACCTTCCTGTCTCTTTCACTCAGATATGAAATATTTCTCTTCCTTTCAACTGCTACCCATTAAAAATATGTTTTTTCTCCCTCCTGTGTACAGATTCAGAAAGAACAAAAAAACCCCCATAAACAGGTGATCAAACACAGGATTCAGTGTCTACCCGAACACCAGAGCGTATCAAATCAATCTCCTCACTTATGTCAAAATTTCATGTAACATAGAAACTGAACAGACTACTCTTGAAAGATCACGCTCCAAACCCTGAAATCTCTTTGCTTCCCTTGTGCCCCCATCCCCTTCTGCAGCATGACTGGAGGTTTGACATCAATGAAGTGGTAGGCTCGGCCTCTAATTCCTTGATGTTCTTATTTCACCTGGCTAGCAAGGGCCTTTCTGTAGCACCTTTAGAGCTATGGCTACCTTCTGTCCCATGAGGCTTGCTTCTCTCTTCCCAAGAGGGAAGAGTGTGTGCTGAGTAATGGACTACTCTGTTAGAGTTTTGTTTTGTGACTATTTGACCATTTTGAGGGACACAAAATATATATTCCTTTGGAAGAGCCAATCCTGTCCCAGGATGCTTTATTATGGTCCCAAGGAAACCACTGAGACCCAGGACCATGAAAGAAATAAGGCAGTTAGTAACCTCCTCGCTGGACCCAGCTTTCTTTGCACCTAAACACCCAAGCCTTGAAACACCTTAGCCTCTCCTCTGTCAAACAGGGGTAGTATCTCTACCTGTTGTGAGAACAGACCTATTAAAAGATTGTGAAACACTTGGGTCAAACAGTGTAGGATGGGTCACAGAAACAAAAATGCAAATCTTATTGAAAAGAGGGGCAGTGGAGGGAGGGAGGGATAAAAAAATGAGTGGAGGAAGGGGAATGGAAGGCCATGACTAGTTTTAGAAAGAGAAAAAAGATGGAGCAAATAAAAGCCTGGGAAGAGCAAAAGCCTCAGGGGCAAAGTAATATGTTTTTATGTAAAACTGCATGTGCAGAATATCATAATGAAAAATACAGCAGCACCGTCAGGGGACCTGGCTGCTTGGGAAGCAGAGGCTGAGCAGCCCGGCAGCGAGGAAATAGCCCCAGTGTCCTGCTTTCATTAGTCAAAGGCATGTTTTGTTTTTACCAGGGTTTAGTACTGCATAAGCAGACTTTCACATGGCTTGATGCACTTAAATATGCGATTAGGAATATGTACAAGTGTGGTGCTCTGTCACTGTGGCCCACCTTTGCTGTACCCATGATGGCATGTTCATAGCCCCTGACCGGGAATCCCATATAAGAGCACTGCATCTTCCAGATTCCCCTTGTTGCAGCAGCTCCTCCCAATGAAGGAATGACACAGCTCAACCTCCCCCTTGCCTCGTTTGGACTGACATTTTCCCCTTAAATTGTGCTTAGCTATATGCAAATTCACCTGTCTATAGATATTGATGTATCTACTTATCTACAGCAATCTCTCGCGGCTCCTGGTTACACTTACTTCTCCTAGATTCTTATGTTCTGTGTTTTATTCTGCTGTTGAAATTGGTCTTTTGATTGGCTGTATATTGTATTACATGTGTGCACTGACTTTTAAAAAAATCAATAACAATTAACTCAAGTGGGGAGATGTAAGCATGCTCCAGTCTGTACCAGCTAGCCGAAACAAAGTGCCAGCCCTGCCCGCAGCCTGCAGTGTCAGAGCTTGGATAAATGAGATATTGAACTTTTACGTTTTTCCTGAGATATTTGAGAGGGAAAGGATATCAAATATCCAAAGGTATTCAACAGGGGCCGATTCCAGCCCGGTTGTGATTTTTCCGCTCATCATGGGAAATGTAAACATTGAGTGCTTTTTGGATTTGTAGCTGAATTCAGTGTTCATTCAAGGGCTGAGCAGCAGGAGCAGTATCAAACCATTCCCTGCGAGGAATGTGTAATGCTTGCTCCTTCCCCGGGTCCCTGCTAAAGCACTGCTTCTTGGCTAAGTTGCAATGTGCTTGCCATCCTTGTTGGCACCCCTTGGGCAGAAGAGTACACATAAATTTTTAGTGCTTGGGGCACTTAGCATTTAGATTGAAATGGGAGAAAGCAACTTACCTTCGCCTTCTATTGTCACATGGTAAAATTACACTGACCTTGACGGCATCTTTTGTTTGCCTGGAGCTCTTTGAATTCAGGGGGACTTTGGCTCCGCGGTGAACACGGGATAATCACCAGCACAGCTAAAATGAAACACACCTGAATGAAGGCAAAGGGAACAACTTTACCTGTAACTGGATTCTGCAAATCAGGCTCTCAAATCAAGCTCAGTATCTTTTCTCCCTGGCTTTCAGATAAGATCATCTCAGATAAAAAAAATCCTCTTCCTGGTCATGGGCTGCTTTTCATACAGCACCCAGAAGGATTTTCTTGCTTCAGATGCAAAACTTAATGCAGATCTTTTCCTGATATAAATGCAAAATAAGCCAACATGTATGGAAATCTGTTCCGTAGAAACCAATTTACAGATAAGAATTTCATTTCCTGTAGTCAGGAACTATTCAATATGAAGTGGGGGTGAAAGAAATTGAAAGAATTAAAATAATTGTATTTAGCTGTTTTCTTCCTCTCCAGATACCCCATTATCTAATCTCTTGCATTTCTAATAAGCAGTGATCAGGCACCTAGTTTGCCCATGGCTGGTATTCTATGGAAGAATTTCAACTAACAGACAATATAGTAAATCTTCTATAATAAAGTTTTTTAAAATGTGATTCGATATGTGTGGCCACAAAACACATTCTGTTTTTACAGAGAGAGGTGATGAAAATGTGTGTTTCACATCAGGATGAAGCCCCTGACAGATGGACTTTTGCAGGCAACAAATCAACACACCCAAATTTTCAGACGAAGACTTTTGCCTGAAAGTTAACATTTCTGAGTTGCCCTTCAGGTAGAATGAACACAAAAGCCTGAAGCACCCAGGAGCTTCACCGAGGAAGAAAAGCAAGAGCAAAGCCTGGCAGCCATCGCAGCAAATGGAACCGGGAGTGGTGGGATCACTCCTGGTGCCAGTCTTGGTTGGGCAGAAGGGGTGTAAAAGCCTGAAGCATGTGGGATCCTCACCAAGGGAAAAAGCAAGAGCAACACTTGGAAGATACTGCTGTGTGTTTGGTTTTCAGGGAAAGAGAAAATGCGCACACTTTGCCCTCTGAAGAGGCAATTTTCTTCCCAACATTTTAGAGCTATTAATGCACTATTAAGGAAGGGGAATGAGGAGAATATTAAACCTAAAGACTGATTTAAGAAAGACATAGCTTTCAGAAGGATGGTTTTGGCATTACAGTGTTTATAACATGCTTGTAGATGTGAAGATGATTAATGAGAAGTTCTTACTTCTCACTTTATGAAGAGAGGTAAATGAGGCACATTGTGCAAAACACCTCAGGAACTTATACTTGTAGTTAGAGCAACCTATAACCTGTTAAACTTGCAAGACCTAAAAAATCATAACTTTCCCCCATCATTTGAAGGAAAGGAGCAATTTCTTACTAAAAGACTGACCAGAGAATGCACAGGGTATATGACTTTATATTATTTTCTATGCAAAATCTTAACTTTTCAACCAAATCAAAAGATAAAGAGAAAATAATATTTTATGGTTTGGGGATGCTCAGAGTTTAATGAAATATTTAACATTTCTATTAAAAGCATATCTTCTTTCACAAAAATAATATATTTATTTCAGTTTAAAAAAATTAATCCATGGCCACTAAAAGACAGTCCCTTTAACATCACCACCATTGCCAACGGCATCCATAGACTTGGCAAAGAAGAGAGCAAAAGAAATCCCTATCCAGAAGACTATCTTCAGCCCTAAGAGCAAGAAGAACCCTTCTTTTCCCTCTGCCAGGTTTCTAGGAAGGGAAAAAAGCCACGTCTGATGCACTGGGCATGAAGGGACAGAAGCTGCTATGGGCTCACAGAAGTTAATTCTGTTGTCACAAAGCCTCTTACTCAGCCCACTTGATTACTAATGTGAGAAGAGAAGGCTGCCACAGAAGAGAGCTGAAGGATACTTAGCTCAGAAGTTGGCTTCCATAGTGGTTATTATTTAGCCTTTTGCAGGATGATTGCAGTTGATCACCTGCCCACAAATGTGAGGGAACGTAAATCTGGAATTTGTGAATTCATCTGTTGTGTTTTGACAGGAGAGAGGCTTTTGGCAGCCCGTTAGTGGAAATAAACTCTCTCTCCAGGGCTCAGAGCCACGTTGCAACTGCAGGAGCGTATTTATGCCCTCTCAGCCACTCTTTTCGGAGAGGCTGTAGTTCAACCAGCTGCGGTGCTCTAAATTGGAAGTATTGTTTTATCAGGAGGGAAAAGTCCTTCAGCCTGAAAGACAGAGCTGCCAAACAACTGTTTCTGAAAAGTTTGCTGTCTGTTTTTGGACATAGGCTCTTTTCAGGTGTTTTAGGAGGATGTAGACACAAAACCTCAGTAGCTGACCCGAGATCAGGTCTAATCCTTGACATCATCAGTTTTGTTTCATGCGTGGGAAGATTTTACCCTTTTGGAGAAGAAGAACATAACAAACAGAGTACTTTTCAGTTTAATTAAATCTATGATTACTGAGTTACATCCTTAGTACTGCTGAGTGGTATCACTGATGAGGGAACATCAAAAGCTTGCCAAGCTTAGGTCAATTAGATAAGTACCCCAAGCATGGCTGCTAATCTGAACCACTTCATAACTAGTTTTAACCACTTGAGACTGAGAATGAAGCTCAAGATTTCATATGAACAGGCGCTCCCTTGTGAGTTCTCATACGTTTCGCTTCCAGGAAAAATGGAAATCCCAGAGGAACTAGGCTTGTGCATTTCTGCAGTATCTGTTTCCATTGAAAATTGAATAATATATTTTTTTATTTTTTTTTTAGTGAAACAGTTGGTCTCGGTTTAAGTTTTAAATAAATCTTTGTAGGGTGTGGAGCTCTGATGTCCTCAGGACTTGTTGCAATAAGATATAAGATAGTGCCAATAAAGAACTTCAAGTATTCAAACTTCACTCTCTATAAGACTGAAGAGAAACAAAGTAGAAAGGTGGAGTGGATTCAAAAGGCTAAACCCAGGACTGCTATGAGCTGGCCTTAAAAAAGCAATCATGCACTGATCTAAAGATAATTTCTAACTGTAGACTTTGAGTAGTTGGTCTGGGCCCCATAAAGGGCCTTAAGCCTGAATGCAAATGTTTTCTATTGCTCTTTTAAATCTTCTGATGGGATGAGCACCCCATGGATTGGGCTGTGACTAGTGGGCTGGCTTTCAAGGCTTAATGCTTGCCAGCAGCCTCTGGGTGAGGCCAGTACAGCTTGCTGCACAGTAAGGAAGGGCTTTTATACTTGACAATTGTATGTTATTTCTGGGTTTTATTACACGTTTATCCTGCAGGCTCAGCAACCTTTGGGCGTACTCATTGTCTCCCTGGGTAAGAAGGACCACCCTGCACTCCTAGGCAGGCTGTTAACTGCTGGCAGGAGTGAGGGACCCCCAAGACACCACCTGCCTGGGGGAGGACAGCAGCAGATTGCAGCATGGGGCAGGGGACTGTGGAGGGGAAAGGCTGAGGAAGGGCATAGGCAGCCTCGGGCAGGGCTGGAGGTGTAGTTTTGTGAGCGTGTGGGGCAGGGTATGCTCCTCCTGGTGCAGGGTATCTCACAGGAAAGCCCAGCCTAGGATGGGACTAAGCACTCTGTGTCTGTGGCTGATAGCATAAAAGCATACAAATGACCGCACCCAGCCAAACCAAAGGCTGAGTTAGCCCAGCACCCTCCCTCCAACAGCCGCTGTAAGTGGATGGCTAGCGAAGAATAAGAGCAGGATGAACATATATGGCATTTTTCCCAGATGCACCCAAAATGGTACTCTCACAATTCCAGGCTACTTACTGTCAGGAACTTCGGAGACAGATGTGGTGTCTCTGCATTCACTAACTTCCAAAGGTTTTCCCATCTGTGAGATTCTTGGATGTCCCCTGAATTTATTGTGGCTCCTTGTAACTCGGTATTTACCCTGCCTCCCTCCTCTCAAGCCCTTGTGTTAGAGAAGACAGCAAGTGACTGGTTTCTGAGCATCCTTACCATCTCACTCTTTATGCTGTAGACCTCTCTCATTAAGTTGTCTCTCTTCCAGACTGGAGCATCCCACCCTGGTAAAGTCATTGCCTGGACTGGAGTTTTCTGTTGCTGGCCAGCTATCTAAGATGATAGACCTATGATAAACCTGTTGGTTTCCTCTGAACTTTCTCTGATTTTACTGCACGGCATTGGAATAGGCTGCCCAGGGAGGCGGTTGTGTCACCATCTTTGGATGAGTTTAAGAGTTGCTTAGATGTGGTGTTGGGGGATATGGTGTAGGGAAGAACTTTGTAGAGTAGGGTTGATGGTTGGACTCAATGATCTCAAGGGTCTTTTCCAACCTGAATAATTCTATGATTCTATGATTCTTTTTGAGATAAGAAGTTCTGAACTGCACAGACTTCACAATATGGGTCAGTCATGAGTTTACACACTAGCATAATGTTCTTCCCTCTTTTAATTTTTTTTTCCTATCCTCCTAAGCCCTAATAGTTCATTTGGGTTTTTTGACCACTACTGAGTGCTGAGCTGGCATATTCATGGAGCTGTCAAATAAGTCCCAAGATCTTGCTCCTGAGTGCTAATGGCCAGCTCACATCATTTTGTTTTAGTTATGAGAGGATAATTGTTTTTCTCCACTATCTATCACTTTATATTTATCTGCACTGCACCCCATTTACCATTTTATTGTCTAGTCACTAAGTGTCATAAAGTACTACTCAAGTACTAGTCATAAAGCCAGCCCTTGTCCTTAAAAGCATAAATGTTTCGCTGTTGCCAGCAAACTTTCTCTCCTCTCTGTTCACTCCCTTTTCCAGGTTGTTTCCTGTCTTTTAAATATCTTTTTATTATGCAGTGACTATCTTCTCATGACGTAGCTGCTTCATTCCCTTAAAAGCCTGTGGTGGGGAATCAAGGGACAAATTGCTGAAAGCCTTTGGAGATCCAAGTAGACTATATCAGCCGAATTGCTCTTATCTATAAGTTCGTTGATCTCATCAAACAACTCCAATAAGTAAAAACGGCAAAGGTCATGGTGACTCTTCCCAAGTAAATCAAATTTATTGACGTGTCAATGAATTTTGTTCTTCATTACATTTTCTACTAATTTGCCTAGTGCAGATTTCAGACTTTCAGGTCTGCTGTTTCTCACATCTCCCCTGGAACCTCTCTAAAAAAGTTGGCCTGGCATTTGATATTTGATAACCATTTTTTGGATATCAGGGGAGTTTAAAGCACAGAGTTATAATCCGCTATTAGTCATTTAGTGATTTCATCCTTGAGGTCTATTGAAACTCTTGGGTGATATCTGGTTCTTGGCAACCAGTCACAGTTCATTTTGTTACAGTGTTCCCAGACCTGGTTCCTGGGCATAGCTATTTCAGACAGACTTGCTGATGAGGGTCGCCTCTGACATTCCCATGTCAGAAAAAGGTTTCTGACATGGGAATCTACTCATCTACAGTGAACAAAGTGATGCGAAGGATTCATTTAGTTTCTCTAATAGCTTTATTTTCTCTGAGTGCTTCCTCAGAACTCTGGTAATCAAAGGACTCCATAGATTATTCTGGCCGGCTTCCTGCTCCTGATGTGCAGGGAAAAAGATTTATAGCTAGTTTTGATTTCTTTTTGCTAGAAACTCATCAAACTCCTTTTTGGCTGCCTAATTGTTATTGTTCATGTGGTCTTCCAGAGTGTCTGTTACTTTCTAACTTATTCATTTTGATCTAACTTTAGATGTTTGAAGGATTTGCAGTTATTCTTCTAATAACATCCCTTATCTTGCTGTCTTGCAAAGCTACCACGTACTGCCCATTTTCAAGCCTACTTGATGAATAACATGCACTGGCCTTGTGCTTTCAGCACAGTGTCCTTTAGCAGACTCCTTGCCGGCAGGAAAGAATTAATTTTCTTTGTTGTCCCATTTTACTTCTTTTAAACAAAATTCCTCATTTCTGTGTTTCTCCTCCAAGCCAATTCCAGAACTGCCCATTCTCTGATCAATATCCCTAACCATTTCCTCCATGAAATACTTATCAACTGTTTCACATTACATCCTTGTGCAATATCTGGCCAGTTTGAACGGAAATAATTGAAGTCTGATATCTGATATTGCCTTTCCTGCCTCTCTGGCATCTTGGAATTCCCCCATATAGTCCAGCTGGTGTCAACATCCTGGCCGCAGAGGAAGTATGATACACAACGTTCTTCCCATGCTGTAGTGATGGCATATTCTTCCTATCTATGCCTGGAATTTCAATCCAGACAGATTTTACATTTCATACTGTTGTGGTTAGTTTTTTAATTTTATTGATTCTAGCACAGCCTACTCTAAACTTGCTGAATATTTGGTGTTACAGTGTCCTGCTTGCTGTCCTCTTTCCATTGTATTTCTGATGTCTATTATGTTGATGCCTTCACTTAGATTATGGGTTCCTGTTCCTTTATTTTACTTCTTGCCAGGCATTAAATGTTCTGCCTCTTTTTCCCTGGTAGTGTGTGGGTACCAAGAGCATTTCAGAGGCAGCTCGTCATTAGTACCTCAGAGCTTCATCTTCACCTCTAGCTCCTCACATAACCTCTCTCCCACTCTCCCCTCTGCTTGCCTTGCCTTTCCTCTGGTATTGCTATCCACATGGACCACAACCATCTGGTCCTCTCCAACACTTCCTAGGAGCTGATCAAGGCACCTCATGAAGTCTTCCCCCTTTCTGCTGAATGCTGTCTCCACATGGAGACTGTGGCTCCCCAAACAGGCTTTTGCATCTGAACAACCCCACTCACCTTAATTTCCTTCTGTGGCTTTGACCAAGCATCATGTGTACTTCCTGTGACTGCAGGAAGGCACCCGTTCACAAAAACTGCAGAAATACCAGTGGAGCCAAGTGCATCCCAATTTGGGAAATTAGAGGCACCTGGGGTGCTTGCAGGAGCCTGCAGGTACTTCATTGTGAATCTCTGTCAGTGGAGCATCCCTCCGTAACGACACAACTGGGTAGCTCTGGCCCCCGAGGGGCTATTCAGGTGTATAAAATTAAGCACAAGCACAGGAATTTACAGGATTCGGGTTTGGGTGTGTAAATTTAAGGCAGGGCCTTGCCTCCCTCTCTTCTGTTAATTAAGCGGAATGATTCCAGCAGCTCAAATAAACATGTGGCATTTTAATAAAATGCACAGTTACAGAACTGTACACATTATTGGGATGCTAGCAAATGCCATGTAAAGCTTTTAAAACATTTCTCTGATTCAGTATTTTTCCCTCATTCAATTTTCCCTGGCAGAGGGACAGGATGTCTGAGCAGGCTGATCATTACAGAAACATTAGCAAGGCCGATTGAGTGCTTTATGTAAATTTTCATATACAAACTCTGTGTAGACTGGTGGAGGAGAGATGTAAGAAAATAGTAGGCAGTTCTGTAAACAACTTGTGCTTTATCCTATACGGAGCTGCTCATCCTGGTAACATCTAAAATCAGTTTTAAACACACGCTGCAAGGAGAATTGTTGATCCTGAAAGCTGTCGTAATTTGCGTTCATTTAATTAGCTCAGTGTTGATGTTGTTGTCCTGTGTACGCTGCTGACCAAGCCGCATAATCTCCTCCGCAGTTGTGCCGTAGCGCTACTAAGTCCTGTGATGAGATTCTGCAGAAAGCATTAACCTTCTTTGTCTGACCCTGACCCTTTTATTTGCACTCCCCCCGGGCTTTCATTCATTTCCTCTGCCAGTTCAATTAAGAAAGAAGAAAAAAGTGTATTTTCATTGGCTAGTCCGCTAGCATATATGTGGCTGATGTAAGATATCTTATAAAGAAATGCTTGGAAATGCAGTGAGAGCTCAAATACTATGGGGTACGTTTTAAAGACAGTGTTCAGAGGTTTAGCAGCCTGATTCCCACTGACATTAATGGCAGGCATGAGGCTAAATCATAGTGCATTGCTTTCAAAACTGACCCCAGAAGACATTTCCTGATGGGAAGGGGCACAGCCCAAGAAATAAAAGTTTACAAAACCAGAGAGCTGAAATAATTGGATAAAAACTGGGAGGCATAGGTGCAAAACTGAACGAGTTATGATTCAGATAAGCTTGCGCGTAAGCAATAAATCCCTAAGACAAGCGGAGAAAAGAGAGAGTTTAATCACAGAGGCAACATTTATGTATTTTCACTCAGTGGAAAACGTTATAGGCTTGACCTCATTTTTATTTACCAGATCTAAAGATGTTGATGTCCTGTGACAGCAAACACTGATTGACAGGCTGCAAAGCCGACAAGCTGCAGGGCACCCAACTTCCCAGCAGGTGGCTTGGGCAAAGCAAACGGGGCTTGGGCTTTTGGGGAAAAAGGACTTAAAATAGCTACAAAAAATATCAGAGAGTTCATTTAGATCTCAGTTACATTTCAGGGACTGAGGTGTAAGGCGAAAGATCCTCCCCAACCCTGAGCGCTGCATCAATATTGCATGACCATACGGCCTAAAGCATTGCGCTTTTTTTTTTTTTTCTGCTTTTTTTTTCTGATTTTGAGTCAGCGGCGTGATGCCGGTTTGCACAGCTGAGCATCTAGTCCGCAAAACTGGGAAGAGGAGTTTTGGCCTCCGCTTGGGGATTGGTGAGAGGGACTGGACCCTGCAGAGGGAGCAGGCAGAGGAGGGGGCATCTGGTGGCGTGCAGCTCAGCGAAACGAAAGGCATTAGCACCCACCCGCTGCGGGAGATCGCATGAGCTGACACCGGGACGGCAGCTAAAGTCGCGGGCTCTTTGAGGCTGACAGTAACATTTTCAAACGCCGTTGTAAATGGGCAGCTCAAGTTTCTCAAGCTCCTTAGGTTTTGCTCCCGACTCACTTGGAAGGGTTTTAAAATAGTACACCTCAGGTTCAGGGAGGCAGAGCCTGGTGGAAGAGTGAGACGGTAAAAGCAGAGGGGAGACCGGGTTTTTAAAACAAAGAAACACAAAGTCTTTCCTTCCCTCTGTTCGCCCCCCACACTTTTCTGAAATATTAGGTTGTTTTGATAATTTGCAATTTACAGCAAGCCACAAGAAAGGATTGCCAGTGTAAAGTAAGCAAAATCCTAGGATTCAAAATATGAGCAAGTCACCATAAAAGTGATAAAGAGCCAAGGAGAGAAAATCGGTTTTTGGAAAAGGGACAAAAGAATAATGAAGACCAGACTTAGACTGCTAACGTTTGTGACACTGGCTTACAAAGCAAAAGCATCATCAAGTATATAAAATAGGAAGCCAAAGAGAAGTATGCAATGATGGATGTACAGACGATTACTCGAAACAGTAGAGTTTTTCTCTTCCAGCCGGGATAACAAACGTGACAGTTCGGCAGTCCTGGGTAAGAGCAACGCCTCGTATCAGCTCGGCACCAAAAGAAGGCTGTGTATCGCAAAGTGGGGGAAATGCCTGCTAGACCATAAAAAAACCCAGTTGTTGCAGCCTTGAATGGTACGAGCAGGAAAATGAAGTTGTTTGGTGCGCTTCCTCTTCAGGAAGAGCCCGTGCTGCTCTTTCCTTCCCCAGTTACGTGCTTAGGTGGGAACGAGCGCAGGATTTATCCATGCTTTTCACCTGATGCGATAACTGAGCTTCGGGGACAACGTTGTTCACATTTAAAGAAGAATGTCTCTCATCAACAGTGGGAATGTTTAGTAGAATATAAAAATATCCTTTTAAGCTGCGACCATACAGGCATGATCATTATAATTATGGGTAATGCAACGGCTGTGGATCCTGCTCTATGTTTAGCAGTCAGAATCGGGGCATTAATGTTTTAGACAAAGATAGGATCTGACTTCTCTTCCCACAGTGGCTCCACATTCCTCTCAACTGAGCAACCATGACATCCATATTCATATACTATTTTTTTCTCCAAAACATTGCCCTTGGTCTTGCTTATTTCCATGTGAGAACTGCTTGCAGTCTCCTAACAGCCCCACAAAATTTCCTACCCTAATTACAAGTGTGCTCTGGAAAGAAGCTCTCCCACAGCCAGTATAAACAGGGTCAAGGCAGAGCTGAGAGGCAAAAAGAGACATACCTAAGCAAAAGGGAGACCTTTCTGGTCATAAACTGTTTTTGAAGGCTCTGCTGAATCCAAGAGCAGTGTCTGATTTGACCTCTTATGTTAATAGCCTAGCATTGCCAGCCTTTTTCTGATGCTGCTCTCTGGTACATCTGCTGTAAGTGGTTATCTATTTAAATGAGCATTTTTTACTTGGAGTGGATTGGGTTTAGTTCTTATGAAAAAAAAAGGAGCTCTTTCAAAACAACAAGAAAAAACTCAGGAAAAAAACCTCTGTGTGGCAGAAGTCCCAAAATTCATCTCTGAAAACACACAGAGCTGCACTCTTCCAAAAGTGCCAGTTCTGTGAAATCCTTGGCAGTCCCTGCAGGGCACTGAGTGCCCTCAGTTCTCAGGATAGTGCTTGCAATTTAAAGCTGCTCAGGAGGCTGCAGGATCAAGCTACTAGCTGCTAAAAAATATCCTCCACTTCTTGCCCATGCACATACCCGACATGCCGATGCAGCAGTCATTAAAGAATTACAGGCTCTCACAGGAGGCATGATCTTATATCCTTGGGATTAAATCTAGTGCTCAGCCTTGTTTTCCAAACAGAAAGATAAAACACCTCCATAATAAAACAGATTAGCAGAGAAAATATGGAGTTGCTAAAATAAGTGACAATGTAAAGCAAAAATAAAGCAACGCAGAGCTCACTGGTGATTTTTCTGCTTCTAGCTTCTACAGTGACACCAACTGAGAAATTGCATCTGGTGATGACATCTGTGTATGTGCTGCAGTTATTTATTCCACTGAAGAAAAATTAGCCATATAGTCATTCTGAAAACACTTCCTGGTAGAGCGTGAAGAAGTTGCTTTGCTTTCTAGGGATGAAGAACTCAAGTTTGCAGGGGTTGAGCAACTTCCTTCTTTGATGAGCTTACCTGATGCCAGCTGAGGATGCTTAGCACATCACAGAAATACATTTCACTTCCGAGGAGTGAAATCCTGACTCTTTTGAAGTTAATGGGAGTTTTGCCATCAATCTGGCTAGGATTTCATCTTAGGTCTGTAAAACAGATCTGTTTGCTGTCTGCATACAGATTCTTTGACACTCTGCCGGCCTTGGCCACTGTTATGGTGTATATAAAACTACAGGTCACCTTCTGGAGCTTACCATATTTTATAATAATAACGAGCAACCTTTTTTTTTTCCCTAGGAGCTTCTAGAAAACATAAACCTCTAATAAGCCAAAGCCCATCTTCTATTCACAACCCTCTTTGAACGGTGGAAAAATGAGGAGGAGAATGTTTGCCATGATTTAGACATCTGCCAGCCTGCTCTGATGTGCCTTGCAGAGGGATTGGCCTGGTAGTAGATGGGAACATATTAATCTGAATATGTATAAACATAAACAATGCTTAGAAGCTACTGCCCAGTTTCATATCCTGCCCTCCCTCCTCCACATATTGAATTAGTGCATTTATAATGGCATCTCTGTTTATTTAATAAATCTAAATTTCAATTAGAGACCACTAACAATTAGTCATACAGACTAGATATGACAGATGGGCCTCATCCATGGCTGATTACACTAAAAAATGTTATGTGAGTCTATTTTTAAAATACTATCATTCTAATGCCCTTGCTGCATGCAAATAGCTGAGAAGTCCATAACCTATTAGTGAGAAATTCAGCTTCCTGATAATATTGCAACAGAATGTGGGGTTTATATTTTAAAAGAGTTCATTATTGTTTCCTATTATCTTGGGTTCATTACTAAAAATTATGGCAGTGTTTGTGTAAAGAAATGTAACACAGCGTGATAATTTGGTTATTCTTACATGGTCTTGATTTAAAACATCTAACCAGCACAATTATCCAAGATAGAAAAATACTTGCAGGCATCGAGGCAATGAGATACCTGAATCACGTAAGGGGTTTTATATTCCTTGACTCCCTTGGATTTCTGGTGTTTTAAAATTCAGCCATGGACAGACAGCTGTTTAAAAATATCTCTGGTGATGAAAATGAAGGATTGCCCCACCCTCCCAGCATGAAATTAGTATGTTGTATGTGTTGCTCCTTCTTATATGCTCATGTAAACTAAATAAATGGAGGATTTTGTGTTCCATCTAAAAGGCTTTAACTAAGTTTTATATATTAAATGCATAAATGTTAATATATTTTATATATTTTATAGTCTATATTATAGACTTCCATCTAGTCCAACAGAGTACGGGAAAATGATCACAAAAAGGTTACAGAGAGTAGTGTGTTTGAATGGCATTAGCCTTCTGGTTTCTGTTCTCCTGTCCTTTCAACTCTATTCACAAATGCTTCTTCTTGTAGCCGGGTAGCAAAACTGAATTATAATGCCATGCTATGTGGAATGATTCTGACAGAAAGCAATCTTTCTCTAAAAAAAGCACCACTTTTTATAAGAGATTTTTCTCCTTTTCTTGACACAATTTCAGGAAAAAAATCCTGTATTAAAGAAGATGAAAATGTTAGGAGAATATTCTTTTGAGGAATGCCATTGAGAAAACCAGGAAAGGGCGTATCAGACATCACAAAACTACCCCAGAGAAGCACTGACCTTGAAAGATTTAAGCTCAAATCAGAAAAATTAAGGGGAAAGGGCCATTTTAATCTAAGATGTAAAAATAACCTAATTCAATTGCACTCTGTGTTTCATATTTATAGCATAAACCTTTGTCCTTTTCATTTGTTTGTATCAGTGGCACTAAACCTTTAATATCTGGAGAGCTAGTTTGTCATCTGATAGAGTCTCCGGTGGCTATGAAAGATGAAATATATACGGAATACAAATATCAGACCAGAAAGTTAGTCTCACAATATATATAGCACTTCTGCAACTCCAGCATAACAGAAAGGGCCATAAAGCACCTTAACTGGTCTCCTGAGGAACCTTTCCATCCCAGCAGGACCCCGAGTGACAGGTCTCCCCACTGAGCAGCCGGGCGAGGAGGAGGCAGCATGATGTAAATGCCACTACAGGCCAGTGACCCTTTGCTGTAGAGCAACAGCCCCTTAGGTTTGACCGTAACTGAGGTCATTCCTGAGGCCAATATCTTTATCGTATCCCTTGAGAACACCAGAAGAAAGGCATAAAGAGGCGGCAGAAAGTCCCTCTCCCTTTTTTCTCTCTTGCATCTGCTACTGCGCCGAGCGCAGCTTAGCTACAGCGGCGGTAACGGGCTAGTATGTGTAACCCTATTCAGAAAAAATCATGGTTGGTAATTCTGTTAAATCACTTTATCCCTGAGTAAAGCAAACATGAGAGCAGATTTTTATATTCTTATTTTTACAGTTTGCTTACTTGGCTGACAAAATAAATAAAGTTTATATGCCTGTCTGTCCATCTGAGTCAATGTGGGTTTTCATGTTTAGGTTGGCTGTGTTCCCCGGAGTAAATGCCATGTTGCCACTAATCACTATGTGATGATGTGCACTAAAAACAGTGTCTGTGTATGTGGCAAGAGAAGAGCTGCGTACTGCTCTGGAATCACATGCTGAATTCACTCGTTTGCATGGCTTGCAGAAACCTCTTTTTCAGGAGGCAAAAAAATGCAGCGCATGAAGGGAGCTCCAGGAGTGTTTCCAGGGCAATGTCTAACCCATGATTTGCTCAACATGCCTCGGAAGTTCTTCATTCTGCGTCATTGGAAGAATTTGTGCTGTTACATTACTGATTGCAAATGTTAACACGTTCAAAACGGAGCTCCATGGGTGAAGGTTAACCCCTTGTAACTGCTGAGGCAGCTCTGGGCTGACCTGGGGTTGACATGCTCCAGTTAACCTGAAGTCCAGCACTGTACTAAGTTCCTGGTAAGTAGCCATCGGCTTGTTCACGGGGGAGAAAACATCCGTCTCTCTGCAAACAGGAGAAAGCTTCCAGCTAAGGGATCTGCTGCCTGTGGTTCCTCAATGCCTCTTGGCCTGCCCAGGTTCTGGTCTGAAATGCAATACTCCTCATCCAGCCTCGAGAAATGCCTGTCCGCCTGCACTCTCCTTGATGACAGACACTGTAGGACCAGCTGCTCTTGCCTGGGAGGAGGCCTTCGTGCTTGGGAAGCCCGTGAGGTTGGGTTGCCAGGAGGGACCCAGGTTTAGGTGATGCTGCAGAGGTGATCTGAGGAAATCCCAGGGGCTCCATACCATGGGTGTCTCTCTCACGTCTTGGTGAAGAGTTTGGTGGAATTTTGCATTATTCTAGATGTAAAAGTTCCTGTTACCATTCTCCACTGGAAAGATATGTGCATGTTAAATTAGCAAATCTACGAAACAATGAATTGCACCTAAAAAGTGAGATGATAAAATGATTGAGGAGGAAATCATTGTTATGCTCTTGAGTGGTGCTAAATTGGTTATAACAGATAAAACACTCTCTTCTGCTTGCAATTATAAGAGAGAGAAAGCAGTGCTATATATATGTTTGAAGTCTGAAAAGGTGATGAAACTCAAAGTTTATTTTCTAGTTCCTATCCAAATACACCAGCATGAAAAATGGTGCAGAACTCCTGCTGCTTTTTGCTGCAGACCATTGTTATTCCTGTGGGCAAGATAAGGGAGATATATGATATTTATACTGGTTTAAGCCATGGACTTTCCCTCAGACTGTACCCTATGGGGCTGCACGATGCATCTTTTAAGGGATTCCCCCTCCACGCTTCTCTTCTGTCTTTTTAGTCTTCCTCACAGCATGACCCTCTGGGGAGCACACGGTCCAACTCAGATTTTTTTTTTCCATGGCAGCTCTGCAGAAGCAAAGAGGAGGCCCTGGGAGAGTTAATTCTGTATCAAGCAGCATTAGCCGTAGCTCTGATTTCCAGTTGGAAATCCCTGGGGTCAGCTGAGGACAGCGCTATAGACAGGAGTCGGTCTCCTGATCTGTCCCTCCCGCCTCACTGATTACCCCAGGCCCACTGGAATACCTCGGGGCATCTTATTTTGTATCCAGCTGATGGAGGGACAGTGCTGTGGAGGAATTATGGTCCCTGCCGCTGCCCCAGATTCTGTGGATTTTCATCCCTCCCACTGAAAGCCAAAGGGAACAGTCTGATACTGAGGCTTGTAGTACAGTACTTCAGCTAAATAAACCCAAGGTTTTTTTCCTCCACTTATTTTTTCTAGTATTTCTTTTTTTTTTTTCACTTTTATTAATAAATTGACGTGTGAGCCAACTGGAACAAAAGCTTTCTCTGTATGAAGCTTTATATCTGATATTGTATAAGCAATGATGTTCCCCCTTCCCCATGAAGCTGCATGGCTGCTTTAAAGTTTCTCCTAAGAGGGCAACAGCTTGGATTTCCTACCAGGACTCTCTCTTCTGTTAACATAGCCACTTCTAAGGAACTATGCCACCTAAAAAAAACAAACCCAGAACAATGTTTGCCTCAGAAGCAACCAAGAAGATAGACATTTCTCTTCGGTCAGCACTGGGGAAGCTGCAGGGCTTTCCGAGTCCTTCCTCTGACCCAGCCTCCAAGAGTTTTGCTCTCACTAGCTGATGACAAAAGACATTTCATGGTCACCTGATAACCTTGTTTATATATGTACATTACTTTTAGAAGTGATTGACGGTTCAAGCTCAATCCAGCACTTCTAACAGCAGCCTCCTATGATTACTCTAATGACCCTGTTAAACCTGGGGCTTTTCTTAAATCCTGGGAACTGACAACAATCTAAATATATGAATATTAACCTCAGGTCACTGAGGCTTAAGTTTTTGCAATACACATGTCTTGCATTAATACATCACTATTTTTACTGATAAATAGCAGCAAACTTTAATTTTATTTGGTTTCAATGTAGTTATTATTCTTCTGGTTGGATATGGAACTGAAATGACAAAAAGTGAACTTCCACAACACGAAAAACACTGTTTCTAACACTAATTTAACTCATGTAAAGTGAGGTGCTCCTATCTCCTAAAAACACTGTGTCTTGTGTGTGGTAGGAATTTTGCTACAGGAATGTACAATTTTTCTGAGGAAAAGGGGCCATGTTCTCTGCTGGCTTAAGTCTGGTGGAGTCAGATCATTAGGAAACTGCAGCATTTTTCCTCTATATGTCTTTATCTCCCCATCCCACAGAAATGCAATTTCAATCACTTATTCTTTCTTTTGTGCCAAAAATGGGCAGTGGTTTCAAACCCATGGTGGCGATGAGGTAAAATTCATGAGGTCTTTGAAACAGGATTTAAATGCTATCTAGATCTCATCCTACTTGTTCACCCAGAAACATTTTCTGTCTCTCAGGACCGGAATACAAAAGAATTGAAGTAATCATCACAGTTCTGATTTAAAAATCAAATGAATTGGGAAATTACTACTTTTCATTTCCTCTCAGGCATCTTGTGTAGGCCTGGAAGTTTTTAACATGATATTTCAAAGAGATCTTATTTCCTCCTGTACCGAAGTCTGTTTCTGAATAATCTCAGCAATGCCCAATTCTATGGAAAAGATTTGTGATCTGCATTGGTGACACAAACGGAGCTTTGTAGTGCTCGTTTCTTGTTATCTGCTGGAAATGGACAATTAAGTTGCCCTGACAATACCCAAGCACTTCTTTTCAGGACCAGAAAATTGTAATCTTCCCAGGAATTACTCAGTTTACCTTTCATCAGATGAGAAGGACTTTCACTTTCATTCTCTTTTTTAAAATTCACATAGGATTCATCCTGCAAATGTCAGGTGCTTGATAACAAAAGCACATATTTACTCTGAAGCCAGAAGCAGCTGATATTTTTTATGAGACATGGAATTGCTAGAAAACTGTGATTCCTCTTTGACTGAGCTGTAAGTCAACTGGTTAGTAGTGTTTATATTTGTAAATGGTTTGATATTTTGATCCTGGCTGTGTGTACATGAGAAGTACCACTGGCGATGTTCAGAGATCATGTGCCGTGTTTTTCAGATTTCTTTCTTCTGGGTGATGAGAAGAGAGCAGCTGAATGTGACCTTTTGAACAGCGCCTTTAGCTGTGTACCTTACTCCATTGACATCATATCCTACTAGTAGATGGTGGGGGCACTAGCTAATGTACTCATTTCATTTGGCAAATGTGAAAAATTCTGAACAAACAGTTAAGGCAAACATTGTCGAAAGCAGCCTCTGACCTTGGGGGACGGTGCAGATGAGTGCAAGTTTGGTAATGTGGGTGTCCACCTGGAGGCACTGCTCTTCGTCCACTAGAGCATGGGCAGCTGCAATCTCCCCACAAGCTTCCTACCATCTCCCTAGGTGCAGCTTCAATTAAACTATCCCTCTGCGTACTGTGACTCTTGAAAAGTAAATATTAGCAAGAGCTGAATCAAGACCACAACCACATTCAGACTTGTTCGGCTGTGAATGCGGGTTCCATAGTCTCAGACTCAAGACACACACTTTCTTCTCAATGTAAACTAGGACAAAATATTCTATATGATTATATATTCAATTGCATATAAGCTGCCATTCAGCAACTGGCTGGCTCTTTGCCTTTGTTTCAAAGTCTTTGCTTGCACTCTGCTGCTGCTGCTATTGGAGTGTTGTCAACAAACTCAATTAAAACTTCAGATATGACATACTTACACTTTCATTTCCTCATTAAAATACTTTCCTTGAAAGGAATCTAAAGTTAAAGGAAATTTCAAAGAGATTTATGGAGTTCTTAAGGGTTTTTTTAAACAACTCAAACTAATAACTTGTGTATGAATCTCCATTTCTCTTCATGTAATTGCAATTGCTTGAATAAAAAATAATAAATAGAACATAAATCCACTACCACTTGAATGAATTTCATTAGTATGCCTAATGTTTACTGCAGATTTGTTTTTCATTAACATTAAATGACCAAAATTCTCTTGCTTGCTAGAGTTAGGTCCATGTTCTTTGAGGTGCTGATCACCTTTTTTGAAGTGCTGAGGGCTCTGACGTGCAGAAATTATTCAGCAGTAGAACACCGCCCACAATACAGTTAGTGTCTTAGTTTAAAAAAAAAGCTTTTAAATTAAATGAAGAGCCACCCTCAACTCTCTATTTAGAATTTGACTTGGAGCTTTTAATGGGTTTGCACATTGCTGTGAATGTAGCCATATGACTCTATTAATGAATTTAATTCTATTTGTGATTCTTGCACATAAAAACTGTAAATTATTTTTTTATATATCTTTGTATGCTTTCCAGTATTGGATTATTTCTTTAAATTCCCTGAACTATCACACCAGGGAATTAGACCAGTTCTACCAGCTACACAGCATGTAATACCAGCCTGATTCAACTGAGAAGCAGCCCAGATCAGAGAATGATGTTTAGCAGCAAGCTGCATGGTTCCTTTCTCCAGCATGCAGTGAATCAACATGTTTCTAGGCATGAATTCAAGAGGCATCTTTTAAAAATTTTAATCTGGTGGCGAGCATAGTAAGAAGTGTGATTTTATTTAAATATTTCTGTGATTTGGGAAAAATGCATATCTGAGGTTTTGATAGAGAGCTCCTGGGTACCTCTTGCTCCGCAAACGTAAATTATTGCATAAGAGCCCTGATCTGTGAGCTGTTCTGTTTTACTCAAATCCTGCACAGTGATTTTAATGGCCTTCATACAGACCATCAAATTTCTTCACAAAGACTCATCTTCTCAAGAATCAAATGGTGGTGTAGATATTTGTGTGTTATGCCCTCAGTAGTAGAATAATATTAAATTTAGTCTTTGTAATGGTTAAATGGTTAAACTTAGTGTTTGCACTGGGGTTATCTGGCAAAAGCCAATAATGTCCACAGATGGCAAATACGTGTAAATATCCAGGTTCAGTATGTATGAGAAATGGGGGAATGCTGCAGCAGTCGAATCAGAAGTAGATAAACCCCAGCTATATCACTGGTGAATCATGACTTCACTGAAGTCAGTAGCAAAACTCCCATTGATCTCAGCAGAGATAGCACTTTGCTGACCCTGCTGTAATAGCAAATTCATGTAGCACAGGGATCAAGCATTTGAAAATAACACTGAGCATCGGGCCATCTCCTGAAACAGCCTGATTAAAATCAGGGAGATCAGAATATTCTCTGCCTCTTAAATCAACCTGATTTTAATCAGCTGCTTTCAGGAGTTGCTCTGAGGATTTTTTTGTCCGTGCCTAAGTGCTTCGCAGACTTAGGTGCACTGTACCAAAGACTGTAGAACACAATGAGTTTTACAAAGAGGTAGAAGAAACAAACACATAACACTATTCCTCCGTTGACTCTGGGAAAAGGAGAAATCACAATTTATTGAAAAAAGTCAAAGTACGCTTAATATCCCCTTAGCAGTTCAGCTGAAAAATGTGACCCTGGCAGCACTGGATGTTTTTCAGCTTTATTTTACTGCTTATTCCAGTGTAAGAATTAAAGCTAATGTAAGTCTGTAAACTCAAGCAGCATAAACATGTAATTTAAATAGAACAGCCTATACTAATAAGACTCCTTTGAACTAATAAAGGTATGCCAGGTAGCTCATTTTTAGGAGTTAAGCCAGCCTCATTCCCCTTACTATAGAGTGGGCATGAATCTCTTAAGGGGCAGTGGTACAGCAAAAATAAACAAACAAATAAATAAATACTTGGAAAGGAAGCAGCCTGAGAATCCAAAATAAAAAAGAATGCTGGTGTTTTGTACAGGAGCATTTTCACTCTTATCCTTGCTACATAACCAACCTAAAAGTCTTCAGCTAGCAAACAGTCAGAGCTTTAGAGAGACTTGGATGGCTTAGAGGATTGCTTTTGGGATACAGAAGCTTTCATCTCTACGTCATTGCTTCTGGCTCTCGTCCAAAGTGGGTAGTGATCAAAAGCTGCCGTATGATGAGCCCTTCAATACACTGCATGAAAGATGTGGGGGGTCTCTGCCTCCCTGCACCCACAGCCCTCAGCTGAAATCCCTGTCAGACTCCGCTTGTGACACTGCCTTGGGGTCCCCAGAGGGGCCTGGGGGGCCTGACCCCAACACTCCTCCACCCAGGATTTGTGCATCCCCACAGAATAGAGCTGCACCCATATGGTTTGCGGCAAAGGGGGTGCCAGAAGAGAGGGTGTACCACTGCACTACATTGCTCCCAACCCCGGAGACAAATATGATACTCTTTTTTTTTTTTTCTTGTGTCATAAAAGCAATTTAAAAGAAATCTACCCTTTAGGTTCTTCAAGCTATGTGGAAACAAAGCTTCCCTTGGGAAAGAGAATGCAAAAGTTGGAAGGACCAGGCTGGGCTGGAGAAGGAAACTGAGTTCTTCTGATTAAGAGAGGGATGAAACTCTTGGTGTGGTCATCCAGAAAACTTATTGCTGGAAACCATGAAATTGCTGCTATATTAACAGATATCAGAGACACAAATACATGATTTTAAAAGGAGCTACTATTTTAAGTATGAGAAAGTCTTGGAGGAAAAATAAATGAGTGTGGGTTGCCTCTGCTTTACAGACCAGATTTTGAGAAAACTTCATTTTACAATAAACAGAGCCTTCTGCACAAAAAAGAGGGGCTGGTTTCAGTCACATATCTGCAAAACTGTAAATCATCATTGTTTACACGGCTTAAAAAAATGGTTCTCAGAATTATGATCTTATGAAACGATAGAAATGTTTGGTATTAATTACCTCATGACAGAGCTGGAATTTATGCTAATAAATACTATCTGCCAGGTACGAATGCATTTGTTACAGGCTGTCAGCCACTTATGTGGATGAACAAGAAGTGGAAGAGAAAAATCACCTGAATTACTGCCACTAAATAGGTACAAGGATCCCATGCAGGCCAATGATTTTTAAGTCTCATACGAAATTCATATGACTAATGGAACTGATATATAGGGAGAAGACAGTTCTTTCTCGACCAGAGAAGTATGTGAGGACACACTGCCTCTGAGGATTAAGAGACACAGGAAAACAGAGCAGGAGTTAACCATAAGCGCTGGAAGGGAGGGAAGCTTAGCTAGCAAGCAGTCGTGCAAAATAGCAACTTTAAGGTGGCAGCTGCTTTTCTCTCCCAGTAGGAAAATGCAGTGTTGTGGGATGGGTTTGCATCAACACGGAGCCAAAATCGGAGCATCCCCGGGAGGCTGGGCAGCTGCACGAACCCAGCTCCTTCATTTATATCCTTGCTCCTAGTGGATGTGGCTCAGAGCCCCGGCGATGAGCTTGCAAGTGTGCACCTGGCTTGCAAGACTGTACCATCCACTACATTTTACCTGTCAAATGGGGCATTTTTCTTCTCTTCCCGTGACATTTTAGCTCTGCTGGAAAGGGCAGAATGGTGGCAAGAACTTGGCTCTTCACCTTTGCAAGCTGGTGTGCGCACATAATCACTTGACTCGAGGAGCTGAGACTTTGGGAAAAGCACCAAATGTTTATGTGCCCTGAGATAAAATTGTGAGATCTGGCAGCACTGCTGCTTGGAGTGCCAGGAGTTGGTGGGGAGGGCACACCTAGGTTTCTATTGACGCAGATTAGTGTACTTAAGATGACAAGTCTGATACAACCCCAAATTTGAACTTCTTACCCGGAACACCCTCAAATCCTTTGTCACGCTACGCCGAGGAAAGGGTGGCATGGAGCTGCTGTACCGGCAGAGTTCCCCTCGGAGACACATTTGTGGCAGAGCCAAAATACACAGGGCAAGGTACAGGGGTGAAATTGGCTTTGTGGACTTTTTCATTCAATCTGATATCCACCTTATGGAACAAGAAAGCCATTGCTTTTCAGACACCGGTGGCTTTTGGTGCTCAAGTTAAAAATTCTCTTAAGAAAAGATGGAAGTGGCTGATTGTTACCAAATGGCACGGTCACGAGTGGGAGCCGGTCACGGGGCTGCAGAGTGGCTTTGGGAAGTGGCTCTGCTCAGGATAAGGCTTTCAGCTGCAGGCCCTGGCCAGGGGGGTTTGGGACGTGGAACGGCTTAGCATCAAAGAGCTCTGGTCTGAGTGGAGCTGGATAACTCCTGAATTATAAATGCATTAAAAATACCAAGCATTTTTTGGAGTCGTATTTCAGAATTTTTTAATCTATCAACAGAGTAAAAGAGGTGAAGAAAGATTTTGCAAGGTGCAGGGTAAAACAGAGCAGAGAGTAATAAAATACTACTTGTAAACGAGCCCAGTTGGAATGAGAGGCTCTTTATGACAGCTTGCCAAGGCTGTAGTGTTTTGCAAAACTGTGTGATAAACTCCAAATAGCTTCTCTGCAAATCTCTGGAGGCAGAACTGAGCTAAGGCTGGCTGCTGTTGCTGCCACGGCTTTCAATGAATGAGCTCAAAATGGACCCTCTAGTGACAGCTCTGTCAAAGAACAACAATCAGATGCTCTCAAATACAACAAATTCAACACATATATTTTTCTAAGTATAAATGAACCTTAATGTGCTGGCTTCAAACGAAACCAAAAGCTCAAAGTTTTTAAGATGCATGGTTGGACTATGAACGAAATAAAAGCGAACACAGATAGTACTGCATTTTTCCCCCTATTTAGTTTGCAAAGCACGATTCTCACTAGAATTGAGATGAGAACAGAATACAAAAATAGGTGGTGTTGGTGGGGGGAACGACTGGTTAAAGGTAGCTCTGCCATCCCCTTAAGAAGGGAAATGCCAGGGGAGTCACCATCACCCAACAGTTCAGGTGAACTGACTGCAAGAGGGAGGGCCCAAATGATTTTGTAAACTCACAGCTTCAACAAGCAGCACAAAAATCACATTTTTGGGGGAGCCACTTCAGACTGCAAAAAATCAATCACCTAGAAAGGGGCTTAATCAGAACCAAATTATTACCTCATGATATTACTGGTTTCTCCACAAACACCTGATTTCATACCACCCATAAATTTTGCATTTGGAGATTGCATTGTGTCTTCTATCCTGAGCAGAATAAACCAGGAGTGTGTGCCTCGGAAAAGCACTAGAAAGTTTTCAGCAGTGGCGTGCAGTATGGGTTAGGTGAATCTTCACACAGTTACGTTGGCTAAAATAACAGTTTTATTATGAGTTATCATCAGTTTTAGCTGTGTGACTGTCAGGAGGACTCCCCTGGCACTGAAGCACCTGGACCTCTTTCACAGCCACTGTGGAAATTAACATTTCTGTGATGGAAGCAAGGAGTTCTTTTTGGATTCTGCTCAGGTGTAGCTGCTTGTGCAGTCTGATGGAGCTACTGCTATTGCCAAAGGAAAATTAAAACAAATCTGGCCTGGCTAATAAAAGGCTATGAGTATTAATGGCTTTTTCTCCATTTGCCAGGAAGTTTCAGTCTCTGATGTGATGAAGACGGAGTATGTACAGACTGGTGTTGTCATGCTATTTTTAAATGTTGGTATGCTAGAGATTGTAGTCCTTTGCCCCGGTCTTTTGGCAAACAAATCTGCAGGGAGTGTAAGAGTCACAATAAGAATGTGATTGTTATTTTCAGGAGAGGAAAGGACAGTTCTTAGGAATTAAGGCTATTAGTTTGCACAGTTATAAAAACATCACTTTATGGACCCGGGTCTCAGAAGTGCTGAACATTCACAACTCAGTAAAATCAATAGCCTTTACTCAGGATTACTTAAATCTAAACCATACCAACATTCAGTGTAATTTAATGCCAGTTACCTATTAGCTTTTAACGATTGTATATATTTTGACAAAACTGCTAAGATATGTTGTTACAAATGGGAAATTCTTAACTATGCCACACAGTGGAAAATAATCCACCCATAGAAGGAAAATTATATTAACACATGGCACTGAGAGCAAACATATTTACAAACTAAAGCTGAGCAACAAACACATATACCAGATGTTACTGAGATATAGATAGTCTGCGTTGCTCAGCTGAAGTAGCTGAAGTTCCGCAGAGAGATTTTTTTAGAGCATCTATTTCATGGTGGATATCCTTGTTCTTGAGCAAGTTGTCATGGGAGTCAGAACACAGTGGTTTTGAAGTTGTCTTTAAGATTCAGTGGTAAGCAAAATTTAACAACATCAGATATTTTTTCCCCTTTTTCTTCCACATTTGTTGGTAAGAAAGGATCTTCAGCTGTACTGATGATAACTTCTTATGAATGGAAATTTTGGAAGGGACTTCACACTGTCAAATAAGCACTTTCATGAAGAGGCAGGATTATCTGTGAAGTGACAGAGGAAGGTCCTCCTTCCCTGTTGTTCAGCCCAGAGCTAACTAGCTGTATTCCTTGCCTAACCCCCCTTATCTTTTCAGCAAGTCCCATGTTTCACAGTGGTTGAGGTAGTCAAAAGCTGCACCCACACCATCATGCTCATTTGGGGCTGTGGCTGCACTTCCACCACCACATTCCCTGCTTGTCTATAGCTGTCCACAATTTTGTCTCATCCTCCGCCTCCAGATTGGAGGAAGGATCCTGGTTCCCTGGCAGAAAAAATCCAAGCTCAGATTTAAGCCTGAGCTTTGCCCTCGTGGTCCACATGGATCCATCAAGCTCAAGCCACTTGGGTCTGGAGCAGCATAGCCTTTTGCAGGGATATTTGCATTGTCTTTATCAGAGAACTTCTACCACAAATCCTCCTTGCTCAGCATTCCTTCTTGTGGGCTGTTTCTGAGACTACCTCAATATTTCTTGTTGATGTTTGCTTCAATTCCTTGATAACCAAAATGAAAGATACCAGTTTTTAGAAAAAAACCCCAGTCCAATCTCAGAAAGTGAGTCCCCAGACAATTCCTGCAGCATGTAAGGTGTTTTTCCTGAGACATGTTACTTCAGGCCGGCATAAATGCTTAGCATGTGCTCAGCAGCTGGGAGCTACGCTGATCTGTCCCTTGACATTGTACACCACACCTCAGTGGATGTGTAAAATTCCTCCGGTTTTTGTAGTTAACCAGGAAACAGATAAAATTGTAAATTTTTATGATTGTGTTCCGCATGAGCTGGCAATGAGTCAGCAGCAGTTTGTCTAGATCAGCAATACATCCAGAGCCATTTTTTTTGGTGCTCTGGTAGCTTTTGCCTTCCATCAAATGTTGTCTGGTTGTGTTCAAAGGTCACATCAAAATGGGCAGTGGTATTGCTTACAGAAAAGACTTGGTGTCTTACCTATGAGGGAAGTTTCTTGTTATGATGAGGGAAGCCACAACTTTTTCTGGTGTTTCTTTTGCAGATCAATGATATTTAGTAAATTTGCAGAATGCTCCTGGCATGAATCAAGCACCACACCAGCAATACAGGCATCTTGCTGTCCCTGTGTCTGCTTAAAATGGCAGCCCTGGGAATGCTCCTTCCTTGTTGAGCAGAGATTGTCAGCAAAAAGCCACTGCCCTCTGATTGCTGGAAGGCAGAGCATGGAGAAGGGGAAGGCAGAAGGTGCAGAAGGTGCTGTGGAGCTGATACCTGTTAGTTGGTGGAGTTACAACAACCCCCAAGCGTGGCTACAAAAAAGTGGATTAAAAAGAGGATCACTTGTAAAAACTGGGACAAGGCTGACATTAGGGAACACTGGGACACGTTAACTAAGAGCAGGGCTGTCAAGGAAGTCAGTTGGCAGCTTTCGCTTCTGACCTTCCTGCAGAAATCCAGAGGTGTTTTGGGATGGCTTGCCAGCCAGGTGAAAAAAGCTGTCACTACTAAAAGTACACTGTTATTTCTGCTGTAGTTTATCAAGCAATACGTCTTCAGGGATTCAGCAGATACCAGAACAGAAATGCACCAGAAGAGCAGAGGTTTATCTCTGATGTGGATCTCGGTGTTGGTAATTTGCCATCCTTGATCTGCAGAGGTGTTAGGATGAAGAAATGAGGCTACTGATACGGTCAGGAAGTCCCTGATGAAGCTGGGTTGTTTCTTACCCAACCCCCAGGGCTAGAGCAGCCCAATGAGGAGTGGCTCAGCCATGCTGCTCAGAACAGTGAGCATTAGGGTTCAAATTCACCATGCCAATTGGCTTCACACAGTTGTGTCCATGCTGCAGTGCCTTATGTGCAGAGCTTGCTTCAGGCCCACATCAAACCTGTCCACGCAGCAGCTCAAGCTCTGTAGCTTCGTGTGCCCCTTTGCACTACCACAAAGGTATATGAGGGCATTTGTCACTTGATTTATCTGCACCAGGCACTTCTTGGCAGCCTCCAATACACTCAAGTGAGACGTCCCCCACACTGCATTCACTCTGCAAACACGTTGCATGTCACTGGTTGCCACTGCTGCTGACGTGATGTGTGATACCACAGCCAGGACTCAGGAGGGTTTTCTCCTTGCCTGATGGTGCCACCAGCAACTGTTAGAGTCCTACAAGGAAAGGGGTGACTGTGGTATTGTGTGTGTCTGTATAGGTCAGTGTTAAGGGGCACCGCATGGATACATTGTAGTCTCTATTCTCTTAAGCATTGCATTTTTCCAGATACCTCAATGATCTCTTGCCCCTACTGCTCTTAATTCCTCTTTCAGAGTCAACCATTCCCCAGCCACTATAGCCCATTAATTCTCCTTAAGCAGTTGTCCTCCCTTCCACGGTCCCCTGCCCCATACAATATATACTGGGCCTTAAAGTCCTCCATGTAATCTGTCCTAAACCTTAAAATAACGTTTCCCTGCCATGAAGGACTCTGCGGTCTGGCAGTTTCCTTCTCCCTGTCCCCCACACCCACCCAGGCCTTTCTTCCCACTCTAAGATACCCCCACAATGCATGTGCAACCTCCCTGGTGTAGACCCTGCATCCAGACATCCTCAGGATGCCCAGCAGAAGTCCAACGGAAGCAGATCTCCAGCTTCCCAGATCCCAGCTGGTGGCTGGGATAAATGATAAGAAAACCTTCAAGAAACCAGAGAGCATGCAGCTTCAACACGCTGAATATATTTATTCCGTCAGCAACATTGTAAAACATGACTAGTCTTGACTTGCACTAAGAACACAAATAATTAGGAAATCCAGACCCACTAGATACATTACATGCCAGCACAGAAAGTGTCAGCAGCAAGATGTGACCAATGCAGGCTAACTAACCTCTCTCAGGAGTCCAGAGAACACAATGAATGCATCACCGTGTGTTTGGAACCAGTATAGATCAGCCCTTTTAACCCAGGCATCCAGGAAACACATTTAATTTTTTGGCCTAATTTAGCACAATATATATTCTGTTTTATAGCAAAACAACTTAATTAATAGAAAGTAAGTAAGATCTCTTCCTTCTCCCCCCCAACACACCCGTGCAGACAGCGCTCCAAAATATACTCCTTGAGGTTTTCTATCTTCAAGCTGATGTCATTCTGGAGTGAACATCAGGTGTCCTTGTCCTTCTAAGCAAAGCAAGAGATGGCTGGCTGTTGCATTTCTGTCTCCAGAAGCTGAGTTTACAATTCAAACACGCAAACACTACATTACGGCAATATTGTCAGTAAGAGCAGGAGGACCTATAGCCCTTTCAAGCTGTACCCACCCCAGAATTGCTTCCCGTATCCCCATGCACCCCACACACTGCCTGACTGAAGGAAAGCAGGGCAAAAGCAGATGGGGTTTGCTTTCATGGCTCTGCACTTGCTGCTTATACTCCTTTGGGAGGCAGCTGAGACAGGAGGGCATCCAGCAGGTGAGTGCAGGAGAGAGACATGGGAATAGAGTTGGCAGACTGTGGCTACAGGTGCTCCTGGGAGGCTTCCCACCCAAGTGCTAATCTGCTGTCTCCGTTCCTCTGAGGTATGATGAGCTCAGAACTCACAGCTGCATTCTTATCACTGGTTTCTGCCTGAGGAAAGCAAGTTGTAATTCTATGGAAGTATCGGTGATAAATCTGCCCCATTACTTCCATTTACTCTTTTGCCCTGGTGCTTCTCTGTTCGTATGGCTCAGAAACGCCTCCTCCTCAGAGCACTGCCAGCAGAAGGAGGGACGGACTGTGAGCACAAGCACCAAGTCTGGCAAAGAGCACACTGTGTAACAGATGACTCTGGGTTCTTTTACTTTGATGACCATAATAATACATTTTATTTATATAGCACCTATTTGCATGGCAATAAGAGCAATATGTGTGCTTCAGTGAAATGAGAGATGACAGCAAACAGATTAAAAACTACGATTCATCTTGAAATGAGGGAAAACAATCAAATGAATCACAGAGCCAAGCAATGGCAAATCATTATTCTTAAAACAGCATAATAGCAAAACAAATGAAAAATACACTGTGTAACACTTTTTCTTTGTCTGACGGCAAATACTGAGTGACATTGCCAAGCTTATGCAGAAACAGAGCCCAGTTCACCGTTTAAGTTTCATGGAAACCCTCAAAAAAAGAAATTATTTAAGTGGGAGTTCAGTTGTGCATTAGCTATGTGCTAAGCCCCAGTATACGCATGGGTTTGGACCCTTGCAAAAAGTACTATCCCTAATCCTTGCATTATTCATCATGTCACAAGACTGAGAAAATATGTTTTCACAAACTTTAAGCCCCTTCAAATTTAATGGATTTAAAATTGGACAATAATGGAGCAGAGCCTATTAATATTCAAACTCCATTTTCTCATATGGAATTCATCGGCTTCCTCAGCCCTAATTAGTTTTCCTGAGGCTGTCAGTTGCAGGCAATATCAATACTCTAGTCATCTCTTCTGCCTTCTCCTCCCATCTCCTCACCCATATTCGTTATTTTTATTATTCTTATCCTCCCCATCCCAGTGTCAAGCCTTCTCCAAGTTCAAGTTTCTCCTAATGACTCATCTTCCTGTAAGGCACCAAAAAAGGTGATACAACAGTCTATGTTCAAATGAAAGAATCTTAACTTCAGGACATGAAAGAATCTGTTTTTTTTTCCAGTGGGAAAGTTAAGTATCTGATGCCCCATTAGATTCTGGCTGTCTTGGAGGACCAGAGAAGTCTCTAGTTCAGTGAGAGAAACTCTTAATTCATTCCAATTTCTAATAATTTGACTTCAGCTGCTCTGTGAAGCCCTCTTCAGAGGAAAGCTAGTCTTTTCCTAGTGTCCTGGTTTCAGCTGGTGGTTGCTATGTTTTCAGATTTGGTATGAAACAAATGTCAATAAAGCATATCGCTTTAGTTATTGCTAAGTGGTATTTATACTAGTCCATTTTTCAGCCTCCCATAGAAGCTGAGAAGGAGCATAGACAGAACAATAGAATGACCAATGGAATACTCCATACCATAGACATCACCCTCAATATATAAATGAGGGTTGGCCAGGGCCGGGGCATGGGAATCCACGGTCTCTGCTCGGGTTAGGCTGGGCAGCCAACTCATTGGGCAGTGAGAGTGACTTGTGTCTTGTATATTCTTTTCCTCCTCCTCCTTCTCCTCTTCTTCTTATTTTCCATTATTGTTCTATTAAAGTCTCTTTATTTCAACCCACAGGATTTTTTTCCCTTTCCCCTCTTTTTCTCCCTCTTCTCCCTACCCTTTCTGGGAGGGGAAGAGGGGGTGAGCAAGAGGCTGTGTAGTCCTAGTTGCTGGCTGGTGTTAAACCACAACACCTAGAATGTGCATATTTAGACTTGTATGTTTCTGCTTATTATGTTTTTCTACTGATAAAGCTTTTCTCTACTTATTATGCTACATAAATATTTCAAATAAAAGTGGAAAATAGGGAATAGATATCCTCCTGACAGGTGACAAGATCTGCCCCATTTCAAAGAGTAGCAGCAAGAGTAGTGCTTCGTCAACTTAGAAAAGAGACTCTAATTCAAATCAGCAAGGCTGCCCTTTCCTGGGCTTGTAAATGTACACATCTGGATGGCATGAAAACGTATTAACACATGGACATGTTTTTACCTTGTTAGCAGCTGGCCAGCTACAGTTTAATCATGCTACACCGAAGCTGATGGCAAAACTCCCCTTGACTTCATGTGTCAGAATGTTTAGTTCTGATTTTAATGTACATTCTCCCATTCCCTAGAGAGAAGAAAAATCAGCATGAATCAGGATATTTTAGGAAAACAACGTAAGTGCCTTAAGCCCCTGGGTGCCCTCTGTTCTCTGTCACTTCACTACTGTTAAATTAGGTTCTGACATAACAATCAATGGAAAGATGTGGGAGCCAATAAATAATGTGGGTAATTAAATTGAGGCATTGAAATGCCTGTCTTTCCCGAACTTGGCCCAGAGAGTGGGAGGCCGTACTCTATGGTAAGTACCTGAACTCCATGTGGGGGCAAAGGGTTTGCTTGGAAAGGATTTGCAGCGGTGAATAGAGAGCATGCAGGAACCTGGGATGGGCTGATAGGAAATGTTCTGGTTATGCACAAGTCTTTCACACCACATGCTTACATCCCTAGCCCAGGTGTCTCTTGCTGCTTTACAGGGACACGAGCAGCGCTCAATATTTTCCATTAACACAAGAGAGGCACCAGGAAGAAACCAGCTCGTTGAGAGGAAAGTTGAAAGAGCCCAGCTAGAAAAGCTCACTGAAAACTGTTGTTGATCTAAGTTCTTAAACAGGTCATAGGAAGACTTAGATGGCCACTTTCAGCCAAGCTGAATTTAAGCCCGAGCCTGACTGAGCTCAGAGGTGCAGTCACAGAGCTGTCAGCTGGCACCTAGTCCCACCGGGGCACAGAACGAGAGTTGCTATACACATCGTCTGCAGATGTTTGCATGGATCAGGGACCTGCAAACTGTTGAATGCAAATAAAAGACATTTGCAGTGCTGCTGCACGAACACGATTGCACTGCTTTTCCCTGTCCAGCCCTATGAACACTGAGCTGCTGCCATCTCATCTGAGAAGAACACTCTGGTTTGGTGCAATCACATTTTTTTCTAGTATTTTGCAAAGCCAGTAGAGCCATTTCCTGAAAACATCCATCAGACCCCAGTTTGGGAAACGTTGTTGAAGAATCCTGTAAGAAATATGACATGACTAAGTTGGAATCTTAGTTAAAGCATTTTGTTGTGTGAGTTTTCAAGCATTTTCCAGCACAAAAGCAGTCACCATCTGCTTGCAAGCCCCTGCTGAGCCACAGAGGATTGTGCTTTGAGATGCCCTTCAGTAACGAGCCACCATGATTAGCAAGGGTTAACTGTTTAAATGATCAATTTAAGCAAGACACAATTCAAGCTAACCTAATGATCATGCCCAGGTCAAAACCGTCATACGCAGTAGGGCTGAAGAAGCAAAAGGAAGTGTGATGTACGAGGATATTTATGCCTCTTCTAGTTGATTGACATTAATTAACTTGCCAACTGGACAAACTCACAATGAACCAACATCCTACAGAATTGCGATGTTCCATCCAAAGTGGGAATATGCTTTGCTACTGAGCTGTCAAACACATATTTATAAGACACCATGATACTGGAAAGTGGTTTTGCAGTTTGAAGCAGTGCAGATAAGAGCGATACGCCTTGACATACAGCGTTGTTTTTTAACTCTTTTGGTTATTTTTATGTAGGTAACTTTTTGCCTTTCAATTTGCCTTTCAAAAAGTAGTAAGATGCAGTAAAAAACACATATTAGAAAAAAAGTAACGGCCATCTTGGTATATGTTTTAGTCATAGCAACATCATTTGGTGCTACTGAAATGTATAGAGGTTAAATACCGTCTTACTCAAATGTGATAGTTTAGGGTACCACAGTAGAGAATTAAAAGATAATGTTTTGACCACAAGAGGCATTTTACATTTTCCTATTCAATCAACAAAAACGTTCTGAAAAACTTCAACAGGCTAATTTGAAAATTAAATATAGACATTGTTCATTCTGTACTTTACTCATTCTCTATTACCTGCCAAAGTCTACAAGCATACTTGCTTTAATGGAACGTCTGTCTTAATAGCCTGTATTTTGATTCCTGAAAGAGAAGAGTCAATTGTATGTTATTAAGATTCAGATTATTTTGAAATGAGCAAGATAATTACAGGCAAATCCTGCCTTCAGTTTCCTATCATTACTTAAAAGTACTGGTTCTGATTTCCATTGATAGAAAGCAGTTCGAACAAAAAAATCTGGAGTAAAATACTTTTAAGTAGGAAAGAATGTTGTTTTTTTTTTTTTTACAGGAGATAGATATATTTTGCATAAAACATTTCTGCTGGAAAGAAATTTCCTTATCCCAAGAGATGAATAGAGTTTGAATCTCCTACTGAAACTGACACAAGCTGGTGTGGTTAGGCCACTAGCAAAACTAGAAGGGGAACACAAGATGTAGAAGCTTTTGGGTGCCCTCCATTCTATAATCTACCTCGGACATTGCCTGTTTTCAACACTTTGTAAGAGTTATTAAAAATTCAGAAGGATTAGATCCTTGTTTTGGCTGCCAAAGTTATTGGTGAAATTTGATAGAAGAAATTTGAAACACAGTAAAAACTGTTTCAGGCTATTAATAAAAAAGGTAAGAGACTGATAATGTTCTTCCTGTGCCATGTTCTTCATGTCTCAAAAGCTGCTAAGTGCTCTTCTCTCCTTCTACGGTAGCTTTCAGCTCTCCAGAGTATAAATGAAGCATTCTCTTGTTGAGAACAGTGTACTATTTTCTCAATTAGTAACATCTGTAAACACCCACATTTAATGACAACCGCAATTCATTTTCAGCTTCAAAACAGAATTTGTGATTTTCACTGTGAGAACAATGACAAGAATGTGAAGAGGATGAAAAATACAATCTATTTTGCCCATACATTTTTAATAAATGAAGCACATATTACAATGCGCTATTTTCAAGGCTTTTTCATCTGTGATGTTAGAGTGTGTAGGTACAAAATCCATCAAGATAATACCTTAATGTCTAACAGTTAGCACATCAAACTCTGCTCTGAATAAACAGAGAAGCTCTTTTACTAACTTGATTCCGTTCTCTCCAACATTTCTTTATACTGTCATAGCTTATTTACTTCACTCTGGTTTTGAAGCACTAATGTAATTTTTTTTTAATGCACTAGAACACTCAAAAGCATTGCCATATTTGTAAGTTATCACTGCATACCAGTTTGGGATCATTTATTATTATATGTTTATTAAGATCTGATAAAGTACTAGGCACAAATACAGACAACTCTCTGCTGTAAAAGTTTATACACTACAAGAAGAAAAAATGTACTGAGACCACTAGAGTAGAAGGTAAATTTAGAACGTTTCTAAATTAATCTGTTCTGGTTTAACAGCTTTTTTCCTCCTCCTTTCCAGTATCTGCAGCAGTAGTGGCAACTCATTCTGAGCTCTGATAACTCTGCCTGAATTGCCACAGGAAGAGGAAATCTCAGCACATTGGGTTGTCCTTGTTGCATATCTGCAGAGAGGACTCAGATACTCAAGAAGCTTCATGAGGTGTTAGTTGGCAGTTTTCCTTAGCTCATCCCCTTCTAAGGAAGAGCCAAAGAGCTCATTGAGAAGGCCTTGCAGGAACTAATTTTTGAGGCAGTAAAAGCTCTTGGTGAGAAATGCATTGGTTGTCTCAGCTGAGACAACTGCACTGAGAGCAGCTCTATTACCTATTTCCTATTGCCTTGGAATGCCTCAACAGCAAAGCTCCATGGAAAGCGTGGAAAATTGTGCTGCAGAGAGCTTACCTATCCACATGTCTATCCATGTGTCTGTCTATCCATAGTTCATGGCTGAAGTATTTATGTACTGGTCTAGCAGGTTTATTATAGGAGGTAGAGGTTGCATTCAGGTGACAACAAGTAGGCATTTTAAGTCCTTCAGATGACATAAAATACATAAGACACCTGCACAGAAATGACAGTGAAGATGAAGAGATATCTAGAAGAGGCTGGCACCTTCTGGAGAGACAGCTGGACACCATGCAGGCTGCCTGCAGCCTCAAAAATGTCTTAGTTTAGGCAACAGATTCCTACCCAGTATGACTCGCGTCTTTCCATAAAGTTCTGTCTTATTGAGGAGAAATGCCACAATTTTCTGGTTCTCCCAACATGTATGGAACACAGTGTTCTCATCCATTTTTCAAGCTAAAAGCAGTCAATATGGTCTCAGTGAAATGTAGCTTGTTTCACTCCATAATATATTGCAGTAAGACACAACATGCCATGTTTTAATGGTATATTAAAATGTATCTCATGTGCTTCAAGGAGCTCCAGGTTGTGTAACTTCAACTACCCAAGAACTGTACTAACTGTCAATTAATACATGCCTTATTGTGTGCTATTCCTATAATAATGGTTCTCTAATATTTATCAATAAACATCCATTTTAATGAAATATATTTCAATGAATTCATATTTCTATTTAGGGAAAAATAGATTGTAATAAAAGGAGAGAGTTTATAGTGCACTCTATAATGATTTTTTAAAGCTGTCATTTTAATCTAGTACACTAGAAATGTAAGTGATAATCACAAATCACACCTGTCAGGCTAAGACTTCTGTTAAATAAAAATCAAACTCAAGTGTTGTGTTTAGATGATTGCGAATTTGCACTTGGTGATTAATACACCACTAAAAAGGTAGGATCTTTTAAACACTCCTTTTCCCTTATGCGGAGGAAAAAGGTCATGCCATGGAAGATAGATGTACAAAACCATATGTTCCCTTCTGTTTCTGTGAGTGGAAGAGAGCAGACAGCTGCACTTCCCAGCAACAGGATGGATCCCCAGTAGGGATTGCCAACTCTACGATGGCTTTTGGTTCAACACAGAAACACTTCTTTAACCCTGCAAGGACTAATTTATGCCAGATCCCCTATGATGTTTTGACATCCCTTTCTTTCTAAGGTAGGTCTTACTTCTGAGACTGTTGCTATGAAGGACACAGCTCCCCTGCAAAGGGCCGTGTTTGCTCTAAGAGGCAGAGGTTAAGTCCTCACCTTTGGGCAAAGAATGGGAGCCTTGGGTATGAAACTTCAAAGTGCTTATTTCAAGTTTTTTAATAGCTGATAACTGCATTCAGTGTTTGGCATTTTAAGCCTGATTTTGACATCAACTGCTTTGCATTTGGAGGATCCCAATGTATTTCCAGCTTGAGGAATGAGCTTCCTAGCTGTCACACAAACTCAACCACTGACCTTACCAATAGTGGTGTGGGGTACACCTGGAAACATGAGCTCTCGTGAGCAACGGTACTGATGATTGGAGGGTGGATGCATCTCCCCCAGAAGCAGCAATGAACCGAAAGTCTAGCCCTGGAGCCTGCACCACGTGCTTAGTGAACTGTATTCTGTCCTATACTGGGAAAAGAGCAGTCATGCCCAGCTCAAAACAGATGCAAAATCAGTGTAGATAGCCAGAAACAGCGCAACTGTAGCCTCTGCAATAGTTCCGGTAGGTACAGTGTGCTTTTGAGATCGCATGATATGGAAGCAGCATATGGCTATGTATGCCTTTGCATTTATAGAGTGGTTGCACCTGGCCTTGCTATTAAGTCACTTTTGCCCCGCCTTTGAGACATGTCTTGCATTCTTCAGACACAGATAGGACTCTAGATAAGATATAAATTCAGAAACCTGATCCTTGGTTGAGATTACAAGAAATAATATGGCCTTGTGACCTGGCCAAATTTTGTGCACCACTTTCATAAATCCAACCTGCAGCTGAATACTTTCTTTACTTCTTGTCTTAATTTTTTTTTTTTTTTCTGAAACAGCCGGGCACTGTTAAATATCGATGGCATGTCCTCTTTCCTTCTCCCTTCCCCCCTCCAGATTCCAGTATATGACTGGTAGACTAAATAGTATCTCTGCATAACACGCATATGAGTTTATAAAGTAATTTGGTCTTGATCGGGGCTGAAGTCCAACACATTACTAGTTTGTAGGTAGTTACCACTATTATCTAGATTTGCTTTGAGTAGTCTTATGCCTGGGAAACTACTGCTGCCAACTTTCAATTTTGATTGAAGATGTATTTAATTGCGTTTTTTTCTTTAATGAGAAACTAGAAGCCAGGTAGGAAGGAAGTGCTATTAAAAGTCACTGGCAGTCTGTTAAAAAAAGAAAAAGGATCTTTACCCTTGTCTGACAGAACTAGCTCAGCTACAGATTTCAGATATTGCTGCTTCCAAATATTGCTTTAAAAAACTCCTAAACTTCACACTATTTGTTTTTTAGTAAAATCTTTAAGAAATTGAAAGGAAGCCCTGTGGTTGGTACACAGCTTTTGGAAGGCACAAATTTGCACCAGAACACCCAGGAGAGGGTCTCATAAAATTTGAAGTCAAAACAAAAAAAGATGACCCTATATGTAATGCTGCTGAAAACTAAGAAATATAATTTACTTTTTTTAGTAACTTTATTCACAGGAGTGCCTGGGGACCAACAAGAAGTGGAGTTTTAACAGATTAGGCACTGTTCAGACACAGAATGAAGATAATCCTTGCCTTATGGAGTTTAAATGTAAATAAATAAGTATGAAAAACAATAAGGGAAAGGGTATACCCTTACCCAGTTGGTAAATACCATAAAAAGGATAGTTCCTTTATGTATTACAGCTTCTTTAAAATATGTAATTACTTTGTGTAAAAGATCATAGATAATATTTTAATAATCCGGTGCAATGTAAAACACTGGATAAATATAATTGCCAGGTAGTTTCTAAATTATTCTCTTTAAACAACAGAAAACTGACTTCAAAAGTCAAACAGTCCCTGTCTCAGGGCAGGATGAACTATGCTTGTGATACTCTGAAGGTTCTCAAAGACTGATGATGATGGAAATTCTGCCACATTTCCTAGGCAATGTGCAAAAATAGTACCTTGCATGACAGAGTTTAACCAATAACCAGAAATTCAACCCTGCCAACAGCCTTTGTCCTCTGAGAAACATAAAGTAACTAGCCTGCACCTCCCCTTTGGCAGGTGCTGCCCCATGTTTTGTCAGCTTTGTTTTCAGTTGCCTTCTCTGTCAGAAATTTGTCTGAGGCAAAGCAAATGAGAGCTTTGTCTGTAGCTCCCACAGACAGATTTGTATTGTACAGCTCCATACATCTGTATTGTAACCATCCTCTTGCCCCAGAAAAAATTGAACAGAGGTTCAGGAGGCCGAATTTTCCCTGGCTTTCCAAAATGCAATCCACAGCAAAAGCCGTGGTTTGACTGGACATAAAACTCAGAACAAAAGGATACCATTAGTCCTACAAGCCAACTTTCCTCAAATGAAAAGCAATTTTGTAAAAGAAATTAACTGCAAGAACAAAAAGTACAGGGTCTGGGTCTATTTAGACCATGTAGTATAAGTAATTAGACTTTAAATGGAGACATTGGGTTACATGTGCCTACTAGTAAATTTATTTTTAAAGCCTGGTTTGCTGTAGTGGCCATAATTGGATTTCTTTCAAATACTTTTAGGACAAACGGGCTCAAATCTTAAAATTACATATTACAGTCTTAAAAGCATTTGAAAATTAAAGAGGAAAAGGACCCAGAAGTTATGTAAGATCGATATTGGTGGAATAATTCCTTAACTACTCTTCCCATTATATCATATTTGTCTAAAATATGAAATTGATCCCTAAATGCGGTTGTAAGTAAAATGAGTCCTTTCTAAAAAGTAAAATAGCTAATCAGCATTTGTATTTCCCTTTGTTTCCCTTTCCAATCAACTTACCTTTTAAAACCAGCTCATATTTTGGCTTCACTATTTCTTCTTTATTTCCTCATTCAGGCAGAAAAGCATCCTCTGATGCTGCTGTCATCTTTGCCTGCCTGACTTGTGAGCTTCTTTAAATGAATTTGCCATGGCAGATAGCAGAGAACAGGCAGCAATGCTTGCTACTAACAATGGTTATCTTCTACTAGATTTTCACTGGCGATGCAATTTTTTGCTGGCATCCCATTGAGCTGGAGACATGAATGGCAATAGATTTTGTCTTGAAAAGATTTGCAGCCAAAGAGTTCAGGGAAGGAGCTGTCTTTTGTAGCCGGAGTCATATGAGCAGCATAGGGAAGAGGGCCTTGCAGTCCGAAGCTGCTAATACTGCTCATTTCGCTCCTGTAAGGGATGGTTCTTCCTGACCTTAGCTGACTATTAATTTTGCCTTGAAGCATGAGGATAGAGAGTCTCTCTGGCAACACTTTTTGTAAGGTGGAGAACATTGTTAGGAAATGAGCTGAGTCTACTCATGTAGGCCGCTGAGCCACGGCTTTTCTGATATGCTTAGTTTCACAAATTATTTGATTCCCTCGAGTTTATTTGAAGTTTTTAATTAAAATTCTCTGCATTGGTACTCTGATTCTATTGAATGTGACAAAGATTTCTTGGGATTTGATTTTTGTTTAAACTAGAGTCCCTTTATGGCCATCACATAGTGTAAAAAGAATTCTGAAGTGAGATGACATCATTTTAACAGTGCAAAAGAAACCTTAGGGAAAATGAGAATGTCTGTATTTTATTTTTCTGGAATTTCATCTTTGTGTGCCTGGACTGAAGACAAGATGGTGAAATAGCGGAATTTCTGTATTTTCTTTCAAGAAATTATTTTCAGATATGAATACCTTGTCAAGAGATCTGGCAAGTATTATTTTCAGAATTTTGCCATGGCTTCTCTTTCACTCTGGGAACCTCCTCTGGGAAGGAGACTTTGGAATAGGAAAAAAAACTAAGAAAATTTCTGCTGGCCAAAAAAGACTTCAAAATATGCAAGCCTTCCTCCTAAAGCTGTGCAGCCAAGAGTGCAGGGTTGCTGAGGCCAAAAGGAGAGCAAACAAGGGGGAGCATGGAACTATAGCCAACTTATTACAGCACAGCTCGGCAGTTGTAGCTTGGATGCTGGTCCATGCTCCCAGTATAATTTAAGATTTCTCATTTCATTGGATAAACCATATATGCCAGAACTGTCTTCTCTCTCTGAAGGTATAGTTCCTTTTCCCCATGTTTTGTATAAAAATTGTAAACTCATTGAGTCATTGAATCATTGAGTAATTCAGATAGGAAAGGGACCCCAGGAGGTCTCTAGTCCAACTTCATGGTCCAAGAAAGGACAGCTATGAGAGCGTACCACGTTGCTCAGGGCTTTACCCAGCTGAGTCTTGAAAACCTCCCAAGACAGAGACTGTACAACTCTTGGCAACTGATTCCACTGAAAAAGGTTTTCTTCATCCGTAGCCTGAAGTTCTTGTGATTCCATCTATGTCTCTTGCTACTCATCCTTCAGACATGTGCCACTGAGGAGCCTGGCTCCATCTTCGCCATAACCTCCTTGTAGGCACTGCCACGCTGCTCTTATGTCCCCAGAAAAATGTAATCTCTGCTCCAGACTGAACAAGCCCAGTTCCCTCAGCCTCTCCTCACTGGCCAACTGCTCTAGTCCCCAACCATCCTGGTAGCCCTTTGGTGAACTTGCTTCAGTTTATTCAATATCTTTCTTGTACTGGGTGTCCCAAAACTGGAGGCAGTATTTCAATGTGGCACCAGGTAACAGAGGGCAATAATATACTGACTTTTCTCCTATATTAATAGAGCCTGGGTTGATGTTGATCTTTTTTGCTGCCAGAGGACACCCCTGGCTCACGTTCAGCTCACTGTCTACCAACACCCCTGGGCCTTTTCAGAACAGCTGCTGCCCAGCCAGGCAGACACACTTCCTCCCAGCCTGGATCAGCGTAAGAGGTTAGTCGATCTCTGGTTCAGGACTCAGCATTTGTCCTTGCTGAATTTCATGAGGTTTCTGTTGGCCCATTCCTCCAGCATGTCATGGTCTTTCTGCATGGCAGCCCTCCCCATCAGCATATTAACTTCAACCCCAGCCTCGTCTCATCTGCAGATCTGTTGAGCAGCTATCACTCTGTCACCTGCTCCAGGTCATTGTTAAGGACATTAAACAGAACAGGTTTCAGAACAGACCCCTCTGGTACTCCACTTGTTACTCTTGCTACCTGCCTCTGGGTAGAGCATGGCCCACTGACCACTGCCCTCTGGGCCAGATCATCCAATCCATCCTGTTGTCCACTCATGCACACTGAAATGTGGGAACCTGGGTAAAAGGACATCGTGAGAGTCAAAAACCTTGCTGTAGTCTATTAAGCTTTTTAAGGCTCATCCATAAATCCAGTCATTTTACCATAGAAACACATTCAGCTTGGTAAGGCATTATTTACTTTTTGTAAATCCATCCTGACTTTTTCCAGTCACCTTCTTCATATACCTAGAAATGTGTTGCGAGAGGACTTGCTGCAGGATTTTTGCAGGAACCTAAGTGAGGCTGTACCTCCTGTAGTTTACCAAATCGCCCTGTTGGCCTTTTCTGAAGATGGGTGCAAAACTTGCCTTTCTTCAGTTGTCAAGGGCCTCCTTTGATCTCTGTGACCTTTCAAAGCTGGTAGAGAGCAGCCTTGTAAGGACATCAGCCAGTCTTCTCAGCTCTCTCAGATGCAGCCCATCTGGATTTGTATGAGTTCTCACGTGTAATCCCTGTCATGATTTTCATCCGCTCTCATTTCATCTGATTCATCCGCTGCTGCTACTTCTCCTCCTCCTTGCAAAGAGGCCTGGGAGACCTGGTGAAGAACGAGCGAAAAAAGGCATTGAGTACTTAAAACATAGCTATGTCTGTTGTCACTAGATCACCTGCCCTATTCAGTAACAGAGCCACAGTTTCATTGTACAGCTCTATGGACCTTTTGTGCCTAACTCTGTAATCAGGATGATCCTGTAGACAGTAAATACTTTGCTGAAGTTGTTACTGAGACCCGAGGAGTAAACAAAAATATTATTTTTAATTCAGCTTCATTGAGCTGAACCTTCTACAGCTTATGACCGTGCAGTCTAGCAAAAGAATATTCTTTACATAAGAAAGATTAGGGCTTTTGCACCTGTGAAGAAATCTTGAAATTATCTTTATGTAACCTCCTCTCATGTTTTCAGATTTTCTTGTCATTTAACCCAAATTTCAAGAAGGAGGTGAGGTGGTGTTTTGGTTTTTTTCCCACTCTGAACAGTATGTGGGCTGAGAGTTGAGAATGCACATAGGTTGTGCATGGGGGAAAAGAATAGGTCACCTGAAAAGAATTAGTATATTTAAAATAAATATCTTTTGAGATAGGGGTCAAGAAAACACCTATTCTTTGTGTTTGAGGTATAGCTCATAGAAAGAGAGTTCTTTTCATAATATAGGTTTTCAAAGAATGTTGTTCTGCTACTGTGCTTCCTCTGCCTTGTGAGAAAAAACCCACCAACTCATGAAGAGTATCACATTCACATAAAGAACATAAATTTTGCAGAAAAAATAGCTAAATATTTTCAATTACAGCTAATATAATTTCTCTGATGCACACACTGATGGAAAACAAAATTCAAGTATACACACAGAACACCTACAACAATATGTTCAGGCAATTAAAGAAAATGAACAGTACTTACAAAACTAAATATTCCAAACACATGTCATTTCAGCTCCTAGCTAAGAGCTGATCGTCATTTGGGACTATGTCTTCCTGCCTAAAGCACTTCGGAGAAGCAAATTCTGTAACGTAACTGACCTAACCAGAGGGCAATGTGTACTTGCAACCTGCAACAGCTTAATCAATACCATTCCTGTGTTCAGTCAGTGACAGCTATTCTTGAACTGGGCTACCAGTCCCAGGTATAAGAGGTTTTGATGGATTTCAGACAGTAATGCACTTAACTAATCATGTTCAGGGGATTTTTATTTTTTTTAACAAACCCAAGTATTGAAATTCCAGAACTCTGACAGGGAAGAGTAGCAGAAGCGGTGTAAGAAAATAATGCTCTTTTCTCTATCTGGCCAAGTACAACCTCTGTTCTCTGATAACAGTAAAAGCTTGTTGCTTTAGAAGGCTGTACCTTTGCTCCCCAATAATAACCTTGCTAATTGTATAGTGTTGTATATAGTGGAAAGATTTTTCCTGACCCCGCAGGGAACTAGTGCTGTGAAGCATGAGATTTGATTAGCCTTATTATCTTAGCTTGCCCAGTTACCAATGTTGTAAGCTGCCATGAAATTATCCACCCCTTTTAAAAATAAAGCCATACTATTTGTCTTGATTATCTCCTCCTGTGGAGTTGAATTCCACATGCAAACAGACCTCAGTGATGAAAATAGCATAGGAGTTAGATGTATAGCCTTTTAACTCTGTAGGTACTGTCTCCTTTTATTCTTTCATATTGCCTTCCCATGTAAATCAACATTTTCCTAATTATTGTGGTTTTGATCACATGCCTCCCTCCCGAAAGAAAGCTGTTTTTATTTTACTTTCAATATTTGTAATCATCCATGTGATTTTTTAATGAGTTCCTCTGGGACACTTTGGAAAATCACGCATTTTCTTACAGATTTTGCTGTCTTTGCTGGATCTGTTTGAAAATCTTGAATGACTTTTTGTGTACAGACATGAAATCACACTGTATACTATTTCTTTGGCACAAAGAACTTCCACAAAACAACCCCACCTCATTGTTTTGATGATGATGATCTTGGATGGTATGCCAGCGGTTACATACACAAATTATCTTCATAAAATTCCCAAATAATGATAAACACAGCAAAGAAGCTGATACTTTACTGTCTGTAATTTATCAGGTGATGAAGACAGCATATTTTAGGGGTTATCAAATAAAGAAGAAGCCTAGAGATCCAGCTGTCTGAAGACTGATCACAGCAACTGATTATCCAAGTTAGACTTTGGTAAACTAAAGTACGCAGAACACTAGATTTGTGGCATATGCCAGCAATGAGCTTAAAAAGTCATTTAAAAAATGTACTATCTCAAAGTTCTTCACTCTAAGTGTTCAACATCAGTTCTCCACAACAATTAAATACAAAAAGGGGAAGTAATTGAAGAAGAAGCTCTTCTGAGGGTACATCTGTTCATTTTGTCATTAAAATAGTCATCATAGCAGTGACAAAGAATTCAGAATTCAGACCCAGAATTCTGCAGAGCATAAGACAAAGAAAAACCTGGCATAGTTGACACCAGCCAGCAGATCATTCCTCCAGTAATAAGCAAATGTGGTGCTGGTGGTGATTACAGGTTTTGTTTCCCAATTGTATACCCAGAACAGTAAGGGAACTGAAAACCACATCATCCTCCTTCCCAAGTTTTCTACCCTGAAGTGTCAGCTCCCCTAACCCTGCTAGGAGGCCTAGATAAACCAAAAGACCCTGAAGAAAGACCTCTACCTTGTTGCTTGTAGCACCAGCAGAGGACTATCACAACACCACAAGCCTACTCTCTGCAGTTTTACAGAGAGGAGCATCAGACTCCATAGGAAAGGAAACCTTTTGCTTGAGCGAGATCTGTATCATCAAAGGCAGAGTTCAAAGCTCTGCAGAGTCATAAACTCCAGTTCAAGTGAATACTAATCAATCAGCCCAAAAGTACGAGGGCTTGGGCTGACCTACCATACAGCCTTTATGCTCCCTGAATCCTGTGGCTAGACAGAGACTGAGATAATCCCTGGCATAAAGCAACTCGGCTTTGGCACTATTCTAACTTATGGCTGGCTGACCATGATCACTAGCCAGAAATTGCTGGGGCATAAGTCAGCCCTGGCTAGGTCCCCGTCTTCTCTGCCCTAAACTGGGAACAGGGTGAGGCTTGGCTGAAGTGCAGTAATTGCCAGTTAAATGGATAAGAGAGATTTACAGTCGTTTTGCACTGCAGGAATGATGCAAAGCTATCAGATTGAACTGCACCATCAGGGTCCTAATGACCATCTTTGGACAGGGGATTTCTGTTACGAGCGGCATGTGAATGTAAGTAGTAAAAAGCCAAAAGGATATGATAGTTCTTGCCAGAGCGTAATCATCAATTTCTAAATTCTTCTCTAAAACAATACATCTCTGTTCTCTCCTTAACCCTAACAGGTCAAATGGATTAAGTAGTGGGCAAGAAACGGTGTGTGAGCATTTGGGATACATTCCCTAAAGGGCTTTAATAGCCAAATGGCAGCTGCAGAGGCCAGCATGGAAGACATTCAAAAGGTTGTGGAGCAACGTACTCTGTGTTTAGATATTTCTGTTACAGCCAAAACCAGGCTCTCGTGTTTCACAGGTTTGGATTCAAGCTTTGAATTTAACCATAATAAGGAACCTCTAAGTTTTGCAATGAAGCTATTTTCTTTCATTGGCCACGAAGGCAAAGTCAGGATATCATGAAAGATGCCAGCATAAATTGCTACAACCCTTTCTCCTTAATAGAATAATGTTCAGCCTCCTCAAATGCAGGGACTGTAAGAGAAGAAGTCAACAAGATGTTGAGTTGTGAAATACAGGACAAGATGACAGTTATGTGTTCTGTGGCTCTGGTTCAAAAGGTTTTCCATTAGAACATCACAAAAAATAAACGAGGGGCAAAGGAGAGAGAAGGATCTGGAGTTATTTTTTGGGGTGTGAGGATTTTCTATGCCTGTCAGTTTTTCCATTGTAGCCGCAGGGGTTCGAACACCGAAAGGGTGGTTGGTCATTACTTTGCTTAGAATCCCTTACGACGTGTTAAGTTTCCTTTCAGTTTAATAAGGAAAAGATAACTGCTCGTGAAGCAAATTACCAAAAATGTGTTCAATTTGGACTTTTTTACTGAGGAATCGCAGGAGTGCTGTAAGCTCTTTGGACCTGGGGATGCATAATTCCATGTGCTTGTGAAGCTCTCAGCACAGTTACTCTTTTCTGAGCAGAGCCTTTGGTAGCTACTGTAATTTGAAGAGTAAGTAAAAATAATTCCTAAAGGAATTTTACATGCTGGTTTCCAAAGAGCAGGATAGCAAGATCTTATTTACTTGATGCATCTTTATTGGTCAATCTGAGAAAGATTTTTCACCTGCTGGCTGCTGTTTCACAATTTCTTTAATTATGGCCATCATACATATGCTGCTTCTTTTGATATCTTTGGTTGCATAAAAATCAGTTTATATGTTATCTGGTAGGAAAGCACAATCTGAACCTGCTAAAATGAAAATCGATACCTAGTGGATTTTCTGTTCAAATCCTACCCCCACATAGTTCTGGCTTTCCCTTTCCCCAATGGCTCCCAAAGCAAAAGCCAGTGCGAATTGCAGACAGCTTATTATTAAGGGTTACCATATGTCACAGCAGGCTATCATGTATTCTTAAAACAGCATAATTAAGTTGATTACAGTCAAACTCTAGACTTGGATTTAAAAATTGTTGGAAATTCAGTGAGAGAAGGAAAAAGCAAATGGAAACAAGCTGAAGAATGAAGTGTTATTTGAATATGAATGCTTTCTTTTCTGGGGCAAATTTTACCCTGACATATACACTCCAGCTTCAGTGAGGATTGTGTGTGCCAGACTGACTTAATGTTTGCAACTCAAACTTCATTAAGTCCAAGAGTATTGAAAGGTGAGAGTCTCTGCAAAATCAACCAGAAGCAAAAAGCGAAAGCTCGTCTATTATCACTGCTCAAAACAAATGAAATGTTTAAACAGTGATCAGAAGTGCAGGAAAATCAGTTTTGCAGTGTTGTTTCCATCTCAGTAGTCTCGGAGGTTATTAGTATGAGGGAAAATTCCCCCCTTCTCCCCCCGCCGTACCCCCTTGAAATATTTGACTTATCCTTTGCCAGTGCTTCTCACGCTTGGTGACTGAACAGGAGGCGCCAAGGGAAACGCTGGCATGTCCCCTCCTGACTTGGACCAAGGAGAGTCCACACCTGCCCCGGCAAACACCAACACCAGATCCAGCCGGGGAGTGCGTGGGGACACGCACACGCTCACACACCTACACACACTCTCGCATACATGACCACTCTCCATCACAAATGTGCTCGCCCTCACACACACTGGCTTTTGTTTAGGCAAACACGCACATACCCTTTCACACCAACTCCCTGGCACACCTCTACACTCTCGCCACACACACAGGTGCTCGCTCACCCCCCCATACACAATGACACACACAGTCACACGCATACACTCTCTCTCACACACACTCCCACAGACATACGCCCTTGTTCGCTCTCTCAGTCTTTCACACTGACATTCTCTTTCACACTCGCAGCCTCCCTCACACTCGCAGCCTCCCTCAGAATCTCTCACTCACACCTTCCCTCACTCACATTCTCTCACACTCAGCCTCACACACGCAGCCAACCTCACACACTCAGCCCCTCACTCTCACAGCTTCCCTCACACTCACATTCTCTCTCACACTCCCAGCCTCCCTCACGTTCAGCCTTTCGCACTCACAGCAGCCCTCACACACTCAGCCACACTCACACTCAGCTACACTCACACCCTCAGAATTCTTCTCACTCACAGCTGCCCTCACACTCACATTCTCTCTCACACTCTCAGCCTCCCTCACACTGACAGACTCCCTCACGTTCAGCCTCTCGCACTCACAGTCGCCCTCACACACTCAGCCTTTCCCACACTCAGCCTCACTCACAGCCTCACTCAGAACCCCTCTCGCTCTCTCTCACGCTCACAGCCTCCTTCACACACTCAGCCCCCTACACTCACAGCCTCCCCCCTCCCTCACACACCGCGGAGGGGGTCGTCCCGCAGCCGGGCAGCCATGCAGGGGGGCAGGCGAGGGGAAGGCGGGGTGCGTGTGTGTGTGTGCGTCTTAGGGGCGAGGCGGCGGCGCGCGCGCCCCCTCAGGCGCCCAGCCGTTTGCTCCGAGAGGCAGGGGAGGTGCTCGCGCGCCACCGCCGCGGAGGCCGCCCGCGCGCGCGCGCCCGTTGCGGGG
>JAOXJK010000012.1:34315030-34339015 GCA_025774025.1 Xenus cinereus
GGGGTGTGTGTTTCTTTTTTTTTTTAATGGAACCTTCATCTAACTAAAAGTGTGTATATTCAGCTTCTTTGAATTCTGGGGGCTTGTATTTGTTTCAGATCCTGTGGATCACTGCTGTTTCAGCCTGTCTTGTCAAGAACTACTTAATATGGAAATCATTGACAAATATACTGTATGAGCTATGTGGAATGGTGTCTGTTCTGCTGCTATATTAGTGGGCTAACAGCACACAAGAAGTCTCTGAAATGATTGAAAAGCTGTTGCAACATATGTGCGATTGGACCTTTCTTGAACTACCTCTTGTTGCTTTTTTTTTCTTTAAACAAATAATGGAAGCTATTAACTTAAATCATGGCTTAATCACATATGTTTGTTTGTTTTTTTTTTAAATAAAATAAAAAAGGAAGTAGTGAAAACATGCCTGGCTAACATGAAGGAACCTGAGGTAAGGCTAATAGAGAGGATGCATATCTGCAAGAACCCTGACTTTTCGGACGTTCCTTATGTGAGGCATAAAAATTTAATCTGATCTTTTTTTCTGAATTACTAAGTATGCAAACCTCTGGGAGGTAGAAAGAAACCAAAATCTAGGTAATATGACTTACTACTTTTGGCATTTTTGGTTGATGTTTAACTACAGTAAAAGCAGGAGAACCAATAATCTACCAAATAATTTGGCAGGCTTTATTTTGAGCTATTAAGAATGTGATCTGAGCATTGTCCTCAAACACGCAGCTTCTTGAGTCAGAGTCAAGCTCCAGCTTGATATTAGGTCCTGGTGTTGGATATTTCTATGTGCAGAAACAAAGGTCAGTGATCTGGTTAAAACTTTATATTACCATAATGACAGACAAAAGAGTCTTTAGCATGAGTCTCTTTGTACAGTGACTCAGTCCCTGAATCATTCTGTTTTTCCAAATGTATGTATTTGTAGAAGTAACTTACAGTTTGAATGCAGTTTTAGAAAAGTTTAAAACCATGCTTTCTGCTATAGTTATAAGTGATTTAAAGTTCTGACTTGATGTGACTGTTCCAGGCTCTTGTGAGTGCACTTTGCTCTTCTGTGCAGGGCACTGCTCTGTAGATCAGTGAATCTTTACTTACTCTGTAGAAGAGGGAGAAGGTTTTATTCTTACTTGAGTCAGGTATGCACTTGTGATTGTGATAATGTTTGTTATAATGCAGGTGTTGCAGTCACCATCCAGATGTGGAATGAATTATCCTGTTCTAGGATTTGAAAGGATAAAAAACTCACAAAAACTTAAATAAAATGCCCTGTTGTGTTCTGTGTTTAAGGTAAAAATGGATAAAAATTGACTTGCCCTAGTTTGGGGGAATTGACTGAGGTAGTGGTCATGCTACTAGAAAAGGAAAGAGTTCCACAGGATGTGCTCAACACTGCATACACCTGAATTTGCTTTTTCCTGCTTATTATTTTTTTGAGCTAGCGTTGAATTACATGTTCACGTTTGTTCCTTTGTGGAAAAGAGAGCCACTAGAGGAGTTGAGGTGTGAGGAGAAATTCCTCTTAACTCTTCTTAACAAGCCAAACAAATTACTGTACCAGTAGGAAGTGCACAGTGTATGTTCTGTAAATTCAGTGCTGAGGCAAACTGGAATGGGTATGGCCTTGCACATGTGGTAAGAAAAAGACTTTAGAAACATCCTGCAACTGGAGTGGCACAGACACTATTGGGGTTATTTGTATGGAAATGTGAAGCAGGGATATGATGGCAGGGTTAAGAGGGAGTCTGTGAGAAGGAAGGTGGTTTTACTGTCTGCCACGGTAGAAGAAGGTCATAAAGAGTCCTGGGGAAAAGTTAGTTTAGTTCAGACTGACGTGAGAGGCAGGCTGAAATACGTATGTGTTGGTCACAAATACTATTAGAGGAATGTAGTGGTTTGTTTTCAGTGACAGGGAGGTGCCAATGTGACTTTTTATCACAGGATAAATAGTATAATAATAATAATAGACAATTTATCACAGGATAAATAGATGATGTTTCAGAGCTGAAAACTGATGTAAGATTTTATTTAAGCATGTGTTAGCTAGAAGGCAGTGCCAAATAGCTGGACCAGTAGGTGTTATTGGCTGGCTCAGTATGGTTGTGACTAAAGTCTTTCTAATATGAGTTCAACAAAATGTCAGAATAATGGTTCGTGTTTTGGGGGAAGGAGTTAAGATCATTTTTAAGTTAAGGTATTGTCTGATTCTGTGGTCATTAAAGCCATGCAATTGGGTCTCAGATTATTCTACATCAATACTGTTGTCTTTTGCAGTGGGACAAACAAAGCATCGTGATATTAGCGTGCTATCCTGTGGCTTAAAAATTGCTTTTTTCAGAATAAAGCAAGCCTGAATTATTTAGTTATGGCTGATGTCATTCTTACAAGAGTAATGGAGACAAAAAAGAGAAGGAGAAAGGTTAGGGGTGTTTTTTCATATCAAAACATTTACATTCCTATTTTGAGTTAATTAGAGTCTTTAAAATGATGGTAAGTAATTTCACAACTTGTATTAAGTAATAAAAATAAAAATTTGAAAATGGGAGGTTCTCTACTTTTATCTCTAATTATTTTCAAGGTCTCTTTGGCTTAAAAAAAAAGTGTTGCATATTGAGAATACTTCATATTAGCAACCATTCTGTGGGTTTTACACGTTAGTTATTTAAAGAACTTGTTGTAATGTTAGTGTCTAGGTCTCATGAAAGCATGGTGGAAATTAACAAGGTAATGAAATTAGATATCATTTCAGATTTACTGGCAACAAATGTTATTTAAGAGACAACTTGGATATGTTGAGAGTATTGACTAGTTTTGCATTCTGACAAGTAACTGTTTGAGAGTAGGAACCTTGTGAAATCCCTGCTGTCTGTGGGATGTCAGTGGTTTCTGCAAACGTGTTTTTTGAGGGGGGATGAAACCAATTCTGGGCATCTTACACAAAAACATTGCTCTTACAGCTTTTGTTTACCCAAATCTCAAAGGATCAAATTACTGTTTCAGTAAAATTCACTTTTCCAGTAGGTGGAGACACAGCTGTTAATTTCAAATACGCTTAAGCCTTTACTTTTTGATTCCAAATATTTTGTCAAGGTACTGTTGAAATAATGAAAATTAGGAGGGAAAAAAAGTAATTTAAATTTTTATTTTAAGATAGTTCATTTAAAATTCTTTTGCTGAGGTACTATTGGCATTCAAATGTTATTTTTGTAGTAAGAGTGGCTACTCAAATAGTTTAGTTTCCTAAAACAAGCTTTGTCTTCATCCACAGGTCAAGTGTGCATTCATGAAAAGTTGAAGTGATACCTTTTAAAATACCTAAACACAGGATGGAGGAAAGTGGATTGGGGGTAAATAGGGTAAATAGACTGAGAATAAAAAGAGAGGGTAAAGCTTTTTCTTAAGACTAGTAACACAAGGTAGGGGAGCACTCAGGTAAATCTGTAGGGGAATGAAAGCAAAGATACATCAGCCATTCTGATAATGCTACTACATTCCTTGATAAGTTTAAAAAAAAATAATTGATTCCATGTTCATTCATTAGTTACCAATGTTATGTTCAGAGATACGCATGCAGCTATCATGTGAGAGGTTTTGCATGTAAAACATGTCAGCGGCTTTTTATGGGACATTGATTTATTTTTTCAACATGTCAGTGGGCCAATTGGTAAGTCAGCCTTTGCATATCTTCTTATTAAAATTCCGCCCCATGCCTTTCCTGATCCACTGTTGAAGTTTACAGAAGTCTTTTTGGCAAGATGAAACTGCTTATACAGCAGAAGTTCTGAAACCGGGAAGGCAAACTGCAGTCTAGTGAATGAAATGAGCAAAAAGTTTATTTCGCCTTTCCAAGCAATTCTGGCTTACTGTATTGTGAACTATTGGGCTGTAACAAAGCACAGCGTTGCTGGACAGAAATTGTTTGAATGATATTAAGTTTACTGTAGTCGTACTGCTTCTTACAGCTTCACTTGCACTTTTCGGATCACTAGAAGTGCAGGAGGAGGAGGTGTAATTAACAATTGAAAGTTCAGTTTAAGCATTCATTGGTGAAGAACGTGCTGGCAGGGAGAAATTGTTAAGTGAAACTTAATGTTTATAGGGTGTTTGACTGTAAGGTAGTCATCTGAATGCAAATCATGCAGATATTAAGCCACCCTTCCCAGATCTACTGGTGCAGTTTTGCTGCTTACGCTAGATTTGGTAAGCAGCAGCAAAATGGGATGAGCAGGGCTCGATTTGGTTAGTTCTGATCAGGGAAGCTCTTTTCTATAGATGTAATATATGTAGTATTTGGGCAATTTCCAGAAGCATGCTGCTTGATGTAGTTGGCGTTTGTCATATGTGATCTCCCCCCTGAGGACAAACTCTTTGTTTGCATTGCTATGAGTGATATTTAAAGCAATGTTTGAGTGAAGCTTGTTTATGAGGTGAAACGCTGGTGATATTTGGGCTGGCTCTGTGATTTTTGTTTCATTCTTTCGTAGCTTTCTCCAGGGTGGCCCACTTGCAGCGTAGATAAAATCTAACCTTGACATAAACCTGTTGTGCGAGAGGAGTTGTCCATCGTTGGCTCTGCGATAAGCTCGTAGGTGTCTTGGCTCAAGAGTGATAAAATGGATACCACTCTACATTTGAGTCACTGTTCTTTGGAAAGTGAGATTAACTGGTAACCAGTGTGACTGGGTTCTAAACAGCACTTCTGTAACATTAGCTGGTCACGTAGAGGTAATGGCTGTGCCTGAGCTGCTTTGACTGATGGTTGTGAACCCTCATCCTTCTGCTGCTGCCTGCAGGGATCAGGTCCGCTTCACGTTCCCGTGGCTGGAAGGGAGAAATGTTTGGGCAGTTTCGAGGACAGGCAATAAATACACAAAAAGATGTTAGGAAAGGTCTAGGAGAGCACTGAAGAGTTGGTAGTTGAATTGTCTCTTAATTTTGAAACATAATGAGGTAGGAAAAAAATCCATCTGTCCCCATGTCCATGTGTCGTCCCATCCCCCGGGCTCTCAAGATGTAGGTCTTAGGTGTCAAGACATTGTTAGAAATTTTTCTGTTGGGATGGGAGAGTGACTGGATGCGTAAACTGACGAGTGCTGTTAAAAGGTGTAGAAAGGTGTTTTTTTAGTTCATTATTTTCAGGTACCGAGCGTCAGGTACGAAAGCGCGAGGCAGAGCCCCTCTTGTTTCTCGGTGGAAACGTAGCTCGAGCGCTCCCTCTCGTGGTGACGCGGTGACATCGACGTGCGGGAGGCGCTCGGGGAGGTCGGAGTTGCCGCTCTGCCTGAGTGACAGGAGCCCACTATGTTCGCATGGGTGCTTAGCTGCCTACAGTGATAAAGAAGCCAGTGCTACTTAACAAGCAAGTAGCTAAATACACTTTAAAAAAAAAAAAAATCGACTGTAGACAAAACTTGATACATTTCGAAATCTTGGTCTAGGAATTGGGTCAAAAAGTGAATCTCCCCTCCAGTCGTCTATTGCTTGGGGAAGTCACTGCGGTCCGTTTGCTGGGACTTTCTGTGCTGTTGCTTGGAAGCATGCAAGGTTACTGTTGAATGGAATTTATTAGCTATGAGTTGAAATGTACTCATTTACGTGTCAAATCTTGGCAAATAGCTCTGCAAACAGCACAGACTGACTGAGCAGCAGAATGAAATATGCAGTTCTTAGCAAGTTACCATACAGTTCTGAGTCTTAGGTCAGATTCCATGCTATTAGGGTTCAGGAAGGCTGTAAGCAGCAACAGTAAAGCTGTTGAACAGGGGTCTTCAGAAGGAAGTACTTCATTGGTACTAATGAATAGGAAATGGAAAAGGGAAAGGTGAACTGTTCAGCAGCTGGACTTCTAATATAGTAGGAGCTCTCAAGATGTATTGTCGTAAGTAATTTGGAATTTCCAAGAGAAGTGAATGCTTCGTACCTGATTCCAAGCTTCTGGTATTGTTAGACTTTGTTTCTTTTTAACTCTTCAAAACTTGACCTTCTGGTTCCTAGTAAAGTTCTTTATTTTAGAAAAGATACAAGCTTAGGCCTTGTTTGACCACACATCTTATTTTTTCCGTAAAGCCACCAAAACTATTTTGAGACAGTTTTGTATCACAGTTAGACTGTCAGAATGGTGCTATTAGGTCTTGCTATTAACTGGAGATGTTGAATTAAAACACTTTACATGGACTATTAAGTTAGAGCTCGGAAGAATAGAGTGTTTTATTTTTTTAAAGTAATTTCAATTGTTAGGTATTAGCAAAAACCTATATACAAATTTTCATTGAAAGCAGTAGGAATTTTTTCGTTAGAGTTATAAGGATTAGTCTAAACACAAATTTGGCAAAAAGTGCTTTTTTAAGAAGCTCCAAAACACTCTCCTCCTTAGCTTAGAATGTATGGAGACTATATGGAAAAGTGGAACTATATGTCTGTTCATGCTTGACACGTGGTGTTCTACAGCTTTATTGGTTACACATATCTTTACTACCACCAAAAACCACCATTACACACAATGTATACTTTTGTACACAAATTTCTTTTATCAGTATCCATGCCATTATCAAGCTTTTACACATTTCAAATTAAAAAAAAAATTAAAAAAAAATCCCTTGGGCCTCCACACCCGAGGCATAAGTGATTTTGCTTTACAAATATAATTACTGTACTTCCAGAGGTAATCTCTCTGGACAGCCATAGACTAGTTTGAATTAGATTACTCCGTTTTTTCCTCCAGGGTGAGTTAATACATTGAGTTTTATTTTTCTGTAATTACTTCAAAATTCAGATCACTTTTAATGCTTATTACTCTTCCTTATTTCTAGACTGGGATAGCTAAGAATACTTGCATTTTAAAGGTTAACAATAACTTTTTTTTACCCATAACTTTTTCTCCAGGTAGTTATCTGCTCTACTCCTGGAGCTTACATTGTATCCACTTAGTCTCAGTTGTAAAGCTTCTTAATTTGGAAGTAGTGGAAATATTTACTTAATAAGCAGAGAGTAAGCACACTAAATCTTTCAGTTGTGACATTTAAGTAAGTCTGGTGAGAGCAATGTTTTTGTTAAATCTGTATTTCCAGAGTTCTGGGTTTGCAAACCTTTCAAGTAGTTTGGTAGTAAGCTGCGTGAATAAAGTTACTACGTTTTACCTCTATAACAAAATTTTAGGACAGAAAGCCAGTCAGTATGATGTAAGCAGAGGAGAAGGGTTACTCTTGGGAGATACAGTGAAAAAAATGTTTTCGCCATTTTTCTTCATGACCTTCAGCACGAAGGGCAATTCTTTGGATAGATGATTGTGAACCGCGACGGGACACTTAATTCCAAAATGCTAATGCATTTATATAAATGCCCTTTTTCTATTTGGATTTTACTTATTATAAGAAGTAGCTATGCGCTTAAGCATTAGATCAAAGAAATCTACAAAGATGAATTTGTAAGTGAACTTCATTGTTTGAGCATATAGCGCTGTTTTGAAATGGGCAGAAGGAAATCTTTGGTGTTTTGAGGTCTCAGGACATGACTTCCCGTTTGCGTTGAATACAAGACTAGCCAGGATACGTGTAGAGGTGGTTCATTTTAATTCTGTAGTTGGTATCTGGTATCACAGTGCAGGAGCATTGGTTATATACCAATGCAAGATTTGTTTGTTAAATGCAACATTAATGGGTAAAACTTGTTACTTTCATTGTCAGTGAAGTCCTACAGCCTAGCTATATAACACTTAAGTCCACTAAAAACCTGGAAGTATTTGGGTGTTGTTTAGTATGGTATTTTCAAATAATAAGAACGGTTATTGGGTCAGACCAAAGGTCCATCTAACTCCATATCCTTTTTCCAACATGCAGAGCAACTTCTGAAGCCATTCAGAATCTATCAGGAGCTCCTATTAACATTGTCTCTGAGCAGATTTTCAAGAAGACAGAAGACATGGGTGCCTGTTCTTGAGAAGGAGCTGGAGCCATAAAATTTAGTGTCGGGATAGCCTTAAATTCAGCTTACAGAAAGGGATAAAGAAGCTTATCATGGTCCCCAAGTGCCTAGACATCATTAGTCACAAACTGGTAGAGAATTTCATTGTGCTAATCTGCAACAGTGGCAGAATCCAAAATATAATGTGTTGTTCACGACTAAAATAACATCTTATATAATTGCCCTGGGCCTGCACATTAGCAACTTCTAAAAAGATCTGATTGCTTTGCAGAAGGGATTGAAAACTAAGACAGCAGAATGACTGATAATGCTAAAGGCCTAAGACTGAAGGTGTCTAGAAAGTCTGTCCCCTTATAGGCAACAAAGATAACACATTTGCCACCCTTTCTCTTTCTTGCTTTTTTACAAGTCACTGGGGACCCAAATAATAATAAGACGAATTATATAAATGGAAGAAGATGATCTAAAATACCAGACACAGGTAAGCAGCTGTGGGTATGGCTACCTGTAAGAAAAAGATTCCTACTCCTTAATATTGCACTGAAGAAAAGCCCTGCATCAGGACCTTTCTTCTGTTTGATGTGATCTTGCTCTATGTTGAGATATTACCCATTTGAACTGAACAAAGTTGTTGTCGGTAATGGGTTGGAGCTGACAGTCAATCCATTAAAGCTCTTTTAAAAAAATATATATTATTTTGGTTTTTGTGTGTGTGACTATACATAAATACATACATGTATACATACATAGAAGAGGGAATTCTGCTGTCTTAGTTTTCAAACCCCTCTGCAAAGGAAGTACAGTATTTTATATATGTGTGTTAAGAGTTTATCTGTGTATATACAGACATACATGTATATATATATCTTAAAAAACAGAACGTGCCTATAAACAAAAAGCCCAGCATCCATAAGCTGTCTAGGAAAGTATAAAACCAAAGTAAGCATACATGGTATTTTCCACATCTAATCTTCCAGAATCCAACTAATGTTTATCTTGAAGACTTTTTGAGCCAAATGAGGTTTGTGGGTTATTTATGCAATTTTTATTGTGTGCTTTTACTATTCAAGATCCTTCCATTTCAAAACTAGTCTCAAATGTTTCATGGACTAGTATTCATATATAAATTGCTACTGTGCACTGGAGATCTGTTTGATTAAACATGAGAATCTCTTATCCTTGGGCTGGATTACTCTTTAGTTTCTTTAAATAATTGACATGGATTTTCTCTGGAGTGCTTGATAACTAAGATGTGATATGTGTATCATTGTAGCCTACCGTGAAGATTGAACTGGTACTAGTTCTTTTTTGTAATAGAGATGGTGGTAAGTTTACAGCAAATTAATGATTACCCATATGTGTAGTTTAGTAAGCATGTCAGACTGACCAGGATATCCACAGAATGTTCTTTGGTTGTCTGTTGGTCCATCCTGCCTAATGATGGGTCCAGATGGAACAGCAGAAATAGCTGTTTAGTCTCCAAGCACTGGAGTCTATATGCCTGTTTACGTTAATTACCTGCTCTCCAGAAATCGGACTGCTGCTGATCTTGGTGTGGCTTTAAAGGTTCTTCCACCCTCAGTGTGGGGTTTTAATAAACACAGAAATATACAGTATGAGGGGTTAAATGAAGAACATTTTAATAGCTTGAATTTTGGGTTGCTTGGTTCCCTTTGAACTTACATGTCTGTGCTGATAACAGGTGGTCCTCTGAAGCTCTGAAAGGCTTCTAGATTAGCACTAGAAATACTCTTTCAAGTGAAACTGCCAATATGGTATTCTGTGCTTGGAAACAGATCTTCAGCTGATCTGTGGAAATGCATAGATAAAAAGGAAACAGTGATCTGTTTTAGATTGCTGTGATTAACAAACATTCTTCCTAAAGTTCCTCTTCATATTGTCCTATATCTTATTGTCCTATATCTATACTCAGAATTGGGAACAAACTGTAGCAACTGGCTCATCTTTCAGTCATTGTGTCAGTCGTCAGTCATTCTACAGGTAGCTAGCAGTTTGGTATGTTCATTGTCACTTGGAAAACACTTCCAAGTTTACGGTAATACCCAGTGACTTTTAAGCTTCTTGATTCAGTCCTCTGATGCAAGTAAGAAGGATGGTTTCAGGACTTCTAGACCATCTTGTGTTAACGGTGAACAGATGTGTTTTGATGAGTGAAGTCAGCTTGATAGGAGATCTTAGAATCCAAGCAGTGATTGCTATACAGAATAGAGAGAGACTTGGAAAAAGTTGAGGATCTTGTGTTTGATCCCTTCATCAGTCAGTTGAAGAGGCAATAAAGAAGCAGCGTCACAATATAGTTTTCTAAAAATGTTTTAAAAGTATTTTTTCAAGGTGACTTTCTTAGTACCTTTGAACAACAATTGTAGCCACTGGCAAACCCCTAGTTTGGAAGAAGTGGAATGTAGAAGTTTTCAGGTTTGACGTAAATTGAGAAGTGTAGAAAAGTAAAAGCATTTCTGTTACCAAGAACTTGATCTAGACTTTTTGTGGTGCTCTTTCTTCTTGGGATAAGAGATTTTGATCGTGGTGGGTAAAACAAATAAGTGGAGCTCAGAAGAAATTGACCAACTTTTCTTATCCCAAGTTGCACCAGAAGGGCAGATCATCCTCTATTGGTACTTCTTGCTGAGAGAAGTGACAATGACATATCTAACTTCCATTCTCAAAACCAGCTATAGTTTGCTCTTCTGATGTCTTAAGGTGAGACTTGACTAGACTTGTCTTTTCTCTTGCTGAAGAAATAGATCCTTTGGAAGAAAATTGAGATATAGTGCAGCACGCATATACTTCTTGTATAGAAACAGGAGAAAAAAGAGAAGTAAAATTTACCAGCTGTACATTGAATATTGTCTGTTCAAGTGATGGCCAAAAATACTCTTGTGCATCTGAAGATGTTGAATACATCATAAATCTCAGCTAATATTATCTAGAATCACTATACTTAGTTATTTGTGACCAAAATTAGAATCTTGCTAAAGCTTTTATTACATGGTTTTTAGAATTCATTGTCAGCTTCTGACTGAGTTAACGAGATGAAGAAAGACAAAAGAAGTGAAGAGTCATCAGGACTCTAGATCCTGGCCATCTTTTAAAATAGAATTTAAACATGTTAGAAAGATCTCTAAATTTCTATAGCACAGATTACTTATAATCAAACTACTCATGGTTTTAATGTGGCTAAGGAGCCATTTTGGTTTGAATCTCTACTCTGTTTTTTAAGCATTTGGATATACTTAGAGAACAGAAGCACTTTTTTGAGTGAACAGAAATAAGCAGTGAATGGAAGGATAGTGAAAAAAATTTTGAGTATATAGGGGTATGAATAACCTTTTTGAACCAAATGGGTTAATCAAGAGTTATATTATGTGACATTTCACAGTTTGTACTTAAGGAAATATATGCAAATACCTCTTGTCAGCTTCTTTTGAGAGGATCATGTAAACCTCAGACTGAGTCTTTCATTCAAGTAGGTCACTTCCTTCCTTTATGCTCTTTTTCTCTGGTCCAATTCCCCAAAAACAGCTTTAACAGATGCCTTAACTTTGAAGTCACTGGGACTACTTACTTGCTTGCAGCTGACCGTATAATAAATTATAATTAAATAATTTCAGTAATATTTTAGCGAATCCGGCTTCTCTGTAATATTGTCTACAGAACTTTCTTTAAGGCAGCAGGCTGAAAATGGAGCAAGTTGAACGTGCTCTGCTTTGGGAACCTCCCTCGCTTTCCCATCAAGGAAGGAGTAGTAAGTATAATGTCATCTTTCAGGTAGAAGTGCCAGGCTGTATACATGAGGACAGGTGGAGCAGGTGACAGTCCTGTTTAAACACTACCCCTCCCAGCATGGTGAAGGCACTGTCTTTTAGTATGCAAAATGCCAGGCCAGGCGTAGTTCCTGGGCCATCATCTGGAACATGCCATAAGCCATCTTACATTTTTTCATTTTCCTTCTGAGCCGCTTCTTTTGCTGTCTCTAGTTTTTCTAACTTCATCATAATGTGTTGCCTACTTTTCAGCCATTTTATACCTTTTATTCAATAGACTGCCAAATAGTTCACTGTTAAACAGGTGTTCAGGACTTTCAGGCCTCAACAAAGTTTTACTCTTGTTCTTTCTGTGTTAGAGAGATGACCAGATTTTCTGTCTATGGTAGCATTTAAATTTTTGCTGAATGTTTTGAAAAATGATGTTGGAGCGTATGTGTGTGTGTTACGATGGCTGGTGTTATTTGGAAATGTACAAAACAGATGACTGCAAAAAACCCATGAGAGATAATCTGACACTAAGTTGATCTTGAATTTCTGCATCTCAGTGGTGATTAAACTCATTAAAATGTATTTTCCACCTCTCCCCAAAATATAATCCAACAAAAACCTTCACAGGATTAAAATAATCTCTTCTTCTGTTAGAGGCATCTTTGTACCGTGTGTCAGAAGTTCTGTGTCTGTAAGTTTGTTTGGGGTCTCTTATTGTAGCATGTATCTCTTACAAAATCTGTTGCCCATCCTCAAAAATCATAGGACACTGTGTTGTATTGGCTTTGCTGTTCGTGCTGTAGATTCAAGTAAAAATTTTGGGGGAAAGCAAGAATGTCTCGGATGCAGTTGTAGTGATACTTCCATGCTTCAGGTTTTCAATAGAGTCTTGCAGCTCTGCTGAACTAAAAAATTTATGCTGCACTACTCACTTCCCTTCTTGTCAGTCATCTTATACAGAAAAACGTGTATGTGGATACATGGTCTTAGAAAGCACCATAACTGAAGAGCAACAGTAGAATGTTGCTGGTAGAATGACTTTAGTGATTTATTTATTTTATTAAGTCTTGAACTTAAGGTAGTCTTCCTGGTACTTTAAATCAAGAGAGAGCTGACATATATGCTCTCATACAACATAGTAAGGTCCTTTCTCACAAAAACATACCTTTAGGTTCAGGTATCTGTCTAGAACAAGAACTGTCTCCTGAGTGATGGAAGAATTGGGAAAACTCTGTCAGTGCTTTATCTGTAAGTCTTTGGTGAAAATCCTTTAGGGGAAAGGTTTTACAGTTTCCTGTTGTTACTCAGGACTGTCTTCAGAATGAATGAAAACGTTTTTTGGTTTATACTTAAGTTTAGACTCTTTTTCCATGTGTTATACTACTGAATATGGGCCTTTGACTACTTTTGGCTTTGAGACCAAATAAGTCTCTCATTTGACATTTGTCATACACATCAATAGTATGTGGGTAATTGAACTCTGTTGTTTGTCATGAGACAGTCAGTGAATTTGGTAGTGCTTAATTTTATTTGGACTCACTACCTGTAAGGACAAATAAGACTGATACCTCATGAATCTGAAGAGGTGTATAATCCATTGGTACAAAACTCAATTTATTGCCAGCAGTGAAAACCTGAATTGCTGTTTCTGAATCATAGTTCACGTCTTCAGTCTTAAGCTTGGGTATATGTATGTCCTCTTGCTTCCTACACTTCTTTCCCTTCTCGTAGTTATGTATGGGTAATATAGGTCAAGAGGAGTTATATGGAGCCAGGGCTTACAGGTGTTGTCAGAGCAAGAAAAGTACAACAGGGATACAAGACCAGGAAATTACAAGGCTCCTTGGTGTACTCTGCTTAAACTTATTCAATATGCTAACTATTCACTTATTAAGGACAGGAAAATCACAGTTTTGAGCACATGTGAAATTTATGTAATCACATTGTGAATTTTAAGTACTTAGAATCTATGTAAAAAATATCGTTAGACTATTTAATTCTCTACCCTTTCAGCCATAATTTAAACTTCTGTTGAGCCAATGTGATGCATGCTTGATTGTATTTTCTTCCTTCATGGCCCTTGATGTCAATTGTTCTGGTCAGGGGGATGGTAATTGAGAAAGGAATTTTTAAATACAGAAACTTGGCTTCTGTTTTGAACTACTGGCAGGAGGTCATTCAAACCAGTCTCTCTGGTATTAAAAAGCAAGTGTTGATTCCTTCTGTGTGAAAGTTGGCTTGTCTGGGTCTGAAGAAGTGATGTGGTGTTTAAATCCTGACACTGTTTAGAAAAACAGAAACTCTGCCAGCATTTCTGCAATTGAGAAAGCTTCTTTCATGTTTCAACTACTTCAATCATTGAATACAAATTCCTTCTTGTAGGATCAAGTGTCATTGCTATGTGCTACCATGGCAAGTTTCTGTAGAGAAATACTCAGTGCCATCAGTAAGCTTGATTTATGGAAAGGATATTATATTAATGAAAATAAAAATATACCTTTCCAAGCAGTGTGCTAAGGTCTCTTCTGAACTGAATATCCCAAAGGAAGTTTAAGCATGAAGATCTGATGCTTCTAATCAATCTCTGTGTGCAGATTAATGCTACTAGGTGGACCAGCAATCCCGTGAGTGCTTGCCTGGCTATGAACCTTTGTTACTGTGCTGTTGGATCTGTCCAAAGACAGGTGTTCTGGCAGCCTACCTGCATGTGGTTTACTTTAGATCTGTTTCCTCAAGCTATCCTTCTCTCCCGCCCCCCAAAAAAGCAAGCTGAAGTCCAGTATGCTACATTGTGGCTTTGCTGGCATGTGGGATGCTCCTAGGTGAGCTATCAGGATCTGTTGATTTAGGGAAGTGCAAGCTTGGGCTGCTTAAAAATCTCAGCTGCTCTTTGAGGAAAGACAGCCAAGCTGATTGTGTCCTGAGTATAAGACTTGTTCTTGCACCACAGGACAAGTGCAATGTGTGCAGATACACTGGGAACCATGTTAACAGACGGGGTATCTGAAATGTCGAAGCAGAATCAAGATTTCACTTACATTTTGGGCATGTCTCCATGAACAATGTAGTCGCAAATGAAAGAAATATAGCTGATTATTTGAAAAAACAACTGAAGGGGTCAATTTCCTTTTTACCAAGAGGAATTTACGTTTTCTGAGACACTATTCTTAGACTATGTTTTGTTTCATACCTTTCAAAATTATGAGGGAGAAAGTGACCATTTAACTTCAGTGCTGAGTTTGCGTGAGCCAAGGATTACTCCATCTGTTTGATTCCTATTACCTTGTGTGCACTGTATGACCTGTCCGCTGAAATAGTACTTGTTTTCTCTGTTGCCAGTAGTTCTGAAGGTCATGAATGTTTTTTTAACCCTGTAATACCCAGAAAATATTGGGTATCTTAGCCTTATGGAAAAAAGCACCATTGCCCTTTTAAGTTCTCTTGGGAACTTGAGGGTAACTTCGTGTTAAATTATTCTGGAATCTTGAAGCTAGTTGTGTCCAAAGAACCAATTTATCCATAGGAGGGTATTTTGCTCTCTTTTTATGTATCTCTCAGGCCCAGTACTCTTCTGGTAAAGAGGAATTTAATGGGGAGTATAATAAGCAGAAACTACAATGGATGGGGACTGACTGCTCTGAGAACTCATTTAGTGTGATGAGACAGTCCTCTGCTGCCATGTTGAAGATGGCTGGCAAAGCAATTGCTCTTTTCCAGGTCAGGACCCAGACTTCGTAAAACCTTCTTGTGGAAAAGCTGAAACATGGAATTATTTACCTATTGCAGTGGATTTCCAAAGCTGGGGCTAGAGAAGAATCATGGTCCCCAATGTGCCATTTCTGATTGTACATGGGAGGAATTTAAGAGGTTATTTTGAGTGTCCTCTCCACTTCTTTTCTGTTGATGGCTTTATATTCCAGGTAATTCTGACTACCGATACCAAAGGGCCTAGAAACTTGTGTGAATCTGAGAGGTTCCATTGCCAAAACCCATGAGGTTCTTGGCCCAGTCAGGTACAGCTTGAACTAACATCTTCCTCTCTTCTCTCCTCCCATCCCTTTCTCTGAGACCCCTAATTGGTGGGGAAAAGAACAGAACAAAGGGCTTAGGTCAAACCCAAGAAAGTCTGTGGCTGTTATTGTTTCATCATAAATGGACTTGAAGAGAGTTAGCATATGAGGGTATGTATGAACTGCTTTTAAGAAACAGCAATTGGAGTTTGGAGTCTAGAAAAAAACAGATCTTAAAATTTCTTTAATTTTTTCCCCTCTGTAGACTTTCTCATGTTTCAGATGTACTCAAAAAGCCAAGTTCCATCATGGCCTCATTTTTACAAGAAAAGATGTTATAAAAGAGATAATGAAATACAAGTAAAAGTTGTAGTTTTAAGCATTTCTACTTTCAGCTATTACAGACTTTTACCTGTCACAGAAAATGATAAAAAGCGCTGATAGACTGTATTCTTTGATTAAGTTTTGCAATGGTGTGAACTGTCCAAGAAGAAAAGTTCAGCTATCTTAGCATTTGCCAGAATTTCTTTTGAAAAAAAAAAAAAAAGAAAATAATTGAGCTGAAGATCTGCAAAACTTGGCTTGTGCAGCAGTAATTTAGGGAGTGATTTGTGTAATGTGAGTGACTGGAAGTATGTACCTGAATACTTATTGCTGTCAAAGAAGAGAAATAAACCGAAGTGAGACTGTCTTGCACTACAGCAGTTATTAGGCTCTACGTGCTTTCTTTGGACATTGGGAATGAAGGTGTCAGTAGCTGTTGGAAGCAAGATTTTTGTTTATATATGAAGCTGATTATTATATTTCTGAGCATGAAATAAAAGCCATGTCTTTTACTGCAGCCCTTCCACTACTCTGAAGTTTCAATTATGTCCTTGAGCTTCTGTCATCTGATAGCCCATTTCCAAAGGAGGAGTTGAATGGAAAGATGTTTAAAACTTTTTGTTTAATTAGAAAACTTGTAACTATTTGATTGCAAGTTATTCACTGTAAGCCTTTACTTAAAAGTTTTGCTTCAGTTGGGGTGACAGAGTACATGACTGAAAATTCAGATGTTCTTAGGCAAAACGTAGTGAAAACCAAACTTGGTATTCTAAGGAAATAGAGTAGAAAATTTCAAACTTGCCAGTATGCATCGCAGGTAAAAGTGCAAAATACAGTTTTAAAAATACTCTTTGTAGTTTCTGTGTCTCTGTCCACATTATAAAACACAGAACATTGTCCTTCTGTGCTCATAGCACTAAGTTGGAAACTGACTTGAAAGTGAAGGTGGTGAACATTCAAAGTGGTAATTTTCTTATAAAAGTGTAGTTCTTAATGCAAACTGTCTCAAGATGACTAGAAATAACTTTTCCCAGTGGTGTTATGCCCAGATATTCTTAAATTGAAATTAAATTTCCTGCTTTTAATTAAGCATTCGTGATCCTAAATAAATCCTGACAGCATATTGCGGGGAAGTAGTCTGGGAGATGAAACACAAGGCTAAGTCCAGTGTTACTTCAGGGAGTTTTTCAGTTCTCTTCACAATCTGAGTGTCAAGGTGATCTTTTTATTCCATTTCCAGGATTCTCGAACATACCCTTGAAGGGACTAAAGGACGGTAACTGTTGAGGATAATGAATTGAAGTAATTATGTCAATCTCGACTGCATTAAATTGAAAGTTTAGAATAGAATCTCTTTCTAGTGACTGAGATGCATTTTGGGCGTTCACGTAGATCACGTAAGCATTTAACATGCCATCACGTTTTGCCATCTCTGTATTAAAGTACAAAGGTTTTATGTGGTATTTTTCACCATTTAAAAACATCAGCAGTGTTGTTCTGCAAACAAATGTGGAAAAGGCATTTTCTATCCACTACATCACTGCTAACATTCCAAGTGTGTTTTGGTAAATTTTCTTTGTAGATAAGGCTTTACCTTGTGTCCTTAGAGTAAGCAAGAACTGTGTCATATGACAAGGGCAGTTAAGAAAACATTTTAGTTTTGGTTGGTTTTTTTCCTGTTGCAAGTCACCCTGAACTATAGCACTGTTAATTTAGCAACTTACTTTTACAGCTTCCGAATAAGTTTGTTTGGAGGGAGATGGGGAGTGCTTGCATAAGAAGGATTTATTAGTTTAGTGGAAGTGGGAGCATTAGAGTATAGGAATAATCTTCAAATGAAACTTCTGGAAATTGTAGGAGGTGATCACATAAAATTGAAAACTGAGGTCCTGGGCCAGAGATAGTTACATTTTATAATTTTTGCAGTTTCACTCCTGTCTTAAATTTTTCCCTTGCAAGTTACGAAGCAGAGAAAAACGTTCAGTGAAATTAAGCAGACTCTGAATTAACTGAAAACTTCCTAATGGAAGTTTTGCATGGTGGGTCTTTTTCCTTTTCTAGAAAAATGCAGTAGAATCACTTTCATTTTTTATTAAATAAAAATTTGTTGAGTGTTGAGATAGTCTAAATCTTTTCTAAAGTGCTTTAATTTATTTTGCACTCTAAAAAGCTGTCTTGTATTAGTTTTCTGCATATGAATTGAGCAATTTCCAAACGCTTGTGCGGCATCCGTAATAGAACCTCAAATATTTTTATGTCTGCATTGATGCAGATCTAATTTAAATACTCCAATGTTTTAGGTTGGAACTGATAATTAAACAAATACTTCACAATAACAGAAATGTGCAACAGGGCATGCATGAAATGTTAATATATGGGTATGATGTATTAAAAGGGCATAGGTGTAGTTTTTGGAGTGTCTGCATCATTATGGGGCAATCAGAATTTGAAATTGCTATGTTTGGATGCTTTCATTTAAAAAGCATTCTGCCGTTGTTATGAGTAAATCTGAGAATGTGCTAGTACAGCTTTACTTCACTCAATATCAAACCCTCTCATCGTAAAATTCTTGATTGTTAAAATTCCTCCGTATCTCCTACACTTAAAGCTGTAGAAAGATGTAGTGTTAAAAGCAGCAGTTGTATCTGGATGAAAGTTGGGTTTTGGTGAAATTCATTGTCTAAGCATTTTCAGAAGCAAAAGAGGATCAAAATCAAAGTGCTGAAAACTGATTTGAGCCTAGAGTAATAGCAGTGGGACAAAATATACATGTAATGTTTTGCACCTAAGGAAGAGGACACTTTGTTCAGCTACAAATTTAAGGTTTGGAGGAGACAGAATGATCTTTTATATTCTGTTGTGACAGATCAGTAGATTGAGCTGACAGTATGATGTAACTGTGAGAAAGCCAAAATAGATCTCATGATCTATCTGTGTCAGTAGAGAGGGAAGTATTAATGGTGTTGTGCAAGGCACTTATGATCCTCTTGTCTGACACGCTTTACACAATTCTGACTTGATATTGGGGAAAAAAAAGATGCAGACTGGAAGAGGCACACAGGAATTACGTCAAGCTTGCTGCTTTCCCAATTATTATATGGGAGAGGAGAAATTGCCCTGTTTAGCTCAGAATAATGAAAACTGAGGCGTTGTTTGCCAGCTGTAAATAATTTGGGTTAAGAACAGGGAGCGGAAATAATTGTTTAAGGTAAATTCCATATTAAACCAAGCTTAAGGAAATGCTCAGGTACCTGAAGTGCGGATTTTTTTTATGATTTCCTACTGGTATTCTGTTGAGTCATCAAGTGCTTTCAGATGAAAGGATGCAGGCACCCCTGTGATACAAACTCCAGTGGAACCCACAAAATCTCTAGTGATCAAATTCATCGTGGGTCTCTGGAGGTGCATGGTGGTGTTGCTTTGCTGTGCAGCAGAGTATCCAATTTTGTGTATTAAAAGTATCTCGTCTTGTTTGCAGACATACCCAAACCAGATTACAAAACAGGTCTGTAAGTATTCATCTGAGCCGTGACATCTGTACTGACAGTAGAGTACTTTACAATACTTGTGGATTTTAGTTTACTGCTTTGAAAATATGCCTGCATCGCGTGCCTAGATGCAAGTGGGAATGGTTGAAGAAATGTGTTCTTAACAGGACTTGAACCTTCCTTTTTTGTTGCTGCTGGGTTGCTGTGCTTAGAAGTAGGGCAGAACAAAGCTGGGAAGTTTCACAGCTCACCTTTATCCACTATGACAATGTTGATTGGAGACCAGTAACAAGATAAAAGCATGTAACATTTGAAGTAGAATTCTCCTTTCCCTTTGGAAAGGTGTTGACTATTTTCTCTTCAGGTCTAAACTTAGTACTTGTATGAAGAAAGGATCTGATTTAGTAAGACCTCTTCACAGATTTCCTATTGGCCTTAAAATAAAGTTATCAATGGGATAAAGTTGCATAGATGGTTCTGCATGACTTTAGCTCAACTTTTCCACCAAGAAAAGTGGTACTGAAGAAAGAACCACTTTTTTCAAGAAAAGTGGGAAACTGAATTATTTTTTGTTGCACGTAACTTGCTCCTGGGTATATAACTGTGGTCTTTACTTGTGGTGTTCGCGTTTTGTCAGTCAGTTATGCTGTCTTCAGGCTCTGTCACCCTGCAACAGATAAATAATTTTGAGTCCTGTGACAGAAATGCAGAGCTTTGATTCATTTGGAAGGGTGCACATTAGAGCTGAAAAATTAAGATACAGAGAAAGGCATACTTCAAAAGCTGTGCTTGCTTTCTTGCATCTATTATGCTGGCATTTTGGACTTCATAAATACTGGCATTAATTGCCTGTGTGACTGCAGAGAATACAAGTTTCTTCATCCAGCTGTTTCTTGCGAAATACCAGGGAAGATGATTGATGTGATCCAATAAGTTCAGTCTATTGTGTAAGTTAAGTGCAGGATACGTCTTGAAACTTGTTGAATTTGTACTGAAACTTTGGGTACAAAGTGGTATCTTAGACTGCATATCCACTGAATATGTTTTGCCCTCTTTTATAAGTCTGTTTGAAAATATTCTCTGAATTACTGAAGTAGCTGAAGAGCTAAGGGAGTGCAGTCTTTGTTCACCAAAATTGAAATTTCTCCTTGGGCATATGCTAGTATTCATTTAAAGTACAGTGGTCTTTGTGTGACATCAATACATACTTTCCTAATGTCTATAGCTGAAAAGTAAGAACATTACCCAAAAAAAAAAAAAGGAAATAATTTAATTCAGCCTTTTTAAAAAGCTTTTAAAAAGCTTTTTAGTTGACTTGCTTTTACACACTCCAGTTAGTGCTGTATGGTAGTTGAAGCTTTTGCATTAAATTCCTTCTGTATTTTATTTCAAACACAACTGCTGTTTGTAATTTGAGGCACAATGCTGTTTTCAATTTCTCTTCTCTTGGAACACTTAATTTTTTTTCCTACAATGAAAGCTTTTACATATACAGCCCTACTTGTCTGGGCTGTAGGTATAAGCTTTCAAAAGTATAGAATATCTCCTTTTCATTCCACTGGCCTCCACTGCCTCCAGCAGATTTAGATTTCTGCATTACTTAAACGCTTGTTAATAATTCTTCAATGTCTGCAATATTTGGTCTTCATATTTGGGCAACTTGGCAGGTGCAGAGAAATGTTCATGTTTTGAAGTTTTTTCAAAGGCCTCCCCAGAGATTATTTCTTCCGAACAGAAGAAAACAATACTGTTTCTCTAATTAAAAAAATGTCACAAAACTTCTTAATGTTTCACACCTGTATAGGCTTATCTTTAAAGCATCAGGCTTAGTTAGTTAGTGTCAAGTTAAGTTAATTGCCTTTGTGCTTTACAATTAAGATCTTTTTCTTTACTATCCTCTAAGAAAGAAATATAACACAAATTCCCCAGTACTGGATTTTAGTCTATCTCTTCTAAGTGTCTTATTGCTGGTCAAGATATATAAATTAAAATAAGACTTAACCTTATAATTGAGCTGTTTTTGGAGATGTAATGCTTTGTTCCTTTTTTTATCTTTGCTGAAATAATTTTGAAATAGTGCTTTTCTTTCCAAAAGATGCAGCTGTGAGGTCCATCTGTTCATCAGAAAATTTCTGCTTCATCTTTTTTTAGACAAACTTCACAGCCTGCAAGAAGCATGTCTGCGGTGTTTGGGATGGGGAAGAGTTGTTAGCTCTTTCCCATAGCTTATGTGACCTTGAGAGCCATGAAAAATGGGCATGTAAGATGCATTTGAGCAAGCTAGGTTTGATAAGGGTGGGGACTGCTCCTGCTTCTATTTATAGTTATGCTAAGATATCTCAATCTTGGCTTGCCAGGAGACTTGGAGAAAATGAAGTTAAAAAATTAGTAAATATTTCTAAGCATTTATGTTATTTCTTTTCAATATGCAAAAATTCACCGAGTAGAATTTAAATATCCAGAGGAGCATTTGTTCTCGTCAGTTAGACTTTTCCTCCTTCCTTTGCTTCCTTGACTGCCATACATGCCATTTGTTTCTCTGATTCTGCAGTCAGTCAAGTATGCATGCTGCAGACAACAGCTTCCTTCATTTAGCTGTCTTAGTGGTCTTTCCAGAGGAGATCTGTTGTATTTAGTGAATGAGGAGGGGGTCCTGTTTAGAAAATGTGCCTACGTGATGCTACAGAGGATTAAAAACCTCACACTGATGCGGATGCAAAGTCTGTGGATGCTTGAGAGCCCATGTATCATTGTACCCTACTACAATAGGCAACGTAGGTGTACCTTGTGGGGGATTATGTCTCTAATTTGTAGTCCAGTGTAGAGGAATAGATGGGCTAAACTGCAATTGTACATGACTTTCATAGCGCTTCTCTGGAGGTATTTCTAAATGTTATCTCTGCTGTGGCAATGCTAACATAACGGTGTATGTGCTCACTGCATAATGCTTTCCCGGAGACTTTTATCTTAAAACCTGGTTTCTGAAACTTACTCTAAACAGAGAGCTTTGTCAGTGTTTCATATCCTCTTAGTCAATAGCCTGTTAGTGAGTGAACTTGTTTGTACTAGCTCAAAATATTAAGTTGTTCAGGGGTACTCCTTTTCCCACACCTAGACTGCCAAAAATGTTATACTTTGTAACTGGGGAGAGAAGTGGCCAATGCAAAATACCTTTAAAATATCTTTTTTTTTTTTCTTTTTTGCCTGCAGTGTGTTAAAGCATAAATATCCTTTTTTTTTTTTTTAAGAACATGAATACAAATGGGAAAAATTCAAACAGCTGTCATTGATTAAGGGCTGTTTGAGTTACGAAGAAGAATCTTCTTTTGTCTGTGCATATTTGCTGTCTTTTGAAACTTTTCTTTTGGATATATCCCTCTTGGAAAGATTTTAAATCACACAAGAAGTTTTTTTCAAAGTGTATGGATAGACGAGAGTTTAATCTAACCTTCTAGACTTTGTGTGAAGCACCAGCCTCACCAGTAGTCCCTGAGGTATTTATTATACCTTCCTATCCAGATGAGTAGGTCATGTGGAAATAAACATGCAAATATTTATTTAAATATATTATACATGATTTTCTTCTAATTCCTGTTAGTTTGTAAGTCTAGAGACTAATAAAATGAAATTGAGCTAAAAAACTCAGCGCAAGATACTCACTCTGGAAAGCTTTAATTTTCCCCAGTGAGTGACACATTTGTCTTCTGTCTGCAAATCTGGAAAATTTATTTAAATGTATGCTTCCTCTTTCCTTCACATAGAATTAATGTAGACAAGAATTAGGCACTGAAAGAAAGAGTAAAATCAGATTTGATAGAAGAGTCACAGTTGAGAGCTTGGTGAAAACCTGTCTTTTTCTTATAAATACAAGAAGAGAAGAGTTATCATAGTATCTTTTACTTCTGTTTGATCTGAATTTACTATTGTAAGGTACAGTGTGTAGATTAAACCTTTGAAGCATCCTTTGGTTGTCTGAAGAGCTATATGTGAATTAGGAGGAGTTAATTCTGGTTAGCAAATTTTGCATTCTTTAGTAGGATTTCAGTGTTCTTATGCCTTGGGATGCACTGTGTTTTCTATAGAGATCAATTAACATGTCTTTCTCCCCCCCTTTCCCTTTCTGATATGGGGTTCAAATGACAAACTAGTTTCTCTGAGTATAGGGTCATATGCGCAGTGGGATTAAATTGTTCAATGCATGTACACAGCAGACCAGTACCCTCCTGCTGAGCCCTGCTTGAGGCTTTAAACTTCATATGGTTATGAAGATGTTCTTTGAAAACTGACTGTGGAAATTAATTATTGTATGTTCCCTGTCACCAAAGCCAGGGGCTGGAGTGGAGGGTGTCTCACTATAATTGGATTTTTCTCTTCAGAATCCCAGCTCAAACTCAGTTCTGTTGTCACTTTTTCCTAAGAATTTTATTTCAACACCTTGCCTCAAGTGAGAGCCTGTTTCTG
>JAOXJK010000012.1:34339475-34371468 GCA_025774025.1 Xenus cinereus
CTGTCTGGAGGTTGGTGTCAATGGTTTTTGTTTTGTTTTCACCCAGCAAGTAACATCAATCAACATTTCAAGGGTAGATTTGTCAAAGAAGAGATGGGAGGCTCAAAAGGCAATTTTTGATGGGGTATTTAGATTTGGTAGTCTCTGAACTCCTTAGTTCCATCTGTTTCTTGCTTGATAGGACCTGATCTTTTAAGTAAAACTTTCCTGTATGAGTACTTACATCTTCAGCTTTCATTTCTGCTGCTCAAAGATAAGGTACTTTTCTAAAGAGCTAAGGTGGCTTTGCCCCAGGAAAAAAAAAAGGTGAAATTGTTTTAAAGACTGCTACTTGAAATTCCATGTGTATCTACATTATTCTCAAAGATCATTACAATTAAGCCTGGAAACAATGTATCTCCTGCTGTTTGTATTTTAATAAGATTTTTTTCCCTAGAAATGAATAAACAAAAGCCTGTTGAATAGATACATAAAATGAGGGTCTGTAATACAATTATCAAATTATCTTCCTCCCCCAACTCCCCAATTGTCTTTGGATAAATCAAATTGTTTGAAAGTACACATACGAATACCTAAGGCATATGTAGATCAATATGTTGCTTAGACTTTCAAAGCTATTTTCACATGTGAGAAAATATTAGCATTTCACATTAAACATTTGAAGCTGGCCCATGACTTGCATAATAAACATAAAACACTGAAATTAAAGTGCTTACTCTAGTCTCTCGCAAAAAATACCCATGTATTATTCTCTGTTCTTTTTAAATAAACTGGCTGACGTAATTCCCGTTGGAAGGCGCTCCTGATGACTTCTTTGAGAAATAACATTTGGTCGTGTTCTTAAGTTTTTTGCCAGGTGAATGTAACTCAGTGAAACACAGTGAATCATATAAACATTGCTCTAGTTCCTGGTTACCATGTACTAGTAACAGGTGCAAAGATGTTGTTGAAGCTTCTTAAAGCTTTCTCTAGTACTAATTTTTTTTTACTTAACTTTGTAGCTGTTTAAAATAAAGGGGTATTGAAAGTACTATTTTTTTTACTCAACTACTTAGAAAGATCTTCCCCTTAAGATGAGAAACTAGCTACACTGAGGCAAAATAGAGATCCATGTTGTGTTCAAACATAAACAATCCGGGGTGAGTAAAGGTGCCTTATCCCAACTTACATATGTCTGCCTTCTTGTTTTTCTTTCTAATATTGAGGCAACACTATTCATAGCTAAGACAACTCTTGCCACGATGGCTGTGCCATGAGAGAGGGCAACCATCAGGTGCACAGCAGTAGGTAGCTATTTCTGAAAACTGATAGTTTTGGTGTCGATCACCTAAGATGCGAGTCTGCCTTTGTGAATTTTTTGAACTCTGCATGTTGATAAAGGTATTTGCTGCTTTCCAGGAATGCTAAAATATACGTAAGCAGTTCTCATGCTAGAATTTGTGAAACCTTTATTAAATAAAACATTCATTTGAAAATGTCCCGTCTACCTGCACGAAGCTTGAAAATCATTCTTGTGAAGCTTAATGTTGCTCTCAACAGTTTTTCCTTGATGGTAAAGTTTTTATGTAGGGATTTCATTTTTAATTTGATCATTCTGAGATAGGCAGAATTCTGAAGGGCTTATGTAAGAAACAGCCTATTAACATGGAGATATATAAGGAATTTCTTTATTATGCACGCCTCTGTCAGCATCAAGTGCTGGAATTGCAACTGGTAGTTGAGATGCATGCATTGACCTGAAGGAAGCTTTATATCTTCACTAAGATTATTTATAAGAGCAAAAGCACTAACCTGAAGTCTTGTAAAAACAGTTTACATAATTGTTAAAAACATAGAGAAAGCTTATTATTATAACACTTGGAGTATTTATGCAGCCCCCAGTCCACTACATAAATTGGCTAGAAACATCTGTCTACTTCTGCAAATACTGTAGCTTGGGTGACTGCATTAAGAGTGATGAATCTATAACTGGGAACTGACAAAACATGAAACAAGGCAGTTGCATCTGCAGCTAAACTAGTCAAGATATAGGACATACTTGGTCTGAGGAAGATGTGGACTATTTACAGGCTGATTTGGTGACTTTATGTAATGTGTGATTGCTAACAGCGCTTTGTCTGTTATAAAGTAGAAATAATATTGCTTCAAAATCTGAAAGCGTAAAGTAAGTGTCATTTTCCCTCCTACTCATGGTTTCACAGAAGATTCGCTTTTTGAAAGCGAGAAGTATGGTTTAAACATATTTTTTTTTAAATGCCGTTTTGACAAACACTGCTGTAGTTAAAATGTGGCACACAAGATGATCTGATTGTTGAAAAGTTGGTTCCACTTGACACAAAGAATGGCCAGAACATTTTTTTTTTTTTGGGATGGAATTTTCTAGGAAGCATTGAAATTAGAAAGTAGGTGTTGAGAAATGCTGTTTGTTCTGTTACTGTGCAGCGTTTCATAATAGCTTTCATTATAAAGCAATGAGGAAAGTTAAGGGTAAATTCCTGTGTGGGAGAAGGGGCATACAGGCTTTCTAATTCCCTTGATATGTGCTGCTATGCAACATGGGGAGCATTGCAGTACACAGTGGGTGTTCTAGTGCTTTTTAGCTTGTTGGGGAGCTCAATAGAAGATTTTTTATTTTTTTTTTAATATACCTGCGTATGTATCTTTTTGAGCATGCACATATAACTTGGCAGGAGTTTGAAAGAATACAGTTAAAACAAGAACAGTGTAGGTTATTCACTACAAAGATAATACTGCAAGAAATGAATTTTTAGTCATATGTTGAAAACCAGGGAAAGAGTGACCATTTACCTTACAAAGGACATCGTAACTGTCTCCAGCGGTGCCTCCTTTTGTGCTCAGCCTAAGCTGGCACATATTCATCTCTGCAAGTTTGGGGCTAGCTGGTGTAATCCCAGCTAAGGGTTGCTGTGCACGTGCCCAAATGCCAGGAGCTCTGTAATACGTGAACATACCGAACCTGTCGTCTAACATAAAAGATCTGTTTTGCTCAACTTTAACACAGTTATAAAATAAATTCTCATCACTTACCTCAGTGACTTCATGGGACAAGACAGCTGGGATGGTGGGATTTTCTGAGTTTTTCTTAGGCACCATTGTTCACTCTTACCCAAGTTGCTGCAGTTCTCTCTGTGAGGCTGTAGATAGCCAGGAACATCTCCACTGAGGGTACTGGGCAGGCACGGTATGTTTCACCTTGTAGGGTGTACTTCCCATCGCAGTGTGTTGTGGTGTCAGGTTGGTGTTAGCATCTGCACCATCTACATACACTTAGTGCTGGAAGGCAATAAGTCAGAACCGGTTGTAAAGGACAGCTGGAGATGGACACAAGTGTCCCCAGGGTAAGAGATGCCTTGGAAACAATTTTTTTCATTAAAAAAAAAAAAAATTGTTTAAAATTCAGTGAAAAACAGTGACATCTGCCTGTACAAGTGCTGTAAAACTTACAGTTGGTTGGTGTATGTATGAGGGCTGAAACCTTCCTCTGAAAGAGAGATTAAATGAAAAGAGTAATGAATGAGTTGCTTTTATTGTGGTTAGAAGATTATGCATACCTTATACATAGTTTATACTTGTTTGGTTTTTTCAATCTTTAAGTAGTAGAGAATTGTGAAAGGAATGTGCTAGGCCTGGATTTGAATTGATTGTGGTGATAAGGATTTGGATAGATCCTTTATTTCCATCTTTCAAAAAAACAAACAAGTTATTTTTCTGTTCTGTCCGCTTGCTCTCAATAGATGTAGTTGGCTGCTTAACATCTCTAAAGCTAATATTGGGGTGTTATGAAAGCTTGTTTTGGTCAGTACTTAATTTCTGTTTTTCTTTTGTCAGCAGTCATGCAGCAGGTCCTGGATAACCTTACTGATCTGCCCACGTCAACAGGCGCTGAAGAAATAGACCTGATTTTTCTGAAAGGAATTATGGAAAACCCTATTGTAAGATCACTTGCTAAGGTATTTAAACTTGCTGCTCTTAGTAGAATCTGGAAATATTTTCACTTTTAAAATATTGTGTGGACACTGAGTATGGATTGAGTTAGTAACGATGGCTTTTAGGGATGGTAAGTCTTATTAAAAGAGTTGAAGGAGTCCTTGAAGATGAAGATTTGGTACAATGTAATTTCTATGCATGCTGATTTATTGTTCTATGGAAGATTCTAGAGGAAAAAGAAAAATTCAGAGACTCCAGAAATAATGTGGTAACATTATTTATAAAGAAAATGTCAAAATATTTGCAATTAGAAGCAGTTGGTTTTAACACAGTCTCGTGACCACTGTTGTCTGCAAACCCCGTATGCCTTCTAACTTTTAACATTTTTGCCAAAGATGAAAAGTGAGAGTAATAACCTTCTTTCTTCCATGGCATAAACAAGTTTTCTTTTTGTCTTTGGCTTAAAATGACTTTCTGATCAGCCCAGTGAAATATTCTCTCCGTGCCCTTTTCTGGATCTCAGAGTAATGGTGGGACCATTGGTTGTCAGCTCTCTGAGACAAGGGCTATCCTTAGTTTTGGTCTTGCACTACGAAGGTCTATTATTCATAGATGGTAGCAATCAATTCTAAATATGTAAGGTGATATTTACAAAAGATCTTTGGACTCTATAATTACAATGTAGCTTAAATTGCCACTAGGAGGTGCAGTCAATATTGCACAGCACTTATATTCTTTCTTAATCTTATTTCATAAAAATAAGTGCCTTTCATGAGGAAAAACAGTTGACTTACATGTAGCTGTCTCCTTAATAAGAATAGACATCTGAAAGCAATGCCCTCTCAGCAGGCATGGAATACTCTGTAAAGCTTAAGAATTGTTGTGCAGGGATTTTGCTCAGTATAAAGATCTGGAGAGGAAAACTTCTCATAAGAATTCACATAAGAATTTACTTCTGTTCAGCTGTTCAAAAAAATTGGTTGTAAGTGGAAGACATTCCATAGTAATAGACTTAGAAATAATGGATGTGTCTCATCTGCTAGTGAGATGACTGCAGAGGGAAAGATTTGTGTACTAAATTTACTAGAGTAAGTAAAAGCATTTTCTTACTTAGAGTTGTTTCCAACTTCTGTATCTGCAGCACACATCGTCTTTAATTTAATTTTTATCATGAAGAAAATGTTCATTGCAAAGCATTTTTTTCCTATCAAGAATTTTTGCTTTAATTGCCAATTACAATTCTGTGGAATTTAATGACTAGCAGATGTAAAAACGTGCTTGTAATGGAAACAGACTCTTAACTATAAACTTCCTTTATCTACAATATTGAAAGGTTTTAATTGTGTTCATATGGCATGACCTCACTTATATTTTCTTTTGTAATTATTTTAGAATTAAACCCCAAAACTCAGTCCTAACCAGCAGAGCTAAATAAGGACAAGATCAAAATGACAACACATTTCAGGGAGTATATGTAGTTCATATACGTCCATTTATCTCTGAAAAATACATAAAACTTGTTTTTCTGTTAGAAGAGCTAGTTTTCACAGAATAGGCAATTCTTAGGACCTGAGATGGTCAGATTATTTAAGCAGATAAATTTCAGACCAGGCCAGAAACATAAAAGCTTTTTCATTTTTCTTTGTTAGTCAATTATTAAGACTAATCATTAGGTAAAGTATCCCAAAAAGGACAAAAAGAAACTTAGGGAAATGTGCCATGAGCCATACAAGCTTGGTTTTTTCTTTTCCGTCCTTAAAAAAATGAAGACAAGCAATAAGCAAAGTAGTTAATTAGTTTATAATATTTTCAAATGCAAAGTTTGGCTCATCATTTATAATTGTGTTAAGTCCATTTGATACTTTTTCTGTCTGGAGTAAAGGCATTGAAGTGGAAATTACAGATCTTTTTTTTCAGATAGGATTCTTTTACTGTACCTTTCCATTCTTTAGTGGGTGGTAGGGGAAAGGGGATGTAACTGTAATCACTGTAAAATGCATTTTTCTTCATTTACTGATGTTTAAGCTCAATCCTAACTAGCGTTTAGAATTGTTATGAATTGTTTTTTGAAAACAGTTGTTGGATTTGGAACATGTGTGAATATTACTCAGTTTTGCTACTGAACTGTCTTATCAAAATTCTCCTCTGGATTTTGGATTGTTAACTATTCTTTTGAACCTCAAACTTCATCTTCTTTTTTGCAGTCCCACTATTGCTTTTAGCATTGTAGCACAGCATACAGCATGCCAGGTGAATGCCGAACCCAGACCAAGGAAACATCTTGGGAGCGATCTATAAACATTGAGTCCAGTACTTAGGATGTCAAATTGTTGGAGGCAAAAGCCTTACTATTTGAACATTTGGCAAGTATAATAAATATTGAATGAATCAGAAGACTCAATTCAGTATCACTGTTTCTGAAATGATGAATTGACATGAAAAAAAAAATAAATTGCAATATCTAAGTTAGGTATTCCTTTCTTTTTTTTTGTTATTCGTACCACTCCATATCCTGCTGCTCCCCAACATGTTACAGGATCAGAGGTTGAGGATCAGAGGTTGTTGATTGATAAACTTCCTGTTCCCCAGTGTATACATGGCCTTGATTTTGGGGTGAAGGGTGAAGATATTTGTATTTAGGTTATATTCTGTGTAAGTGGATGTATTTTAAAGAAAATAAGTGAGAAAGAAGGTAACCTGTACTATCTAATCTTACGAAGGTGTTGGAGTATGCTTAAAAGTCAATAGAATTGTGTTTCTACTTGCTGTAAAAGAAGTAAACTTTATAAGAAGGGTGTTGTTTAGCGTATGTATTATGTAGATAATAGCATTCCCTCATTAAGGAGAATGTGTGTAGGTGCCAAGCTTCTTATGACTTTGTAATCACGGTCATTTAGTTTGTGCGTGTTGGTGTTGGGGAATGTTTGAAATGTCTTTCGCTATATAAAGTTACCCTTTCCTGTGTTTGATCATCAGTCAGAATTTTTCATGCAGAAATAACATTTTATACATATGAAATACAATTTAATGCTCAGATGATTTCAGGAACCAAAGCTTTCTGGTTTTAGCAAAATTTTATTTTAACATCTGTTTTAAAGCACTAATAAGAAAGTAGATCTGTGCACATACCTTCAAATCACATATATGTGAAGTGTATATAGATGACTCACAAATATATCTCTTATTTGTTGTGTTTTTACGTGCCAAAGTGATTGGTTTTTTTGAACTTCTTGTTGCTATGCTGTTGTAAATAACTCTTAATTGAGTGCCTTGAGAATCTTAGTTATTTTTGGCCTCCTCTTATTCCCTAATTTTACTGCGCTACCTGTAATAAATAAGTGAAGCATTTGGATTAATAAGATGTTTCTCTTGCAGCAAAAAGCTCCTGCCTTTCAACGAATTTAAGTATCTGCAGCACTTAGGAAAGGATTACGCCTGCAACAACTGCTCTAGAAAGAGATAAAAAGTTATCATCACAAAACGATTGAGGTTGGAAGGGACCTTGAGAGGGCATCTAGTCCAGCCCCCTGCTCAAGCAGGGTCACCTGGAGATGGTTGCCCAGGACCATGTCCAGATGGCTGTTGAATATCTTCAAGGAGGGAGACTCCAACCTCTCTGGGCAAACTGTGCCAGTGCTCAGTCATCCTCGCAGTGAAAAAAGTGTTTTATTATGTTTAGACAGAGGCTCCTGTGTTTCAGTGTGTGCCCATTTCCTCCTGTCCTGTCACTGGGAACCACTGAAAAGAGCCTGGCTCTGTCCTTTTTTGTGTATTTATATCCATTTATGAGATTCCATCCTGACCCTTCTCCAGGCTGAACAGTCCCAGCTCTCAGCCTTTCCTCAAATGTGAGGTGCTCCAGTCCCTTTGTCATCTTCGTGGCCCTTTGTTGGACTCTCTCCAGTATGTCCAGAACTGGACACGGTACTCCAGGCTTGGCCTAACCAGTGTCGAGCAGAGCTCGACTTTCTGGCAGCAGTTTTCTTAGTGCAGGCCAGGATACTGTGAGCCACCTCTGCCACAGACCTCTTTAGCACTTCCTTGAGTTATACAGACTTTCCTTTAGAATTTGCTGTTTTGAAGATGTTTGAATGGGAGGAGCCTGGGTTAAATGCTTCTCTTGCAGATTTTATTTTTTCTGAGCATATCCCAGAGTTCCTCTTTTTGTCCTTTTTCGAGAAGGCACACTTGTACTGGGTTCTAAAGCAGAAAAGATCTAAGGTGCTGTATCGTTCAGAGAGGACTGTTTGGTGTATATAGCATAGAGGTTACAGGAAATAAGGACACACAAGCATCTCTGACAGGTGCTGCTTATAAAGTTTGCGGAGTCACGTAGTTAAGCACGCAAAGTCCTTCAGCAGTTTATAAAGATAATATATATGGATTATACCATATTTATTTTTTCTGGCTTTCCTGCTAAAGGTTGCACCAAGAAATTATTTAAAAGGTTTATAAATTGGAACTGCTTGAAACTTATTTTCAGTATAGTCTCATATATTTAATCTTACAGGCTCATGAACGACTGGAAGATTCTAAACTTGAGGCTGTCAGTGACAACAACCTGGAGCTGGTGAATGAAATTCTTGAAGACATCAGTCCCTTAGTAAATAAAGATGAGAATATTGCAGAATTGGTTGGAATACTCAAGGAACCTCATTTTCAGGTGCCACCTTTTTACTGTATATTACTGACGGAACTGTCTCAGTGTCCACATATGGATCTAGAAATAATAATGAAGTAAAACCTGAACTGTAGCAAACTTGAATATGTAGGATTTTACTCCAAATGAAAGGTAAAGCAGAAGCCACGTGGGGTTAAGAATGAGCATGATTTTATTTTATGATATCACCTGAGGAATATCTTCACTCGTATTAAAATGCACTGGAGTTTGTTATAAATCTTGGACAAACATTTACTTCCTATATGACTGGGAGTTTCCATAACAATTCCCTGAAATTTTCATCCTTAGTATTTCTAGGTGGGCTGTCTCAGTTCCTGATACTGACCAGTCTGCACCTGGGGACATGAATTATGAAAACTAATATTACTATATTCCTGACCCCAGTTTTTCTGTCTTGTGATCAATATTTTAATCTATTTGAGAACCTTACTGCTTATCCTATAGTAGCTTAGTTTCTTTAAAAGACTTTGATAAAGGCCTTTTGGAAATTGGTCTATATTATCAACTGTAACTGCCTCACTGCCATGCTTGGTTACTCTTTCAAGGAACTTAACTAGATTTGAGAAGCATGACTTCCCTTTATTAAAGCATGTTAATGCTTTCCCATGATCTATGTTATCCAATCATTCTGTTTTTTATGGAAACTTCTAATTTGTGTAGTATCAACATCAGACTTACTGGTTTGCAGTTTGTTGACTGTTCCTTGGAACCCAGTTTAAAAATTCATGTAATGATTATTGCATGCTATGAAGAAGATTGCGTTCTGCTGCTTTCACTATACTGTTGGGTGAGTCATAGGTATATAAGAGAAAGAAGCTATTTCTAGAGCTCCCTACTTCATTTACTGCAAAACCTGGATGGTACAAAAGAATTAGGTATGAAAGGAAAAGACTATTTGATGGTTAAGATAGTTAAATGCTGCCCTGGAGATCTAACCTATCCTTCACTCTGTCAGAATTAGAGTTCATTAAAAAAAAAAAAGTCTGAAGCAGCTGTAAGTTGCTGGTTTGGTTTTTTTCCATTTCTAAGTGCTTGTTGTGAGTCTCATTTGCAGAAACAATGAGCAGTTTTGGCTGCTGCATACAGGCAAAAAGCAGCTAGCAACTTACTTTTTCAAAGTAGATCTGAAGTGATTCAGTTTGGAAACCTAAAATTAGGGCATGCTTTTCAGCCCTTAATTTTGTGCTTCCGTTCCCCGTCTGGAGGCAGGCAACATAGACAACTGAGGCCAAAGTAGTATTGTTAATAATTAAGTGTTTTTATTTAATTGGTATCATCATTGTGCCCACTGTAAAAGAGCTTTTAGGAAAATTTACAGACCAAAATGTGGGTGCAGCTCTTTCTAACACTTGGGGAGACTATCTATCTCTCTCTATGAAAAGGATACAGAAAATTAGCTCAATACTCAAGAAATAAGTGCTTTCTGCTTCATTTGGTGCAAGGAGGCATATTCGAAATTCTGCGAGAAGGGGCCTGTAAGGAAGAAAGGAAAAATACAATGTCATTTGTAATTATAGAAAATGTAATTTGCATCCCTTCTCCAGTTCAGTAACTGTGTAAACAAGCTACCGTGACTTGACTCTCATGGACACTATTGTGTAACTATTTTAGAGGCAGATTCTGTGTTTTACAAATGAATGTAAAACTTTATCACAGCATCATCTTACAGTTGTAACCTGCCTTGGCATACAAGTATCAAATGTGGTATACAAGTCCTCAGTACCATAGCTTATTTGAATTTATCATTTAGTGCCAAAAGTACCAAATTACAGAGCTCCATTTTTTTGCATATTTTTATAGAAGAACACTGGGGAGGGACTGGCTTTGGTGTTTGACTGTCTTCCCTCCTCCCTCTGTTTTCTCACTTCTCCTTTCATTCCTTCGTTTTTCTTCCCTTCCCCTTTCTACCCCTTTTAGTTTTAACTGAATTTTTCAAGGGTCAAAGTGTGTAAGATACTAAGTTCTTCTGAGTGTCACGGAACTGATGGCTAGCCATCAGGCCAATAGGAATTGAAGAGCCAGCTGACACACACAGTGCATAGAAAAGGCTATAGCAAGTCTTCCCAGACAGTAGCTGGAGGGCAGAAGAGAGGAGTGGTAAGAGAGGTTGCCTTGGGGAAAGAGGGAGGCGTTGAAAGTATCACACAGTTGGAGTTACTTTCACCTTTCCAAGAATTATTCAAGCCATTCATGCCAAATAGTAGATTCTGCTGGCAAAAAAACGCTTGATCTGAAAAGCAGCCAATATTTTCTTCTAATAGTTAGCTTTATAATGGCTAATCATACCTTTAAAATGTTTCATTTAGAAAAGTGATTGTAAGGTCTCTCCTAGACAGGTCTTAATTTATAGGGTTATTTTTCCCACATATTCATGCCTTCCTACCACCCCCTCTGATTTCTCCAAGATCTTAAATGATTTCCTCACTTTTCCAGAACAGCCTTTAAAAATGTCTTCTTTTCACATGTGCACAAGGGACATGTAGTCCATTTATTAAGCCCTAATATTTAAACAGTGTTATCAGAGAAGACTACTACATATTTAGTACAGAAAGGAGGAATGGAAATATTTTAAGTACTTTTGAGGCCTGAAGTGTTAGAAAAGGAGTCCTGAATTCAAGACCTTAGAGTTGTTCTGCTCTTGTGTATTCCTCCCCAGCCCTCATTTGTAATTTAATTGTTCTATTGAATCACAGTTGGAGAAATAGTTATCATATAGAGCAGGCAATTCTTCTTAAAATGTATAGATCATGCTGAGAATTTTTTTAGGATAAACAAATTTTGAATTTGAACTTGGCTTCAGCACTGTAGAGGGCCTTAGATGTTTACTGTTTCTTTGTTTACTGAATTTTTAATTAATTTTTATTTTTTTTAAACTGTCAAATTAGTACAGCCATAGAAAGTTGCTGTAAGATGTGAATATTCTAAATTTATGGATTGCTTATGACAGTGTTTTGCACAGAGGGGCCATACCGTCTGACACAAGACTCTATGTCCATTGTGCGATATCTTAGAAGAACTCTTTGCATATCACCAAAATGCCTGATTCCAGCAACCTTGCCATTTTTTCCATGAGAACCTTCCTACAGTTACCCAGTCTTGGATAGTCAGCTGATCCTGTTTACATACACTGTGTAGAGGAAACTTTGAACTGGTTTATGCTTGTTGATTATTCAGTCCATGTTGTTTTGCAGATTTTGGCAGTGGTTTTATAAATGTTTTAGCACCAGTATGGGAAAGGAGAGCTTGCAGAGGAGCTCAGGCACACATTACATTTTCCAATACCATAAGAAAGAAACAAGTCAAGTTCATGCGACTGTATTTCTCAGATCACTCAACTGTATTACTGAAATAAGAAAGTGACTGAGCGACATAAAATGTTGGCGTGTAGTCTGGCAGTGGATACAGACACGTTGCCAGGTGGCTTTAAGTGTTCTTCAGGACTGTATGCTGTGACCTGGCTGGCTGGAAGCAGTCTTGTAAAACTGGTATAGATTCTTGAGTTTTAGAACTGAGACTTAGAAATGGGAAGCTGGTAAGTTAACTATGGCTTGTTTTAAGGAAATCAATAACTACTTTTCTTAAAGAAACCATGTTATAGTTGTGGGCAGCAACATGCAGTGCCTGATAGTCCTTCTGTGATTTAGCTGTCATGTAAATAGCAGTTTAAAGATTTTGTGACTGAGAGATGGTTAAGTAGTATTTGAAAGAATTCACGCTTATCGATAAAACTAAGTGAATAAATAGAATCAGAATATGGAATGGGATCAGATTTAAGAAATGAAGAATCTTACAGAGCATGTTAATTTGAAAAGGGTGGCACAGACTGTTAGCTTTTTTGATTGTGGGTCAGGTTATTTTTTTTGATTGTGGGTTATTTTTTTGATTGTGGGTCATGTTATAATCCATAAATTATATGAGCTGTACAAACACAGTTATGTGTAAGGCTCCATTAGAAATCTAGTGGTTTGTGGCCAGAAAGTTTGGGAACAACTTGTTCTAGCATATGACCAAAAGAGAAAACTGGAAGTATCATACTGGTGTATCTATTTGGTTTTGTCAGTGGTAATGCATTAAAATGTGTAATTGATGCTAGTGGGGTTCATTTTGGAAATGTAGAAAGATCCAAAAATGTTGCTTGCAAACATTGGCAAAGAGAGATCTGTTCTTCTGGTTTCTGGATTGGATGTGTCTTGGATAATGAAGAATTAGAAATTGCTACCATCTGACAGCTGCTTGATTTAATAAATGATTGTTTTTCCTATTTAATTTGATTTGGTTTACGTCCACAGTATCAGAGCAGCCACAATAAAAGCAGCTGTCTCTTCAGTCTTAATGGCTGGGGCAGAATCGGTGAATTAGTACCTCCTTCTAACCTCAGATTGAAGTCTCAGCAGGGTCATGATGTAATGGGCGGATTAAAATTACTGTTCAGGTTTGTGACACTTTGAGGGCTTGCATGTTGAGCTTATAACTAAACTAATAAGGTTGCATAACTTTTAGGTTAGAGGTGGCTTACAGAAGGATGGAACAGACTGCATAGCAAAATTGTTACATTTTCTTAAATGTTACCTGCTCTGCTTTCTAGTAGTTTGCTGTCTTCCTCTGGCGTGTGGGCATCACTATCAGTCATAGTCCCTGTGGTCAGTGACCTGACTTAGGGCCGTATCTCATCAGGTCACTGTTTGAAGCAAAGCTATGTTCTTTGAGACATCTCCTCTACTTCTTTTCCTCTTTCTGTATCTGTCAGTGAGACTCTCTGTGCTATAGGTGCTTTGTCTTGAACTACTGCATATGGTGGCTATAAAGTGTGCCTTTTCCTCTTTAAGACAGGAAGTTTCCACTAACTTCACAGGTTTGATCTTGTTTTACCTGTATGTATTGTCTTATGATCTTTTCTTTAAATCTTAAAGTATCTTTTATGAGAAAATTGGGTCTAAATTTCATTGTCGCCCAAAGACGTTTGTATTTATTTGCATCTCCTCCTTTTGCTTTTTATTTATGTATGTGGATTGGTGAAAACACCGTTAACTGTAAGGTCTGAGCACTTCTCTTCCAGAAAGTTAATTCTGTTGACTTGATTTGTTTGGTGCTAGAATTCTGCCTTGGCTTTATGCAAGCAGAAAGCACTCATTCTGCAGATTGCTAAAAATCCTTGCATACCTGTAATTATCCAAATTACCGTGGAGGAAAACTATATTACATTAAACACAAGTAACTAATGATGAGTTATCGTCATATTTTTTGCAGTGGGTTGTTTGTTTACTTTAACCATTTGCTCAGATACTGTCTCATTACATGAAAGACAATGTTAGGTACTTTTTTTCCATCTTCTTCCCTGCTATTTCATACATTCTCCCACTTTCATTACGTTTTTCTTATACTTCCATATGAGGAAGCATTTGTATTCACAAAAGAGAGCATATTTGCCAAGACAGTAAGTTTATCAGTCCATGTGAGTACTGATATGTCAATTTTTGCTCCATTCTGTGTGAAGTAAGAGTTTTATGGTGTGATACCAAAAGTACAGAGTCAGGGGTTATTCAGCACTAAGTCCTTTTGCAAATGGTTATTTCCTGATTAACAAAAAGGCTTTTTCTGTTCCTTTGCAGTCACTCTTGGAAGCACATGATATTGTGGCTTCAAAATGTTACGATTCCCCTCCTTCTAGCCCAGAAGTCAATAATTCTTCAGTGAACAACCAGATTGTTCCAGTAGATGCTATTCGTATCCTTGGAATTCACAAAAGAGCAGGAGAACCACTGGTAAGTAATTGAAGATGAGCGTGTCTTTAATTTAAAGTGCAAGTGAAAACATTTGTACGTGCCTGATTTCTTGCATTATGTTTTAATTATTGCCATTAATATATTGTGTGATTTAGTGGGTGATAGGACCAGTATGGAGAGGCCGAAATAAAAAGACACTTGTGTGTTGTCCATTCTGTTCTCTTTAAAAAATTATGGGATAGTGAATAGGCAGTCACCTGACTTGCTAGCATAACTGACTAACACAATATCTGTCTGGTCCCGATAGAAAATGACAGGATTGCACGTAGTCAAGAACAATACAGTCATTGTTCAGTCATATGAAAACCTTGTCTGAAAGTACTTTTGTGTCACCTGGAGCTTATGTGTGTATTAGGAACTCTTACACTGTTGTAACTATTGCTATCTGTTTGCATTGGGGTAGATAGAACATCCCATAGCTGTGTATTTTTGCTCAAGATAATGGTAAAATGAAATAGAAATTCAAATGATGGTAAACTAGGTGTCACATACCTCTTTCAGGGTGTTACGTTTAGAGTTGAGAACAATGATCTGGTAATAGCACGGATTCTTCATGGCGGAATGATAGATCGACAAGGTCTTCTGCATGTAGGTGACATTATTAAAGAGGTGAATGGCCACGAGGTTGGAAACAATCCAAAGGAATTGCAAGAACTGCTGAAAAATATTAGTGGCAGTGTCACTCTGAAGATTCTCCCCAGCTACAGAGATACTGTTATTCCTCAACAGGTCAGTAGCACGTTTTTAACAATTCTGTCTAAAAAAACCTCCTGTTTGGTACCTTATCGCATAAGATTATTTTAAGATTTTGGATTAGACGTATTTTCATTGTTTTGTGTATTTAATGCTTGCAGGGTGGCTAAACTGTAGATACCTGTTTTCACCTTTTAGTATGTTTTGGAAATGGGTTTATTCAGTAGATCAATAACGAGCCTCATATGCTTGCCTAAAAAATTTTAATAGAATTCAGAAGCACATTGAACTCAACAGATGAGCTTGAACTCCCTGGCTCAAGTCAGAACTTGGGTGGTGGCTTTTCCTTAACCTTCTGTTGTTGCTGTAGGCTGTCGATTTCTCCACTGCAGAAGTAACTTGTGGCTCTAAAATCAGTGCATTTGAAACACCTTATGAGACAGTCCTTCAGGTAGTGAGTCTCAGTGCCCATGACTGTGATAGGCTGTGCTTACATTGAGGAGACATGGAGGCGATGTGCTCTTTTTGAGGCAGGTGTGCTGCTTCCTTTACTCCCCAACCCGGTAGAAAAAAAGTCAAAGATGTTTCCAGCCTACTGGTGCAACTTACTGGTTCTTCCTCTGCGTCAACCAGTCTTAAGCAGTCACATATCGTGTTTGTTTTAAAACATTGAGTTCGTGGTGAAATTAATTCTTAAGATTCCACAAGCCTTGAATACAGTGTTCGCATTCTGAGAATTTTTTTTATTTTTAATTAATTTAAAAGATGGGCAGACATAGTACTTAAAGATATAGTTTAGTGATGGTTTTTGTCAGTGGTAGGTTGATGGTTGGACTCGATGATCTGAAAGGTCCTTTCCAATCTAGGCAATTCTATGAATTTGTAATTGAGTTGTATATACCAAAATGCAAAAATGTGTGTTTTGTAATACATTGTCCAAATAGAACAGTTGGTTTCTTATTTTTATCATGAAGCTCCTTCAAACAAGGTTTGCACTGTTGATTATTCTACTCTCTCAGCTGGTATATGCCAGTTTTTTTCCATATATTGTATTTTACTTGCCAAATGCAACTTTGATCATGTCAAACTCTTTATGCTGTAGGTAAAGATGTTACTTCAGTTTGACAGATAAATTAGTAAGAATGTATTCTATAATGTTTAAACTTTGTAAATTTTTACACATTTCAGGTTTTTGTGAAGTGTCATTTTGATTATAATCCATATAATGACAACCTCATCCCATGCAAAGAAGCAGGTTTGAAATTTTCTAAAGGAGAAATTCTTCAGATTGTAAACCGGGAAGATCCAAATTGGTGGCAGGTTGGTAAAAAGATTGAAAAAATAAAAACCCGAAAAGCTTCACCAGGTGCCTTAATAATAAACTCTATAAATTGCAATCTTCTTCCATTTAACAGTAGATATAAGAAAAAATACTTACACTGCAATATACTACACTGTTAATATCAAGATATTAACAATTGAAATACTAGAGAAAATTGAATGGTATAAATTTTATATGTAACACTCATTTTGCTATTACTGCTATTTATTGGTCTTTTTTCTTATCTCATAAGCATAGATGATCCCAAATCAGTTTAAGTGGACAATTTCTAGCAGAAAGTCTTAGGTTGACCGTGTTAATTGTGGTAAGCCTTCCTTGACAGTGACTGTGGAAGAAGTGGACCCCTTCCTGAGGGATCAGAGTTGAGGAGAGAGAGGGGAGTTAACCGTGGGGATTTGAAGAGGTGTGAGAATAGGTATTTGGAGAAGCTGTATCTTTTATTTCCACAGTGGCAGTCAATGTCTGTGACCTGTTACATGCATGTTCATAATCAAAGTGTTTGGCACTATTTCAAATATTAACAGTTCATCCTACTTTAAGGTTGTATTTCTACATTCAGTCCTTCAGTAGAAATGTAATCCGGTGCTTATGGTATTTTTATTTTTTCTAAGACACTATACACACAGTTAAGCATCATCAGTGCCTTGGAAAGTGGGACGAGTGTACCCTTAAGAAGCTTTTCTCAGATTGCAAGTGGCAGTGGTAATCTAGGCAAATAGTTTAGCATTATTAATTTCCCTTTCTACCCTTAAATTGCTCACCCTTTGCTAGATAACAAGCAATAGTGAGCCAGACGTTACTTGAGAGCAATATATATGACTTCTTTAAAGGCAACAAAAATACTTGAGTATACATCAACAGCTGTTGCTGAATTCTGTTGCTTGTCTGTGACAGTAATAACAGAAAAAAGAGACTAAAAAGTGTGAGGGAAGACAGAAAATTTATTACTGCCAAGTTAATTAATTTCAGAAGTTAGAGACTCCAAAACTCTGGAGTAGTTTGACATTTAGCTTGCATGCTGTCCTCTGTATTTGCTTCTCAAATTCTCCAGTTGTAACCTGTGGGAGTCCAGGGGAAATAAATCTTGAAACATTTGATCAGTGACAAAAATGTAATGTGTTAAACCAGTATAGTGTGCTGCAAGTATTGCTATGCACATCATGCCACTGGGAAAAAAAGATAGCTTTTCCGTGTGCTTTCTGTTTAAAAACTTGCTAACTATAAAAAAGCAGTTAGTCATAGGTAAAAGCATATAAGTTGAAAAGCAAACCGTTCCTATTAGCAAGAGAGAGGCCAACAACTTGTGGACAAGAAAAGTGTAACATTTCATAACTAAGTGTTTGTACGTCTTAAGCTTGCTGAGAATTGAGCTTGCCATGAAATTATTTTATAGGGAATCTTAGCCAAACTTTGATTACTTGAAATACTGAAGTTACTAAGATTTTTAAATCTGTTAGTGCAAAAAGCTTGAAGGCATGATTAGGCATGAAAGTCTTGAGATTTGTCACTTGAGAGTTCCGTGTCTGGAGCCACAGAAATCCTTTTAGGACGTGAAAGGTTTATGGCTATAGGAGCTTACTAACTTAATGGGAAGCAGTAATGAGACTTCTGTTTTATTTGTTTCCTGAATTATAGTACTCAATGTCAAGATGCTGCTACTGTTAGACAGACTTTTAATACCCACAGCTGAGTTTGAATTTCCAAGTCTCAATAGTAAACGTATCAATACTCACCATTGAGAAACTCAGGCAGTGTGAAAGTCACCCAACACCACATTGATGAGAAAAATGCTTCCCACAAGTAACCTATGATTTTCTTTTTTCTTCCCCAGGCTAGTCATGTCAAAGAAGGAGGAAGCGCAGGGCTTATTCCTAGCCAGTTCCTGGAAGAGAAGAGAAAGGCCTTTGTTAGGAGGGACTGGGACAACTCAGGTGAGATTTAATGAATTTCAGGCATAGATTTTGCTCTGACTCCATTTGTTTTGCTTTTCCTGCCTTCGTAGTTACTAGAAAACTACTGTGTGAGAATACACAGAATATTGCAAAATGCTAATTATTATATTTTGGCTTTGACTGAAGGACAAAGGCTGAAGTCTGTGCTTAGTCTTCATAGATATATGAGTCAGTTTTGCCACCTGCTGATGAAAAGCTAAATGAGGTGGGAAAGGCATAAGAATTAGCTCCTTTTTTTTGGTCTAATTATGTTTTTATAGTATGCACTGAAAGTTAACAAATTAAACATGTTTGAAGAATTTTTCTGCTGCTTTTTGCAAAGCTGTCTAGGAAAATTAACTTTTTCTCTGTGTTTGGTTCTTACTGTACTGTTTGATGTGTATGAAAATAGATGTGATCTCCTACTCTAGAATATATGAAAGTCTAAAATAGTCCTTATAAATTTAATTAGATCAAACTCGCATATGTTCATGTAAATAAGCCCTGGAAAAATACTTTTAACAAAAATAATGAGTTTGTCTCAATTTTTATTTCTAGGGCCTTTCTGTGGAACAATAAGCAGCAAAAAAAAGAAAAAGATGATGTATCTCACTACAAGAAATGCAGGTATCTCTTAATATTATGTATGAGTCAAATTTCTCTAGGCTTCCAAACTTTGCAGTCTAGTGTTTTCAAAGCTGAAAGATTTGCAGTAAAATATTTGATTATAAATTTGATAGATCAGATAGTTTTTATGGTTTAAAGGCGATAGTGACCAGTGAAGATAAGGTGGTGCTGAGTACGTCTTTGGGTAGGTGGAAGTCAGAGAAGAACTATGAGTGAAAAGAGGAAAAAAAAGTGAAAGCTTTGTTGCCAGCAGGTTGAGGGATGTGATCCTTCCCCTCTACTCAGCACTGGTGAGGCCATACCTGAAGTGTACTGGGCTCCTCCCCAGTGCAGGAGAGACACGGACATGTGAAGATGGTGTAGGGACCGGAGCATTTCTCCTGTGAGGAAGGGCTGAGAGAGCTGGGACTGTTGAGCCTGGAGAAGAGAAGGCTCCGGGGGGGATCTCATCAATGGACATAAATACTTGAAGAGAGGGTGCAAAGAGAGTGGAGCCAGGCTCTTTTCAGAGGAGCCCAGTGACTGGACCAGAGGCCACAAGCAGCAACACAGGAGGTTCCCTCTGAATGTCAGGAAACACTTTTTCGCTGTGAGGGTGACTGAGCACTGGCCCAGTCTGCCCAGAGAGGCTGTGGAATCTTCCTCCTTGAAGATACTCAACAGCCATCTGGACATCATCCTGGCTGAGCAGGGGATCAGACCAGATGCCCCCAGAGGTCCCTTCCAACTTCTACCATTTTGTGACTCTGTGAAAGCTCACTAATTGTTAATCACAGTTTTCCCATTCTGATCAGTCTTGAATTTTCTTCTTGGAAGTAAAGGTAATAATCTGACCTTATGCTGCTCATGAGAGGGTAACTGTTTTATTCCTGTGCCAATTTAAAGCTAGAAAGCTTGTATCAGACTTAATGCCCTTTGAGTACTATTTATATTCACATGTGGTCTGTTGATATATAGCAGGACTGCTTTTTTTTTTTTTTTCTTACAGTAGTGACTGTGTATGAAGTATTTTTTTTGTCCATTTCTCAATATAGAATTTGATCGTCATGAAATCCAGATCTATGAGGAAGTAGCCAAAATGCCTCCTTTTCAGAGGAAGACACTGGTCTTAATTGGGGCCCAAGGAGTGGGGCGAAGGAGTTTGAAGAACAGGTTCATAGTACTGAATCCTACCAGGTTTGGAACTACAGTGCCATGTAAGTTGTCAGCATTCCTATTGTAATATCGTACTGTGAGTCTCTGATTATCTGCAAAATATCTGATGTTTATCCCAGTGATTCAGGGTAGGAGTAATTTTATCACAGCGTAAAAGTTGTATAGAGTGGGAAGACAAAAGGCTCTTCATCCTCTCAGGCAACTGAACTAACATATGATGACAGTGAAAATATTTGCAACTAGCAATTAAATGTTACTGATGCTGCAGAAGAGCTATTTTTGCATGTGCGGTATTTTAGTCTGGTAGGTTTCTTCAGTGAAAGTCAGCATCAGTTACCGAGGGGATTCTAGAAGTTTCCTAGTCTTCTGTACTGAATAGCCAGTGGAGTTTCTCAGGTCTGCCATTTAGTTTTCCATCTGTAGAAGCACCCTAGGCATTATAAATTGTTACTATAGTATTAGAAATGTAGGAAAAAGCAACAAACTTCCAATCAAACTGAAGTGTTTGAGATCTCCAAGATTTTTATGATAATCTGATGTTTCAGTACATCTCGCCTCAAGCCCATGATCTTTCTTTTTTTTCTTCCTGTCAACTTCAGAAAAGACCTCTTCCCTTGCTCACGTTCTGTTTTCTTGCCTTCCTTCCCGATAGTTACTTTGCTCATTTACAAGATCTCCATTTTTTTTTAACTGCCCCCTCCTTTGGCTGCTGACCAGAGAAATCCACCCTACCTGCATTATTATTCTCTTCCTCCCACCTGCTTTTCAGAATTTCAAAACCAGTTTGGTTCCTTTCTGGTTTCAGTGGGCAAGGAGTAGATCTGATAATAGGGGAGGAGGGACAGGTCTCAAAGATAAATTGTGCGACACGAGAAAAACAGTTTCTCTCACTTGCTGAATCTCTAACACCAAAAACAGCCCAGGCACTAAGAATTGGTATGTGTGACTGATAACAAGGTTCACTTCTCAGTGTTGTTTTTTAAAGAAATCTTCCCCTGGGAATCTCATTATTTTATATTAGCAAAACAGTAAGAAACTTTATTACTTCTAAAATTCTTTATTCCCTTTCTAAAAGGCCCTCCAAATTACTGGTTTCTTTAAAATGCTATTTAAATGCTTAAGTATATAGAAGTAATGCGACACAGTGTTAAAATGCTTTTGCTTGGAGCTCTTTTTCACCTCTCAAAGGCATAAAAATTAACTTTTCCAACTTAGCAATCTGACAATCTAGTCACGCACATGCAGTACACAGTTTATTGTATATAAAATATCCTCTCTACTTTTGATTTTAAGTAGGATAATAAGTAATCTTAGTTGGCCTCAGTTTCTTCAGTCAGAAGAAAACTCTCCTGGTTATTCACAAATGAATATTGGGGTGTGTGTTGGGATTTTTGTTTGTTTTGATTTTTTTTTTTAAATGGCTGAAACGTGTCCATGTTGCTATGGGGAGAAGCATGTCCTTGGTGTCGAGTTCTAATCCATCAAATGATGCTCTGTGTGTCTTTTTTCTTCACTGTGAAGAAACTGTGAAGTCATCTTCTGGCTGTAAACTGTTAAAGCTCATTCTCCAAAATTTATTTCAAGCTGATATGATTACTTTTTGTATTCTATAAACCATTATAGCTTCAATCTTTCTGTAAAATCTTGGCTAAAACTAGATGTTGTAGTAATAACGTTTATTGCTAACAGCTTGAGAAGATCATTTCTCCTGGGATGAGCATTTTCTATAATGATGATGTTGATAGGAATTACTGGAAGGGGGAGAACGGTTTTCACTTGTATCACCAACTTGCACCAAGTGGGGATGTGGCACTAAGTGGTGATACAAGTATTACCGAAAGGCTCCACTCACTGTTATCTTTAATATATTCTAGAGTTCAAATCTAATTAAATACAAGTAGTGGGCAGATAATAGGATGATAGGACAGCAAAGTGGGTGATAATCTAATATTTTTTTTTATTTAATTTTATTTATTTTCACTGTCTTGCTTAAATAATGTCTGTACTGCACAGTTTAGCCAATACCCAAGACAGCTGCTAATGTTTTACTTAAATACTGGCTTTAATCTCTCTGCAGTGAATTTACCTTGCTTTAAAAAGGGTAAGTTGTCCTGGAAAGCAGCATTATCTGGCCTCCACTCAAATTGTGCTACAGTGGCTGGGCTGCTTCTGATATTTAAGCTAACTTTCTGTGGAGCTGGCTCAGGTAATTCTACCCTGAATAACAGGGCAAATAGAGTGAGCGAAGTACGTGCTAAGGTTTGGGAGATGAGGAGGGGCAGATCTTGATGTGTGCTCAGTTATTTTCAGAAGTACATTTGACGTTTGGGAATTAAATTTCCATTTGATTTCTAAGTCATGTAAATAATTACTTTATTAAGTGAATAATTAAAAAGATGATATGAAAGAGCATTGTATATGGCATGAAGGAGTAATGAGAAATAAGCAAATGGGTTGGTAAGCAACATATAGGAAAGAATAGAAATAAAGGGAACAGAAGGGGCTTGGCTCAGTTTTGACACCTTGCACTAGAATAATTAATTAATCTGTATATGGAGGAATTATAATTGTATATTAATGTGTATTACACTCTCCCTAATTTAATAGGCAGTCCAGTCTCGTATTTGTATTCCAAGTATAAAAACAAAACATCCGATTTATATTTAAAACTTTTTGTTTAGTTACTTCAAGAAAGCCAAGGGATGATGAAAAGGATGGGCAAGCGTACAGATTTGTGTCACGAGCTGAGATGGAGATGGATATCAAAGCTGGCAGATATTTAGAGCATGGAGAATACGAAGGAAATCTTTATGGCACCAAAATTGATTCCATCCTTGAAGTTGTTCAGACAGGAAGGACCTGCATCTTGGACGTGAATCCACAGGTACATCATTTATAAGGTTACACTGCTCGTGCAGGGGTGGAACGCTGCAGAGATCTGCCCTTACATTTGAAGGCTTCTTACCTGGTTTAGAGATTACAGTAGCAACTGGATTCTGGCATCTCTGGCCCTTAGTTGGAACGGGTTAGAAAGATGGAAAAAACCAAGCTTGGATTCTGCGTGGAAGAGGAGTCTTGCAGGGTAGTAAATGATCTTTTTAGCCAAGGAAAGAACGATGCTGAGCATCTCAAAAGGCAGCGTAGGAGTTTCTAAAATAGAAATAAGAATCTTTGCTTATGTGTTTCTGCCCATTGTAACAGATAGTTTTGCAGCGCCCCTTAAGCAATTGGGACATGTGGTGAGTCACTCTCGAACTTAGGGTGTTTTTTTTTTTTTCTTTTTCTTCACTTCTAGGCTCTGAAAATATTGAGGACTTCAGAATTCATGCCCTATGTAGTGTTTATTGCTGCGCCAGAGCTGGAGACGTTGCGTGCTATGCACAAGGCTGTGGTAGATGCTGGAATTACAACCAAACTTCTCACTGTAAGCAGATTATTTCATACTTAGTTTGCTTTGAACAAGGTGTTCTTAGATTTTTATTTTTTTTTTACCTTTCATTTTAGATTGAATTTGTTCTGAAATTAATGTCTCTAAGAAAAGTTAGGCAATACTTTGGCTGATTACTTAGTAGAAGTTAATCAAATGCCATGTATAAGGCAGATTGCTTCTTTTTTAAAAATAGACCTCTTACAGAGAAGTGTTGATTACAAAAATTACTTGTAATGTGTTCTTTGGGAAGTGTCACCTTTGATTATTTGCATAGATATTCGACGGTGGGAATTGTTCTTTTATGTAAATGTCTTTCCTTCACTTTCCCCATCTCTCCCTCCCGAAATGTTTTCTTCAGGTTTGCCCTATAATATGTGTGCTTTAAAAGTGGAATCTGTAAAATGCAACCAAAAAACCCAAGCAAACAAAAAAATCCACACCAAAACCCCACCACACAAAAACCCCAACGGAATGCAACTAAGCCTTGTTTCCAGGAGCACACGCTGCACTGGGAATGGCTGGGAGCTGCCAGGGTGAGAAGTGTTGAGTAGCTTCTCTGCCCCTGAAGTTCCTTGGATTTGTCCTGTAAAACAAAGTGGCACATTTTATTCATTCTCTGCTTTTCTGAGATGCAGTGTGTGGCAGAGGGAAATGAGACACGCTTCCTCCAGCGCAGCAAATTATAAATTTTCTGTATGGGTATGAACTTTCCCAGCTGCAGGACCAAAGCAAAAAAAAGCCAGATTGAGCAGTTCAGAAAACTTCTCTTCTGTGTTCAGCAGTAAAATGTTCCCATCTGAGAAAAGCGATGGTTTGCTGAAACTCACAGTGGTGGTGCCACAGCTTAGACAGTAGCAGTATCTTGACGAGGCATTCAAAGCAATAAAATGGGCGTGGGTTAATTTGCACTAAATTAATATGGGATTTTTAGTTGTTTTTTTCCTTTTCAAACCTGTGAGATCCCATTCTCTGAACCGCATGAGAGACTGCCCGGTCCTAGTCGTGGATTCTGGCTATTACAGATTCTATTATCTCTGCGAGTGCTCTGCCCCAAACGAATTTTGTGATGTGTACACAGGAAGGCAAGGTGAAAACTGTCCAGACAACTATAAAAATAACTTCCTGCACTTCCTAATACTCGATTCCCTGGGGGAAACCTTTGCCTTTGTTTCACTTGTCCTTGTGAATAATAAAGAGGATAGTTACTTTTAAAATATATATTTATGTATCTTTATGGATTCTAAATCATATCTGTACACATGTACACAAACAGAGTATGTTTTCCTACCTCATATTCTTATACTTCCGTAACAAATGAAAAACAAATGTCATTTAAAGTATCATGTTCTGCTTTGCTCGTGGGGCTTTCTTCATGATTTCTAGCGTCCTAAGCCATTGCAAAAATTCTGGCTCTTGTGGTGCTACATTTGCTTCTCTCCTTCATTGGCTGTGAAGGAAAGTCTATTCACAAACTTACTTTTTCATTTTAGCTTTTGTATTTGACAACTGTATCAGGACCCGAAAATATTAAAATGAATATTGTCAAGAGGACAAATCTCATAACTGCTTACAAAAAATTGCCTTTGTGCAAAAGCGGAGAGAAATTTTCTAAGAATGTAGGATTAATGAAACGTGAAAAAAATGCTCAGTGGCAGCACTTCATGAAGGCTTCATAATGTAGGAACGTAAATTTCCTGCATATTTTGCAGCTCATGTCAGAACTAAAAAAATGCAGCAGTAGTTTATAAATGAGAAGGAACTGGTGTTTGGTGAGCGAGGCTGAAATGTAGCCTCTAAAAGCAATAAGGTAGCCTAGAGCTTTATTCTGCTAGAATCGTATCTTTCATTGTCTTTTATTTCATAGTAATTTAAATTCTTGGGGGTTTGGGCGTTTTCCATGTAAAGAAAGGGCAGAAATATATTTACATAACTGATTGACTCGGTCATTCCTAAAGCATTTGTTTTATTCTGGTTGGATCATCAGTTGCACGTGCAAAACGATTAACTGCCCGTTCTTCATGTGCTTCTATTGACGTTTTTTAAAATTGCAAGGTTTGCAAACATTTGGTTGCCGAATTTAATGTTATTGGCACGGTTCGTAACATTTTCAGCCTTTTGGATGCATTTCAGCTTACGTTTTCTGTGGATTTTGTCATAAAAGAAAACTTTCATTAATTTTGAAATACATTCAGTATATAGCTTTAAATAGTATGAATGAAGGGCTATTTCTTCTGTATTTATAAGGATTTCCCAAATCTTACCTTCTCAGTAACGTTTCACATCTCTTCAACAGGACACTGATTTGAAAAAAACAGTGGATGAAAGCGCCCGGATCCAGAGGGCCTACAACCACTATTTTGACCTGACCATTGTAAATGACAACCTGGACAAAGCCTTCGAGAAGCTCCAGAGCGCCATCGAGAGGCTGCGGCTGGAGCCCCAGTGGGTCCCCATCAGCTGGGTATATTGAGATTTCTCAAAAGGAGCTTAAGTAACAAATAAAATGAGCTGCAAGCAAATACCCTAACGTGACGTTGTGTAGATACCGACGGTAACCTACGGCACCTGTGCATTTTTAATCTGTGTATATTCAAAAGTACACTATTCTGAATTTTTATAAAAATGTTGAAGGGAAAGTGTACTTAAATATGTAATTTATTTTAATTTTTCTAACTTTTTACAGATAACCTTTCTATTCATATCACATGAAGGAAATGCGTTTAAGCATTTTTATATGTTTTGATTTAGTACCTTTGCCTTTTTCATCTAAGAAACTTTCAGTCATTCACTTCAACATTTACATCTTGGTCTTACATTTTCACTGTGATTAAAAAAAAAAGGATACTTGAAACAATTTTTGTAAAACTTGTTAACGTCAGTGTTTAACTGGTCAAAAGCCTATAGCTCTTATTAGGAAAGAACACTAATTTCTTTGGGTTTTTTTTTTTTTCTTCTTCTTTAGAAATTAATAATTTTATGGGAGCAGAATTTTAAATATTAAAAGCAGCAACCAACACCCAGCTCCATTGCTCCAGCTTCTTTCGGTTTAACGTTGATGCATTCTTGATGTTTCACAAATTCTCGGTGTCTCTTGATTTAGACAAACCGTTGCGTCGGTTCCCTTGTACGTGTCTCTGGAGATAACGCGAAGCGATAGATTCCTTGCGAGGCGCCGCCGAGGCCGTTCCCGGGAGCCGGCCCTGAGCCCAGCGCGGCCGGTTACTGGCCTTAGAGAGCTGGTAGGCAAGGTAACTGGGTGCAGTTTGGGTGACGGTGAATGAAGTAGCCTGAGAGAGACCCTGATAACACGGAGCCTTGTAGAGGGACGCTCAATGTTTAGGAGTATTTATTCGTTCTTGTGAAAACACATTGCTTTTAAAAAAAAAAAAAGTTTTAAAAAAAAAAAAGGTGGGGGTACATTTTCTTTTTGTAGGACATTGTTTGATATTCGTGTAGTGATCTGTGGCTTAATTTCCCGTGAGATCTACTAGTTCAATCTTATCTTTTTGAATATTTGTGTGCGATCAACTGCTGTATTCTTACGAGCGTGATGTAATGCAATTTCTGTGCTTTTTGTTACATTGGTTTTAATTGGGTTTTTCATTAGCTAGCTTGTGAATTGGAAGCTTCCTGCTAAAAAGCAATGTTGTTTGTACCTTTTTGGTTTACGATGTATTTCCTTTTGTTCAGTGACAGTTCTCTCCTTAGTAGGCTCATTGATATAATTCCTATTAGGTTCATCAATGAAAACTTGTGCTGATGTAAATTTCTGCTTAACAAGAACAAAAGGAAAATACAGCTTGTCGCTAAGGCTAGCTCTTCTTGTGACCATGTTTTATATTACCATGTCAGCTGTTGTATATAGTGACATCCAGCATTGCATACCGGGTTAGGTGTCTAAACAGAAGTCATCTGTTTGTTTAATTTCTCTTCCATCCGGTGACTGGCACCTGGCTTTGGAATTCTTTTTCAGCACCAAGGTGTGACACGGAGTGCTATCAGAAGGCAACTTCCTCAGAACTATTTCTGAAGGAAAAAGAGGCTTTAGACACTGTAAAACAGTATTGCTTCCTGGGGCTCTTGAAGGCTTTTATGTGCACAAGGGAAAAAAAACTGGAGTTGATGCAGTATAGGAAAAGTGTACGTCTCAAACAAACCTCAAGCCACCAGTAACTACAGGTGGTTTTAAAAATCCTATAAAGTTGGTTGTTGTGGGAGAAAAGGGGCAGGGAGGGCTTGAAATCCCAGTGTGGAGAACGTTAGTCGAAACTGCGTATGGCACAGGTGATCTTTGTGAGTCTTAATACTGGGATTTCAGTCTTTTAGAGGGAATCTGAAATTCTCCAAGGAAAATTTTACCACTACTTTGTTTTGTTGTTATACTTTTCAGGATGTGTTTTCTCTGGTTTTGATTTAAGTTTGGCAGAGCTTTTAAATGTGGCACCAGCATGAGAGTTATTATTGTCCTTTCCCAGGGGCCACGTTCCGTGATCCTGTCGCTCAGAGGCTGCTTTGGGAGAGGGATGGGGCGTTGTGTGCAGCAGCAATGACAGCAGGGCCACTGCTTGGCTCTTTTAATGATTTGCTGTTGGCACTCTGTGCCCACCGTGACTAAGCTGGGTGTGTGTACTGTGTAATGGGAGACCTACACGTGCTGTAAATAAGATGTGCTGTCTGGTCAGATACGATGCCTTTTCATTATGAGTTAGAAAATACTCTATTTGTGATGCCAAAAGTGGGCTGAGCTCACTCTTCCCTAATGAACGGAATGAGAAGATTGTTCAGTTTCCACACCGTAGTACTTTATATTGCACGTATCACTTACTTTCATCATTTTTTTCCATAAGTTTCCTTAACCAAATGAAACACATGAATCCTGGGCACCAAGGTTTAGTCAGGAAAACCTCTTTGCTCCTTCTGTTTCCATCCCAGAGAAAATACTGGCAGAGGAGTTCCCCTAGTTAGCGATCTCCAAATAGCCATGTATTTGCTAAAGCCTAAAGCTCTCACTTTCCCTACGGGGTCACACAGTGGGTTTGAAATCAAGCAGTGGGCACATGGAGCCTCGTGGCTGACGTGTGGTGGTGAGAGTGTAGGTGGGAGTGAGAAGAACAGTCCTGAAGCAATAGGAGAAGATGATTTGCTTAGGGTGCACACAAAGGTCCTATCGACATGGCTGCGGGTTTTAATGGGATGGATTCAGGTTCTAAGGGGAAAAAAAACCCCACAAAACAAAACCAAGCACCACACTCCTTGCATCTATGAATTAAATCTTGAAAACTGAGAGTTCAGATTGGCAGGTGTGTGATGCTGGGGAGGCAGAGGGGTTGTTTCGGTGTTGTGGTGATGAGTTTTGTTTTGTTTTTCAGCAAAATCTGGTTTTCATCAGATATTCTGCTTAGTTTGTCACTAACTGGTAGGAAGACTAGAGTGAGAATGACGGGTTTTTTCTTTCAAAAGAGCATTTTTGGACATTGTTAGAATGACGGAACTGTTTCAGATATACAGAGGGGTGACAATCTCTACCTGTCAGGCTGTGCCAGATCACATGTTAGATTGAGGCCTGGGGAGAAGGACACTGTGGACAGCTAGTTTTGAGCAAGTGAAAATATTTCATATAACAGCTGCTTGAAGTAATTTGGAGGAGTTAGAATAACTAGGATTTCATGTTCATGCTCATTCTGTATTAAACATTCATTTTCCACATACTAACAGGAAACCTTTTTCCATTGACTGTTAATGATAACAATAGGTGTGTCTGAGCGAGGTGAAGATGCTGCTAAATGTTTAAGATATGTGGTATGTATCACAAGATAAATATGTAAGTAGTTTAGAAAAGTAAATTATCAACTAGTTGTCTGTGTATATGTATGTATGTGGATGGTAAAACAAAACCTGCTCACGTCTGCTATCTCATTACGAAGCTACCACGACTTAATCCAGAAACCTACCTGCATGTGAGACTTTAGAACTGGTACACTTCTCTACCTGGTTTGTGTTTACTAATGTATATTTTTCTAAATATACAGATATTTCAATCTAAAAATTCTATATTTATCTGTAATTTCTATCTGTTTTGGACAGTGCATGAGGTGCTGTAAAATTCTGTACATATAGAGACTTAATAGAGGAAACACTGTAGTTGCCCTGTGAATGAGGAGTTATACATAAGAGTACAGTCAGTATGCCAGGACCCCTAAGTTATTTCCTTAAATGCACCAAAAATTACCTGAAATGTGCACCAATTTCAACTGTCATGTAAATACTTTGGTGCACGTGTACCCCAGGGGTTACCTTGCTGTCTCTACATGTTCCGCTAGCACGTCTGCTTTAGGTTCTATACCATGTGGCAAGATGCAGTCAATTGTTTAATGCAGTTTAGTGGGAGAGTTACAATGGGATACGTCGTCTTGCATAGATTTATAAAGGTTTTTTAAAATGTTCTACAAATGAAAGTAAAACTGGAGGAGAATCGCGGCGCAGGCGAAGGAAATGGAATTGATGACCATTGCGGTGTCCTTAACCTGTGCCGTGGTCTCCCATCAGCGCAGCTCCGCGTACTTGGCCGCACAGAGCTTTGTGGAGCGGGACGGCAGGTCAGCTCATCGCTTCCGAATCTGTGCTTATATAAACTGTCACATCTTGGATAGGCTTAAAACCTGACACTTTTTTCCCCAATTCTCTGTACCGGTCTCATTGCATCTTCCGAAATCATACCTCAGTGACTTGCTGTGCAAATGGCCTGCGGCTCGGTGTTCAGGAAGTCATCTGGGTTGGGTTTGGTTTGGAAGAAGGTGACTCAGATAAGAAACAGGAAATTTTTTTTAGTTTTTGAAACAGAAAATTTCTGGCTGGGTCCCCTTGGGAGCCAAGCTTGCCTCTGCTGTGCTTAAGGGCCAGTGGAGAAGGATCAAGTAGAGCAGCACTCCAGGAACCGGGAGGGGGTTATCACCTCTCTTTACGCGTGAGCTCTTATTGTGAACGCAAACCCAAATTCAAGAGTTCCTTCACCTCTTCCTTGGTTTCCCACCCAGGCTTCCTCTGTCCTGCTTCTTCATTCAGGCTGAACTGTGATGCAGATGCTGTTCCTCCCGACACCCGTAGTGCCTGCTGCAGTAGGTCCCCGTCACGCGTTGTGCCTGTAGGTACGGCTTTAGGACAAGCTGCAGGTGAAGGGCTGTTGCATTTGTCACACAAAGGTATATTGGGCCTGATTGCTTCGTGCAGGGTTTATCGCCTCACCCAAATGCTGAGGAGTCAAAGTACCCTATTGTTCTTGCCAAACTTCACGATACTACTTTTGCAAAAGCGGTGAGAAATGGATTTCTCCGTGTCTGGATACAAACTCCTAGTCTGCCAGGCCTCTTGCCTTAAAACCCCTCCCGCCGTCGGTCCCACACAAAACCTCTCCTGGGCCACTAAAAGGATTTCCGGAGCTAAAGGTCCTCTGGTCTGTGTTCTGTGATGAACGGTCATTGCTGAAGGTGGTGAAGTCCTGGCCCAATATTCATTTCTTTTTTGCTGAGTTTCTTTTTTTTGGCCTTCCCTTTTTGGTTTATCATGTATTTTTAACAAGCTTACTGATGGGACTTGTCGGGGATTCTCAACTGCTGTAACTTCCTGTTGAAATCCCAAGACAGACGCTAAAAAGAGTGAAAACACTTGTACAATAACCAATTGTCAGAGGCAGCTTTGGCTTCCAAATGTATTAAAAGCGTGCTCATGTGCATGCACACACACGCATAGAAACAGAACTTAGGGGTAAGTACCGTGGGTAATTCAGATGGTATTTGCTAATTTACCTGAATTCTCCACGGTGGGAGAATTTTAAATGGTCACATTTTAATCTGCTGAACACACAGTTCAGCTGCTGGTTCCGCAGCCAGAATTTACCTTTACGGGCTTAAAAACAAACCCCAGCTGGGTGAAGGCTCTTACGCAGTTTCACCTCCACATAGATTTATATTATTTTTTTTTTTTTCCAGCAGGATCTCAGCAATATTTGTATTTTATAGAATTAGTTACACTTGAAGTAAATGTGAATATTGTTCTCAACATTTTTAACCCTTTCCCATGCTAGCAGGGTGTGGAGTTCCTTTTGCTGCCGAGGCAGCGGTTGGATGCGGAATACTCACCCACCAGCCTGCCAGGCTAATATAGTTACAGTCCTGGAAACACTTTCTCCCTGTTATCCTTTCCCTTTTAATGCCATTAGCTCCATGGTCGTGCCTCTCCATCCACGTTTAGCCGATCCCAGTATTGCTCCGTCAGTAGCCGAGTTACCTACAACACAGTAAAACCTCTTCCAAAATCCCATGTAACTTCTCTCTTCTTTGCCCTCTTACACGATACAAACTGTAGAGCAAAACGAGTGACGCTGCTTTGGGCAGTGCGGGGGGGGGG
>JAOXJK010000012.1:34378316-34401558 GCA_025774025.1 Xenus cinereus
TTCACAGCCAGGAATGCTAAGCGTGGTATGCCGAAGCCATAAAAAGGAACAGAACAAATTACGTTCACTCAGTTCACCAACTGCTCATAAAGAGCCATGAACGGTTTAACACAGAGGGAGCTTCTAAAAAGAAAATAAATTTAAAAAAAGGGTTCTTCTTTTCATTCTCAACATACCCGAGATAGCTCCGATGAGGAGGTGAGCAGCTGAGAAGAGCTCTTCATCCTGAGGGTGACATTTCTGCAACAACAGCTCACTCTGTGAACTGCATCCTAAGAGCTGCAAGAAGTCAATGAGGTCTCGCTGTTGCACAGGTTTTAACTCCTCCAGATCTGGCTTGTCTCCTGTGCAGATATCATCTAACTGAAGCAAAAGAATAAATGTAACTTCTTGAAAAGAGAAAAGCTCCAGCAGAAGAGAATGCTAGCTCTATTCAGAGATTACTTTTAGGAAGCAAGCAAAAGTTTCTTCATCTTACCACGTCCTCCAGGGCAGTGACCATTTCTTCATGGAGCAAGAGTTCACAGAGGGTTTTATATAAAGCTCTTTGCTTGTCTTCCGGCAGCTTCACAAAGGGCTGGAACTGAGTCTTCAACCGTGACAGATCTTTCCCGAGAAAGCAGTAAAAGGTAAACCTAAGTATTGCTACACAAATGCCAGTAAAAACTGCTAACATTTTTGCTGTATGTTTCCTAAGCTCATTTATCGCATCATCTTGACATCCTGATTTCCATCATCACAAGTTATAATGAAAGGTTAGAACACATCTGATTGTATTTCCCTAATGAGCCAATGAAGCATCAAGGACAATTCTAAGAAAGAAGAACAGCTACTAAGGAACAACACTCGGTGTTAATTTTTTTTAGTATTTTAGAACACAGTATTTTAATGTTAACTGAACTAACCACATACTAAGTTTCTCACTTTAAAGTTCATCTCCAGATAATGTTCATTTATAAGGCAGAATGAAGTGTTCTGCTCGTAACCTTACTTCTTAATCTGTGGGTTAATATGAATTACAAAGTTAATGGTATGAGTCCACACACAGAATTCAAAGATCCTATTGCGATCCTAAATTGATATTGTCCTCATTTTTCATCAGGTGCATCAAAGAATTACAACCCTTCAACCCCGACCAAATTATTATTATAAAAATCTCCTCTTGATTAAAATATTGAATCCATTGCAATACATACAAAAGAAGCACAAGAGAGTTCACTGCACTTCTTTCCCCACAATTCAACTATGACACTAAACCAAAATATTTTATGACATCAAATTACCACTTTGCTAAAAGAAAAAAATAAGTTTTGAAGTCAATAATGCCAACTGGAAGGTTGGAATGTGTTTCTCCACATTCCAAAAATAGAGGCATGCAAGCGTTCTTAATCTTGTTTAAAAGAAATTTCCCTTCGTGTCACTCCAGTCGAGAAACACACTCCCTTTAAAGATGCCTTTTATATCTAAAAACTACTTCATTGAGGAAAAAAAAAAGTAAAAGCCTAGCCAGAGGCAGACATTTTTCATACCTGATGCAATCGTATGACTGTCTATACAAACAAAAGAAGAGGAAACCAACTTTAAATTGCTTTAGTAGAAACAATTTGTTTAGTTTTTTCCAAGAGACATTTCAGGTTAATTAATTTAAACAAATCTCCAAGCTTTTTAAGCAAGAAAGGCACAAAGGTAGGTTAAGCTAAAACAAAACCCAAAACAGTGGCATATCATTCTTTCACAAGTACGTGTTTTTTATATACACATGGAGACACAGTCATTCCTTTAAAACAAGTCTACACTGGAAAGTGACGGAATTGATTTCAGGAGAACAAGTACCTATTTTGGTCACAGTTAGTCTATTGAACAGCCATGAACAAAGGGTGAAATTTCAAGATAACAAAAGTGATGTTCTTCGTTAGACCCAGCAGTAATAATTCTACCTAGAACTGATGAAAAGTGTGTTCTGAGGCCTTGATTTGTTTTCCCCTTTTTCATTCCTCCGGTGACAATCCTGCCCCTTCCTTCCACATCCCTACAATAAACAAGTTGTGCCTGGTCCATTATACCGATTTGCAAACTTCCTTTAAACCACATTTAAATTTTGTCAGCTTTACTTCATATCAAAGATTTCTATAAAGTTTTTCAGAAAATAATGAGCCTAGTTTAAGGCGGGGGAGACATCTTTGTAATTTTTGAGACTTAAAATAACTTTTAACTGAGAAGCTTTAATAAGAGTATTTTCCAAATTATGAAAAATTATCTTCAGTGACCCTTTCTGAATGAAAGCATAAATCACCACTAATCTTATAGAGCTTATCTGGAATGTAACAGAACCAGCATAAAACCCTAATTTTGTAAGATCATATTTATGACAAAGACATTCAGGTTATTCCTAGGGAACAGTCCCCTGCATATACCTACTGCAGAACTAAATTTTTCTATTCTTTCAGTGCATTCCCCCAAGAGTACCTGATAAGGGCTATTAGAATGAACTACATAATTTCTTATGTACTATCGTAGCAGATTATTTCTTCCTATCATGTTGCTTAACTCACTGTAATGTAATCATGTAAAGAATTTCTGGTAATACCTTGTTTCAATACACTCAAAGAAGCACCGCTGGGAAGGAGGTTTTCAGCCCCAGAGTACATCTCATTATCAACAGCATCTGGCTGATAGAGAAACGAAGCATCCCTGAATAGTGCTGAATGGGGATAACTCGAGTCTTCAGTGCTTTCTTTTTCAAAACCTCCTTGCTGTTCATCTAGCAGGCAGAATTCTGTAATTAGAAATCCAATTTAAAAAAAAATAATTAATAAAATGCACAAGCAATTACTGAATGAGATGCTAGCTTATATTATCTGGTGTTCTCGCGTGTGATTTCTCCATGCCTTGTCTTGTCTAGAGGGCAAGAATGCCAGGGGTTGCCACCTATGTGAATCACTGAGCATGACTGCAGCCCTGAGCTTTGGTACAGTGTGCGCAGGAAAAGGTCCAACAGAGGTGGAGGTACCAACTACAAGATGTGACACCAGCTCCTGTGAATTAAAGTAATGTAGACAGCAAATAACATGAAAACTTCTCGCCAGCACCGTAAACCTGAACAAGAGACGCAGGTAAGAATTCTTCACATCTTCTACCAATTAAGAGACGTGCTGTAATGTGGGCTACAGGACTGGAGACACACGGAAGCACTTTCTGAGATGCATAAGAACTCTTGAGAGTCTCTCACAGAGCTTCTTCTGGCCATGGCACTGACAGACTCCTCTTTCTGGGCCAAGCTACAGGTCCATCCTCAAGTTCTCCAGATGACTGGAAAAATAGGGGCTTTTCAGAGTCTCTAAAGGACTTCATCTTCTGTTCACTAACAGAATTGCTCTGCAATATACTGTCTCTTTGCAGTAACTTCATGGAGAAAATAACACACCCGGGCTTGATTAGACTTTCTGCCTCATCTGCATGATGAGCCCTGGCCTAACTCACCCAAAGAGGGATTCCCATTTCCTGCCACCCCAGTGCTTCCAACTTGATGAAGCCAATGGATTCCTGGAAGGTGCCCAGGGAGCCTTTCTAAGAGTTGGGCTGAGAAATCTGGAATATCAAGTTCTGTGCTCATGCGTCCAGTATTGTACCCCAAAGACGCAGAATATAATCAAAGCCCTGTGCATTATTTTGATCATGGTTTTGATTTGAAACTGTACCCCTGGCACTCTGCAGCAGGTCTGAAGAGAACACAGGCAGGCTAGCAAGAGGAACTCAATTTTCAAGTAATACCTGACAGCAAAGGGGGGAAAAAAAAAAAAAGGAACTAATCAAGCACAGTGCTCACATGTACCAGGCACAAAACCTAAATATAACCTTCCTGCAGTTGTAAGAGTCTGTCTCACCAAATTAAGGACATTCAAAGCAGATGAGAAAGCACAGAGAACACTCCATCAGCAAAGAGCTTTTTCAAAGGGAGAGCAGAAAAAGAAATCCCTGCCACAGAGAAAGAAAGACGACAGAGACCTTGATGCCTGCATAACCCTTCACAGAGGAGGGTGAGCTACAGAGGAGCAGAGAGCGATTAACACAAATTAAAGAACTTCCCAAAGCAACAAGACTCTGGACAGCAGCTAAGGCACCCCAAGGCCAACATACTCGTGTTACTTTCACTGATAATAACGTGGCTTTCACACAAACCCTGAAGGAGGAATAGTGCTAATAAACTACCTGCCCTCCTGAGGCAGAATGATGCTCATAAGGGAAATCACCACACAGAATCACGTGAAAAGGTTTAAGAGATACAGACCCTGCTGTTAAATCTTGTAATAGGACTCGATTCAGAGGAAAATACAGGACTCTGAAAGTTTTCTATTAACAGCACTCTTAATTAACTTTTATCTCATTAATTTTTTCATAACTTTAAAAAAAAAAGGGGGAAAAAAGTGAATGAAAGAATATACATAATACTGTGGTATTTTCTCTATTGAATTCTATTACATCCATTGATGACAAAACTCCAGTAGCGCAGGAAGATCTTGTTATTCAGAAACATTAACAAAAATGGAAGAAAACCAGAAGTGCCCAGTGAAAACAATCAAAGGCAAAGAGACTCCTTTGCGTGGAGAAGCTGAAAAATTTAGGACTATTTAACTTACAGACATTTAGGAGGAAGCAAGTCACACATATATAGCAATGAACAGAACAAAGCAGATCAGCCAGGTGCTACTATATCTCCTGTTTTGCAAAGCAAGAACAAGAGGACTTGCAGTGAAACTTCAGAGACACAAAACTGCAGAGCCTTTAACAGGAACAGCTTATACATGAAGCGGAAAATTAGCCTGCAGAAATCAGACAGACTGATTACAGGAAAACATTATGGTAAAGGGATCAGAAAAGGATTAGAACTTTTGTCTTTCTTTTTTAATTTATTTATAAAAATGTCCAAGCATGTCCAGTCACATTAGCCAGAACATTTTAAAGAAAGTTTATCTACCATTCTTCCTTACAGAATAACTCAAGCACTGTCAGTGGCAAAGAAAAAGAAAGAAAAAACCTTAAATGCACCTTATTCCTTAACTGTCTGCAAAGAGAATCCCATTATGTTACACCTGCTACTGGTCACTTTCCATTTTATGTGAGAGGACTACATTAGTCTCTGAAGTTAACTTCAAAGGCTACTTTTTATTTCCGTAAACAGACACTGATCCCTGCTCAGACATTAAGAAGTTGAAGGTTACGCTCCACCATCCTTATTCTTGCTGGCAAATCCCTAATTTTGTTGTTAGTTCCTCCTTTTTACTTTCTGAATGAGAGTCAGGGAAGGGAAGATGGCACAAATTAAAAAAAGAGGCAAGACATAGGTTGTTTGGGATAAAACATGAAACAAGCTGTGCTGGTTTTGAAGCTTAAAAGACATAACATTAAATATGAAACAAAAAAGTGGAAAAAGAAAAAGAAGTGGAAAAAAGAGCAGAGAAATACAAATCATTAACAAGACCCACGTATTACCTGCTAGCAGGACATCGGTATTTACATTTAGAAATCACCTGAGTAGGCTGGCAGCTATACACCTGTGTAGTCAGACAGCCTTAATTGCACCTGATTACTCTGAATTACGGTTCTATTATGACCATGAAACCAATGCCCTCTGCTATATCTCTGAGTTCAGTTTATGGCAGAGCAATTCCACACTTCAGAAAATTTTTTAGAGGTTACATGATATTTACTTATATTCTTGAACCTACAGACTTCCTTAATATCAGAAGTCAGTTGAAGGAGAATGATGGAGAGTATCTTCTGCTTTTCTTATCCAAATAAAAGTGCATCCTGGATTCAAACTCAACTGCACTTCAATTATTTCTTCAAAAATATCTCCTGTTTCTCTCCACATCAGTCCTTTCCAACTACCAGCCCTACAAATTCCATCTCATTTCCTTCCTTCTTGCATAACATCCCCTGAAACCTCCTTTAGGTCAGGGAGTTCAACTGAGGACAGGCAAGAAAGAAAAACCCAAGTGATTCTGCAAAGCAGAGTTACTACTCCCCCCAAAGCCAATTTCAACATTTTTTTTTTTAAACTCGATACCTAAAGTGTTCAACCTGAAATAAGTAAAGCACGACTAGAAAACACGACAGGGACATTTCTGCAATCATTCTAAGAACAATCTGTATATTAAAGCGTAAAATAGACAGAAGAGTTTAAATTCCAGTGCTGTACTTTATGAATAATTCTTTTCTTAGCATGACTGTTGTCTAAATACTCCTGGTTGACTGTCAATTTATATTCAGTTCACTCTCCCTGCCAACAGGTGAAGGCAACAGCACAGGCTGGGGGCCAGGTAGCTAGAAGCAAACCTGCAGAAAAAGACCCAGACAACAAATTGGAGAGGATCACCAACACATCCTTGCAGCTATTGGAGTTTGCTGCATACTGGGCTGTACCAACAGCAGAGTAGCTAGCAGATTGATGAAAGTGATTTTTCAATTTGGGAGACTGCATTCACAATGTTGTGTCCAGTTTTGGACTCCCCAGTACAAGACAGACATTCTCATACTAGAGCAATATAGCAAACAGCCAACAAGATCACTGCGAGCTGGAGAACACCACGTATGAGAAGAGGCTGAGAGACTGGGTTTGTCCAGCCTGGAGAAAATATTGTTAAGGGAGAACCTTATTGCTGCCTACAACTACCCAAAGGAAGATGGGCCCAGACTCTTCTGTATGATGACAGGACAAAAGGCAAGAAATGCAAATTAAAGAGAGAGATGTTCTCGTTAGGTGTTAAGGGGGAAAAGAAAGTTCAGCATGATGGTGAACAGGCTGCCCAGAGGGGTGATGGAATCAAATCTCCGTCTCTGGTGATATTCAAAACTTGAACAGACGAGGATACGAGCATCTGATCTAACTCTGAACTTAGATCAAACTTCTAAAGTTGGCCATGCTTTGAGCTGTGGCTTGACCTAGATGACCTCCTGCAGTCCCCTGAAACCTAAGTTATTCTAAATTTATTATTTATTCAAACAACTGAACAAGCATTATGCTAAGTCAGGAAAGCAGCATTTCACAGCACAAATAACTATCAAGGCAATGGAGACCATACAACATCATCACTTTCATATGCAGGGAAATGCAAAAATCATTGCCCAACAGACAGCTCTGTCCACAGTTGAACCGCGTGCCACAGAAAATGAGCTTTATACTTACCAAACTGGCCACTGTGCTTTATAAACAGTTCGATTACACCGTAGGCGATAGTGGTTGCAGGAGGAATTTCAAGGATCACACTAGAATCCTTCATCATACTTCCATTTTCACCCACTGATACCTAGAGGACAGATTTATTCATCATTTATCTGATTCAGCTACTGAGGAGCTTAAACACAGAATTCATTGCAGGGGAAAAATACAGAGAAAGGATGTGCTTTATTCTCCATGATGCCTAACTAAAGCACATGTTATATTTGACACACGTATATATTCATATATATATGAAAGGAACTGGATGAGTAGCAAGGTAGAAGCACAACGCCAAGAGCAGCTCTCGAACTCTTAGCTGCCCCATCCTAGTACAAAGATGAGCTCCAGGTTCAGCTTTTGCCACACGTGACTGGGAAATGGGCACTCACTTCAGTACCTTCCCCTGCCCCTTCTATCTGACACCCCTTTTGCCCTGCTGGAGACTGGTACCAGGAAGGTGACACTTGAAGAGAGGGCTGTTGAACTCCCAGATGTCTGCTACTGGAGACACCCTGTACACAGAAGTGATTCATCTGCAGCTTTAAAAAAAGCTTGCAGTGAATGAACATATATTTTGAATTTGGTAATTCTTTCTCAATTCATAGGCAATTTTTCAGATATCCTCATAATGCAGTTCATCTCTACTCTCATGACTAGAAACAAACAGCTTCTCAATAAATATTAAAACTTAGTAGACACTGCAAACATTTTTGATCAATGATTACTTGGCTTTTCAAATAAATTTGCTTCAGCAATGCTTTTCGCTCTTCAACTTCCACTGAATTGTTATGTGTTTGTTTTATGTTCTGTTGTAGGCAGGATTCTACATAGAAACTGAATCACAATTTGACAGTATCGATGGAAACCACATTCCAGGCTCACAATAAAAAATGGCATCTTCTGCCAGTGAGGCAATGGAAAAAACATTTTACCTTTCTGAAGTCTCACAACTAAGCAGTACAGTGAGTTCAACATGTTAAGGATGCATAAAAAGTACTCTGAGGTCTATTTGGAGAAATCATAATTTCTTCTTAGGTAATCTGCAAATGTTCTGCTCCTTGCAGATCTTTAATAACTTTTACCTTTACTGTTTTTCTACCGCATCCAATCACACCGCTGATTTTTTCTTCTATCTGGATATGTTCAGATATCGTACACTTCTGAGTCGTTATTATCTTTTCTCTCAAGATGCACAGCACTTCATGTTTTCTTTCTATTACTTGCCGCAGTAAACGACTGTTTAGATTTATTGTTCTGAAAAAGAAAAGAAGCCATTAACAACGTAAATACTAGAATTGAGAAAAAACATTTTCTTAATTGCTTTGAGAAGCTTTTATTGTAAAAATAACAATGGTTTCTGTATGAGGAGTCTGCTCAAAATTATCATCATCCTCTTTTGTTATGTGGTAGCTGTAAATATCTGTATTCCACAGAAAGCCCAAACACACGTATTGAATTCTTGATTCGTTACTCTGAGCAAAAATCGCAGTTGTCTGGCTACTTTCTAAGCGACAAAAAGCAAGGGGGAACTAAAAACAACTTTAAGCTTCCAGCGCAATATGAAAACAGCCAGCCAGGTTCTTGGGCACTGGACTGAGTCCTCTGCTACCATGAACTCACAGTGACATTAACACGGCTGTGGCAGGGGACGCCGGCCAAATCTCCAGAGTCTTACGGCAGCACAAAGTGTCAGTCGGTCAACGGGTCACATCTTGCAGTCTTTACCCAAAAGAATAATTTCAACCAAAAAAGTACAAACAGAAGACCTGCGCTCAAGGTCTGTATTAAGAACTCCCTGCAGCCTAGCACACTGCTGCATATACTACGCACACACACACACAAGACACCTATAATAGCATAATACATAATAAGCACATAATATAACTGTAGCATCCACACATCACAAAGCTCTGCTTAGAAAGTGAACTTGCAGTCAAGCTACTGGAAGTTAGGAAACATATAGCAAGCAATCTTCCAGTCTGCTTAGTTTCTTTGTAAAAAAGCTCCACTCTTCCTCTTGGTTTTCTCTGTCTTGCCTGGCCAGATCAAGTTCCATTTCTTCCCCTTCCTTCTCATTCATCTTAGCTTTGTTCCACAGCCCGCCAGCTCTCCGGCCCCTTTTCACGTGACTTCTGTGCTACCTTCTACCCTCAGATGACACCAGCTCTTCATGGCTCCCAGCCTCAGTCTCCCCTTCTTCCCACAGTTCATCGTTACCACCTTCTGGCCAAACTCAGTCTCATTTGCCTCCTTGTCACCATTCAGTCTTGTCACCCCAGTCTTTGTGCGTCCTCCTACCTGCAGGTGTGCCATCAGGCACTTCTCAATAGCGGAGGTGCCATGGGATCCTTTGCACCCAGACTCACCCTGGACAATGACAGCTTGAGGTGACCAACACAGGAACACAGGTTTGGCCTTTGAAGGCCCACGTGCAGGCAAAGGGGTGCCCTGACATGCTGCTGTCAAATCCTGTGTAACCAGAATTTCCCCTTGAGGGATGAACGCAGAGAGAGTGACACTTCAATGCCAATCCTCACAGCTCGCTATGGATCAGTTCCAGTATTCCCTTAAACCCTGAACTGGATGAGTGGGATCAGCACTGACCAAGTTCTTCAAAGATTTCATGGATTTGGGAATGGAGAAGATTACTGAAAAAACCCACCAGCTATGAACTCCTGTGTTATTCATTGGTATAACCTCACAATTTACAATTAATGACCAGGACTGCCACAGTCAAAAGAAAAACTTACTGACCTCAAATCTCTAACTCATTCCTCCAACTTAACAAGTCATCCCTACTCCACAACATCATTCAGCACGAGTTTAAATGCTGCTGGAGATATTTCTAAAGTTAGAGTCGTCCTAGAATGAGCACAAGAAGGAAAGTGAACACCCAGAAACAATACATAAGGATTATTATCTAAGAAAAGATGACAAAATTCACTACCTTGTCTTCTAGGGTGCTAACAGACTTTCTGGCAATGGTTAAAGCAACTTCTTAACTGCATTTAATTGATTATAAGGTGTCAATTACATTATACTTTTTGCAAAATACTCACTGGAGGTCCTCAGATGAGATGTGTTATTTTCTATGAACAGATGTATCTAGCAAGACAGTTGGAAGATTAAAAGACTGCTATCCCTGCCTCAAGTTATTCAGGCTTTCCTCCTTTTTACTGTAAATGGCTATTCATGGGGCTAAATGGCAATTCCCCAAAAATATGACAGAAAGACATGTCTGACTCCTCTTTATTTAAATCGAGATATCTCCACTTTTAATTAAAAAGTTTTAGATTTATTAGGTTCTGGAGTTTTGGATTTATGCGGTCTGTGTAAGTCTGAAGTCAGCTTGGTTCTTTATTAAATTAAAAATATCCTGAGGCAATTTTTGATCTTTGGAGAGTTACATGCTTAAAGTTCAATCAGTTGGAATGAACTGTCTGAAAACCTTAAAGTTGATTGTTTAAACAAGGGAAAGAAAAATACCTCTGAAGCAATGCAGCAGCCACTGGAAAAGCACCCCCAAACATTCCTGAGATTATTAATATAACTTTTTTTTTTTTTTTGGTGCAAAGCCATGCTTTATGCTTGGAATACAATGAATCTTTGGATTAAGGAAAAATTGAAGAAATGTCAAGCAATCCCAAACACCGCTGCTCTCAGAAGTGTCTGCCAAACCACAGCTATTAGTTACCACAATAACAGACCATCAAGCATATCGCATACTTCACAATAATTATTTATGATTCTGAAGAGGTCTGCTAAGCATCTTGAAAATACAAATTAATGCACTAAGAACTTGCAATTTTAACATTCGACCTAAGCAACCACAGAGGAAAAAATACAATGAAGAAGCACAAAAGCAATTTGTCGTTTGCTTTCATACAATGTATTTTTTGCCTGCTTTAGAGGATGACAAACTCTCCAGATATCCCCGTAAATCAGAGCAAAAGAAACAAAACAATCAAAGGTAGAAAAATACAGTTTAAATAGAGATTTGCTATTTCTAAATGAGCGTTAACATAAGAAGCACACAGAGCATGATTTAACTCTATACAAACGAATGACCAAAATAATTAAAGAGGCTTTTTCTTCCATCTACTTCTGCAATGTTCTGCCCGAGGTGGTACTGCTTCAGACCCCCTCATGCTCTTGGCTTTGAGGTTCAGATGCAGAACTAACAGCAGACCGAAAAAGATACAGGTAAACATGCAAAGAGGTGCAGTGAAGACATTTCTGAGACAGCACTGGACGAGCTGCCGCAGCACCGGAGGCTACACAGCGACACCAGCACCACAGGGGCACAGAGCCTCCGGCTTCGGTCCCTGAAGCAGCGCTCCCACCGGGACCCTGCCTCGGAGCCAGCCGGGGGTCCCCGTGTGGCAGAGACACGGCCATGGCCTCAGCATCACGACTCAAGTGACTTCAGTGGGACACGTTCAGCTGTAAGCCTGGCAGAAATGCTCTTCTCTTCCCAAGAAGTTTGGTGAGTAAATCCCACCAGATTCAGAGCTTTATAACACATACCCTTACTAACAGTTACAATCACCTTTTCTCTCAAGACAACACAGTTAAATCATCTCCTCTAGATTTCTGGCACTGAACTTTCTATCATAAAACCCCTTGGACTCCAGGGTTGCGTGTGGGCACATCCCAGGTTATCAGTGGGGCACAGTCTGGGGAAGGCAAAACATTCTGCTCTTCTCAGTGATTCAAACAGGAGACAACATGAGGTAAGCAAATACCCAGCTTATCTAAATTATCACTGAAAACAGCTATCAAAAGCAAAATGCAACAGGGTTAAAGTCTGACAATCGAAGCAGGGCTTAAACTATTGCAGGGCAATGGCTGCTGAATTTGTGACTGTATTTTTGCAAGAGCATTTGCTAGCGTAACACTCTGAATATCAAGAAGATATCTGAATAACAGGAGCTAAATCCCTGAGATCGCATGCAGACACATGAATTGCACTGTATTTTCTTTATTATTTTTTAGGATTTTACAGGTATAGTTTCAGAGCTTTTCCTCCTGTTCCACAACTATCACTCTCACCATCTCTTTCACTGTCTATTGTACAAGAGCCCTCAGCAATCTCGTGTGACCTGTCCTACGCCACAGCACTCCTTCCCACCGTGAGAATCTGAGCTGAAGTACTCAAGAGTAACACTATATATAATACAATGAGATGCTGCTTTGCTAAGTCCCATTATCAACATGCAGGGTATGAGTCTGTATAAATAAAGATCATTTAAAAGATACGGGGTTTTGTTTGATTGTTTGTTCTGTTTAAATAACGTTCCTGAGGTCAATGATTTACTATGCTGGGAGCTCTACAGGTGAAATATGAGCAGAAATGAATCTGAGTTTTGGTTTCGCTCTCTACACATCAAGTTGGATTAAACACTCCCACTCTCCTGTAATGTGAAGGCTTCCCTCATTTTTATTCAACCTTCTTCTTCTTGCATGAGGAAAGCAGTAGAGAAAAGAAGGGAGAAAGGCAGAAAGCAGTGGAAGGCAAGAGAAATCAGACACCACCTGGCAATCGAGCAGGCTCTCACAGTTAAAGGAGAGAGCAGGAGCCAACTCCAAACCCCACAGCTGAGACTGAGTGTCTGTTCTTAAGATGCAGAATCCCTGACTAGACTGTCCACAAAGGAGGGGGGCTAGGACCATATCTGCATCAAATCCTCTCCATTCTTCTCAATAACCCACCCTACAAATCCTCAAAGCAAGGTACTTGCCAATTTACCAGGAATACCAAAAAGAATGGTTACCGCTCTGAGTACTCTCCATCCTCACACTGAAGTCAGCACTGTTGCCTGCCTGCACAAGACTTCACTAGTCCAAACCACCCACAAGTGAAAAAACCTTTTCAGTCCTGCACAGGGAAATGTCACCTCAAGACACCTCCTCTCCCAGCTGCAAAGACACAGGTGGCCCACTCTCAGCCTCACCCAAATGAAACTTATTCCATAACATCCCCATGACTAATTACAAAACATCTCTCACTGCACAGCCAGAATTCATCAGCTTGTTCAGTCCTCTCCACTTCATTTATAATGCTTAACAGTTAATGCTTTCCATACAAATGCCGCTTGCTGCATGGCGAGGGCCTTCATCCAGCTTTGTTCTTTCTCCAATAGAGACCTCTAGATAGAGTGCCATGGAGTAAAACACACCAGACCTCGCTCTGCCACTTTCCACCAAGCACAGGTGCGTGATATTTCTTTGGTTAATCCATTTCAAATATAACCTCTCTGACCTACTTCTTACAGTCATTCTGCAACGCAGTATCTGCTATAGTCAGCTTACTGATAGCATTTCACAATTTTCCCTACAGAATACCCTGACAATTACTTCATAGAACACCTTCCCCAAGAATGCAAGTGACAGATAGTGCCTCTATTTTCTATTTGGCATCCTCCTTATTTTTTAAGTCACAGACACACACAATTGATTTTATTCAATCCTTTCTCATAACATTCTTTGACTTCTTATTACCCATGTAGCACCTTTGGTAGAAAAATGAATGGTTTTCTCATCATACGCAGAAATGCTCAAGGAGTTGTAAAGAATGAGTAACAAAATGGTCTGAGTTTCCACTGTACTCTGATTAGAAATAGGCACCTGTTTTTGTCTCGGTGTGGACAATAATTGAGTCAATGAAAGTGCATATTTAAAGTGCAATATGCAATAATGTAAAAATATCTTTCAATCGCGCTAGAGTACACCACGAATAACACTTACCCTGTTTTTCTAATATGCTAATCATAGAGTTAGGAATCACTTACATGAAATGATGAAGTGTGACAGGCAAACCTTTCTGCAGCTGATGGGGACTGACTGACTGCTGCCACTTGGTCCTGTTTCTTTCTCTACGCTGTCACTGTCCTCTCAGGACTTCTATTTCATTCACCTAACATAACTTAGTGAAACAGTAAAAACAAACAAGTTAATTTGTTAATCCATGAGAACCAGAGATTATAACCTCCTCACAATCCTTTTCACTGGAGGGGAGAAAATAGAACAATTGAGGTTGGAAGGTCATCTGGTCTAATCCCCCTGCTCAAGCAGAGCCATCCAGAGCAGACTGCCCAGGATCATGTCTCCAAGGATGGAGACTCCACAACCTTTCTGGGCAACCTGTACCAGTCCTCAGTCACCCTCACAGTGAAAAAGCATTTCCAAATGTTCAGAAAGAGCCTCCTGTGTTTCAGTTTGTGGCCATTGCTTCCTGTTCTGTCACTGGGCACCACTGAAAGAGCCTGGCTCAGCCCTCTTTGAATTCATCCTTCAGGTATTTATATACAGTAATAAGACCACCCCTAAGCCTTCTCTTCTCAGGTCTCTCAGCCTCTCCTCAAATGTGAAGTGCTCCAGTTGCTCCATCATCTTCCTGGCCCTTCACTGGACTCTCTCCGTCTCTCCCCTGTAACTGGGGAGCCCAGAACTGGACACATTACTCCAGGTGTGGCCTCACCAGTGCTAAGCAGAGGTGAAGGATCACCTCCCCCAACCTGCCAGCACACTCCTCCTCACGCAGTCTAGGAGACCAGTGGCCTTCTTTGCAGCAAGGACACATTACTGGCTCATGTCCAACCTGGTGTCCACCCGGATGCCCAGGTCCCTTTCTGCAAACCAGCTTTCCAGCCAGTCAGCTCCCAGCACATACTGGTACCTGGGGTTGCTTCACATGCAGAACTTTCTTCTTCCTGTTGAACTGCATGAACTTCACCAGCCCAGCCTGTTGAGTCCCCTCTGGATGGCAGCACAACCTTCTGGGTGTATCAGCCACTCCTCCCAGTTTTGTGTCATCAGCAAAATTGCTGAGGGTACACTCATCAACCCCATCCCCCAGATGAATAATGAAGATGTTAAACACGACTGGACCCAGTATTGTCTCCTGAGGTACACCATTAGTCACTGGCCTCTAGCTAGACTTTGCACCACTGATCAATACCCTCTGGACCCAGCCATTCAGCTAGTTTTCAATCCACCTCACCATTTGCTCATCTAGCCCACAATTCAGCAGCTTCTCTACGAGGATCTTATGGCAGGCAGTATTGAATGCCTTAAAATAGAAGATACTCTTAAATCCATAGGAATCTCACCGAGTTAAAGGCACAGGACTCTGACCTGAAATCAGTGTGTTACACTACTCTGCGAATTAGCAAGTGCAATGCGATACGAAAAGCAAGAATAATGTAAAATAAAATATGCTGTTTATATACCTAAAAGTATAATTTAATTAATTTTTTATATTGCTTATTACATTAATACGTGTGTTCTGCATTTCCAATGTCATTCCTTCTGCAAATCAGGAAGGATCTCACCCCGCATCCTTCAGCTGTCACCCCTTTTCAGAAAAGGAGAGCCAATGTGGCATCTGGAATATAATTAAAAGATCAGTAGGATTCTCCTTCAGAAGGTTCACATAAGAAGTGACAGGAAACCGATTTGCTGCCACTCAGCACTTCCAGCTTGCGGAACCTTGAAGACTCACATGACTTCAGAAGGCATATCAGCTTTGTCTTTTTTTTTTTTTTTAGAGTTTTCTGCTATTTATCTGCAACTTTGACTTAAACAGCCTAACACAAGAACAACATTTTAAAATGGAACTTAATTAGGCTGTATATGTAGAAATAATAAATGAAACAATAATTGAACAAACAAGCACAAGCAACGTATGTCCTTAGATGAAATCAAGAACACTTTGCTGACTCTCATCTCAAAAGGACTGATGAGTAAACATCCTCTTACTACCACAAAGCTTTGTATCCAAAACCCACTAACTTGTAGGCCCCAACACTCCCGACTGCTGAATTCCTGAATTCCACACAATGCTCCATGGGCGAGACAAAAGCTAGAAGCTTGGACACAATCCACCATAAATCATAGAATATTTATGAATGAGTAACTGGAATTTTATTTGTAAGGCACTGTCACAATTTCCAGTGAGCCTCAGCATTATTATTATTAAAATAAAAATTGTGTTGTCATCGTAATTTTCAGTGACCTGGCAGAAGCCAGACGGACTGGGTATCAATTACACACTTTGCACCATAAGCCTTAATAAGCTATGAGCATCTAAGAATTAGCTCCTTGTATAAAGGGGCACACACATTAACCTCATTTACAGTTATATTCAGATCAGTGCAGAGCTACTGCTTTTCCACACTCAAAAGTGGATAATATATTTTTAAGTATTTAGTTACATTCGGGATTATAACCTGTGCTGAAGTAAATTTGATTTGCTATAGGAGAATTATTTGTTTTAAATAAGTAGTTAACTTACTGCAGAAAACTAAGTAAAAGCTTCCTGATCTAAGCAGAAGTTACTCTAGTTTGGTTTTCTGTAGGACTCTTGCCTAGTGTTAGAAACAAAATTTTAAACCTTGACTGACACTATTTTTCTGATACGACATACATACTAATTTTAGGGGCCAGTATTTTCTATATTCCATATTTAGCCCAGTATTTTTCGCTTTTAATAAGGTATTTAAGTACGAAGATAACAAGGTGCTTTATTGGAATAAGTTTGTTGATTTGTGAATGCTCACGATAAAAACAGCAGCTGCGAAAATGGAGAATTGATTATTTCTAGAACACCAGTGTATCTAAAGAAAATTTACACTGCTTCTGACAACTTTTGCACTGATAACAAAAACCTATCAACTTTATCTTTAGAGCATCAGCAAAGGCTATTAAAATGTATTACACCTCCTCCTAGAGATCCAGGGTGCAACGCTGTCACCAAGGAACCACCCTCATCTCCCCCGAGTAGGTCCCTCAGCAATACAGAGTAGACCCCTGACCCATCAGCTGGTTGCCAGGTAGGTTTTGGTCTCTGGTTGCCTTATTGCAAGATTAAATAAATCCCATTTCAGAGTAGGACAGGAAGCGTTGCATAATCTTGTAAAATTAAGATTATAGTTCAGAAAAATCTGGGGGTTTCCCCTCATTTAGAGCAGCATGTAACAGTGAGCAATAGATATATAAACTATATTTTGTTCAACTACTAGAACATGCATTGACTATGCTTGCTCACCTTTACCACTACTTCAACTTCAAATAATCCAATTTTCTAGCACAGTTGCTCTCACACACACAAAAATATAAATTCTGAATTCAGTTTCCATAGAATTTGCCTCAGTAACACAGAGAAACTAATCCCTTTTCTCCTTCCCCCAGACTGTCACCTGAGTACAGTCCCCCAAAGAAGGATTTGACCCTTGTTTCACATAGTAATTCACACAAATAGCTAACATGAAACTGCGGAGAGATGTTCTTAAAATGAAAAGCGAAAGGTTTGACTAAACTCTGATAATCTGGAAATTTTCATTTTGGCATTTATGATTTATCACCTGAAAATGAGAGTTTACAATAAAAATAATTCTCAAACTATGGCAACACGACAGAAACAATTGTTCAGTGACCACAGCCGGCCCAAATCTTTCAGCTCAGAAATCTTTCCAGGCCATTACAACACCCACATTAAAAACATACCTGTCCTTGACATCTTTCATAAGCTGCTGCAAGTCAATCTCCTGCTTCCTCAGGTTTCCAAATGAGGACTGGTTTTCCACATAGCTCTTCCCTCCAGCTCCCAGGCTGACGTTTCCAAATGAAGTTCCAATACTTCCTTGAACAAAATCTTCAAACTTCCCCGTGTATTTTGCAAAGTCAGACTCCACAATTACTAGAAAAGCAATAAAAGTCATTTCAACCTGTGAAGAGAAGGGCTGAAACAGTCCTGAAGTGATTGGAAAAACAGAAACTTACAGAAAATATGACAAGTTAGTGAAGGCAAGGAACAGTATAGAGCACGTAAATAATGAAATTTACAGCTCTGCAACTCTTTCTTCTGCTTCCTCCATATTTTCATCACCTTTGCTCCGCTGTCTTTTATATTTTGCCATTTTAGGAAATCATAAGCTGATTGAAATGCTGAGCTTAAGTACTATGGAAAATTTACAAGGAATAATTGAAACTTATTTCAGCTACTAGGGAAAACTACAAAGCAGACGTGCTGCTATAATAGGTTTAATATTTTGCCATTATCTTGACATATCTCATTACAGGCCTGTCCCAAAGCCCACTTAAAGCCAACAGGAGCATCTAAGTGGCTTAAACCAACTCTGAATCTTATATACCTATAAACCAAAGAACTGACTCAGAATCAGCTAATCTTCTAAGCCAGATACAATTAAAATCTAAACTTAACTTCAGGACTTATTTATTTTCCTGGATGGAATTGTAGCATGCCCAGAAATATGGGATTCCAGCTAATTAATCCTAAAACCTGGTTAGGGCTGTTGCAGCTGGATGAAGAAAGTAGTACAAGGGTTGACCATTCTTAACAGTCTGTGCAAGAAGAAAGGAAGCAGTCGTAAAACTTGCTTGGCCTTGCCTGTGCAAGCATTCCCTGGGCTACTGTCACCAACAGGACACTGTTTATCCAGTGCTTTTTGACCTGGAGCGTAGTATAGTTTCACGCTATCACATACTAGAATCACCCAAAAACATTCTTGGGGAGCTCCTGTGGCTGCAGAGAGCACTGTTACTAGATAGCAGGACAGTATATTTTGACAACCTTCAGCACTCAATTTCAGTAGTCTACGCAGGCAAAACCTTTTTTTTTTTTTTTTAAACAAACACTTATTACTACTGTTTTTAGTTAAATCAATAGTAAAATGAGAAAAGATCTAGTCATCTCATTTCCACGGATGGAGAATACTGCAGAGCATTCCTCTGAAAGGAGCCCTCTAGTAACAGGATTGAGAATAACAGCAAAGAAAATCAGGCTTTGCATTCTTTTTATCTGCGATAAAAGCGCTGCCTGAGTACGGCTTTACCTGGTTTTATCGGTTTGTCTTCAGTAAGCACATCACTCAGGGTGACTGTCAAGAAATGATACTTTGGCTTCTGCCAGCACCAGAATTTCTTCCTCTTCGTAACTAAGCTCAGAAGCTGCAGCTTGTCTGAGGCGTTCAAGTGGGAGACAGGGATCAGGTCACCTCCGCTGTCAGTTTCTCTCACAAAATTCTTTGTTGCTTTTGCAAACATCTTGGGGAATCAATTAAAGCCTGAAAGAATACGTGTGTTTTTCAACAACTACAGTTGGAAAGTATAAATATTTACATTGTCACTCTAAGAAGTTATTCATAGTATTGGTATTACTGCAGGAACATCTAGTGTTTTCACCCCATCTTCTCCACTCTGAGCTGGAATCATGACAGTTCATACCACTTATCCCAAAGTAAAAACGTTTTCACAGTAACAGAGGAAAGAATTTTAGTTAAAATTTTAAATAAGCAACAGTGAATAAGCAAAGAACAACGCATTATAAACACGATATGCAAGGCCTAAACATTACAATAATAATGCATGAAATTTATGATCATGCAGATAACAAAGAAAGAAAATAAATGCGTGAAAAAATAAATATTCTAATCTACAGCTGAAAAGTTCCTTCAAGGAACACTCGAGAGGTAATTAATCTGCTAGGGAGGAAAAAAATCTTAAAAAGCTTACCTGAAATTCTAAGAAAAAGCATCTACTAATGAGCACCCCGCAGAGAGTGGCAGGGATGAGGAGAGCAGAGTCCTTCTTTTATTACCTCACATAACGTCACCTTACTCCATATAAGGTAATTGGGTATTATTCACACAAATTATCTTGATCTTTTTAATAGTGAGTAAACACATAGAGGGATAATAAAAATAATCCTATAAAAAGCAACAAATATTTGTGCTGGCATCTTTGTGACTAAGTTTTGTTTCTGAATTACGCCCCTGGAAAGATCCAATTTTTTTCTTTCTGAACCTTTTTACCTTCAATGTTTTCCAATTTTCTATTTTCCATTAGCATAACTACAGCTAAATTGGACATATGTTATTTGTAACTCTTATTTATATCTGCTAAACAGCTACATACGTTATGTTATTCTAGCTTTCAAATGTCTTAAATTAAAAAAATATTGGCATCTCATATCGTGTAAGGTTTCCTTTTTTCAAAGCAATGCATTTTGCTGTATTTACAAGGAACTTTTTCAATAATGGAAAGTGGCTAAACTCATGGGAGAAATGGTAAAAATCACCATTCACAAGTGCTAAATACACAATTCTAACAAACTAATTGTTGATCATTTAAAAAAAATCTAATCTTGTCAAGTTTTTCAACTCCGTGTTATTTGATCTAATAATATTTCCAGAATTAAATCAGTTTTTTTTAAGTTGGCAGCATTTCTTTGAATCCCCCAGCTGACAATGACTGGAAAGTTCAACTAAGATCATAAGATATCTTAATTGGGTATCCACATGCTCATGGTTAATTACCTGGCTTACTCTGCAGAGATGTTAAATTTGTCATTTACAAATACAGGCCAGAAGAAGTTAGAATCGACTTCAAACAAAAATTGATGTGGCAGTGAGCACACAGGATTATTGAGAGAAAATGGAAAACTGAATAAAGATATTAGTGGTTGGACTACAGGCTCCATGTTTTAGTATCAGTTGGAGGACAGAAAAAACCAAAAAAGTGCTTTTTTTGCAGATGGGAACTTACCTTTCCGTTAGCTTTTCTCAAATCCCATTTCAGATAATATTTTACATTATATTTACCAATTCATGTTGAAGTATCTACCTTCTCATGAAATCCCTATGGCCTTCTCTTAGTTCTCTATGTAAGCAAGTAAAGAGTGTTTGCCAACAGCACCTGCATGGAAAGGATTTGAACAATGTCAAAGTTTTGTAACATTTTACTGAAGAGTCTTCTGGGACTTTCATTGTAATTGTGGCTGCAACAAACATGCAGCACAGCCCCAGCTACATGCACTGGGAATATTTCCACTGACTTTCTTGTTCTCTGACCTTTTCCTAAACTCTCAACTGAGACAGATTGATTTTCTACATTCTTAAATTTCTCCTCCTTAATTTCCCCGATTTTAATCTCAGTGAGAACACTTTAACAGAATAAGCAATACAGCTCCACTGCAGCAGAAAAAAAATAATTCAAAACAGACAAATCAACCCCCCAGCAGCCAAAAAAAAAAAAAGTTTTCTTTTTCCCTGGTACTGCTTTTTGCATGACTCTGTATTTCACAAACAACCAGATGACTGATTTGTAATGGAGGGAACCATCAAAAAAATCCTTATTGCCTGCATTAGCTGCTCTTCCCCACCATAACCTTCTTCAAACATCTCTGTGCTTTACATGACTGTGCACTCATTCTGATCGCATTCCTACATAATCAACTCACATGGGCATAGCCTCTGAAAAAGTCCACCCATTTCTGAGGAGTTTACAAGGAGATAAAATAGTAAAAAACAACAGTTCCTATGATTTGGAATTGTTACACGCTCACTAAATCTCATGAGAAGAACCATTAACACCATTCTCTAAAACTTCCAATTCATGGTAGTTTGTCTTCACTCCTACTCACTATGCTTTGGACTAGGACATCTGGGAAGGACCACAGAGTGCTTATGAGGACGGCCAAGACTCACCAAGCAGCAGAGATGGGACTGTCTTCAGCCTCAAAGCAACAACGTCAGGGTCTCCCACACTTCGCTGTGCTGGGAATGTCTCTGCAGGGAGCATATTTGCTGGTGCAGCTGTACCTGCAAAGCAAGAATATTCTCTCCAAAATCCCATTTATGTCTCTTTGGACATAGTGCTTTTAACAGAAAAAATGCACTTGTTTCACTAGTTCACAAAACAAAGACATAGAGCAATTGCATTTCCCCTTAGCCAACATCAGGGAGTTAATGCAGCTACCAGGATCGAGGGCATCCTGACTGAACGGATACGGAGCGGTTACGGACACAGCATGAAGAAAACTCTGCCTTTGGAGTTTCTTCCTCTGGAAATTTTGTTAGAGCTGTGCTTGGTTTGGCAGAATTAAAAGGGAAGGTATCAAAGCTGGTAGGAAAAGCCTGTCAGAGTGAATTCACTCTTGCAGATTGATAGCTAAGCGTGAAAACAGAAAAAGAAGGAGTACCACCTTCCTTGCCTACTGAGAAGTTTAAAAATAGCCTGAACCTGGGCTATGGGAGGATTATTCAATGAAGAGGAGAACGAGATCAAGTGAAGGTATTTACAGCAACTTCATTGTTTACTTAAGCAAACAAATCTTACCCTGCTTCTTTCCTTTATCACAGGTCCCTAATTCAATATAGCGCGACATCAGACAAAGAAGCATTTTATGAATAATCAGTGTTTACCTTTGTCAGCAAAAAAGCAATTTCTCAACAGTTGCCTAATATTTCTTACATTCTGCATACACATACACTGACCTTTACAAAAAATACAGAAAAGCTTTTTTTTTTTTCTATTTAATACAAGATTACCCAGCGCACAGGTAATTTGGGAAGAGGGTGACAACCGGATTGCCAAATGTCAGCACACCCCTCGCCAATCCAAGTTGTGAGGAAATACAAGCCCTGAAGGCCAGAGATGACCACGCAGGAGCCACGGTGTCAGAGGAGCCGTTAGGCATTGACTCTGCTGTGCAGCAGCAGTAATGGCCTTTGAATCCTAATGAAGTCGGAATTTACGCCGAAAGGCAACTGAAGTGTGAAAGCGATGACAAGCAGTACGTGTGTTTTATTACAAAACCTTATAGTTATTTTCACCTCCATTCTAGCCGATCTAAATTAAAAAGCAGCCATAAAAGCTAATATACAAAGCCTAGCGGGAACGTTGTTGGAGCGATTCCAGCAGAGGGCCACAAAGATGATCAGAGGGCTGGAGCACCTCGCCTGTGAGGACAGGCTGAGAGAGCTGGGGTTGTTCAGCCTGGAGAAGAGAAGGCTCCAGGGAGACCCTACAGCAGCCTTCCAGTGCCTGAAGGGGGCTACAGGAGAGATGGGGAGGGGCTCTTTATCGGAGAGTGGAGTGATAGGATGGGGGGTAATGGTTTTAAACTGGAAAAGGGGAGATTTAGATTAGATATCAGGAAGAAATTCTTTACTGTGAGGGTGGTGAGGCACTGGAACAGGTTGCCCAGAGAAGTTGTGGATG